>BSBM01000374.1:6485000-7685000 GCA_027924585.1 Larix kaempferi | reverse complement strand
CAAAGAGCTTGTAAATATGATATTTCTCCTCAATTTTAGGCTTGGCAAACATAGAACTACTCCCATCCATGGTAACCCAATATTTTTCTTCAAAATCCCACTTCTAAAATTCTATATTAAGCCTATCGTTAGATTGAGCGAATTCTAAGATTTTTGGCTCCACATAAAGCTTCCTCCCAAAAACTTTGCCAAAATAGATATAAACCAACTCCCGATCACCGCGTGTGAAACTACCCGAATCCTGAGATTGAACAAATCTAAGTTATTTTTTGCAGGCCCAATATTTTTCATTTGTCCTCTCTGTAATCAACATGAGATCAGTTTTCATGAGAGCTCTGCTCCAATATGTTGTGTGCTAGTACTCTTTGAGGCCTAAAACAAATTTTCAAGAAGTTGTGCAATCTGTCGAGCTGAAATCCGGCACGACCATGATCAAAATCCGGATAACTATAAAGTTTTCTGGTTTTTCTTCTTTGTCAGGTTTTAGAAGTCAAAATCTGAACCTGAAAAGGAACTAATAGCCAAGAAAGACAACCAGAAGCTCAAAGATCTTTATAGTTTCTGACTCTGAAGATTTGGAAAAACCTGACAATATTTATGTAATGGAATTTGAACACTCATTTACCACGACAAATGACTTCAACGCATGTTGTCGCAGTACCAACATACCCCATCTTATCAAAGGGCCCATGGAAGATATCACCTGCGATTTCAAAATTAAAACAATTGTTGAGCGAGGGAACAGAGAGGAACAATAAACTACGATATTAGAAGGAAAATCCAGCTACGCTGCCAACACAACGCATGGCATAAAAATTATATAGCGGAGCTCGTTCACCATGGACAATATCAGCTTGGAGCTAAAGCTGGAGTTGCAGATACGGTTCCAAGAAGTTTAGTTCCAACGAATTGGCATTCAAACAAAAAATTTGAATTGAGCACGGAGGGAACCACTCACGTGTACCCGGGAGCCTGGGTATTTCAAAATTCAAATTTCACTCACAGCTGTGGTTGTGGG
Organism: Larix kaempferi; assembly: GCA_027924585.1. NCBI lineage: Eukaryota > Viridiplantae > Streptophyta > Pinopsida > Pinales > Pinaceae > Larix > Larix kaempferi. The sequence goes on along the minus strand of BSBM01000374.1, from coordinate 7,683,982 downwards.
AGCCAAACCAAAAATTTGAATTGAGCACGGAGGGAATCACGTTACCCGGGAGCCCGATTATTTCAAAATTCAAATTTCACTGGCAACTAGCGGATGAATGAGACCTTTTGGATGCCATGGCATGCCCACGCATAGCTATGGCATGCGCACGTTTAGCATGCATGATAAATGTGAGACCTTTCGGATGCCATGGCATGGGCACGCATAGAATGGATGATAAACATGGACATGTTCCGGTAACTCTAAGTGGATTGTCGAAATCTCTGGCCGGAAAGTTCCACCTGCGCAGGAAAGTTGAGTGTACCTCAAAGCCCTGCAGCAGACTTAAATAGTCTGCTGCGGGGTGCATATGGCTTGCCTAACATTGAAGTTATGTGCCAGAGATTTATGACAAACCACTCTCCTACTTAAATACGTGTCAAAAAAGGCGTTATATGTGTGATTGCATCTACCCTAAAATTTAATGTGAATGCATCTCCCCTAAAATTTAATATGAGACTTTTTTTTCATAATGAAAGAATGTGAATATTTGATATTTTATAGAATCAAGGTATGGTCAGTTGGTTAGTTAAAGACACTCGTTTCACAAAGTTAGATTTGAACTTAGGTGGGAGGATAATAATAGTCTTTTCAACCACCCGATTTACACTTAATGGACACAAATTTAATATAAAACTTGCATTTAGAGAATCAATTTTACAATTTTATAAATGTTAATATGGATGAGCACGGGTTAAATTTGACGCCCATTTACCCATTTTTACTTTTTTTAATCGTCATATACAATTGGTTCAAATAAGCACATCAAGCACATCATTGTTGATGTGTGTTTAATCTTCTAGACAGTCAAATTGATGAGTACATTTAAAACTTACCTGTATCCAAATTGTATATATATTTCTAATCCATAATATATATAGATATTAATGTTAGCAACTGCTAGTCTACTGCAACTCACGAGTGACCAAAAAGTTGGTAGATCATTGATAAAAGGCTTTAATTGTTCCAAGTCCAACTTCCAAACTTGTGTTGCAACTTGCAAGTTTCCAAATTTCGAGATTGGACAAAGTATTGTTTCAACTTCAAGGTCGCATTATGCGTAGTACATGGGAGCATTGAGAGCTTCTTATTTCCTATCATCTAAAGGAAAGGTCATCGTATTGAGAGCTTCTTATTAACAATGCTGCAAACTCCTCTTAAAAACCATGAAACACACTTCTCGATAGGTAGAACGAGTCCAAATAAGGTAGAAGAATTCGTGTATTTTTTCGGTGGAGTGTACTATTCAAATTTATCAGATGGCAGGTTCATTGGCGATGAAGGATATGACACTGTGGGATGACTTTGCTCTCCTCAATGCCATCAATAATTCCATGACAAAGTACCATGTAAAGATTATCTCTTTAAACTCTAAACCCTAATTCAGTGTTTTTGCTAATGTGCAACACATGATAAGGATGGATATGTATGCAAAAACCCCAGAGCTTTGTTCAAAATGCATTTTATTTTATGATTCATTGGTAGAGTTCATAATGACAGAATTGCAGTGTCTTTGTTCGTGTTCAATAATTAATCTTTATTTCCCCCTCTTTCAATAGTCTCATTTTGGTTTACAACAAATGATTTAGCAAGTTTATATGTTGCATGATGTATTTGATACAAGATATTCATAAAAAACCATGCAAAGAAACTAGGTTAGGAGATGCTAAAACAAGGACCAAAACAATTGATGATGGGTATAACAAAGCGACATGATATGTAATGTTCATTGATAACTCTTTATATTATATTCCAATCTACAGTGGTTTTGGCAACTTCCCGTACACTGTTATGTCCTAGTCAACTGGTTGTAGCAAGTAATACGTGTGAAATGTGGCTTTACATTTAACTGAATATGATTTTGTGTGGATTTAAGCCTATAGGGTTTAGACGTGAACCTACAAACAATTTTTGTTTTATTTTCAAGTGATATATGACACTTAATTATTTTTCCTTGAAAATGATGCTTCCACTTAAGCTAGATTGGAAGAATTACATGCTCTGGCCCCACATGTGCGGGGAAGTCGCCCAACTAGGGGCAAAGCACCTTGAAAATGATGCTTCCACTTAAGCTAGATTGGAAGAATTACATGCTCTGGCCCCACATGTGCGGGGAAGTCACCCAACTAGGGGCAAACCAAATGACATATGCATGCCTACATAGGAGAACTAGTCTTTTAGGCGCTATCGCGTAAGCACATGCCCTTGGAGAGATTATATGTTAGAACCTTGGTGGGCGGCTTGAGAAGCCACCGCCCTCAGTACTGATGTGCAATCCCATTAGCATTGTTTGGAATTTATAAATAAGAAATTTTGATTTCAAATAATCTAGACAAGGAGAGTGTATGATGATAAAAAATATCAAATCCTACAATATCTTATAAGGCTATAAAATTCCAATGCATTTAATTTTATTCTTTGCACATTTTTCATCTTCAATATTTGTCTTGTAGATGACTACTAGTATTCATTTTTTCCTTGTAGCGGACTTTAGTTTATACTCCTCATTTGAAGGATTTTATAATCATTGTGTTTGTTCCTAGCATAAATAAATTGAAAACAACACTAGCATTCACGTCCATTGCCTCCATCCTACTCAAATCCCTCGCATCAAATGTTGCCACCTAAAATTACTATTTTGAAAAAAAAATGTTTGCCTTTTCGACTTTTGTAGTATCATAAATTAACTAGACAAAGTCTTTATGAAATCAATATGGCTCAGAGGCATTTTCTTTCTTCAAGCTAAATGCAATTATCCTTAATTCCTCTTTTGTTATAGGTTTTATAGCTCTTTATATTGCATTTTGGTGATAGCTAAGGGAAGGAAATCCATCCCTGCAAAGTTGGAGTGCAAGCCCTTCTATGAGAAAGTAGTTATTTTTCGTGGCAGGAATTTCCATTCCCACAAAATTGAAGGTGGCTCTTCTCTCTGGATTATTGTATGGGAATACAACTTCTCCAATAATAATAATAATGGATCAGTTTATTTAGACAAAGAAAATGTTGGTGAAAAGCTAATGAGAATAAGAGAGGATGTTATTTTTCCTTCACATATTGACGAGAGAAGTCAGAAGAGCCATGCGAGAGTGGTTTCCTCTCTTTGGTTGGTCTCAGGCTGATCATGAGTGATGGTTTAAATTAATGTTTAATGCAGACTACTTGATAAATCCCAGTACCCTAGTTACACGCAAAGAAAATGGGTTGGAAATTTTTAGCTACCATTTAAAAGGCTAGTGCTCTAAAATTTATTATTCAGGTAATGTTTACAAAACATAGTCAAATATAATTGATTATGGGAAATCAGTAATGGATTGAGGTGACCATTTATTCTCCATTCTTACTCTCGCCTTGTTCGTCTCCTAGATTTTGTCTCATAGCTTCTTCCCTTGGCATCAATGGTTAAATTGTTGCATTCGTTATTTAAAACTTCAATCTAATCCCTTTAGCTTCATTTGAACTGAATCTAAATTATGCATCCCTTATGAACCCACAAAAATATTGGCAAAGTTGTCCTTGAACTTCATTTGAATTGAATTTAAATTCTACATGCCTTATGACCCTACAAAATATTGGCAAAGTTATTTTTGAGCTTCATTTGAACTGAATCTAAATTCCACATACCTTATGGCCCCACAAAATAGTTAATGTGACACTTCTTTGTTGCAAGCCAGTTGACCAATGCATCATTGCTTAGAAGCACTAACTTGTTGGGTTCCTCGTAACAAGTCCTCAAGGGCATATTATTTATGCACTCAATATTATACACCCCAAACCATTCTCATTTAATCATCACACTAGCACACATCAAACTTTGTATTATGAATAAAATTTACTAACCTTTGAGGGCACATGAGGGAGGACATGCTTGGGTCAATGCACAACAATGAGTGTAAATTTCCAATTTCCATTGTAAGAAAATATGTGGTTGATTTTATTGAGGACTAGATACCTTGACATTGAATATTGATTGTTGAATTTAAAATGGCCCTGATCATCATGAGAGCATGACCCAAATCTTTGGCATATGGCATATTTAAAATCTCCAAAATGGTTTCATGGGTGAAGAGTAAGATTGTGCCCAAAACCACATCCCTAAACATCCTGAATCTAGATGTAGTGTGTAGCATTAGGAATAAATTATAATAGAAGGGTAAAATAATTCTTGAACATTATATGAAGGGAAGTTTCATAAACAAAACCATCATAAAAAAATTGATTGATGGGTAAGGATGCTCGTAAAATTTAACCCTTGCAGGGGAGGTTCCACCAGCTTGAATGATTGCCCATTCAATCAAGTTGGTACAACTAAAGTAATATTTGTATTGTTGTGATTTAAATAATTTTGTCAATTCTTTGCCTACTCAATCGGGGTGGGGGTAGTAATTAAGGTAATGGTTTTATTGGTGTGGTTTTAATAGATTTTCCGATTGTTTAATTGTTTGTTCATTTATTATGAAGGAGGAAGTTAAAATAGAAACTTTAAGCAATATTGATATAAGTTTATGGAGAAAGGGTCTCAAAGATTTCCATTTCTTGATGATCAAAGCAGTGGGAGAATGCTCATATGGAAGATCAAGGGAACATGGCTAGGGTTTCCCTAGCCATCATCCTGGAAAAACTAGTAGATCTAGCCGCTCTAGGATCAAACATTCTGGGTTGTCACCTCCCTTTTGATCTCAGACTTTGCAGAGTTTTCATGTTGTAGAAATCTGCCCTTTGTTGAGGAGGGTTGCTAACCCAGGTTTTCTTGGTTATACTGGGCCCTTCAGAAAAAACCAGCCATACTTCATCTCCTTTTTTTATTTTCATTAACCTCACTGAAATTTTGTGGATTCAATTTGTTAATGACAGGTAATTCCTATAGATTTGCAAAATGGGAGAGGAGGATACTGCAAAAATAGAAGCATTTAAAACCCTTGTTAGCTCTCTCAATCTATCAACCTTAGGAATTTGTCAAATGTTTAGAAGAAATTCCACAGCTAGAGCTTTCTTCTCAATATCCAAGAAGAAAAGCTATTATATTGTGAGTAAGAGCTATGATCGGGAAGTTCTCAAGCATCTAGCCTAGCCCCAGAGCTAAAGAAGCATGGATTGCATAATACTCATTCCCCAAAATTCAATGTCAGGTATCATTCTTTTGCTCTAGGTCGTGGGTATTTTGTTTTTAATTCCCAAATAAGGAAGCTCAGGATTTGATTCTTCCTTCTCATCCATACTTCATGGATTCAAAGGATTTAAATCTATCTCCATGGTCTCTAGATTTTAATCCAGAGTAGGAGATAACATTAGTCCTTATGTGGGTCATCTTTCCTCATTTTACTTTAATTTTTTGGGATGATGGCATTCAGAGATATTGGGAATAAGATAGGAAGATATATTGATAAAGTTGAACCAAAAGGAAACATTTTTTTTTTCTTCTGTGCACGAATATGTGTGGAAGTCGAACTAGAGATGGGTTTGCCAGAAGTTTTGCAGATTAATCTAGAGGGGTGGTGTTACAAGCAACCCATTGACTGTGATAAAATTCCTTTTAAATGTAATCATTGTCATATCAATGCCCATTTCGCCAAGAACTATCCTAAATCTCACACAACTCAGCATGCCTCTTCTCAATATCATGATCTTGAGTAGGCTCATAATAGATGTTGAAGTCATTCACAGAAAGATCAGCAAGCTCCTTCTAATCAAAAGGTAGGTTTTAAGTGAGTTTATATAAAGCGTTGAAGCTCCCAATGTAAGGAGGTGCGTATTTCAAAACTTATGCATGACTCGGCCTCCAAATTCTCCCAAAACATATTCAAATTTTTTGGAAATTTAGAGGATTCGACGAAGGGGAACAATGAATAAAAATAGGAACAGTTAAATCCCAACAATTCGACGAATCCTCCTAAACCTCAAGAGGAATCAAAGAAACTAGTTTAAGAGGAAGATAAAGAGGAAGAAGAAGAAGAGGCGAAAGTTGCAATAGATGAAGATGTAGAAGAAGAAGGAGAAGAGGTAGAAGAGGCTATAGCAGAGGATGAGGTAATCGAGAACGAATATGTTGAGGAAGAAGGGGGAAAAGAGAGTGTCTTCGAGAATGCAAAGCACAACTTAGAGGTGGCAGCGAAGGAGGATGATGAGTTTTAGGTTTCCAACAAAAAATTCGACATCTCTTTCCTCTGTTGAAGTTTTGAAAAAAAGAAAGCAAGAAGAGAATGAAAAAGTTGTCATTTCCTTTGCTAAGATAGTAAAAGAATACCATCAATCATCCCCGCATCTCACTCGAGGAAGGAATTCTAGCCAGCAAATGTAGGGAAAGCATCCTTGGATGGTTTTCTAGCACCATAAGACAGATCTTATGTATTGTTTCTATGCTCTATTATGCAAACAAAACAATTTTTTAGGATATATCCATGTTTTGAAAACTATGTAAGGAATAGAAGTAGCTTGAGAAAGTGGTGGATTCACTCTTCCCAACTCCTTGAAGGGAAGAACATAGATGTAATAGTTTTTATCCTATTTTGGATTTTTTGTACTTCTTAACTGCTTGGTTTGATTGCAACCTTTTAATACAGACATCATTACCCATTCTAGTTAAAAATAAAAAATAAAAAATTGTTAATATACGTTTATGAATAAAATTATGGAGTATTATAAAGTACTACACAATATTTAGTTAAGATTTAAATGGGAGAAGGTTTAGACTACTAACACTTAAAACTTTAAATTTTATGGATAAATAGATGTGTTATGTTTGTAGACTAAATTTATTTAAAAATAAAATAAAATATATAAAAATAAAAATTTAAGGAAGAGTGGATGATGACGATGACGATGACAATGACGATGATGATGACGATGATGATGATGATGATGATGATGATTTTTTGGTCTTTCATAGTGTGTATTAAATCTAGCATTTAAGATAAATATATAAATTGCTCAATTTTCTAAAAGTACATGTAACCTATATATCTAGCCAACATAATAATATAACTAATAATCAACTATTATATTATTAAGAGAAAAAAAATTTGTTATTAACTTTATAAGCATAAATAAATCATAATATTATTAAAGTTTATAATATATTATACAATTTGACGAGAACTCTCGAGAGTTTTCATTTTTTATAGATCGTATTTAGTGGTTATTTTTACTTCGAATTGAAAAGTGGTGTTACCGGTAGTACCTCTTTTATTTTTCTTTTCTTCTTTCTTTTTCTTATTTTTTTTCTAGGGCTAAAAGTACAACTTTTTGGAAACCTCGACCCATGTCAATGCAATCAAAACCTTAAATCAACCCCCGTATTGAAAAGTGGTGCTATCGATAAAACACTATTTTTTTCGGGGCTAAAATTACGACTTTTTTTAAACCTCGACCCATGTCGATGCAATCAAAACCCAAAATCAACCCCTAACTCGAAAAGTATTGTTACCGATGACACCCCTTTCTTTCATCGGGTTACTATTGCATGCATTTCAAAAATATGCATAGCATAAGAAAAATATTTAATTTTTTTTTTCGTTTAAATCACTTAAATTATATATAAGAAAGCCCAATTTTAATTTAAAAAATCTAATTTTCTAAAAAAAGATAAAATTGAAAAGGAAAAAAAAATTAAAAAACCCCAATATTTTTAAAATAAATTTGAAATTAAAAATAATATTAAAAAACAAATTAAAAAAATAGAAAAAAAGATCATTTAAAAAAATAATAAATGAAACAACAAATCGAATAATTAAAAAAAATAAAGAATAAAAAAAATATATTAAAAAAAAAACCTAAAATATCTTTAAAAACTTAAAAATTTGAAAATTTTAAAAAAATTTAAAATTTAAAATTTAAAAATTTAAATTAAGATTAATTTTAAATTAAAATAAAAAACAAAACAAAAAAACTAAGTTACTTGTCACCCTTGCCCCCTTGCCCCCACCTCTCTCGCCTCTCCCATCCCTCCCTCTTCCTCCCCCTCCCTCCCTCATCCTTTGGCCTCCCCCTTCCCCTCTCCCTGTCCCCCTCTCACTGCCTGCCCCCACAACATCCTCTTTCGTGTGGCGAAGACTCCTTTCTTGGGATCAAGTCTCTATCAGGAGAGAGTAGCGGAGGGCAACAAGAGGGGGGAGGGGGCGGAGTGGAGGGGGGTCGACACAGGGCGAGTGGGTTGGGGGGTAGAGGGGAGGGGATGGGTGTCAGCGCAGGGTGCGTAGGGGGGAGATATTTGGGGGAGAGGGGAGGGGAGGGATTTGATGGTGTGGGGAAGGGGGAGGGAGCGGGGGAGGGAGGGGGAGGGGAGTGGGGAGAGGTGAAGGGGGAGGCCACAAGGGGGAGGGGGACAGGGGTAGGGAGGGGAGAACAAAGGGAGGCGGGGGTAAGGGTTGAAGAGAAACTAGTAACTTAGAGTTTTTTTTGTCATTTGTAATTTTTAAATTTTTAAATTTTTTAAAAATTTTTTTTTTAATTTTTCGACTTTTAAATTTTAATTTTTAAAATTTAGTTTCTTAAAAAAAATAGTAAATATCTCTTTTCTAATAATTTTAAAATTTTTTATTTTTTATTTTTTGGTTTTTTATTTAATTTTTCTTTTTTTTTTAATAATTATTTTTTTATTTCATATTTATTTTTTAAAAATAGTAAGCATTTTAATTTTTTTTTCTTTTCAAAATCTTTTTTTTGAAAAAAAATATTTTTTAATTAAAATTGGGCTCTCTTATATATATATATATATATTACGCCATGCATGGTTTTGAAATACATGCAATAGTAATTTGATGGAAGAAAGGGGTGCCATTAGTAGCACCATTTTTTAATTTGGGGGTTGATTTTGCAAGGTTCTGATTGCACCGACACCGGACGTGGTCTTCAAAAAGTCGTAATTGTGGCCCCGAAAAAAAAGGTGCTACCAGCAGTACCACTTTTCGAATCGAGAGTTGATTTAGCATTTTGATTGTACCGACATCGATTGAGGTTTCCAAAAAATTGTAATTTTAGCCCCCCAAAAAATGCTACTTATAGCACCACCTTTTTATTCAAAAATTATCTTTGACGTAAACATATGAGTTTTATAATTACAGTTCTCATTTTAAATATAGAATAATTTTCAAGTTACATAATGTGTTTATACATTGTTCATGAACCACTTATCTTTCAATCAATATAAAATATAAAAAATATAAAATGAGACATACGTAAAAAAAAAAAACATGTGCAATTATAAAATGCATAATTTCAAATATAAAAGTTTAATATAGACATAGTTTAGCGCATATAAATCCATTATTTTAAAAATTGAAATAAAATACATTCGACCACTTTAAGTAATCTGGATGTGAATATCATATATACATATATATATAAGTCTTATATAGTTGCCTTGAACAGTTGTTGTGCATATGGTACAAAAGTTTCTTTAAATTAGATTAATGTAATTATGAATTTGTTGATTTCTATGTGATGATGGCTTCAACTCTCTACCTAAAATTTAATATGAATGAGATTGAGTTGTACCTAAATTTAGTGCAAATGAGATTTTGAAAGTTATAGGTGGTGGAAAATAATGTATATTTGACAATTTGTATATGTGTATTTTAATACCAATAACTTATGACTTAAAAGGGTGTTTATCCTTATAGCTTTATTCACAATCGGTTAATGGCTCATTGAGAATTTAAACATAGGTGAGAAGAGTACAAAAATTACTTCCCTATCAATCTAACTGCTAACCCCTTAGCTAGAAAAATTATCCTACTAGAAATAATGAACAAGAATTCCATAAGACAATGTAAAGTCTAACATCCACTATAAAGGAAGGCATGCATTCCAACTATTAGAGGTTCATATTTATTGGATAAAGGCTTGAATATGGGTGCATTTCAATTTATGTTATTTGTTGGAGAGAGGTTCCAATATGGATACATTTTGACTTATTTAATAAACATAGAGGAGTGATTGAGATAAATATTTGGGATAAGACTCAACAAATCTATGTTCACCTTAATAGCGAGTGGAGGTGTTGCACCTTAACACATTATGTGTGCCCACTTCAATGACTTATATATAGTATGAATTCCATCCATCATAAGGATTGTTACACCTCCATGTCAATAAGGTGTTCCCATGAAGATGGGTAACACTTTTTAGCAAGACACGGGCACAAATTGCTTGAAACATGAGCTTGATTGAGTGTTATTTAAGCCCTCAATTGAGCTTTGTATCTCAATGGAAGGTTATCTAAACCTTCGATCGAGCTATTAGCTCAAAAGCTCTATCAAGTTATTACCTCAATAGCTCAATCGAGCTATTTAATCATAAAAAAGGTTTAAATATTGGTATTAGCTTGATCGAGCTATTTGAGCTAATATTATTTTTTTACATATAATTTTTTTTATGATTGTTATATTTTTTATTTCATTTAAACATTAGATAATAATACATTATATTTATGGTGGTGAATGGTATTCTTGGCTAGGAAACAAAATGAAAAGATTTTCCTTGCTCCTATTCCGGTAAACTCTTGCTCACTTCCCTAGTTGTCATGGCAGCCCCTTCCTCTGGCCAATGTCCCTCCCCCCCCACTCCTAAAGAGATAGCCTTCCGTTGCCTTATAGACACCATCTCCTCCTCGACCTTCGAGCCCCCTCCTCCCAATTCGTGAAGAAGCTTAATGACATCCCTAAGGTGGATATTCTGGTTGCTCCTTCTCGTCAAATGGTTTTGGCCCTCAGCAATCACAGCCTCATCAGTCAATTTACAAATATGCGACCTTCCCTCGTTCAATGGAAATATGGTTGCAAAAGAACTGGCACATTCTTAGGAAGGGTAGGATGAGGAATTACCCCTGTGGAAGAGGTTATTACATATTCCTCTTTGAATCCAAAGAAGATAGAGACCTCATCTTTCAACTGTAGAATGTACCTAAATCGTTGGACTCCAAACTTTAATCCATAACTTGATGTGCCCTATGGTGTTCCTGTTTTTCTTTGCCTCCCTCACTTGTTGCTTCATTGTTGGGGCCTTGATGCTCTCACAAACATTGGGAAAAAACTGGGGAAATAACTAGATATGGCGGAACCAAAATTAAACATGTTTTCCTACGCTAGAATCTATGTAGAGGTGGACCTGGAGAAGGGACTCCCTGAAACTATTCTACTAAAACTAGATAACTAGTAGCATATTCAGAAACTGGATTATGAGCAACTCTAATTTAAATGCAAAGCTTGTCGTGAATACGGTCACTTCGTTAAAGACTACAAGAACAGTCCACAACAACCTATCGTAGCACAAACCAATGATGCAGCCTAGAAAATAGTTAAAATAAATGGTGAACAAACAAACGACACAAACCAAGCAAGCAAGAACCTCTTCAACAACAATAGTAGTAGGATTGTCAATGGTAGGTGCTTCAAACCCTCCTTTAGTACATCCATTAGCCCTTGATTCTCATCCAAAAGCTCTGTTTCCAAACCCTATTCTTCCCCCAAAGGCTCTTCCTGCTAACAAATTCGAAATCCTTTCCCGGGACGAAACCCCCTCTGAGGAACTTTAACTTCAAGAAAATCCTCTGGATCTCTCTTTTCACTGGGTGAATCAAGTCCAACCAAATTTTGTAGAAGTCATAGCCCCTTCAGTCTCTCCCCCCTCGGGATCGATCTTTCCTCCTCGAGTCCTCTATTTTCTCTCCCATCCAATATCTCAAGGAACTTTGATTTCCTCTGGCCATGACCCAGTGGGATCCTTGGTGGATGCATTAAGTTCTCAAGCTACAGTAACACGGGTTTTAACAAGAAAATAGTACCAACAACTTTTAAGCAACCAATAAGGGGATGGAGAAGAAGAAATCCAAATAAGAAAACCATGAAGGGAAATAAGAGAAGAAGCAACCCAAAAATGAAGGGTCGATATCCAACTATAGAGCAATCTTTGTCTTCTTCTGGGAAATACCCTACAAAATCAACTGGAGGAAGTAAGTGAGGAGGAGGCTCAAAACCTAGCTTAGGTAAATAATTAAAGTGGTCTCCTAGAATTGTAGAGGCCTAGGAAGCAAGTTTAAAATGAAAGCAGTCAAGGATATCATCTTATCTGAACAACCCCGGGTTCTTCTCATTCACGATACAAAACTACCAAAACTAGAAATGTTAAAAACGGGAAATCAAATATGGAACATGAACAACTTGTTGCTGTAAGCTCCAAAGGCACTTCTAGGGGTATTGCTACAATATAGAATGCTCAAGATCTTGAAGCAAGAAGGATAAAAACAATGCAGAACTAGATCTATACAAATTTAGTAAACAAGAACACATGAAAGACATTAAAACATTTTAATGTTTATGTTCCACCACACCACGTGGAAAAACAAATCTGTTGGAACACTTTAGGATAAATGAAGGGAGAAATCAAAATAACCAGATGTATAATAATTGGGGATCTAAATATTACTCTCTCTCAGATGGATAAAAGGTGGGGGGGAATGTAATAACATACCCAACTCGAGAAGAAGGTGGAGATCTCATCTCAAATTAGTATTTGATAGACTTCATACCAAAAAAAGGGAAATACACTTGGTCCAGCAAAAGATTGGGAAAAATCCACATAGCAAATCGACTGGACAAGTTTCTGGTTAACAATGATGTTTGTAAAGAGGAAATGGATATCTCCTCAAGTATCATTCCCTCAACCTCATCGGATCACAAACCCATAAGTATGGTCATGGAGGATCTAGATGACTATGGTCCACTTCCTTTCAGATTTAACTCTTTATGGATGCAAGTTCTAGAAGGAGTAGATATAGTTAAAAACATTTGGACCCAACACAAATTAGGATATCTAGGTTTCATTTTGGAAAGCAAGCTGAAGGTGGTCAAATCCAATTTAAAACAATGGGGGAAAAATGTTAAATTTTCTGAATTTACTTCAATTTGATCTAGGATCTTAACTGAGAGAACAACATGTACAGCATATCTACAGCATATCAATCACGGAGACAATAATGCAAGCACACAAGAGACACAAAGATTTACTTGGGGAAAACCATAAAGGTGAAAAACCCCAATAACTTCCTCAGAGATATATAGAGCAATGATACAACCAACCAAGAGAGATAGCCATAACCTAGCAGCAGATCCTCCTCCTCCATAAGTGCTCCACTCCTCCTTGAGTGCATGTGTGAGAAGTGAGTGAGTAAATAGAGTGCCTCCCGCACTCTATTTATACTTGACTTGACTTGCCTTTTTACCTAACTCATGTAGGCTCGAACTTAACCACATAACATAATGCTGAGTGGGCTGACCCCCAATAGGGTGGTCTAATAACCCTTTGACCCACATGGCCGACCCCCAATAGGGTGGTCTAATAACCCTTTGACCCACATGACTTATACAGGGCCGACCCCAAACAAGGTGGTCTAATAACCCATCAAGTATAAGTTACGACACTTACAATATAAATGACGACACTTCCTTATAGAGGAATAATACCATCTCTATAGGAATACAATATACATATATGTGAAATACATTCCGAAGTTACATATACATCAACAAAAAAGAATTACAAAGAACTAGGAGAGGAAAGAAAATCTTTGCAAAGCAAGCTAGAAACTCTACAACAAAAAATGGAACAGGAAGAGGTAACTAAACTACATTTAACTTAGGAAAAAGAAATCAACCATAAAATATACAAAGCTTACATAAATGAGGAAGAAAGTTAGCCCCAAGAGTTAGCTCAATCAGTCGAGCACCCGTAGTTAGGCCTCCCAGCATGTGAGGTCGCGGGATCCATTCTCCTCGACACTCTTAGGGTTAGGTACGCAAAATGTGCCGAGGGTGTGATGGCCCCTTCGGGTGGGCCCGCCAGAAATTATTCCGTGGACGTAGCGATGCCGGTCAACCGGTACGTGAACCACATTGAAAAAATAAAAAAAATGAGGAAGAAAGTTGGAGATTAAAATTGCGGAGCCTATGGCTAAAGGAAGGGGACAAAAACATGACCTTCTTCCATAAGCAAGCTAAGGCTAGAAGGCAACAAAATAGTGTTATAGAAATAAATAATGCCAAGGGGGAGGTGATAACAAGATACAATGATATAAAAAAGAAGGCCTACTCTCACTTTCAATCTATTCTATCGGAGGAAGAAGAGGAAGGTCCATCAAACATCCCTAAGATGCTTTAGAATATTCCTTCTCTAATCATAGATGAACACAATAAGAGACTGACGAAAAGAATAAAAAAATCTAAGGTTCAAGAGGTTGTTTGGGGACTAGAACCAAACAAAGCTCCAGGTCCAGACGGTTTCTCAGTTGCCTTTTTAGACACTGTTGGGAAACTATGAAAATAAACTTATGCAAAATGAACCAATGGACCCGAGAGAAATGTAAAGTGGGGGATTTACCAATTCCTCATTTCTTGCATGAATCCCGACCTATCTTCGTTTGAAACTCCACTTACAAAATCATATCCTAAATAATCACCAATAGATTAAAAACCCTCCTCCCATCTATAATATCAGAAAACCAAGGTGGCTTTATACATAAACAAAAAATCATAGACAACAATATTCTGGTCCAAGAAGCAATACACTGTAGAATCATGCAAAGGAAGGAAAGTGGAATTGTTATCAAACTTGATATGGCAAACATTTTTTATCGGGGACATCATTCTTTCTTATTCTCTGTTCTAAAAAAAAATGCATTTTCAAAGCATTCATTTCTTGGATTAAAGCCTACATAGAGGGACCTTGTATTTATGCTCTTGTTAGTGGTCATCCTCCGACCTTTTTTAAGAGCTCTAGAGGCCTGCATCAAGGATTCCCTCTCTCTCCTCTTTTGTACATCATTATGGAGAATCCCTGAGAAGAAAATGAGAAGAAGAAAGAATCTATAGGATTCTCCCACGGAGAACTATAGTTCAAAACATGAAGGAAATGAACCACTCTCAGTTTGTATATGACACAATTCTTTTAGGAGATGCCTCTTCAATTATACCAAAATGATTTAGTAAATCTTCAAACACTTATTTGGTTGCCTTTGAATGTGAGATAAACAAACATAAATGCAGAATTTATAGTTGGAATACACCTCTTCGAAACATAAAGGCAATTGCAAGCTCCCTTCAGTTCAAATTCCCGTCAAAGTGGAACTCCTTCAAGTAATTAGGGATCCCAATTTTCCAAGGAAAGCCAAAAAGTGAATACTGGTCTCCCATTATTGAAAAATTTAAGAATAAAATGGAGCAATGGGGGGCTAGTTGGCTAAACCTAGCAGGAAGGATTGTGGTCTTAAAATTTGTTCTATCATCACTCCCTATTTATCAAAGCTCAACTCTAATGGCGCCTTCAAGAATACTGAATCAAATAAGTACCCTGTTGCGCAAGTTTCCTTGGCAAGGAGGTAAATCCAATACGAAAAAAAATCCACCTTATCAAATGGGGAACGGTGACAACACCAATGGAGCAAGGAGGAATATCAATCAGAGAGCTAGGCCTAATGAATAGATCTGTGGGAGCCAAAATTATTTGGAAGCTAATCTCAGGGAAACAAGCTTGGTGGAAAGTAGCCATTTTAAAGAAATATATTTTTAGAATTCGACTAAGGATTCTTAACTGAGGAAAGAGAGCAGTGCCCTGCTCCCCCATCTGGACGCTATGCAAATCTACCTTTTTTTTAATTCAAGAGCACCTGTCCTGGATTCCGCAGAATGGGAAGAAAATTAAAATATGGAAAGATCGAATAACAAGATAACCAGTAATCAATTTAGAAGGGGAATTAGGGCCTTTAAAGCGATGGATGAATGAAAATGATATTTCTACTCTATATGAAATTTCTAGATGGGATGACAAAGGCATGTGGAAGGAGTGGAGTTTGGATCAGCTTCCCCAAGATATAAATGAGCAATTGTCCAAGTTAATCGAAAATAATGGGTGTAAAGCTCCTTCAAAAAAATTGGTTAAGGATATAAGAGGATGGGGACCAAAAGGTGGTGAATATTCACTCAAGGAAAGATATAATATAGAGCTTCGAGAGAAAACAACCCTCCCTAGATTGACCATCTGGAAGGTAATATGGAACAATGAGGAATTCATGAAAGTCAAGACCTTTGCTTGGATTTACACTTACAGAGAAATTCTAACAGAGCAAAACTTAAAAAGACGTGGATTAAAAGGTCCTTCAAGATTTGATCTATGTAAAACAAATGAGGAAACCGGTCAACCTTTTTATTAAATTCCTCTTCTCCCTGGAAGCGTGGAGGTATACTCAAAAAGACTTGTTGGTTAATCCTATTATGCCCTCTTGTTGTGGAGAAATGTTTCTTCAATGACACATAAAATATCCTCGAAACTTTGATCGTAAACGCCTTCTTAAAAGGGCCTGGATGGCTCTTCCTTATTTTATAAATTAGAAAATATGGTTGGAAAGAAACTCGTTGGTTTTCAGAGATGAAGCAATTAGTTCAAGACATTTAGCAATGCAATTTTGGGGTTTAATGGCTTAATCTATAAGACAAAAATTAAACTCCAAGAAGTTAGAAACAGATCTTGAGATAGAAGAGAGAACTTGGTTGGGTCCAACTCTAAACTCCAAACCTCCTCAAGGGGATAGATCTCTAAGTATACCTTCATCCTTTGAATAGGATCTAAGAATGACACAATATTTTCCAACAATGGAAACAAAACATACACCATAGTATCTTATTCTTCGACGAGGCCTCAAAAGGCGATCCAGGGGTGGAAACTAGGGGGGTGCTATATGACCCCGAGGAACCACAAGAATTAAAGTACGCACAGGGGATTGGCAAAGCTACTAATAATCAGGCAAAAACATTGGCTATTTGTAAAGGAATTGAGATAGCTTTCGAAAAAAAGGATATAATAAATTTGTTGTAATAGGGGATTCAAAAATGCTCATCCACTGGATTTCCCGAAAAAGTGCCCCTAATGACCCTATCTAAATAGGATTATGGAAAGAATTTTAATGAGGAGCGAGGAATTTGATTCTTTCAAATCCTATCATGTAAAAAGAAGTCAGAATAAGGAAGCAGATAGGAAACCTAACTTAACCTATTTTCTAAGTCCAGGAATAATCAAAATTGGGGGAGGGGCATCCATCCAACCCATATCACCTAAGTTTATTTAAGACTCTTCCTCATTAAAGTTGAAATGACAAGTGTAAATCAAAGGCAATGTCATGACACATGGTGGCAAAGCGGCTTCATGATATCTCAAGGTGTCCTGTACATTCAGTTAACCCCCGTACCTCAAACACTTAAATTCAAGTATTTTCATCTCCTCATTGCAACATGTGGGATTTTGATGGATATGTCAAATAGCAAGGGTGTCGATTCCACCATTCTGAACAAGCAAGAGATGCAAGAGAGCGGAACTAGGGAGTTCAGGAAGCTTTTTGTGTGGTTTATTATTGATTTCAAGCCCATAATCGGCAGAAAGAATTATTGTGGAAATGAGATTTGGACTGGGGTCGCAATGGAAGGCTCTAGTTCTCATACCCCAAGCCTCAATCGCCATTGCGAAAAAAGAGTTGTTGAGTTGGAAGAAACAATGGGTTTATGTTCAACAACTTGGATGATTGGAAATGAAGTCTAGAGAGGAGGAATGAAAAAGAAATGAAGGAATTCAATCAACGATGTGAGGCCGCAAATGCTCAAATGGAAAGAATGAAAGAAAAAAACACCATGCTTGAAATGGAAGTTAAATGATTACGAGGAAGAGGAAAAGAAAATTGCGACTTGATCAAGGAATTATAGGAATAGGTTCGCCGCTTGAAAAGAGAGTTAGCTCCCCACATCCAAAGGGTAAATCACAAGGTGAACTTGTTAGTTTGGTCTCCTTGCACTCTTTAGGGACCGGAGAAGGAAGAGGCAACGGTAGAAAAGAACCAGGCTTAGCGTAGACAATCTGAACCCAGCCACAAAATGCCAACAGCAACAAGTCAGGCATCCATACCTCCGGGTTTTTCCAATCACCATGTTTTTAATCTGAATTATGTTATGTAAAGTCTAATTTTTTTGTAATAGTTTCATAAGGATATACACCAATCGAATTATAGTAGCTAAGAATAGAAATAGGAAGCTATGGACATAATGCATAGACTAATATTTTTGAATTTTGGTAGATTGAGTAGTCTTTTTCCCTTCTATGTACTCTCTTGTTGGACGATTCGGCCGCAACCCCCTTTTTAGTCTAAATTTAAATTGTTTATGTTTAAAAAAATAATACATAATATTTAAAACCATAGTTATTTCAAATCTTTTTGAATCCATCAATTGAGCTAGTAATTAGCTTAATGTGATTTATGGCCCATTGTTTTTCTAACCCATGGTAAATTTGTCCATGATATCACGTCACATCAAATACCATGGAAAAATTTACCATGGGTTACCAAGACCCAAATAGTAATTAGCTTAACGTGATACCATATTAAGCTAATTACTATTTGGGTTTTGGTAACCCATGGTAAATTTTCCCATGGTATTTGATGTGATGTGATACCATGTGTTAACAAAACCATGGGCCATAAATCACTTATACTAATTCAAAAATATTTGAAATAGCTATGCTTGTAAATATTATGTATTATTATCTAATGTTTAAACGAAATTATTAAAAAACAATCATAAAAAAGTTTTAATTTTTTTATGTAAAGAAATAATTTTAACTCAAATAGCTCGATCAAGCTAATTGAGTTAATAGTATTTGAGCTAATGGAGCTATTTGAGTTAATATTGTTTTTTACATATAAAATTTAAACCTTCTTATATTAAATAGCTCAATTGATAGCTCAATTGAGCTATTAGCTTGATTGGGATTTTAGTTTAATTGCGCTTTAAACCTCAATCAAGGTATTTAAAAAAGTGTTTCAAACCTTGATCGAGGGTTTTTAAGACCCCGACCGAGCTAATAGCTTGATTGAGGGCTTTAAAAACAGACCCTTATCCTCCTTTTCTATATAATTAATTTTGATGGCCTCTTTACCAGGCACTAACCCTATCGTAAGATGCACCTTAGGTGGAAGACTTCATGCCAATGGATTCATCAATGAATTGTCTATCCACTGGCATATAGTTTATGTGTTTTTGAGTTCGTATGATTTTTTTGTTTTTTAAACTTACACTTAAAAATCATGTCCACAACTTCGAAGCAGCTCAAAAAAAGATCAACAACATAAAAAGTACACAACACAAAATTAATATAAAAAAATTACGCCCCGCATCGACATGTCCTCTTCAAAAGGGTTTTTGTGTTCTTCATTTTTTATAAGCAATAAAAAAAAGTTTACGTGCACACACGTGTACAAAATTCAATTAAAATTTTCAATGGTCAGTTCTCAAAATTCATAAAAATATAATTTTCCAAAATAAATTAAAAAAAAATGTGTGCACCCCAGTGCATTCTATGTAGATTATGTTCATATATTTTTTTTTCAAAAAGTATACATTTATCATTAAATTATTTTACGTGCACACAAGCCACTTGCTAACTTTTCCTGAAATTTACAAGAACAAACCTTTCATTAAATGCAATTTTGACACATTAAATGATATTATTAATTTAAAAATATATATAATTGGAAAGACAACATAATTCCCTACAATTTTTTTTGTGTTGCATATCGAATCTCACAATGCATAGATGAGTTTTGAGGGACTTGATTTAATAAATGAGTAAAATATCGAATTTTCACCTCCACTTTTGTCCAAATAGTGTTTCCCATCTTCATGGATTGACCCAACAACAACACGTGTCATCCCAAGAGATAAACAGTGATAGTTGGTTATGAATTAGAACCACCCTTAAACATGGAATGGGAACTCTGTGATTCATATATGTATTTAATGTTAACAAATCTTTCTATAGTAGTAGAGCATTTTTTCCTTATTCCCTCCCTCCTTCAAGTAGCAATGTACAAATAATTATTTCAATCTATTTTTCCTTGTGCATATTTGTTTCATTTTTTTTCACGATTTCACACCCATAATCTAATCGCTCACATATTCCTTAAGTTTTCCTTATATTTTTGCCCTAGAATGAGATCAAGGAGTCAACTTTACACCTAGAACTCCATCTTAATGGGGGCACTAACAGCACAAGGACAACTTTATCATTTTCCATTCAAATATTTCCAATAGGGGAGGGATGCCATTAGTTGGAAACCCCACATGGCTCCACTCCCCACTCCACATGGCCACCTCGACAGCTGGCATTTGCGGGTTTAGATGGTAGTGCCACCTGTCATGGTGGGTGGACGCTTTAATGCATCCTTTACGACGCGCTTTTCCACGGTCCCATTTCCATTATCCCGCGGCTTCCTATAGGTCCAGTGTTATTTTTCTTGGGCCCAGTGTGTGGGTTCTTTGTTGCCCCAAAACCTGTTCACTGCACCCTCCATTGTGGTCGTATCCTGCTCTGGTTCCGTGCTGGTTGGGGTTGGAAGGTGCCTGGGTTGCGATCGAAAGGCATTCACTGGTGTGCATGCTTTGGTTTACTGGTATTTACAACATGGATCCTTGCCCCATGCACGTGGAATAATAGAGGTTGGTGATTTCGTCTACAACGCACCATGTTGGAGATTTCCGTCGGTTCAGTGGTGGAGATGGTGGGTTCCTGCTCCAATGGGTTCGCTAGTGGAGATGGTGGCTTCCTGGTCGAGTTTGTTCGGTGGTTTCGTGCATATGGTTTCTTCGTGGGTTCGTGCTCCAGTGGGTGCGGTGGCATGGCAGTGGCTTCGTTCAGTGGCTCACTGGTAGGAATCTCCTACCAGCTATGTATGTGACTGTTTTCTTCAACACTTTCAACCTGCTGAGAATTGTGTGGACCTTTTTTGCTACATTTCTAGGTTTATGTTGCATTTCTTAGCACATTTGTTGCACTAGGGTTTATGTTGCAGTAGGGTTTATGTAGGGTTTGTGTTGTTGGTTTATGTTGCATTCCCCTCAGTAGGAATTGGTGAATTACTCCGAATTGTTGCATTCGCTGCAACAGGGTTTTGTTGGTTTAAGTTTGAACTGTTTGGTGGTTTTGGTTTGTGTTCTGGGTATGCCAAGAATTATTATGCCAGGCCTGCTCCTGCTTGTGCTTGTTCTAATCCTTGTGATGCTTATTATGCTGGGAATTATGGTGAATAATGATTTGGTTCGATTGGTTATGCTAGAAATTGTTGAAATGTCTATTTATGGCACAATGCAATTCGGTGTTATGCATTCATGGCAAAATTGCATTTCGCATGACGATTTTATTTGTTGATTAATTGTTAATAGTAGGTTTTATGTTGCAGTAGGTTTTATTTAGGTTTTGTGTTGTTGGTTTATGTTGCATTCGTTGCAGTAGGGTTTTGGTGAATTACTCTGAACTGTTGCATTCGCTGCAACAGGGTTTTGTGGGTTTAAGTTTGAACTGTTTACTGGTTTTGGTTTGTGTTCTGGGGCTACCGAGAATTATTATGCCAGACCTGCTCTTGTTTGTGCTTGTTCTAATCCTTTTGATCCTTATTATGCTGGGAATTATGGTGAATAATGAATGATCTGGTTCGACTGGTTATGCTGGAAACTGTTGAAATGTCTATTTATGGCACAATGCAGAATTATGTGTTATGCATTCATGGCAAAATTGCATTTCGCATGACGATTTTATTTGTTGAATAATTGATAATAGTAGGGTTTATGTATGGTTTCTGTTGTCGGTTTATGTTTCATTCGATGTAGTAGGGTTATGGTGAATTTCTCTGAACTGTTGCATTCGTTGCAGCAGGGTTTTGTTGGTTTAAGTTTGAACTGTTTTCATGAGTCATGCTTGATTTGGAATGTTATGGCTATAATGGTATGCGACCACACACCGGGCCCAAGCAAAATAACATCATCTTTGGAATGGATGCCTGGAATTATCATGCTAGGCCTGCTTATTATAGAGTTCCAAAATTGTTATTATGCAAAATTATTATGCAAAACTGTTATGCAAAATTGTTGCTGAATATTATGCTAGGCATGCTTATTACAGAGTTCCAAAATTGTTATTATGCAAAATTGTTGATGAATATTATGCTAGGCCTGCTTATTACAGAGTTCCAAAATTGTTATTATGCAAAATTGTTGTTGAAATGTTTATTTAGGGCACATTACAGAGTTCTGTTGAAATGGTGAAATTGCATTTTGCATGAAGATTTTATGGGTTGAATAATTGATAATAATTTTCATGGCATAACTGTTATGCATTCAAGGAAAAATTGTTGATGAAATTTTTATTTAGGGCACATTACAGCATTACGTTGAAATGATGAAATTGCATTTTGCATGAAGATTTTATGGGTTGAATAATTGATAATAGTTTTCATGGCATAATTGAATAATTGATAATAGTTTTACATGTTTTGCATGAGACAAGCAAATTCTAGTAATAACTAATAACACATAACTGGTATATTAAACCGTATGATAAACCCCTGATTACAATGCCACAAACAGTAGGGAACGCTATGACCTAGGATTGTATCCAAAATGGCCATGTTACAAACAACATAGTCAGTCATTACAAAATCCACGTCGCAATGTGGTCACAAAAAAATTTATGGCACCCCTATATGACACCCCTATGCTTGATGTCCTCCAAGATCTTCACTACCCAATATTTTTGAGTTTCCTGCTTGAGCCAAGTTGGTTGGCCTACCTAACAATGGTTGATTAGGTTGTGGCTGATTTCCCCCATATGATATCCAATTTGCTTCTTGTATCCATGGAGGAATTGAGTAGCCACAATGCACACTTGTGCTACTAACCCTTTCATTAAGTGGAGCCCCCTGATAATCATACATGCGATTGACACCTGCACTAGGAGGGAATAAAGTGGGTTTGCACACTTGTTGATAACGGGGGACTTGGATGTTTAGGATGTCTTGGAAACATGGTGTATTATCTGCAATATATTCCAATGTGTTTGGAATCATCCTACTTTCCTCCACTATGCTTGCATCATTGGAAACCCTTTCTGCCAGCCCTTGTTCTTTTTGAAGAAATTGTTGAGCCTTTCTCAATTCCTTTTCCTGCCTTGCCATCTATTTTTGATGGGACTTTTCTTGTCTTTATTTCTCTCTTTCAAGCCTTTCCTGTGCTTGAAGTTCTGTTGCATCCTTCTTTTCTTTGGCTAAATACTTCTTTTTATGTTTTAAATCCTGGATTTCAAGTTTCTTATGCTCAGACTCAAATAATAGTTTAATATAGTCTTCTAAGGTGAGTAACTGTGAACTTCGGAATAGACGAAGATTTTTTGTTGTTGCTGGCCTTATTTTCGCTGACACTCTCTCTACTGGTAGCTTTAGGAACTGACCAAGCAATTGGCCCTTCGTTGACACTTGCCTTTCAATATTTGGGTCAATATTCTGGACATCTATTTGAACGATATTGTCCTCTTCAGCTGGAACCTCATTATGGACAGTATCTTCTTCCAGATTTCCATTGTCCACAAAATAATGAGCAATTTCATCGTCCAATTCTCTTGGTTGTGAAGGCATGTCATGCTTTCTTCATTGGTTCTTGAGACATTATTTTTGTCCAAATTCTTCATTGCTTCTGCCAGCCATGATGGTGGGTGTGAAGAACCTGCAATAATTAATTAATGAAAATACACGAGATAGCAGAAATAACAAAACTCGGAATCGCTTTATTGATCGTAGGCCACTTCGAGGGGGCAACCTCCTTTAAGAAATCTCAATACAAATAACTTCACGATGCATTCATTGACCTCAACACTCTTAGATACTAATTATATGCCCAATACTATGGGTCAATGATGAGTTCAATTTTTAGGTATTTGATAACCCTTTTTCCCACAGTCAAGCTCAAGCAATGGCGAAGAAACACACATAAATTGTGGGAAAGATGTTTTACTTTAATTATTTAATGAAATTGTTTTTTGATGATTATTCTTGTATGTTAAAATGCATATTCAATGAACTAATTCTGTGGAAACCAAGCATGATTGAGTAGGTTCAGGGCATTAAAGGATGAACGCGTAGAAGACTGAGGGATCACCAAGCTCGGCACCCCATTCCTAACTTATAGGGAACACACTACTGTTCAAGAAGAATCAACATTTAGACAATTATTTAGGATCAACATTAAAATCGTATAAATATGGACCTCTCGGGTAGCGAGAGGCCCCTGTTGATATTTTGGAAAAACATTGTTTTAACGTTTTTTGCCCTATTGAGATACTGCAAAGTACAGACCTTTGTTTTGACATGGATTATATATTTTAATGAGAGATGGATGTTAATTTCCAGCCAGCGTTTATAAGTTTCATTCTCTCCTGAGTACGAGTTGGAGAGGGCCTCGCCAACACGTAAGTCATGGGATTTTTATTTGCAGGTATTTTTTCAATTATGCATTTTACATTGATGAACAGTTATATTGCATATGGAAGTGCTTGACTGATTTATTATTTATGTAGTAGTTTATAATATGTTCTGTAGTACAGCAAAACAGTTTCAGTAGTCCTGTAGCTGCTTTCTTCCAACGCATATTTTAACCCACGATTACATGTGTATCAACTTTGCTTTCAATATCATGGTTTAGATCTGAGGTTCATGACTGTTTCTCATCGTGGTTAATCTCTTTGATTCCTTAGTAATAGATGGATAGCTTGAAATGATCGCACTTTAATTCGAGTCTTGGGATTTAAAATGGTTTAGATCAGAATTCTAGTTTTATGCATAAAGTAATTACAGACCTTGTTTTCTCCAATATTAGAATAGATCTGTTATGGCATTTTCATTTTCTAGATTTACCATTTTGCATTAAGTAATTTCATAAGATTATCTCCTTCACTTTCAGCATTTTAATTATTTAAAATAGATTTACTGCTTTTGGTATCTTTATTTCTTAGAACAGATTCACTGCTTTCAACACTTTAATTCTTTTAAATAGATTTATTGCTTTCCAGTATTTAATTCCGTAGCATAACCAATTTTACATATTTAGTAGGCAACCCTTAGAACATCGATACCGACATCCAACTGTGACAAATATTATCCTATAAGAGCACATATAGTGCCTGCACCTCTAAAGTTTGTATGTCCCCTGGGTTGACATTTAAAGTAGGCTCTTAGTATAGCTGCCCTAATTAGGCATCCATATTGGGATCTCACCACTTTTTGGTGCTGTTGCCAGGGAGGTGCTAAATATTTTAGGAGACATCACCTAAAAACAACACAAAAAGAAAACAAAAATTACATAAAACAAAAACATAAATATTTTTACCAATGAATGCCTCGTCGACAAAGGGATAGATTTGGCCGCTTTCTTCCCAAACACCCCATGAGCAACAACGGTAATAATAGTTCTGACCATTCTCAGTTTGAATTGGTACACTCCGCAGACGAAACTGACCCCACATACGATCCAAACAGAGAAAACTTCACTACCATTTCCAGCTCAAACACCTCAATGGAAAACGAAGAGGAGGAACCTAGGGAGCTTTTCACCTTTCCCATTAGCATACCTCTTGGAGATGCCCGAATGAAGAACATCAATCCTAATAATCTTCCAAACTTTCATGGTTTGACTTCAGAAGATCTTGACACATTCCTGTTTGAATTTGAGGTAGTTTGCATATCATTTGATTACACTACTGATGCACAAAAGCTAAGGCTTTTTCCTTCCACACTGAAAGACCTATCACTTCGATGGTTCATGAGCCTTGAAGGGAATAGTATCTTTAGCTGGGATCAAATGAAACAGGCATTCTTAGAAAAATATAGGGACTACTGCAAGTCCAAAGATACTAGGGATGAAATCTTTAGGATGCAACAAGGAGAAAGAGAGTCATTAGAATATTATGCCCAAAGATTTCAACTCAGCTACAAATGAGCCAACCTAATTACATCTTGGATCCTGAATCACTAAAGCTTGTCCTTCTTAGAGGTGTAAAAGAGGAGAATTTTGAAGTCTTAAATCTCCTAGGAGATGGAGAGATATTCCAAAAATATTTTGACCAGATGCTGCAAATCTTCAAAAACTACTCAAGATCTAGGAAAACTAAGAATGGGACAAGGGATACACATACATCCACTGGTGGATCATCATCCTCAGCACCAACACTTACAAAATCTGATTTAGGAAACCTGCTGGATGACATGAAGACTGACATACTGCAATCTCTGGCCATGCAACT
Organism: Larix kaempferi; assembly: GCA_027924585.1. NCBI lineage: Eukaryota > Viridiplantae > Streptophyta > Pinopsida > Pinales > Pinaceae > Larix > Larix kaempferi. The sequence continues at coordinate 7,657,795 of BSBM01000374.1, read as the reverse complement.
TGATGCTCTTCAAATAAAAAAGAAACAGGATGAAATTAACCAAGCCTTGGCAGTATTATGTCCTCGTTGTAGAAAGAAGCATGAGAAGGGGCAGTGCACCTTGAACACGATAGAAGTATGTGGTCTTTACACCGACGACCATTCCACTAATAAATGTCCCCTCTTACCCTCATGTAAGGCAGCTATTCAAGACCCAGCAGCTGAAGGAGCAATAGAACAGCTATGTTTTATAAATCAGAGGAGGAATAATTTTGTTAGACCATATCAGCAGAGCAATCAAACTTACTACAATCAAGGACAGCCAAATTGGAACTCTACACCAACTCCATGGAAAGCACATCCAAATCAAAACCAATGGAAACAGAATCAGCAAACATATCAACCATCCTATCAACAACCATATTATCCACCGTCTTATCCTCAATACCCCCCACCTTTTCCATCCACCACAAATTATGCAAATCAATACCCCCATCCATCAAATTGGAGGGCGCCATTACAACAACCACTTATTATGCCACCCCCACAACCTCAACCACCCCCCAGACCTCCACCTATTCCAGCCCAACCAATTCCAAATCCTAATAATAATAGACCCCCACAACAGCAACAGGCTTATAACGCTGATATCACACAATTCCCAACTTATGTTGTAGACACCATAGAAATAAACGAAATAATCCTGCGATCTGGAAAAATGTTGCAAAATACATCCCCACACAACATCCAACAACCTGTACCTGAAGCTCAATACCAAACATCAAAAACCTATTTTCAGCATCCTGATGAACTAGAACCTCCTGAGGACGAAACCCAACCACTTCCATGCAACAGAAACCCTCCATTTCCAGAAAAACTTGTCCAAAGTACAAAAGAAGAGGAAGAGAACACAATTTTAAACGAATTTAAGCACTTAAACATCCAATCCTGATTTTACAAGCCATAAGGGATGTGCCCATCTGCAACAAATTCATTAGAGAAAATTGCCTAAAGAAGCCAGGAAGGAGGAAGCGTGACCCACCAACTATTAATGTAGTGGGACAATTGGCCAATTTGATGTTGGGTGTCATAATAAACCCTAAATATCTTGATCCTGGTAGTCCTATAGTAAACGTCACCATAAATAACAAACAAATAAATAAAAGCTTAATAGATTTGGGAGCTGTGATCAATGTCATGACTAAGGAAACCATGTTATACCTGGGACTCCAATCAATGGTCAGACCAACCACAACAGTACTCCAACTTGCAGACACGCCACTATGAAACCCGAAGGAATGCTAGAAGACATTATGATCAATAGTGAATCCTGGGAATACCCAACTGATTTTATAATAATCGAAATCAAAAGCAAACTTAGTGGCTATCCAATTATCCTAGGTAGACCTTGGTTAGCAACTGCGGACGCTTACATAGGTTGCCGATCAGGAAATATGACAATCACTAGTGGACATACCAGGAGGAAAATCACAATCTACCCACCGGTAATGAAATCTTCAGAGTTAGAATATCAAAATTGGACTGATGATTACCAGAACACACCAAATCACAACCTTCGACCTATCCTAACAATTGATGCTGCAATATCACTAAAAGCAATAGACGAAGATGGCCATATAGATAGATTTATACAAAATATATCTTCTAACAATCATATTATTCAAGAATTTTTTTCCACAGAAACAGGTGACAGTTCAAAACAGAACATGGATGACTTATGGACAGAAGTACTGGAAGAACAGATTGAAAAGGTAAAGGTTGTGGAAATTCACCCTGGCAAATCAGTCAACATAAATTCCAAATTAGAACCAGAGCAAGAAAAGAAATTGATGAAGATACTAGAAGAACAAAGTAAAGCATTTGCATGGACATATGCAGATATGAAAGGAATACATCCTGATATCTGCAAACACTACATTTACATCAAAGAAGGTTCTACTCCTATCAGGAAACCACAAAGAAGACTAAAACCTGCACTAAAGGACATAGTCAAAGTGGAATTACAAAAGTTATTAGATGCAGGGTTCATCTATCCAATATCTGATAGTGAGTAGGTCTCACCACTAGTCATAGTACCTAAAAAAGGAGGCAAATGGAGAATTTGTGTGGACTACAGGGAGCTGAATAAAGAAACCAAGAAAGATCACTTTCCACTTCCATTTATAGACTAGGTGCTGGATACATTATCTGGTAACAAGTACTTTTCATTCTTAGACGGTTTTAGTGGGTACAACCAAATTTTAATACACCCAACTGATCAAGATAAGACGACCTTTACATGCCCATGGGGAACTTATGCCTATAGGGTCCTACCCTTTGGTCTATGTAACACCCCAGCAACATTTCAAAGACCCATATTGAGCATTTTCTCTGATTTTTTGAATGACAAAATGGAAGTCTTCATGGATGATTTCACACCCTATGGACAGAGCTTTGACCAGGCATTGAACAATCTTGAGTTAGTATTAAAGAAATGTATTGAAATGAGCTTGTGCCTAAGCAATGACAAATGCAGGATGTTAATGGAAGAAGGCATCATTCTAGGACATCACATATCACAAAGAGGTATAGAGGTTGATCAAGCCAAAGTCTCAGTAATCAGAACGCTGCCCCCACCGGTCAAACAAAGGGGTGTCAGAAGTTTCCTTGGACAGACAGGGTACTACAGAAGGTTTATTGAAAATTATATCCGAATTGCTGCCCCCATGTTTGCACTCCTCACAAAAGACAATGAGTTCATATGGACAAGCAACTGCATGACAGCGTTTGAAAGTCTTAAGGAAAAAACAGTCATAGCACCAATACTTCAAGGACCCAACTGGGAAATTCCATTTCACATCCACACAGATGCATCAGATAAATCCATCGGATCTGTGCTTGGACAAGAACAAGACAAGAAACCCTATACCATATACTATATAAGCAAAAATTTGGCTGGGGCAGAACTCAACTACACAGTCACCGAGAAGGAATTTCTGGCAGTCATACATGCAATCAATAAATTCAGGCATTACATCACAGGATACCAAAGTTTTATCCATACTGACCACTCAACGATCAGATATCTTATGAACAAGCCTAATACCAGTGCAAGAATTATTAGATGGATGCTACTTCTACAAGAATTTGACATTACAATAATAGATAAACTAGGCAAGCATAATGTGGTAGCCGACTTTTTGTCAAGAGTCACACATGGAAAAGATAACGAATTGGTTCAAGATAACTTCCCTGATGAGCACCTTTTTGCCATATCAATAAGAAGCCCATGGTTTGCTGACATAGAAAACTATTTAGTATCAGAAAAGTTTCCAGAACATTACAGTTATAAAGAAAGGACAAAAGTAATAAGGCAAAGTGCCACATATACATGGATAGAGGGCATGCTTTTTAAACAGGGACCAGATCAAGTACTTAGAAGGTGCATTAGGGAATATGAAGTACATGACATAATGCATGCCACCCACAATGAACCCTATGGAGGACACTATGCTGCAAAAAGGATAGCCTACAAGATCTTGCAAACAAGGTATTATTGGCCAACACTCCACAAAGATGCTTATGAGTATGTGTCCCACTGTGACGATTGCCAGATAATGGGAAAACCAACACAAAAACAAGAAATGCCACTCCATCCACAAATCTCCTTGGAGGCATTTGAAAAGTGGGGATTTGATTTTGTTGGCCCATTCAACCCACAGTCCAATCAGAAAAGCTACATCTTCGTATGCACTGATTACCTTACAAAATGGACAGAGGTAGTAGCTCTAGCTGCTGCAAATGAAACCAGTGTGGCCAAATTCTTTACTGAGCAGATCTTTCATAGGTTTTTGGTGCCAAGAGAAGTAGTTTCTGATCAGGGCCCACAATTCACATCAAATTTAATTGAAGACTTGATGAAAAGAAACAATGTAAAGCACAGACAGTCATCCTCCTCTCACCCTCAAGCAAATGGTCAAGCTGAGGTAACCAATAGGGAATTAGAGAGAATCTTGACAAAAACTGTCCAACTTCACAAAAGGGATTGGGCTGACAGACTTAGTGAGGCAGTCTGGGCTTACAATACTACATGGAAAACAATTACAGGATTCACACCTTATGAACTAGTCTATGGAAAAAAGGTCATGCTGCCAATCGAATTTGAAATAAAGACATTAAGAATTGCAGCAGATTTACATATGGACCTATTAGAAATTCAAAAAGAACGCATGCTACAGCTAAATCAGTTGGATGAACACCGCCAACAAGCACTTACACATACTGAAATCATCCAACAGCAAAGAAAGAAATGGCATGACCAACATCTGAAGGATAAAAAGTTCAAAGAAGGTGATTGGGCACTACTTTACGACTCCAGATTTCACACATTCAAGGGAAAAATAACCACTAAATGGCTTGGACCTTACATTATTCAGAAAATTTATGAAAATGGGGCTGTGAAAATTATTACAATTGATGAAGAGGAGTTCCCCATGATAGTGAATGGGCATCGCCTAAAACTTTACAAAAAACCACAGTCAAAAGAAGAATTTACACAGGTACTCTACCAGCAACAATTGATGCTGATAGACGACGCGACAAGTCAGTAAAATTGAAATCATTTACAATAAAAAAAACAAACAAACAAACCAAAAAAAAAAAATGAAAAAAGAGAAAAAAAAGAAAAAGAGAATGAAAATTACAGGGCCACGTATATCCCTATGAAAAATCCAACATTTATGTTGCAAAGAAAAATATCAACCACAATCAAGCGAGCCGGATATCCAGTCAAGAGAGCCTACAATTCAATTCATGCGAGGCTGCCATTTATTCAAGCGAGCCTGAAATTAATTCAAGCGAGGCAGATACATTACCTATCAGCACTCAAGCGAGCCAGCCGCGTCTACATTCAGCAATCAGTCATCAACTACTACGGAATTCTTCAGACACGGCATGCCATCCTTTTTCAACATACTCAAGCAAGCCTGCAAGTTATTCAAGGGAGCCAGTCACATACAACTATGCAATCATCCAAATACAAAGCATCATCACATGAGTCGTATCAACAACTGGCACAATTTTCAAAAGAACATACTTCAGCAAATTCAAACGCGCAAAAAGGAAAAAGCATCCCACACACGTAAATACTGACATGCAGAAATCAACTACAGATACCGCCAAATCTACTACAGAATCCGCCATGCATGAAAAACGCACCAGATCATCAATGCAGGTACGCATACATACCAAGGTAATCTCTAAAACGATTTTATTTTATTCTTAAGGTAAAACATTTTCCCACAATGCATGCGTTTCTAGTCAACTGAGGACAGCTTCTATTTTAAATTGGCAGCATGGTCGAATCACCTTAAATAACTCATGATTGCTACCTAAGTCCCTTCACCCTCAACAAATCATGATCGCAACCTTCACCATATGAAGTACAGAGATTGATCATGGGAATAAAGAGATCGATCATGGAAAAAAGGGGATTAAAAGAGGCAAGTACAGGAATGATGGAAAGGATAGGTGCGGAAAGACGACAAGTAAGGCTGCATAATACTCCATGATTTTGCATAAGGAACCGCTCGAAATTCCCGAGAAGCAATAGACCAAAGCTAATGCGCTCACTCATCTAGCATTGCAATGCTCGAGCCTGTAGGCAGAGCCCCGACCAGTTGAAGGTATAAACCATATTCCAAAGTTCAGGTTTTGTCTAATTATAAAGAAGATTTTAAAATGACAAAGGGTTTGAAGAAAAGTGAACTGGAAGATCACTGCGCCATTTATCAGAGCCCGAGTGTCCTGCAGATCATTCGCAATTCAGGATGGATGCCTTTCATCCTTGGACTGAGAGGATATAATACAGGGGTAGCTCAGGAGTTCCCAAGAAACCTCAAACATATCAAAGATGAACAGTACATCACCCGAGTAAAAGGGTTGTGTATAAAATTGGATGAGGACATGATTTCCAAATACACTGGTCTTCCAATGGGCCTGCATTAGAGCAGCAGTGACAGGGAGGCAAACCACACAGCAAAAGCAACATTCTTTGAGCAGGGAGAGGTTTATGATGAAGACAAAAATGGAGTCAAAAGACTCTCCATGCCAGCACCATGGGATGAAATGGCTGCAATTGTCCAGAGGTACATTACATGCACTGGGAGGTTAAGTTATGTTCCCATTTTCCATTTTCGTATTTTGGAACTTGTTAGGCACAGGAGTCACATTTCAGAAAACAACAACATTAGAATTCCATTTTACCTACTCCAATCCCTAACAGAGATGAGCAGGAAGGTGGCTAAGGGAAAAGACGATTCTTTGGCCCATCATGGGCTGATCAAGCTAATAGTTGGTGAGGAGCTAAAAGCTCAGATTCCAAAGCTCTCTTAGGAGGAGTTCATCGTGGTATCTGCTGAGGACATTCAGAGAATGAAGACTACGCCCTTGCCACCCAAATCAAAAAGTAAAACCACCTCTGTATCAGGGGAAAAAAGAAAATTTTACTTGGATAGTGTGGCCGACACCTTGGTAAAGACAAAACACTCAAAATAGGACTCCCCCAAATCAGACCCAGGTATTCCTACCATTAGTCAGGGGTCAAAGAGGCGCAGCAAGAGATTCACGCAGGTATCTAAAATCCAAGTCTCCAAGGAGGAAAAAAGGGAACCCAGTCCCCTGGTTACCAATGTGTCTGATGATGACATTGATCATTTCATAGACCAGAAGGATCCCACTACATATGAAGAAGAAGAAGAATAAGAGGAAAAGAATGAAGAAGAAGAACGAGATGAAGAAGAAGAAATGGAAAAAGAAGAAGAGCAGAGCTTACAAGAGCAAGGAAACCTCCAGGGGAATTCTCCAGAACATAATGAAAACCTTGAGGTCGTTACCCAACTTGCTGAGGCTCGGGAAGAATTGGAAAGGCTCAGAATTGAGTTGGCAACGTTAAGAATTGGGCCAGGAAGCCGGCCCACACCTCCCCCATTCTCCGCTGAGAAGACACAAATCCTGAAGATGCATCATGCAGAAGAGCTGCGACTGGCTGAGCAGAAGAATTCAGCACTGCAAGAAAAGTTGGCCGAGGCACAAAATGAATTAGCAAAGAAAGACCAGGAGATTACCAAATTAAAGGACATTTTGGCCACCACTATCGGCATATATGATAGACTGCGGGACCTCAGACCACCGTCGGCAGTATATGCAGTTTATATACAGGAGAAATGGGGTGAATTCCAACTCAAGAGGTTGAAGAAAGGACTCCCTATAAAGGTAAGCACTCCCAAAGAGTTTATAGATGCATCTTTGAACTCCACAGAGCTAGAGAAAGACCAATTGAGTGAGTTCTTCTTGCATAATTTTGTAGTTTCTGGCTCGCCCAACTGGTCGCCAAACCCATATGTGGGCGATTTCCAGTTAAGGGCATTATGTTCGTGGATGAACCATGAAATTGAGCGAGCCCAGGACTACCATCTCTATGTTGCATCCAAATGGAAAACCCCATTAATGATCAGGCCAGATCCAACTCACCCTGAAGGGATAATCTATAACCACAGGATCCTCACCCAAGATGAGGAACTGATACCCATTCTCCTTGCAAAACAACATGAAGCTGTGACTCATTTTGACATTACACTCTGAAGCACACAGAAGGAAGTTAATGAGTCCATTAAGGAAAGATGGAGCAAGGTGGAAAACGATCTGAAAAGAAGAGAACTCCACTCTCCCGTCAGGCTTGATGATGCTCTTTTCAAAACCACACTCTACAAAGAATCCCTGGCAAGAAATCAACTCAGATGGATCGGGATGAGGCTGAATCCCCCATTCTTTCTTTCCCCAGTCATCAAGGAACATATTAATGAAGAGGAAGAGAGGAAGGCATGGGCCAAGGAGGATCAGAATTTTGGATATCACAGGCAGGCAGGGATACCTAAGGTGGTAGCATGGGATATCAGGGAGGTCATCGACGAATTGAATAAGTCACCCAAGGATGGGTGAATCCTTCAAGTAGGGGAGAGAATAATGAGTCCAATTTTCAGGTATTTGATAACCCTTTTTCCCACAGTCAAGCTCAAGCAATGGAGAAGAAACACACTCAATTGTGGGAAAGATGTTTTACTTTAATTATTTAATGAAATTGTTTTTTGATGATTATTATTGTATGTTAAAATACATATTCAATGAACTAATTCTGTGGAAACCAAGCGTGATTGAGTAGGTTCAGGGCATTAAAGGATGAACGCGTAGAAGACTGAGGGATCACCAAGCTTGGCACCCTATTCCTGACTTATAGGGAATGCACTCCTGTTCAAGAAGAATCGACATTTAGACAATTAGTTAGGATTAGCATTAAAATCGTATAAATATGGACCTCTCGGGTAGTGAGATGCTAATTTCCAGCCAGCGTTTATAAGTTTCATTCTCTCCTGAGTACGGGTTGGAGAGGGCCCCTCCAACACGTAAGTCAGGGGATTTCTATTTGCAAGTATTTTTCCAATTATGCATTTTACATTGATGAACAGTTATATTGCATATGGAAGTGCTTGACTGATTTATTATTTCTGTAGTAGTTTATAATACGTTCTGTAGTACAGCAAAACAGTTTCAGTAGTCCTGTAGCTGCTTTCTTCCAACGCATATTTTAACCCACGATTACATGTGTATCAACTTTGCTTTCAATATCATGGTTTAGATCTGAGGTTCATGACTGTTTCTCATCGTGGTTAATCTCTTTGATTCCTTAGTAATAGATGGATAGCTTGAAACGATCGCACTTTAATTCGAGTCTTGGGATTTAAAATGGTTTAGATCAGAATTCTAGTTTTAGACATAAAGTAATTACAGACCTTGTTTTCTCCAATATTAGAATAGATCTGTTATGGCATTTTCATTTTCTAGATTTACCATTCTGCATTAAGTAATTTCATAAGATTATCTCCTTCACTTTCAGCATTTTAATTATTTAAAATAGATTTACTGCTTTTGGTATCTTTATTTCTTAGAACAGATTTACTGCTTTCAACACTTTAATTCTTTTAAATAGATTTATTGCTTTCCAATATTTAATTCCATAGCATAACTAGTTTTACATATTTAGTAGGCAACCCTTAGAACATCGATACCGACATCCAACTGTGACAAAGATTATCCTATAAGAGAACAGATAGTGCCTGCACCTCTAAAGTTTGTACGTCCCCCGGGTTGACATTTAAAGTAGGCTCTTAGTATAGCTGCCCTCATTAGGCATCCATATTGGGAGCTCACCAGTCAATACCATGGAACATATAATACTACAGGATGACTTACAAAGCATATGCGTCCAATACTTTGGGTCAGTACCATGGGCTAATACAAACTATGGATCAACAAATACTACGGGATGACTTACAAAGCATATGCGTCCAACAATAATATACTAACAAAGTAAAGAGAAGGGTTGACACTGATTCCTAACATCCCCTCTCCCTTAGAAAAAGCTTTGTCCTCAAAGCTTTAGATGTGGGAATTGATGCGGAATTTGAAGGAGTGGTTCCCCTGTAGCATCCTCGGGTTGCATTCTGTGCCACTGAATTAATACCTCCATGATAGATTGAGAGAGAAGATGATGTCTTTTGAGTTTCAGGGAGGATTGCTTGGAAGGATGTAGACGAAGAAGAACCCTATCACCTGCTTGAAAAGTGCGCTCAGAACAGTGTTGATCGGCTTGTTGTTTCAGTCAAATTCTTGCCATGTGAAGATTGTCCTGCAAAATGAGAAGAATCTGATCGCGGTTTCAAAGAACCGAGTCAATTTCCCGAACTGGGGAACTGTTGAGGGTGTATGGAAGAAGAACTGGCGGTGCCTATCCATATATTGCTTCATATGGTTTCATTTTAGATGTGGTATTGTACCAGCGGAGCACTTCAAGGAAATCCATAGAAATAGCTATCCAAATCTGTGTAGGGATGGTAAAGGGTTTGAGCAGTCCCGAAAGGAGTATTGTTTCACCCTTGTTGACCTAGAAAGTATCACTTCAGCCACCATCTGTTGAATTGTCATTTTCAGTCATTGCCAAAAGAATTTACAATGTTCCCAGTCATACGTTTTGAGGAACCCGGAGTGTCCTGCCGACGGAGAAGCATGGAGTTCATAGAAGACATAGCCCCGTTGAATAGATTGCAACCAATTTGGAACAAGCAGAGAAATAGATGAAAGAAGAACTGGGTCATCAAATGTGCGAGAAGGAGCATCTGCCACCAGATTGTCCTTACCCTTCTTGTAAGTGATCACATAGGCATAACCCATGAGTTGGAGAAACCATTTCAGGTGTGCTAGGGAGGAGACCCGTTGTTCCAGGAAATTTTCCAGACTCTGGTGATCAGTCTTGATGCATAAATAATTCCCTAATAGGTATTGCTGCCACTTCTGTACTGCATACAAAATAGCCATCATTTCCTTCCCAGATGTAGATTCGGCTAAATTGTTACCGGAAAGGACTCCTGAAGGCGACAATCCCACTGGTTCAACAAAGACACCTGCATATCTATCCAAGGAAGTAGTGGAGACTGTTGATGGGTGCATCTGAATGGAATGGAGCTGAGTGATGATACCATGTGAACTCTTCTTAAGGATCTTTTCCAGGCGATGTGAACTGATGATGCAGAGAGAACCTGGTTGTAAACCCGTAAATGTGTGTTGTTTCCCATTGACTGAAAACTGCATCCAAATTTAAGCAAAATCCCATAAGATGGGGCCAAGTGTGCGTAACCATTGAACGCCCAAAACCACATCACATCCTCCTAAGGACAAGGCAAACATGTCAGAGCGCAGGTTATAATCTTCCAGAGAGATACGCACATTGAGACACTTCCCCTTGCAAGGTAAGGTGCCCCCATTGGAAATCATGACTTCAAAGTCGGAGCAAGGATGGACAAAACAATCATCCTGTTTGGTGATCTGATGGTCAATGAAATTATGAGTGCTATCAAAATCAATGAGTATGGTAAGAGGGATATTCTTGAAGTAACCCCTAAGGGCTAAAGCATGGAGAGATATCTCTGGAGGGTCAACAAGCAGCTGCTGAATGTCGACCTAATCATCCAGTGTATCTTGAGCTTCTACACCAAATTCAGAGACAGGCGGAGAATCCACATCTAAGAGATAGAGTTCTTTCTCAACACATCTATGTCCCTGAGTGAATTTATCATCACAATTATAACAAAGCCCTTTTTTTCTACGTGCCCGCATCTCTGCTTCAGACAAATGCTTGATAGGAGTGGTGCGAGGAGCTGGCGTGATGGGAGGTCGTTGGGAAACCATATTTCTGAATGGAATAAAAGTGGATTTGGAGCGTTGTTGGGTTGTGATCTTTTCCTCCGCCAACTTAGCCAACCCTAGGACTTACATAATTGTGTTGGGACAGAACATTTTAACCTATGAGCAGATTTCATCCTTAAGACCACTGATAAAACAACTCCTGTAGAATTCATCAGACAATCCTTCTGTGTAATTGGCTATTTTCTCAAATTCTGTCTGATACTCTCTCATAGTGCCAAATTGGAAAAGTTTAGTGAGTGCTCCTATGAAGTCATCAAAAGCACTAGGACCAAATCGTTGCAAAAGGAGTTGGCAAAAATCTGTCAATTTTGGCTCATCATGAGCCTTGATGTACCAACGGTACCATTGAAGGGCTTCCTATTCCAAATGAAAGGATGCAAGTGGAACTTTTTGGACATCAAAAGTATTATGCAGATTGAAATATTGTTCTTCCCGTATATCCATCCAGTCGGATCATTACCATTGAAGCGAGGAAAATCAAGCTTTGGCCCACGAAAATTGCTGGAAGAAGAGAACCCAGTGTTCATGGATGAATGTTGAAGATGGAGGCTAAGAAATTTTTCATCCAAATCTTGGAGTTTGGTTTTGAGGGATGCAAGTTCTTCCTCCATGACTTGTGATCCTCCACGGGTGACAACCATAACCAGGAGTTTTTTTTTGTGTGAATGGGTAGAAAAACACAAACTGAAGCTTGTTTAGTAAAGGGAAATTTGGATTTGGGAAAAACTCTGATGGGTAATTGGGGTTTGACTAGGTTTTGGACACTTTTGAATGAACAGGGAAGCATAAAATGAGGATTTCAAAAGTGGGGTGAAAGAATGGAAAAATTTGTCAGAGAGGGACAAAGAAGCAGAAATAGGGGATGAACATGGTGGCAAACTTTGAAGGCGATTGGGTGAAAATCGAAGAAGTTATGGAAAACCCTAAAAATAGACAAATATGGGATTTATGGTTTTGGGAAGTGGAATTTGGGATAGGGTCCTCAGGAATGAAATATGCAGAATGGGTTTGTAGGGGTTTCAGTGAAGTTTCAGGGAAAACAGAGTTAAAACAAAGGAGATGTGGCGAAAAAGGGGTGTTAGTGATTATTATTATTATTATTATTTTCAGAATGGATCTGAAGTGGCTCAAAAACGACTGGATCTGAAACAACTTTCAGAATAGATATGAAACTGATGGATTTGGAACATCTTTCAGAATGGATCTGAAACGACTCCGAATGGATATAAAACGGTTGGATCTGAAACGACGCAGAAGTGATCGACAACAGTTCAACTGAAAATAGATATGGACCCCAGGTATGCTCGGATTCCTAACAGTTCAAGGGCTTCACTCGACCACCAATGTTGTATGATGGCCTGCGTATTGGGGCAGTACCCCTCACTCCACAGCTTAGGTAAAACTGATAACCGCTTTGCCACAAACGATAGCTCTTGGTTTACCTCACGGGTGGGAACTAGTCAATCAGGTAGGGGTTGTTTCCCTTTTAGCTGGAAGGTCCTCTCAATGGGCCAGCTACTTCGGCATTCCTATGGTACTTCTCACAATGATTTTTAGGGCGTATTCCCAAATACTTCCCATAGTTAAGCAGATAGGGATTATTCCCAGATCCGAACTTGTAACAGATTCGAAAACAATTTTGGTAGAAATTCCACCCAACGATCCCAAGAAAGTGCTCTGATACCAGATGTGAAGAACCTGCAATAATTAATTAATGAAAATACACGATATATCAGAAATAATAGAACTCATAATCACTTTATTGATCGCAGGCAACTTCGAGGGGGAAACCTCCTTTAAGCAAGCTCAATACAAATAACTTCACGGTGCCTTCATTGACCTCAACACACACTTATATACTAGGTATATGCCCAATACTATGGGTCAATACCATGGAACATATAAGACTACAGGACAACTTACAAAGCATATGCGTCCAATACTATGGGTCAATACCATGGGATAATACAAACTATGGATCAACAAATACTACGGGACGACTTACAAAGCATATGCGTCCAACAACAATATACTAACAAAGTAAAGAGAAAGGTTGACACGGGTTCCTAATAGTGGGGTTACCTGGATTGGAAAAGTCAATTCTCCATTGTTGCTTCCTGGATCATGATCAACGTTGTCATTTCCAACTACATTCTCATTGACATTCTCATTGGCAGTTGCATGATCAATAGAGTCATTAAGAAGATCACATGTAGAAGTTGCAGGTGTTTCAGTTGGTCTAACAACCTCCATGTTACTGTCAAATGGTTCATTGTTATATTGTTTTTCACTTACATGTTCATCATCGTTACCACAAAAGGGTCCTCCTTGAGAGAGGGATATCATATTATTAGCAGCAACAACGTCTTCCTCTACTTCTACATCTTCTTGGCCATCAACATGTGCTTGGACATCCCCTTCTTCCTGACCATCCAGTTCAAATGCCTGGCTACAACTAGTATCATGCATGAGAGCCTCAGAATTCAGTGGCCATATTCCAGTCCTCTTAAACCCAACCTTGATATTTGAAGGTGTGAGAGCCCTTTTAAAGGCTTTACTTGCAAGCTCGGCTAGCGCAAACCTTTTTACCTCCACCCCTGGATTCTTTTCCATCCACAAAGCTCGCTCACCCCTGAAATAGTTCTTGAAAGGCTCGAACACATTGGAATCTAGGGGTTGCAATCTGTAAATGGTATGAGCAGGCAGTGTCAACAGGTCGATTCCCAAATTGTTAGCCTCCTCAATTGTTTGCACAATAATGTGTCTTCCATGTCCATATAAAACCAACAGGTGTCTATTTACAGGTGAGACATAGCCTGGTATAGATGCAACAAAGTGAGTAATCCAATTCAAAAAGAGTTCTTTAGTCATCCATGCATGGGGATGTGCAGCCATGCTTGCACCTGGTTCACAATTTTGTATATAGTTTTTGAGTTGAGTTTTACCTTTAAATAGATAAAATACAGGGATTGAAGCACCAATTGCATTAACACAGCATAGAATAGTGATCCACTCCCTGCTCCTAGGAAAAATATTTGGCACATTATGACTCCCTCTCTTGGCAATTACCCGCATGCCACAGTTCCTTCCTACCTGTAAACCTGTTTCATCACAGTTCCATATATGGTATGGATCATAAGAATGTTTCTCGTATGCACTAGAAAGGGTGGCATAAAAATTAGTTAGAATTGCAGGGTGTAGATTTAGAGCCCTGTCTCTATCTAGGCCCTCAATTGTACGCAATACAAGATCTGGATGCCTTTTTTTAAACCCAAACCACCATGACTTACTAGGAAACCCATCTTTGAAGGGATTTGGCCTCCCTTGATAGATTTGAGCTACTGTGGATTTTAGTTATATCAGCTCTAGCCCATGTCCCATTTGGGCCATATCCTTACACCACTGAACCACCTCGGCCTCCTCCTCTTCACTCATAACTGTAACAAGCCCTCTGCGCTTTGTATGTGTGAGCCCATTTATCCAATAATGTACTGATGAGGTAGCAACCCCATGTTTGTTAGCAGCTGCATGAATGGAATATCCATTGAACTCTATATCATCAATCGTAGCTAACATGTCTTGTTTTTTCCAGCCTCTTATTGCACTGATTTTCTTGGTTGAACTTGCACCTTGAACTGTGGTTGTTGGTGGCTCTGTGGTTGATGGTGGGACAACATTGTCCTCGACCACCGCATGGCCATTCTCAACAAAATTGTTGGGATCATTGCTTGCATTTCCATGATCCACCCTCTCCTCGTCCGATGAGCCGGTGCAACGTAGCTAGCCACCCCTGCTCAGTCAATGACTTGTTCTCCTTGCATTGCTGACTCTTGCCATGCCTGCAACTACTTGCAGATTTATAAGGGAAGTTGATTATACAAGAAAACTGGAAGCTGATTATAACATAAATAGAAATAACATAAAAATTGAAGCTGATTATAACAGAAATAGAAGTAACAATACTATTATGAAGTTACCTGATTATACTATGCACACACTCTCTTATGGTATGTCTCCACTATGCACACACTCTACAGTTTGAATTTCTGAAATGCAACTTCAGTAAGGGTTGTGGTTCTTTTATAGTTGTTTGCTGTTGAATTCAATTGGTAAGAAGGGTGCACATGGATTGCAATCTCTCAAATTTGAATGTGTGTTATGGATTGATTTAAATGTGATCCAATGGATGAGAATTTGTCATGGTCGATCCTTGTGCTTTCATCTGTTTAATGGGTGCATTTAATGGGTAGGTGTCATTTATTGAACAGAGTGGGTTGAATTGTTGAATTAACATGCAGTTATGGATAACATTCAATCACCATTTGTTGAACATGTATGAATGTGGCATGGGATATTTAGCACCAATAGATTCTGTGATGGCTCCAATAGAGATCCGTGGGGGTTGATTTGATAGGTACCTTGCAGTGGTGGAAAATACTATGAGGGTTATTTTGAAGTTCATGTACTTTTGTATGTTCAAGTAGATCTATAGGTAGTTGGGACAAGATGTTTTGTACTCTTTTGCACATAAAGACTATTTACGGACACATGTTGGCCCAGTCAATTAATGGACAATTTTTGGACATAATTTAAATTTTTACTACACTTAATATGAAATATTTATGTACAATATTTGAGTGTTTTAATGTCATTATTTGGTGGTTGTGTGGGACCAGTACTATGACAACTATTGGTCCATGTTCAACAATAGACACCTCTCCCCTAGTAGAAGAAGTTGCTAAGGTAAGCAATTGGATTTAAGGGTCCCCACTTATTCTTCCTTACGTGTGGAGATGGGGATACCGTTGGTTTTCAAACATGACCCAAGATGTGTCAAGAATATCATGTTGCACCTTATATAATATGTAGATGCAATAGCTTAACTTCGTCACTTAATATGATAATGTTGAGGCTCCTCTTTGACAAACACTCATAATTCACACATGTAAAAGGAATTTTTACTCTTGAATTTGTCTCTGCATCAAACATAGCATATATAGGTTAATGGAAAGGGCCCACTAGGTTTTTTGAACCCAAAATCCGACGGCATAGATGTTCGATTTTCGACATCATGCTGTCGACCATCCGACAAGCACCATCTTTTTTTAACGTCGGTTGCATGTCATCAGATATCCGACAGCAAAAAAGGATGTCGGATATCCGACATCCTCCAGTCGGATATCCGACATCCTCCAGCCGGATATCCAACCGCTCATGTTTTCCCATTCCCGTCGGATATCCAACATCTTACAGTTGGATATCTGACAGTATATCATGCCTGAGAAGGTTAGATATCCGACAATAATCTCTTTATAATACGACATCTTACAGTCGGATATCTAACAGTATATCATGCCCGAGAAGGTCGGATATCCGATAGTAATCTCTTTATAATCAGTCGGATATCCGACGTCCTCTGCATAGAAAAAATTCCAATATCCGACGCCTTTAGCCGGTTGTATGGCAAAGGCGTTGGATTGTTTGTAAGGATACGTCGGATATCCGACGTCCTTTCCATAAAAAAAGACCAAAATTCGACGCCTTTAGCCGTCGGTTGAATGGAGAAGGCGTCAGATTGTTTGGGGGGATCAGTGGATATCCGACAGAGTTTTTGTATTTAAAAAAAAACAAAAACCTCCAAGGTGGTGCATGGAACCTCCCAATTGGTGAGAGTTACAAACTTGTGCACAAGTATGAATTGGGTCCCACTACTCACGAAGATCTTTGTGAGTAGTGGGACCCAATTCATACTTGTGCACAAGTTTGTAACTCTCACCAATTGGGAGGTTCCATGCATCACCTTGGAGGTTTTTGTTTTATTGTGATTAAGTTCAATGGTGGTGAAGGATCCTAGAGAATTGATTACTTGCAGTAATTTCCAAGGCATCAACCTATGGCTTATATGTCTATATGTAAAAAAATGATCTATAGGATGTGTAACCCTCCATTTTGTATGGAAATCCACATGTGATTCTGATCACACTCTTTATGTGTTGAAATTGTCATGATTGTGGTGATTGAAAGTAATCCTAGGCATGCTAATGCAAAGGAAAGGCACTTTGAGGAACACTTATGGAATGGTTTGACCTCCTAACAGCTTTGACATTCAATCTTGGGACAATTTTGTGGGTAAAGCATTAATTTTGGGCCTAATTCCCACCATAATTCAGTTATAGAAGTAATTCTTAGCACTTCTTAGTCCTCAAGCAATGTCCTCTTTCAAATTCAGGCATGATATGAAGAAATTCACTTTGCAAAATAAGTGAAGATAAATCCACTTGGATTATTTTTGTTTTCATTGAGTAGGTCTCATTTAGCAAACAAGTATTTTTTGAAAGTGTCCTTCAAACAACCAAACCAAATAAAATTATATTTATCATTTCATTCAAGTCGCCGCTATCAAGAAACAGTTGGTCCTTTTAATACGAAATTCAACAAAATGACTTGATGAAGAAAGAGAAGGTAGCAGTTGAGAACTTAGAAGTACTAATAAAAGGCCCAAAACAAACACAAATATCACATCAATTCATGCCAGGAAGAGAAAGACCATCAATGTGACACCAAAATTGGTTATGAGGAGCAACCAAACACAACAACAAGCTCCAAGAAATTGTCAAAATTTAGATGACATGCGAGTGGGTTGTAGAAAGGCAGCACCGTATCCATTCATTGAGATCCTCTATGTTTCGAGAATAATTTAATATCCTCTATTGAACAGGCCAACCACATGAAGGTGGAAGCTCTTATGGCCCCTCCCCCCTCTCACATCACTCTCAATTACCCATACCCAATGCATGTACTTGAAAAAAAAATTACGTGCAAATTCATGCATATTTCATCATAAACAAACATCTACCATTCATTCAATAAAGGATAACATTCATTAAACCATTGTTTCATTCAGTCAACACATTCATTCAATAAAATATAACATTCAATAAACCATTCATTCATTCAGTGAACACATTCATTCAATAAAATCTAACATTCAATAAAGGTAACAGTTTACTACACTGAATCATTAAACCATTCATTCATTCAGTGAACACATTCATTCAATAAAATCTAACATTCAATAAAGGTAACAGTTTACTACACTGAATCATTAAACCATTCATTCATTCATGAGGCCAAAAATCATGGACGACATTTTATTATAAAAAATAATTACACAATATTTTTTCAATCACTTCTTTTTAATTCTTTTTCTCTTTACAAAATCTCTAATAAAATCATCTTTTGGATCTTCTCCTCCAGTTCTTGGTTCTTCATCAGCTTGTAGTGATGTCTGCATCCTAGAGTGCTCGCTACGTGGATTTTGCGGCAAGGGGTTCGGATTTGCTGGAACAATGTGAAAATGTTGCATCGATATATTTTTCTATTGTAATAACAAGTATTTCATTTTAAAAAAGCAATACAAAAGTGTTTTTTTACCTGTTGTGGCCACATCGTGTTCTTCATTTTCCTGTCCAGGCTCAACCTGTACAGTATGACCCTCTACTTGCTTTGCAGTTGAAATATGGAGAAGTACAATTAATGTTCACCGTCTACAATTCTATATATAAAATCGTAGCATATGAATAAATTCGTTACCAGGATTCGAAGCATGATCTTCGATTTGTTGTTGTCCCTCCTCGACATTAAGGGGATCATTGCTTTCCTGCTCAAAACAAAGTCAATATTTTATGTCAATTATTTATAACGAATAGATTGCACAAGTAATAAATCTTCATTAAACTATATAGATTTTATATACCTGTGCACCAGATGGATCAGTACCAGAAGACTTTCACTAGTACATGTGGACATTTTTCCCACAAAAAATCGTTGCTATTGCCACACTTTTCTGTTGCTATAGCGAAAAACAGGACTCTTTGTTTTCGTGGCACTAATTTCGTCGCTGTAGCAACACTTTCGAACGTTCGTGGCTATAGCACCGAACGTTCGTGGCTATAGCGACAAATGTTTATATTTTAAAAAAAAGTAAATGAAGCGATCTACGTCTCTCTAGCCACGAACGTTCGTGGCTATAGCATCGAACGTGCGTTGCTATAGCACCAAAAAAGCGTGGCTATAGCGACGGAGGATCATATTGAAAAGAAATAAGTGAACCGATCTTTGTCTCTCTAGCAATGAAAGTTCGTGGCCATAGCACCGAAAGTGCGTGGCTATAGCGATGGATATTCATATTTAAAAGAAATAAGTAAAGCGATCTTCGTCTCTTTAGCAACGAACGTTCGTGGCTATAGCACTGAAAATTTGTGGCTATAGAGACGGATTCACATATTTAAAAAAAATATGTCTGTCGCTATAGACATGACAAGCCCCGACAAGTTTCGACGAACTTGCTATACTAGCGACGAAAATTTCCGTCGCTAGTATAGCAAGTTCGTCGAAACTTGCTAGCGATTGTCATCTCTATAGCGATGGACATGTCTATTTTTTTTTTTGAAATAATAAATAAATTTGGAGGTGATTGCATACAACAACAGAAGTCAATTATCTGTTATCCCCACCCCATCATTTTAATGATCTATAGAACACTCGTAAAGATCTACAACAACAAAAGTCAATTATCTGTTATCCCCACCCCGTCATTTTTAGCGCTTGTTACATAATTATTCTTTGTAGCTTCATCCTAAATTGAAGCTCTGTTAAATGCACATTTTTCCTCGTTATGTGTTTGAAGTTCTGAAATAGAAAGAAATGTATGATGATAAGATAGACAATTGCTTCGGGATGTCCACACAAGCTCCAAGCATTCACACCAATACTTTCTCTCATCATAATGAATTTTTTGCTTCCTCTCACAATACCTGGGAACTTCGAAAGGTTCAAATTCTAGACAAGGAGCAAAATTCTTTTCCAGAAGCAAAGCAACCTTAGTACTAAGGAAAACACCACATTTTCCATTATCTTTAAATTGCTTCACTTGAAACCTATGAATATCATTGTACACATCATTTTTTGCTTGATGAGATCTTAATTCTTGCCATTGGAAAATGGATTCCTTAAATTCTCTCTTTAACGGGTGTTTGTCTCTTAACCAACAAAGGAGCTACTCAATTTCTGCCTCAGTTTCATATGAAACCCATGTAAAATTAGTAGCTACATTTCCTCCTATAGAATTTTGTTGAGATTCCTTTCTCTTGTTATCAACTAACTCTATCACTTCCGCAAGTGAAAGCTTAGAGTTACCAAATATATTTGGCAATATCTTGTTCTCGCAATGAAATGAGACATTCATACTATATGTCTTGCAAGTCCTCGTCCAAATTCCTATAACATTCTCATTTTCTACAAGAGACATCCCTTTATTATGTGCTTATGGAACTTCAACCACTAGCCAAGGATGATTATTGTTCCTACTTAAGGCCCATTACAATCGACCTATGCCAGAGATTACACAGCAGTCAAGCCAGTCCTTCAAAATCCTGTGCAGCCCAGATGTCCAAGATAGATGCAATGCTTCATTCCAAAGGCCAATTTTATGTATAAATTTAACGGGGTACTAGAACTAAATACCGGCATTTCTTTGTTGGTGAATTCAAAGATGTATTTGTTTGATCCTCAATATACCTGCATGCCACTCCTTAACTTACAACTACTTTAGTTACCAAATCTGACTTTAAGTTAAGCTCTACAGAGCAAAAGGTTTGACAACATTCACTAATAAGGGGCATTCATAATTTTATTAAGATTTTGTATCCGTGATCACTACTGAAGTACCTTGCTATGCAACATCAATTGGACGAGTTCAAGGATATATCTTCCCGAAATTCAGATATAGTCCAACGTAAACACTACAATTGGGGATGTACCGAATGAAACTTCCCCAATGTCCACTAATGACCTAAAATGCAGTCAACAGGACTGTAGTAAAAAACAGAATTGAGAATGCCTAATGCAACTGAAACATTAGTAAGAAGGGGTATATGGAAGTATAAGAGCTATGCAGGTTTAGAAATCCAAAATAAAAAATAGAGAAGAAATCCTGAATGTAGTACCTTTAGTATGAAAGAAAACAGTAATTGATGCAATAAATGTTTCGAATTTTAATATGAACTTAATTGATGCAAAAGGCCAACAACAACATTACTTCCATCCATCCTTCCAGTTCTTGATTCTGTCAAGCCTAATGTTCTAAAATTGCTAAACGTTTTTTTGTTAAATGAAACAATCTTACAAACAACTATCCGAACAAGAACTCAAAATCCACTTTCCTATGTTGTAGTAAGGAACTAGGGAATAGCTTTGGTTCTTTATGGTGCCCAAAATTTTATGATGTTTCTTCAACCCAAAAATCTTGAAGGTAACACGTAGCCTGTATGACCAAATTATAGGAAGTATAATCATGCAGTATGTATCGCATATAGCCGCTGGATATTGATGCTTGTAATAAGGTGGAAGGATGAAATATTTTGTCCTTCTGTCATCTTAGATGTTTGTCAACTGCATTAACTCGAACCACTACAAAACATACATTGACATGAGTCTTCTCATCCAATAGATTGAAATACTTCTGAACAGTTAGATTGCCTAAGCAATGACAAGAAAAAATATTCATGAGTAATGATTTTAGTCTGAATGGCCATGCATTGCACTGGATAATTACTAATTATTGACGACAGGTAAATCCCGCATCAGAAAAATGGCCTAGTTACTTTGTTTTCAAGAGCTTACACATCAGAGAAGTAATACAAGACAAACTCATCTGCTACCCTCATTTATAAAGGAAATTGTATAGAAGACAGGAGCTATTCATACTCCAATTTATTGGCCACCAAATTCTGGCTACTATGAAGTATGAATTCAATTACAAAATAGTGTTAATCAAAATAGCACAACTGGGTTGCACACAAACTTGAATGTTGACTTAGATAGCTGAATCAAAAGAAAAGATGACAGATATAAATTACAAATATACTATATACAACCCCTTAGAGCTCCTAGACACACAAAAGTTGGAGGGAAACTGAGAAGTAACTGTTTCTGACGCTAACAAATGTAACCTTCATCTGCAGAAACTTGCAAAAACACATTCAATTCTCCAAAGGGTATGTGATGCCACAATCATCTGCTTGAACATATTTTCTATGCCAAAAACATGAATTAGAGTGGGAAGACATAGAGGATACTTCCAGTTTCATCCAGCTTTATTGCTTCTAAATGATTCGCTGTGCCAACAGCAACTGCCACCACCCAGGGCAGGGTTGGCGAATCTTGTAAGAGAATTCATAATATTCAACAAGAAATGTGATTTAGGGGAAGTTTTGTTACCTTGAGCACAATTTTCTTACTTTTGCTTATATCGAAAGAACTTTTACTCAAGATCATCTACAAACAATTATTTCTATTTTAATCACAGAGATATATGTTGCATTAAATTCAATGCATAACAGGATGTCTGAGACTACTAATTCATCCTTTATAAAGATAGAAATGGTACCCTAAAGAAACCATCTCATGTTTCAACCATACACTGCAAAGTTTTCTCTTTCAGAAGTTGAAATTGAAATTGGAATTTATTTTGATGTCCATTAAAGACCAAATTTTGTTCAGAACCCCTTCATAACTTCCTGAAGCAAAAACCAATGAATCCCAAAATTACATGCCAGATTTACTCTTGATAAACAGGAAATAGGTTAATGAAATCAAAAGAAGGGTTAAATGAACATCCCAAAGCCTAAATATGTCCACTACAGGTTTTCCAAAAAATCATCTTCCACATTTCATAAGCATGAACTAAATTCCACTATTCTAGTACCCTCCTTCTTAAATGTTATCACAACTTAATTCAATCAACAAACTACTGCATTGGGGTTTTAGAAGCTACAAAAAATAATGGAATAGAGAAAAGGAAATTCCATTTAAATACCTGTCTCAACAAATCTTCCAGTGTCCTTGGTAGAGACTCAATATCCTTCAAAATTATGTAGCATGGGAAAGGAAATGAATCCAAATACTTAGATAACTTAGGCATTCCATCAGTAAATGACACAGACTGCAAAAAACCATAAAGCACAAAATCATATGCTTTCCTGTGCATTAAATTCCAAAAGAACACAATGATATAATTATAATAATCCTATTGCAACAATGTGAAGCATTACTTGCACATCCATTATCGATTCTTCTGGACTATCCAAGACAATAAATGGCAGTAGTTGCTTCCTGCTCAAAGCATCCCTTACACAGCGCTTCAAATTCTCCTGTATTTTAACACTAAGAGAATTTAGTACTCTGAATTCTGCTAAAAATATCATGCCGCGGAGCCATTTTTTATATCTCACATTAAGGTCAAACAAGGCTCTTATTCATGGTGTTTCCACAAGAATAGAAAATTGGAGGGAGATCAAGGACTAGAACGTTAATGGCTAAGACAGGTCCAAACCCATTCATCAGATTTGACTAGGAAATTCCACGTAGGCAAAGGTAATGTGGCAAATGACTTTATAGGAATTACAAAATTTCATATATTACCTCTATTGGAACTTAAAAGTGACTTAAAATGAGGCACTCTGGGAAAAGAAAATCACATTCATTGAAAAAAGGTATATATGGCTTGAAACAAAAATTAGATAAATAAATATAAAAATTAAAAACAAATCCCTATGTGACAAGAATATCAATTGCCTAAAAAAATGTACATTTATACATGCAGCAATACTACTTGACAATTGACAAAAATAGAAAACTATACGGGTGGGTAATACATTTTAACATAAATAATAACCAAGATTCGACTTTTTAATCATTGTAGAACTGATAACATGACCCTAAAGACTCTTATCTATTTGCTACTAAGGATATGCCAACCATACCTTTTCACGGAAACGACCATCTGCAATAATTAAAACAAGTTGTTGAATGTCAGTTCGACCAGAAGGTGCACGGTATCTCATTGCAACATGATCCAACAAATTGGTCAAGTATTTGAGGAGGTCAATGACAGGTTCATCTGCTATAGTGTTATCTTGCTTGAAGGAAAACTTTGAAATAATCTACAGTTGTGGTAACCAAATCAGTGCTAAGTCAGTTGGTTATCCCTCAATATTGTAAGTGGCCAAAAGGAAATAAAGCTAATTTTAGTAATTACTAACAAGAAATAATCATTATCATGTTTACCTTGAGACCTACTTCACTCGAGAAAGGCTGATCAAAGTCATGCAACATATGGACATTACCTTTCTCTCCAAAACTTGCAACTGCCAACTGTCCAACTTCCCACTGTGACATTGCCCTGCATATGGTAACAAGAGCTTCTATAGCCATGTTCCCATAGTGACTTTCAGACATACTTCGTGAATCATCTATTGCCAAAACAACCTGATATTGTCGCTTGTTGGGTTTTGTGTGCCAAAGCCAGATCTTATCTTTTTGAAAATGGCTTGCAATGTAAGGAATCAGCTGAAATTTGTAACGTAGCTAAATGTCCAAATCCATTTTGAGGACAATAGGAAATTTACTTTAAATGGATATCTTATTTCATGAACAGAATAAATAATTGAGAAATAAATTTGTACCTTCTTCATGTTTATCCGCTTCCCTCTTTGGTAATCCCCTTCAAGCTTACTTGCTAATGTTGGCTCCATGATTAATCTCACAAGGACCGGGGCTTAGATGTTGGACTAGAACATACAAGCATAACTGGTCTATAAAAACAGTCAACATTCAGGATTATTGCGTGTCTATGTTGTGCAAATAGGGGTAATTCTATGCAAAAATCAGCTTCAAAGCCTCCAAATATATGCCTTTCCTACAATCACATCAGTATATATTCATCTTCGATAAAATGTTCTTGCCTAAATATAGTTTTAATGAAAGCATTAGGAATAGAGACTCGGGCAAGTAATGTGACTAATTATGGTAATATTTACAAACAGAGCTCTTTCGAGTTTCTCTGACATCTGGAATCGAAAAAATAAATATTCACGAGGACTCAATGCAATTTACAAGGTCTAATCCCACTTAGGACAGAAAATATATTTGTTACGGGAGTCTCATTGTGTTTTGCATTAAGGTTATTAACATTGCATTTCCTTGACTAGGGGATGGTTATTGCTTGAACACATTTAGATGCTGAACTAGAATATACAAAGTTTACAAACATAACTAATCTTTAAAAATAGTCAGCATTCAGAATTATGGGATCTCTATTTTCTGCAGACAGGGGTAATTCATTGGAAAATAGCATATTTTATAAGTTCCCTCAAGCTTGGCCCTTGGGTAATGGCTCCGAAGAAGGCCTGGAAATTTGTACCCAATCCACAAGGTATTGTTTCTGCTCCTTCTGAAACCTGTTAAAAATTACTCCTGAGTCCTGATCAATCTGAAAAAGCTTGTCTTGAATTTAGTGTGCATCCTCTTGTTGACTATTTATTTTGTTGGTTGTATATCTTTGGAAAACATGATCCACTCTAGGGTCTGGGAGGCCTGGATGGCATGTGGTTAGTATTTGAAATATAACCAAGGGTTTCTTCATGTTTTGATTTAAGGACTGCCAGTTGTGTTTATCATGTAGTAGGGTCCATGGATCTATAAAAATACCCTTGAATTATTTGCTTGGTGGAATGAAGGCCTTTCTCCCGAGGTTGCTTCAGATCTTCACAATTTGATTGCTCATTTGGGTCGAGTTCCCTTGCCTTCTTGTCCAATATTGATGTTATTTTTTTCTAATGTAAGACCTTGTTTATGACTGCCTTCATTGTACATATGTGAATGTGTAATAGTCTGTATTTGGAATTTTTGCAGGGGTGTCCAGCAATGTTGGCTAAGTATATATAGACGCATCCTCTAATACGGTACATGTCTTGTAAAGGTTCCTAGCAGGAGCTAAAGGCCAAGGCCCTAATAGAGAAGGTAGACTCAGGCTTTTTATGTTATTTCTTAAGATAGCATAGCAAATTGTATTAAGCACAAAAAGCATATGATATAATATTGTGCATATGGGGACTGACTTACTACCAGCATAGATCCATCTTAAACCTAGATCTATCAAGCACTGACAGGGATCCAATTGCTTGAGCTGTAAATTTTTTTTATCTTAATTTTTTACACATTCAAAAAAATTTACACCTCGTGAATTTTGATCCCTCTGAGTGCTTAATAGATCCGGGTTTAAAATGGATCTATGTTGGCTTTAACATTTTTTATTATTTTATGAATGGACATGGATTTTTTTAATTACTTTTCATTTGGATTTAATTTTTTTATTTTATGAGTCGACATGAATTTTTTTAATTACATTTTATTTTTGGTAATGTCACGTTACATTACCTTATGTGACAACATCTCCCCCATACTGGGCTGTAGAGCACCTTGTTATTCTCGGTGCAATGAGCAAAAGGAGGGATAATATGGTAGATGTCTTGTAAAGGTTCCTAGCAGGAGCTAAAGGCAAAGGCCCTGTTCTACTGACTGAGTTTCTAAATGAACACTTAAGTCATCAACATCCATAAGCCCAACATGTTCATCATTTGTTTCTTCAACCCTTAAATAAGGTACATCAAGTGCTCCATTTTCCACAATTGACATTGTTAAATTTAAATCTGGGCATGCCCATGCTACCTCTTTTTCTTCGCAATAAATTCATGACAAAGTGATTCATCGACCTATTAAGGTTACTTGCCACTGCTCCCAAATTAATATTTCATATTCTATTCTTAGGCATTGAAACATATAGCCCCTGGTCAAGACTACTCTCTAGAAAATTTTCGCCAATGCCATTTAGCTGACCTGTCATACTCTCAACTTGATGTGCTTCTTTCCTACTAAATGTATAAATATTTTCTGCAGATTTCCCCTGTGATACATTTTCCATCATTTTCTCTTTTCCTGCAACACAATTGTCCTTCTGAATTGGCACATTATGGATTTCTTGTCCACTTACTAGTACATTACAAGTACGCAAAGAGTCCTTTTTTATGAAAAAGAAGTGATTTTCCAGTTTCATTGGGTGAATATGTATAATTCATGTGCTTATCCACATCAAATGAGAAATTCCCCTTAATTCCATGCTTCCACCTAATCCACTAGTTGTGGATAGACATTTGGAGGTCTTTTGTCCATTTTCATAGACAACTTCATATTTTGTCCCTCCCTCCATTGTGACAGAATCAACCATCTATCTGATTTCCATAGTATTCTGATAAATTGTACAATCTCTTCTGGCACTTTGCTTTATGGCCTAGAAGAGTAGAAATTCTTCTTTTTCTATTAGATTTATCCATTAGGTAGTAAGAGAGCATAATTTATGTTGCATTTGCAACGAAACATATGCACACTTATCAAGATGTTCATGAATTGTTATCGAGCTTAGGGATTCGTTACAAATAAATTTCAATAGGAAAATACACTGCAAACAAACATTCAAAGAAATACATAATAGAAAGTTTGAAGTAGAAAATACTAAAATATAGAATCAGTCAGTTAAAGGGGTTTTGAGCAATTAGGGCCCATAAGAATGATTAAGCATAAGTGAATTTTGGTCACTGTTAGTTCAATGTGTCCAAATGTGATTGCATTTAATTCTTATGTTTTGACCCTCCAGGGGGTGTAAAAATGCACTGGAAACAACTTATTCCACTTCAATGAGGGGAGCCATCAAGCTTAGCTAGCACTCACATTGTTCCAGGGATTTATGATCACCGGGTTTTGAACTTGAGCCATTGGCCTACCGATGACTCTTCATTTCCTTAGTCTTAAACCTAGTGGTCAGGAACCAAAATGTAACGTACCCCATTGAGACTACATCATGCACCTTGGTCTTCTCTAACGAATCAAACACATAATAAAACCATATTTTAAATATTCAAGTGTCAACAAATTTGTTCCATACCTTCTTTCTTGCCATACACATTTTTGTAGCCTTCACATCTGGAGCCATATGAGAAACCAATACAAGCGTGAAGTACACATATCAAAGCTAATAAGAAAAAAATGAAATATTCCTCTCATTTCACATTTACTTTATCTTATAAAATGATATTATTACACCTGATAACATTCACAGTACATTTTCAGGAACATTGATTTCTTGTAGTTGCAACCTCTTTTGTGCCTTGCTGACAATGGAGTCTCACTACACTCATCCTGAATTTTAAGCATGAAATGCATAAATAAAAAAATAAAAAACTATAATAGCATATTGATTAACCTTGTTTTGTGTTTGTTGAAGCAACATAATTGATCCATAAATTGATCCCACTTAGGGTAAGCTTCTTGATGAGCTATCCTTTGATGTGAAGCAAGAGAATGTGAAATCAAATGAAGAATCCTCCTTTATGAACCTGCACACAAGGACAAAAGAGAGATAGCACTAGAATTCTCTCACAATCTGATTAGTTCAAACTATCACTATCAAATCCAATGGAAAAACATTCAACCATTTAAACATGATTTTAAAGAAGATGAAAAAAAGAAACAATTTCACCTTGATTCACCAAGCTCTCTCTTCAGATTTGTTTCCTCATTGAGACTCTCACTTGGATCCTATAGTGACTGGAAAATATCTCATCTTCATGCAATTGCCAATGAAGAACATAACTGATCCATACTAACACCTTTGAGGCACTATGAAATTAGAAGTTTGGCATGTTCAATGTTAGTAGAAGTTTCACCAGTTGCTGAAAGAATTACAATCAAACATAGTTCACTAGTTGCTTTGGAACTCCCATATTTTGTCACTATTGATTGTACTTTTGAGTCCCCTTGGACTACCTTTTGTCAATTTGTATATCTTATCTGACCACAAAACTTCAACATAAGTAACATGCAATTAAAAATAACTTACAAATACCTTAGTTCTTTCCTTTGTTTTTTGAGCTTTAGCTTGTGTTGTAGCAACCTACAGTCCATATGCAATTTTTTTTATTTCTCCAGCAAAATCAAGGTAGTGTTAACAAGACATAAAACTCATTCAAACTAATACAAGTAATAGAAAGTGCATTCACCGATGAAATCGTAGCTAGATTTACAATACCATAACAGATCATCTGGAGGGTAATAGGGCTCAATAATAAACATTAATTGTTGATGGTATACAAACATGGATGGTGGTATCAAAGTGCTTGACACAGGATCTCTTGTCATTGCTCACACCAATGGCTATTTGTCATGCTTTTGACCATGTGACGAAAAATATTTTAGATGCAATCTCTTTCACACACACTATCAAAGCACTACAACCTTTCTTCAAGGATTCTACTTTTCAATTTGTTCTTGGATTTATTTAGATTTTTCATTGGTTGGAGTTGCAAAATCCTTTGGTGTATGCTTGGTTCCTAATGAAGAATTTGAAGAATATCTGACACAATTTATAGGAGAATAGTGTTAAGGTGATTAGATGGCTCATATACATAGGGGAATCACTAAATTGATTTGCCATGATGAACTACCTGCTTTGTTGATCAAATGTTAGAACATGATTGTTTTTTTGCAAAAGTCATTCCTAAACTAAACCTGCAATGGAATTGATTATTAGTGTTGAGAAAATAGAATGATCTTTTCCTTCCATACCCCTAATCCCCCAAACCAGTCTTTGAACCGAGTCAGCGAGACGGTTCAAATCGGTTTGCATTGTGAACTAGTCTGTGGAACCAGTGACATTTGTAGGGATAAAATGAAAATTAAAAGGGAAAAAAATAAACCTCCATATCCATGGTAAATTGGTAATTACTGGAAATATTAAAAAGGATAGATAAAGGAGAATGCCAACTATTACTTAAAATTTTAACATTACCATTAGTTGTTCCAGAATGCTTGAGTGGTTCCAACCTGATCAAAATTCAAAATTCAAAATTCATTCTTATGACTCCTTTAAGAATGAAAATGTAATCGAACATAGGGGGTTGATGGAATAGAAAGGGAACAGAGTCTTTACTCTATGTGTGGTTTGAATAAGATCTATCTCCAGTTAATTGGTGATCTATATGGTGAAATCTTCTGTATATGCCTGATTAATGTTCTGTATTTGTTTAACTTGGTGAATTGATCATTACATTGATCAATTAATAATTGCAGAAGGATTAAAACTATCTGATTCATGTTTTGATGAATCTAGACTATGTAAAGGGCGTTTTCCTCAAGCTGAAGCAATGAATTCCTGAATAGATCGCTACACGTAATTCAAGTGCAGAGAAATCGACTTCAATAACTTAGTCACGCATCTGGAAAGGTAATTGTTTCATAGTCAAAGCAATAAAATCTGTTTGTATTCGTTTGGCAGAGAAATCGGTTGGAGAGTTAGCAAACAGGGTTGGTGGTGGATTTAACCTTGAAGTGTATTGGAAAAGACTGCAGATCATTTTTGTTTTCATTCCAAAAGAGCCATCGTAGTGTGCTTATCTGAAAACCCTAACGAGTACAACTTTAATCCTGGAAGGAGTTAACAAATAAACTGCTCCCATAGCCTAAGGTGCCTTGGTTTCCGCGTAAAATCTGGAATGCACAATTTATGGTGAAATTTGTAGATTCTGGTGTGGAAAGAACTTCTATGTCTCAGTATGGTAGTATACATTCACCAGAAGGTTTTTTTTTTTAATATTCTTGAAGCCTGCATTATCTATCCTCCTGCGCATGACAAAGGTCGGCTAATACTTGTTCATTTCCAAACCCCCACTAACAAACAGTCAAACCCCCATTAACAAACAATTCATTTCCAAACCCCCAACCCTGGTGTACAAAATGTGCATTTCAGACTTACCGAAGACATCTCGACGGCCTCCTCTGCAATAGTGTTGATCTCCTAGTCTCAATGGCCTCCTCTACAATGGTCTCGGCGGAACCGGCTCTCTCAACAGTCTCGACTCCCTCCTATGCAATGTTCTTGGCAGTCTTCGGCTCCCTCCTCTACACTTGTCTCTGCTCACTCGGCTCTCTCGATTGGAGCTTTGCATGTGCACGCAGGAGTTAGAAAATACATTTGGACCAAATCTCTTTGCATGTGCACGCGGGAGTTAGAAAATACATTTGGACCAAACCTTTGTAAATTTGTTACTATTTTTCCAATGTGAAAATGTCCAACAATACTTTAAATATGATTGTAATATAACTAATTTTAATAACAATATTATCATTATTTTATGTAATGAGGGTTGTTAAGAGTTGTGTCTCTTCACTAAGGCAACATATAATGTAAGTCATTCATTATTGTAATACTGGAATAATAAATTTAGATATAAAGTATCACTGGTTTTACTCCAAGTTGTATTAGACAAGTGGTATTAGAGCCACTATGGTTAGTAATAAAATTTAAAAAAATAAAACAATTTTTGGCTTCGGAATAGTCTTCAATTTTATGGGTGGCATGAAAATACATTTGGACCAAAGCACCACAATGGTTAGTAATAAAATTTTAAAAAATAAAACATTTTTTGGCTTAGGAATAGTCTTCAATTTTATGGGTGGCATGATCATGATGTAATCTTCCCCCGTCCTTCTAAAAATATGAGGTTTCTCACCACATTTGTCTTCGCCACCAAAATACGTATAAAAAATACCTTTCTTTACATCCTCGTCTCTTTAAATCCTCATATCATAGTCATAACTAAGGATTATTATGCATGCACATCCTCACCTTATAATATCAATTGGGTCAAGGCATAGAGACAACCATAAAATATCAAATGTGTCAAGACGCAAAGAGTAAGATACAACTATAAGGAAGTCTTATATTAAATTTACCATATAAGTCTTTAATTGACACTATCAACTGATATTTGACACATTGGATTGTTGTGATCTTGTTATCACTCCTTATCAATGTGATTATAAGGCACTCTTTGAAGGTGAAGTCCATAATTTTAAGTATTCTTCCTCATTATCGTGCATTTTGGTAAGACAATAAGGAGGGTAGTGGATTGCATCAACATTGAAAATGGTTTCGAAATAGAGGTAGATACATTAATTATTTTCATTAAATAACTTAAATCTCATGCCAGTGATAGCGAATTCGTCGAATCATGGATTGGTACAAAAAACAAAAAACAACAACAACAACAACAACAAATTTTAGAACTTCAAGCACTTAATTACTCACATTTAGAATTTTCTCAAATCGAGCCATTAACAAACTTCCTTTGGTGTTTTCGTTCAATTTTAAAAGGCAGATTGTTGAGACTCAAACATGCATCGAGTTGCAAGACTCCAGTTCACTTAGGCTTGATTCCATTTCCCCTCCATCCTATATATGTATGTTGTCATGACAAATTTTGAACAACAAAATTTGATGCCCCAACCCCTATGATGCTAGCTTTGCTAATTGTAAGATCTACATGTTGTCTCCTTTTATAAGAATAATATTAATGACATTTATCATTATAACTTTAGTTAGAGATTTTTTATCTCTTTTTTTTAATTTGATACAAAATAAAATTATTTTTATGATTTAATGAAACAATTTTTTTGTTCAAAATAATCAAATTTGATGTAGAATTGTTTTCATGATTTAAAATACAGTATGTTATCACTATTTGTCAGATTAATATTAACAACTATTATTATCTATGTCACTTTGCCTAGAGGTTTTTCAAACCTCTTTTTATATTTAATAAAAATATATATATAATTATTTTTATGATTTAATGAAACAAATTTAAATTGTTTAACCAAAACAGGGATATTTTTATATTAAATAGAGATGCAATCCATAGTGACGAAAGTTCGTGGCTATAGCCACGCACGTGCGTGGCTATAGAGACGAAATTTTGTGGCGATAGCCACGAAAGTTCGTGGCTATAGAGACGAAAAGTCCATCCATGACTATAGCGATGATCGTCGGGGGAATTTTCAATTTTTTCCAAAAATTTAAACTGTTTTTCCACGAAAACATCAATTTTAACTGTTTCGTGGGACTTTTGAGCCATATGTAGTAGTGTTTTTTTGCCCAGACAAGCTTTTTCGACGTTCAACAACAGCTCCAAAGCCGTGTTGGAAGCCAATCTTCAAGTCTTCCTCAGTGGGCACTTCTTTGAATCGTTCGGCCTACATATTTGCATAACGTCGTTAATTTACATTTTGCGGTGCAATAAAAGGAAAAATAATTTGAAATTTATTTTTTGGATGCATTATTGGTTTTTCGAAACTTACAAATCGTGCAACCAAATTGGAATAACCCCCAGGCCCAAGCTTGTGTTGACCAATTTTTTCCAGTCTTTCCTTTGTGGCCTTTGATGTGTCTGACAGCCTATGCAAGTGTTGAAATACATTAGATGTTCCAAATTCGATATAGAAATCAATAATAATGATAAGGTTTAGAATTACATTATGGAAAGTATTGCATACCTCCCTATGCCTGGTGTTATCTTTCCTTCTTTTCTGAGGCCCCTCTCCTTTCCATCATCCACTAGAGCTTTCCACTCTCTTGTTGGAATCATGGGAGGGCGCTCATACCTAGGTTTTTTTTCTAGGTGAACCCTATATTGGTCTCGGACAATCTTCATATGCTATCCAGCCTTTTTCAGGACCGCGACTCGATTTAAGGTCTCGTTGCCGAACAGGCCAACCAACCGACTAGTGAGATCATCTTTTAAATTTTCCGGTTGTATATCCCACCTTGTGCGGATGGTGGGCCCAAAGATCTCCAAGGACAAATCATTCATATTTTTATAAAAAACATCATTTCCTGCAAAATGATCGTGCCATGATCATAATTAGTTGGAAAAAAAGTTTATCAGTATAATTACAATCAAATTATAAACACTAACTTGCTCAACGTATATTTACCTGGGATCTTCTCTATATTTATTGCGACGAGATCTTCGTCCACCAAAAATGTTGTCTCGATTGTTCCCATGCTAGTGACACGGGAAGATCTTGGAAATCCAGCTTCGACAATATCAATACTAGGAGGCTCGGTGTTGACCCCTTCTTTTGGACGATTTGGTGTGCGTCGGTCACTAGTGGCCGGTGCGCTCACAGCTGGGGTCTGGGGTGTTGCGGAATGTGTTGCCGACTGTTCAATCGAAAACAATGGAGAAGGAGTCGATGCAAGTGGAGTTGTTTGCTCATGATGCGACGTCTCTCCACGAGCAGCACTGGGGCCAACACCGCCTTGACAACTAGTGTGTGGTCTCAGAAAATTCTGTAAATACAAAATACATTTTATAAGTTCACTATCTTATAAAAGTGAAAATTATAAAGTTATAAATGAATTATATTATGATTCAAGATTCTGCAACTTACTTGAAAGGTTTCAGTTCTCTAATTCAACACTGCAATCATGGCTTGAATCACGTCTGTCTACGGAATTTGGAATAGCAGACGAACAAGCTCCGCACTAATTTTTTCCAAGACGTTCTGTATCATCTTAATCAGGTCTGTAGCTGAACCAATTATGTCAGCATCGGCTAACAACTCAGCCACTTCAAGATCTATTGATTGTTGTGATGCTGTTTCATACAGTGATTCATTGGTCTGCAACAAAAATATATAAAACACTACTAAGTTCTATCATGATATATTCCTAAAATTATATTAAAAAAACATATCTATCATGATAGATTCCTAAAATTACAAATGGTTTACCTGATGCCTGGATGATGGTGTCATCTTATCCACAGCTGTGGACTTGCCCCGATCATCCGGCCCCTGCAAAAAAGAAGTAGAAAACATTATCATAACGAAACCAGTATACACACGAAAAATACATAACAAAATAAACGTTATGCTACGTATTATATTGGTACAATTCCAATGAACTATACCTGCAACCTTGAGGATCATGATCCACTCATCAGATCAATGGTCATAGGTGACCTGCCCCGATATGCTAATAGGGAGGTGCCCCTTATAGAACCCTAAATAAAAAACATAGAGAAAATTACCTAAATGAAACCAAAATACTCAATCAAAGAATATAATAACAAAACATTTTGATGTATAATTTAAATTGTACAATTACAATCAAGTTTACCTATTTCCTCGGGGTTGTTGTCGTCTGATCAACAGTCTGGTGGCTTCCCTGATCAATGTTCTGCATCAAATATAGATAACATTATATAAACCAAACTAATCTACTAATGAAAAAACAAAGCAAAAAAAAACTCTTTTTTCTTATTATATTTTTACTATTACAAAGATGTTTACCTGCTCCCTCGAGGAAGTTGTAGTCCTCTGACCATCTGTTGGCAGGGATTTTCCCTAATCACTAGCCTACGAAGTAAATATAGAAAATTTAAACGAAATAAACTAACAAAAAATACTTAAGATGTTAAATTCATTAATAAAATGTTGGGTAAATTGTTAGTTGTACCACTCCCATAGCAACCGTGTTTGTATCTACTCGATTCAAATTGTAATTAATAAGCAACTCTTCCCCTGCCGATATTGATTTAATGGCACATACAAAAACATGGTTTCCTTCACGCCTCTCAAATTCACAGTTGGGTTGCTTAATTGTAGAACCTGGTTGTGTACTGTTTATAAACCCCGCAATATTCCCTGTGGCCTTTGGCCTTTCGTCAATGTACAACGTTGCTCCTTTATTTTGATCTTTTTCTTTCAACTGTAAATAGTTTGCTGACAATCCATATCTACGCATACTTCGTTTATATCGGACCAGGCGCATCCAATATTTGTAGTTGTAACAATGTCCAACATACTCCATCAATTATGTACATCTACCGTAACCGACCTTTATGCCATCCATGCAAAACAACCCCAAACCATGTAATGATGACAGTGCAATTCGATATATCCTCTCATTCACACAAAAATCGGTATTCAATTGAGGAAGATCCTTGGGTACCCATTATTTTACTATATGTTTGTACCTCAAGGGCACCTCGATGTCACATATTGTCTCATCATCATAGGAACATGACCCCCCTTCATCGAGAAATATTCCATGCGTTTATGGAATTTTCTTCTGATCTTTTGACATCTAGTTGATAAAACTCTTGTAGACCTACTGGATGTCTCACTTTCCTCTAGCCTTCCTAAACTCCCCTCACTCGAGGAAGACATATCTGACAAATACCTGTTTGGTTCTCCCTGCACCATGGGAAATTTTTTTAAATAAGACCTCAAGGCACAACGCCTCTTAAAAGGTGACGTGAAGCACCTCTTAAAAGGTGACGTGTATCACCTTTTATACGGTGACTTGTACCGCATTCCCTTTCTCAAAATGTAGGCATTCAAGTGATGAGGAAGAGGATCACTTTATCTTTCTTAGGAGTAGAAATTCATGCAATTATGATTTATCTTTTATTTATCCTTTGGGTCTTGAGTCCCATATCACACCATCTAACTAACTTTGTCGCCATGGCCCTAAAGTCTCTCTCATCCCATCAGTTTGGGTTCATCACCTCGGTCATTGAATTACACTCACATTTAGTAAGATATTTATATTTAGCAATAATAATATAAAATAAAAATAATCAACCATTATGGAAAACTTCTAAAAGTTTTCATGACTTTCAAAACTAAGATATTTGAGGTGGTTAATAAGTGTTCACAAATCTTCAAAAAAAATATTTTAGATAATGCTGTGAAACTTGTATAATCTTATTCAAAATTTAAACTGAAATATTCTTAAGGAAAAGGATGAGTTGCTTGAATATTGGTAACACATGGGTAGTTTTGTAATCAAGCATGGTCTTCTTAGAGGACTGAAAGTAATTGAATCAAGCAACGACGAACCCGTAAACATGTAAGTTGTTTTTAAAAATGGTAGCTTTTAGTCCTACTCCTAGACCTAAGGTTTTCCATATTGAGAATGGGTGTTTTGCTAATGAATCCTTTTTTACCATACTAGAAGAAAACAAAAATGATGATATTGTGGATTGTATGCAAATATTATGTAAAGATCCATGCCCTAAGTTACAAATGGCCAAAAACCAATGTTATGGGACTATGTGAGGTGATATTGTAAGTTTAAGATAAGTGTTCGTTCGATCCCCTTGGGACTAAATTTGTCAAGGACAGTTTTGAGTGATAAGAGAACCATAAACTGTATTTTCTCATTCGATGTCATCAAAATGTATTGTATTGAGTAATAGATATGTTGATACAATGGATGGGAATTCCAATGAAAAAAAGTAGAAGAAATTCATAGTTGATTAATGATCCTCCTATACATCTCATAATCGAATTCATTTGGATCACCACCACTGGCACTACCATAGTGCTCTCCTTCCTCCTCCTTCACCTCCTTGTATCCAGTCCAATATTTTCATATAACTATTATGAGGGATCCCCAATCGGATCACCATCATCATAAGTGATTAGTTATAGGAATGGTGTAGTAAGATCCAAGTTTCCCAAATCCAACTAAATTATACTATCCAAACCCATATCGATAGGAAATACCTCCATCTATGTCCTTCCCTTTGACCACTCTTCCCTTGTCCATATATAAGATAAAGGTTTGCGTGAACATACGTGAATACCTCTTCTCTCTTCTCTTGACTATTAAAGATGGTTGCTTTTCAAAGTGTTCACGTTCTCATATGTTCACCAATTCCTCTTGTAACAAAAGGATGATCTAACCTAAGAAAGGAACCTTGTGATGACTTATTGTAAAAGAGTGTATGCTACCCCATGTGTTTCCCATTAATCATATACCTTCTTAATCCCATGTCCCTATCATGTTGTAACATCTAAATCTGGAAAACTCTACAAATCCATTCTCCACCTCTCAAGGATGGCTTTTTCCTAATATATCCTATTAAATGATGGAATTTGCATGCTTTTCATTAAGTCATTCATCACTATGGTACTTGGTAATTGAAGGTGTATAATTATTTTCCCACCTAGTGCCAATAATATCTCATATGTTGTTGAAAATAATAAACTGTTTTAATTTACAAGAAAATAAATACATGAAGATACTTACATGGGTGTAGACGTTTCCTGTAATATACTCATAAGAGTTACTTTCAGAAGTGACTATGCCTCTTAGAGGCCAGTCAACTCTAGGAACCAAGTGACCCTATTAGAGGGTTAGTACAAACCAGAGAGAGAGAGATGACTGGGCTATGGTACAGTCAATCAAAGAAATTCAACGACAGTCAAAAGGCTCAGTACAATCACAATAAAGATCATCCCTTAATAAGTCTCATCATCACAAATAAAACTCAACAAATATATATAACCACAGACTGAGTCCAAAGAGACTCACGGCCTCCAGTAAGGTACAAGGACCAACCAAAGGGTACAAAGACCAACCAGTAAGGTACAAGTAAAAAATAAAAGAGTGGGTACAAAGACTCATAACCCTTAGGACTAAGGGGGTGTACTACCTCAAATGTGGACAAACTACCATAGTTATACCCATAAGACCAAAAACATAAAAGGTGGTACAAATCAAAAGATAACTCAAGATGAGTAAAAGACCCAAAAGCTAAGAGGCAAGGTACCACAAAAAAATTATCAACAAAATGAAAGGACAAGGTACCACAAGACCAATAAACAACAGGGTGTAAGGACCAAAAGTAAATCAACCATTGTGGGGAAGGTACAAATAAGGTCAAATATATATTGCAATAGCTCCTTGTAACTACCTATTATTTGACATGCCAAAGAGATGGAAGGTAAAATAATGTCAAATATATGCAATAGCTCCTTGTAACTACCTCTTATATGCAATATCTCCTTGTAACTACCTCTTGTAACTCAAATAGGACCTATTAAAGGTATGATAGCAAGCAATCTTACTAACTAAGGTCTAGAGGGTGGTACGAAGTGGGTATAAAGACTCATAACCATTTGGACAAAGGGGGTGTACCTCAAATGTGGACAAACTACCATAGTACCCATAAGACCAAAAACATAAAAGATGGTACAAATCAAAAGATAACTCAAGATGAGTAAAAGACCCAAAAGGTAAAAGGAAAGGTACTACAAAAATATTATCAAAAAAATGAAAGGACCAAAAGTCAATCAACCAAGGTCGGGTACAACCAATCATCTCTCTCTCAAATGTACCAGTGTTCCATATAACCTGAAATTCCATCATCACTATAAAAAGAAAATTCCACATGGATGATGTGATCACGTGGTCCTCTAGACTACTCCTAAGGTCGAGTGTTAGTGGCTCCATCAAGGGGTGTCTAGTCCCTTGAGAAGACCATCTAACTAAACCATCTCGAAGACCTAGGAGAAGAGGACATCACACAACATCATATAATTGGTAACTGACCGTGTAAGAACTCAAAAAACTTAAAACAACCGAGCGTGCAGAAGGGGATCTAGGAAAAGACAAGGCTCGCAGGCCAAAAAAGCAAGCTCAAAAAACTGTACTAGAACCGGTGTCACAGTAAGCGAGCTTAAACAAAAGTGGCCAGACTGCCAACAAGCAGCACTAAAAAGAAAAAGAACCTCTAAAAAGGTGAAATAGCAAGCAAACTTCCTAACCAGGAGCTGGAGACCTCGACAAATCGTATCCTTCGCGCAAGGTGATGAAATCCAAGTCGAACAATATGAAATGAGAGACCAAAGTGGAAGGATATCCCTCAACCGAAAGGGATCTTGGGTAAAAGAGCCCTAGAAGAAGAGTCACTATGCTACCTCGTTCATGACACGTCGAGGAAGGTTAACTGGCACTTTTGTCTTCTAAACCCTCGTACAACCGGTATGGAGGTCAGAAACTACAAGAAAATGGATCGATAGCCTTAGGCGCTAAGTGGAGTGCAGCATTCCACAAAGTCCATCTGGAATCAGTCCTCGCGGCTTACCCCCAAAAAAATGGGAGCCCCCCCCACAAATTGGTCGATGACCGTGTCAATAAGTACAAGAGGATTTTAGTACCCTAGAGGACAACAACTATGTCTCAGATGAAAATGAAAAGGGGGAATTATTTGGATTCCTATCCCCGGTGTCCTACCTAACTACCAAATTCTTTTTATCCTCAAGCGAGGTTAAGGTGTGTTGAGTTAGGGAAATGAATTTTAATGGTTGTTGTATTACTCAATCGAGTAATGGAAGTGAAACTCGTGGTGTAATGACTGACTGAAACCATGCAAATGAGTATGAATCAAAATAAGCCTTTCCTTTCAATGAATACTAGTTAAGGTAAGGAGAGAGTTCTTTAATCAATGCAAGAACAAACTTTTTCAATAAGATGAAAAACCACTCAAAAAATTTCTTTTTTGAATATGCCAAACTAATGTTAATTCTTTCAAGATGGATCTGATCTACTACTGATTCTACTTCTAATGAGTATAACTACGTGACAAATAACAAACGAAGATATGCTTCCAAATACAAAATATGACTTTGATCTTTTCAACAAAAAGGGAAAGAGTGTCTC
This sequence comes from Larix kaempferi, assembly GCA_027924585.1. Classification (NCBI taxonomy): domain Eukaryota; kingdom Viridiplantae; phylum Streptophyta; class Pinopsida; order Pinales; family Pinaceae; genus Larix; species Larix kaempferi. The sequence goes on along the minus strand of BSBM01000374.1, from coordinate 7,617,249 downwards.
AAAAAGGTCTTCCAATATCAATTTTGATGAAATAGATAGAAAGATGCTACTTCGAAACAATTTAAGGAATTGAGCGCTACAAATGGATTGTTTTCCATCATTAGTGCACTCAAAGCAAAAATGGGTTGTCACTGGGTACTAGCCTTTCAATCTCATTTCTATATTATCATTACTTTTAAAATTTTAATTTTAATTTGTTTATTTTTAAATAAATAGTAATGTATGTACTATGTGAGGCATATGGTGGGAGCACTTTATCAAAGGCACTCACTCTACATCTAGTTGTAGGAGAAATTGGGGTTTCTTAAAGCAAATGCATTCCAAATGACACAACTGACTAGGACCTATGTTGCATTAGAGGATCAAGCATATATTCAAGCAGTTGTGGTTCATTTGTAAATAGACTTGATTGGTCACTTTGGAAATAGCCTTGATTGGTCACTTTGGAAAGGTAATCCTATGGAAATGGTGTTATTGTACAACTCTATAACTTTGTTAACTGACCATCTAGATCCCCGTAGGTAGGAAATTTCAATGGCCTCCTAATGCTCTCATCTACAATATCATACCAATGTTTCCCTCTCTCAACCAGAACCTCCTTATTCATCACTCATCATAATCTAATTCAAGATGGTATAGGGTAATGTCACAAGGTCGTGGATGGACAAGGAATTGGACAACGACATTCTTGATGGCACAAAAGGTTGGAGGACATAGATAGCAAGAGTGACAAATGGTAGCTTGGGCATTGGAAGCCATGAATGGTATGAATGGACAAATGACCCATTCTGTGGTCATTTGTTGGTTTGATGAAATCATGAAGGCATGAAGTCATATGGGGCATGAATTCTATAATTGATTTAGCTTGGGACCAGGTATTGCGTGATGTTAGGGATACTCATTAGAAAACCATACCAATTTCTTGGATCACCTTGGCATATGTGATCCAAGAAATTAGTCTTGGAAGCAATACCAATTTCTTAGATCACCTTAGCATATGTGCTAGTGGGTATCTTGGAATAAATAAGGAAACTTTTCTACAATTTCCCGTGAAAGGGAAATTCAGATGGTAGACCCTATTCCTATATATCCTAGGAAAAGATAGCTCTTCCTAAACATATTGGAAGATGTGGTTTAAAAAACCCATATTAATTTGCAAAGGCCTTAGTGACAAAGGGGATTTGGAGAATTTTGAAACATGAAGGCATGTAGGTAAAAGTAGTCTATCACAAATATATATACCCTCTCACCATAGAGGAATGGTTCTGAACAAGAGAAAATACCACTAGAAATGTGTTGGTGATGTGGAGGGATATATTATCAACCTTTGAATTGATAGGGACTTGGTTAGTATGGAGAGTTGGGAATGGAAAAAGTCTGCAGATAGGATATGATCCTTGGATTGGTAGTACAATTGACAAGCTTCTAGATCACATTATTGGTTATATTAGGGATATAGGTAATATTTTTTTGTTCCATGTTGGAGATAGAATTAATTCTACTCCACTATCTCAGGTTTGGTTAAGGGCATAGGATCTGGAATTCGAGGAAGAAGATAGAAATACTTGGAATGTATGCATTAAATATTTTCAAGATTGTAATATGGATAGAGTGGATAACTTGGTGTGGTATAGAAATGTTCCAGGAGGGATCTACACTCCTAGTTTAGGTTATATATTCTTGAGAGAGGAAGAAGACCACCCTTAGGTTCCTTGGCGGATCCTGGTTATATGGAAGCTAAATTGTGCTTTAAAATTTAAGTTGTTTATGTGGATGGTATTACACAATAAAGTTCCTTTTTGGGAGGTGATGATAATAATATTTTGGATAGGTCTAGGAAGGTGTCCCCTCCATAAGGAAAATAATAAATACATTGAGCATATTTTTATTTTGTGTCCATATATAAGGAGAATGTGGGTCCATGCATCACATGTTACCGGGATAAACTTCGTTTGGAATGGATTTCAATTTCAAGATGCTTTCCAAATTTGGATAAATAATGGTATATTCAAAGAATACAAAGCTTTAGAAGCCTTAATGATATGGGGAACATGGATGGAAAGAAATAGTGCCATATTTGATGGCAATCATATTGCTCCATAATTTTATGTCACAAAAATTCTAGCTATCCTCATGCTCTTCCCACAGTCTGAGGTTATACCAAAGTTTAGAAGGGTGGTGGAAGAAACAATAAACAGAACAGGTAGTTGGGCCTATTTTAATGGATCTTCACATGGCGTACTAGCTAGGGGGGTGCAGGAGGAACATTTTATCTATCATAACAACATTGGTACAAGTTTGCAGCAGGTTTGGGCCAGAGTACAAATAATTGCACAGAAATGAAGGATATAAAACTGAATATGTTGCTTGCACTATCAAAAGGAATTAGGAAGTTACAGGTCTTTGGAGATTCAATATTAGTAGTGGATGAGGTTAAAAATGGATCCAAAGAACATCTTCTTGTTATCCATCTATGAAGAACTGGTCCAAATTGTAGGCTTATTCCAAAACATCATTTTCTAGCACATATATAGGGAGAGGAATGTATAGGCAGACCGATTATCAAAGCAAGGGATACATGTGGAAGAAGGAATTTGATTTCAATGGGAACATAACAATGACAACATAATGGACCTAGATATTGGACCGTATCCTAGATGAGTGATGATGAACTGTAGAAACAACCTTTGCATGAGGAATATCCCAAATGACATAAAATGAGCATCAAGTTATAAGACATACATAACTTCCATATCATGTGTTAATTATGTTTTTTGAAAACAACAGATATTATATCATTTTTATATACTATAGATAACATGTCTCATCAACACACCATATAGCAGATGACGTAGATGTTATAGGTGCCTCATCTATTTTCCTAAGTCATTTGTGTGCTTTGACTATCAAAAAATCTCATATCCATCTACCAGATCACTCAATATTGTTTAGGTATGTCAGTTGAGTTCAAACCTAATTATGTGGTCATTAATGGGATGGAAAATAGTGCTACAATTGTTGTTGGTAAATTTGATCACCTATCAAGGTTGTACTTCTTCTCAAACAGTGTTCCCAAAGTTCCCCATGTTGACCTTCTCACTCATTCAAATGAAGTGAGCAGACAACTTTTCATCAATGTTTTGTCCATATTAGATTCTCAACTAACTCTATTTGCAGTAGCTCAGTAATCATAAGATGGTAATAGGGTTTTTGGATGTCATATTTTATGATGGCATCTATTAGGGTTGCATACTTGGCAAAAATTTGGAGGAAAAGTTTTAGAAAGGAAAAGTGTGGAGAGCATATGAAGTGTTAGAGCTAGTTCACAGAGATTTGATGGGCCTATTTACTTATCCATCCATAACTAAAGCCACTGATATATCTTGAATTTAATTGTTGACTAGTCAAGGCATACCTAGATATTTTTTCTCAAGAAAATGTTAGAGGCCTTTGAGCAGTTTCAGACATTAAAGTCCTTGTAGAGTAGTAGGAAAAGTTCAATAAAATTTTGCATACATACAAGGGAGGGTAATATGTGAACGACAATGTTGAGTAGTTTTGATCCACTAAAGTCATTCAATTGTAATAGAGCTTCCCATATACTTGTCAGCAAAATGGTGTGCCAAAGAACAAGAACAAATCATTGAAGGAAATGACACTTTGAAGTCTAAATTTCATAATTGCATGTTGCAGTATAAATTGAACACTTTTAGGTTCTGGTCAAAAGGCATCAATTATTCCTACTATATCCAAAACATTGTACCTCATAAAGTGTTCGAGGGAGTCAATTCATCAAAAACCAAGTTCCATCAAGAAATTTAAAGTGTTTGGTTCTCTAACATGGTTCCACATTCCTAGAGAGAAATGCAAAGCCATGGAATCAAATATTCAACCTAGAATATGCCTGGGATATCCAGATGGTGTGAAGGTTTAGAATCTTCTCAACCCCTCCACTAATCAACTTTTAATTGGGAGGTTTGTTCATTTTGAATAAAGTTGTTAAAGGAATACTCATGATGCCTCTACTTTGTTGCAAGTCATTTATTTTCAACAAATACCGATCACAACACTCTTAAAGATCTGTTTGGGATGAATGTTGACAATGAGGATGCAATATCCTCTTCCACAAGTGCTAAAATTAATGATGTGTTTTATTTGTAGATCCAAGAAAGGTTATAAAACATCCCATTACAACATGAAGGTGAGCACATAAATTGATATAGGTTCTAGGTGAAGAAGACCAAATGGCTAAAAAAAATGGGAGGTACTTTAAAGGGTGTAAACAACAATACATTCATAAAGAATGTTCAAGATCATGAGCGGCCTAGGGGCCACTTTTCCAATAATTGTTTGCCAATACTATTGGAATATCCACTAATAAATTTGTGTTGTTGCATAGCTTCTTCTTTACAGTGGAAAATATGCAATATTTCCAAATACATGTAAATAATGTGGAAAAAATGCCAGATTTGGTAACTTTGCAAAGTAGCAATTTTAGACATTCCTATCTCTGTTTTATTTTAACCTTTGTTGGGTAGATGATCATCAAAACGCAAAAAACATATTTGATTGATGGGAACCGTGTTCTGTGATTTTGAATCGAAAGATTGGTCTCTTCTTTGCCCGGCAAATTCGATACAAACCACGAGATTTTCAAACATATGAGCCAAGTTTTCCCTTGACGTTGTTTTATACCATTCATCGATGTTTTGGATTGGGAGTAATAGGACACTATTATGTTTTCATGAATGTGTTAGGTCTAATGAGTATGTGTCAACTTTGGATGGTTGTTGTTGTTCTATTCTTAAATTCTCATGAAGTCTACGCGGCTGAGTTTAGTTTTGGTGTAGTATCTATTAGCCTGTCAGAACTGGTTCCATTATGCCTTTATGTCTTGACTTCCTAATGCAACATGCAGATTTGTTTGCCAAAGATTTAAGGCCTTAATCATCTGTTGCACTAGCTTATTGTGGATTCTTTATTGCAGCTTTAAAACTAGGATTGCTTCTCGCTAAAATGTTTTGAATTTTGGTCAAGGTTATGCAGGGATTAGTTTTTAAGATAGAAAAATTTAAATGGAATCAAGTACTCATTGAGAAGGAAACCATTGTAATCATGTATAATAGCAGAGAGTTTGCCTAACTTAATGAGCCAGTTCTCCTAAAGTATTGTCTTGACCGGAATTTGGATGTTTGCTTTCACTCTGTTATTCAAGCATTCAATCTCCTAGCACTTTCATAGTGAAAGCTTTCTTGTTGTGTCCCGGCACAGACCCTGTAAGTCATAGCTCATGGGTCTATCAAGTATAGTCTCACCATGGAAATAGTACATAAACGCTAGAGTAACTTTTCTAATAGAAATGGGCACCAAATATGAAACGGGCCTTCCATCACAAATGGGCAGAATTTCTGATAGGCAAACTTCCTCTTCATTCATGGGAGCTTCCCACCCAGGGATGTTTAATTGATTCAAAAGAATGTAATAGAAGTTTTCATGAACAATGACCTGTTGGTATGAGTGTTAAGGTTAATCTCACTCTATATGCAAAACAAAGTATGAGTTCCCCAATAGGATGCAATGTTTAAAATATTGTCTTATTCTCGACTGAGCTTGTAATTGTGATATTATTACTCATGCTTACGTTGGTATACAGTCCATTCAAAAGGAAAATTTGACTCTCTCAACAGTACTTCAAAATTAAATAGGTATACCACTGAAACATCAAATGCGTGCAACACTTTGAACCACATTCCAGTTAGATAGAAACCCAAATGTAGATTGAATTAGAAATGAAACCCTCTTGGAAGATAGAAACCCCAATGTAGATTGAATTAGGGTTTGGTACTCACATACTTGGGAGGCATTTCCGGCTCCTCTTATAGTTTCTCTGCTTGGAATCCCTCTCCCCTTACGCTATTGCAAACCGCCTCTCCCACTGCTTGCTCATCGGGTCACTCCCACTGCTTGCTTGTTGGATCACTCCCTCTCCCTTGGCACAATTGAAAACCACCTCTCCCACTATCCACTAGTCGAAACCTCCTCCAAAAACTCCAAATATCCACTGGTCCAAACCACCTCTCCCACTGTTTGCGCATCGGGTCACTTCCACTTCTTTCTCTTTGGATCACTCCCTCTCCCCTGTCGCAATCGCAAAATGCCTCAGGTCGAGAGCAGGTCAAGAACATGTCAATCTCTGCTCCAAATCGAGAGCAGATCGAGAACAGGTCGAGAACAAGTCAATCTTTGCTCCAAATCGAGAGTAGATTGAGAGTAGGTCCAAATTGAAAAGTCACACGGTTTGGTTTATGAAATGCATATGGGGTTTTTTTATTTGTTATATATATATATATATATATATATATATATATATTATATAATGTTTGTTTTTTTGGTTTTTTTAATTTGTTTTTAATGGTATAGTCTAAATTTTATTGTAATAGATTAATATCCTTAACATTTATAAGATTGATAATTACATGGAAGGTATGTTTAAGGCTAGATCAATGATATAAAAATTGTTGAATCCCTAGGGTTTTATCCTCTCATATTGTAACATCCATTGATTCTTTTTGGGATGTTAATGAGATGATTAGTTGTGTCTCCATCTTATCTATATATATGTATATTCAATGAACGTTGCAATCTCTTTTTAGGGAAGTTAATTTGTTTGTTATGCAGCCTTGATTACATCTTCGTCTTGTTTATGATGACATTTATGGACTAAAGTCATCTAATATTTGCACATTCATACCAAAAATTTGCATTTTAGAAACTCCAAGTTAATACTTTTCAATCACATTTATTCTACACCATTCATAGCTTTAAATGGGCTAAACATCATCTACAAGTACTTGTTAGCCATGTATTCATAAGTATAATTCTTTGTAATGATATAGATCATTTTCATTGTGAAATATATTACCTTCTTTTGATTTCTATAATTGGAGATATAAATCAATATTTATAAATAATAATAAAATTACTTTTTATTTATTATTTATATGGAAACATTGTAAAAATGTTAAATTGATTCTAAATTTATTAAACATGGCAAAATATTTAAAAAATATTGTGATCACCTTAACCATATAAAACATTGTTACAACATAGAATATTAGAAAAAAATACTAGTTACATAATTTAGCAGAACAACTTGACATGTTTGCAAGGAATATAACTCCACCACAAGAACAACTTGACATGTTTGCACTAGCAAACAATTGAGTGGATCTGGGCAGAAGACACAGTCATTGATCGAAGTTAGTGATCAACAAATTTGCACATGGTCCAAGCTAAATTAGTGCATGCCCTAATTGATATAAAAATATAGAACATGACAATGATCAAAATCATACATTTTTCCTAAGGACAAGTGTTATTTTTTTGTTGGATACAACAATGATAACCTTACTCAGAAAATAAGGTCTACCCCACCATAAAGTAAGGTGATAACTTAAAAAGGGATGAGGTTGGATATTCCTCAGTATAACAACTAAGGCAAATGAGGTTGACTCTTTGCATCTCTTTGAAGTGTGGGACCTTAGGGCATGTTTCTTGAAGCACTTCAAAAACAAAACACAATAAACCTTGCACCCTAATTACCACTATAGTACAAAATGAGAAGACAGAGCATATGAAAGAACCAAATATACTAAACATTGAAGAAAAATTTCTAGGAGATATGCATATCATAAACAATAGTGGTCATGATGTTGATGGATATTCCTCTTCTTCGCACATTAATTAATCTATAGGTATGGTTTTTGATGCTCCAATGCTTAGTTTCAGTCATGTTTGAGTCTGGAAACCCTCCCACAATGTCAATGCATGCGTCTAGTCTAACCATGCCAAATTTCAGTACAATCCAACACATGATATTTTAAAAAATTCAACGTTGAACCCATGTACCACATTAATTAATCTATAGGTATGGTTTTTGATGCTCCAATGCTTATTTTTAGTCATGTTTGAGTCTGGAAACCCTCCCACGAGGTCAATGCATGCGTCTAGTCTAACCATGCCAAATTTCAGTACAACCCAACACATATTTAAATAATTTCAACGTTGGCCCCATGTACCACATTAATTAATCTATAGGTATGGTTTTTGATGCTCCAATGGTTAGTGTCAGTCATGTTTGAGTATGGAAACCCTCCCACAACGTCAATGCATGCATCTAGTCTAACCATGCCAAATTTCAGTACAAGCCAGCACATATTTAAAAAATTTCAACGTTGGCCCCATGAAAAAACTTTTGATGGGGGGCCAATATTAACATGATGGGACCCTTTGGCCAAACAACATGATGATGATGATGATGATGATGATGATGATGATGAGGAAGATCATGATGATGATGATTTTGATGATGATTTTGATGATGATGATGATGATGATGATGATGAAGAAGATGATGATGAAGATGATGATGATGATGATGATGAAGATGGTGATGGTGACGATGATGATGATGATGATGATGATGATGATGATGATGACGACGATGACAATGATGATGATGATGAAGATGGTGATGGCGATGATGATGATGATGATGATGGTGATGATGATGATTAATATGACAATGACGATGACGATGTCGATGATGATGATGATGATGAATCCGACGAACTCTCCATACCACCGACGACAAGAGGCATCAAATATCAGACTTCTAACTTCAAAAGAATCCGACGAGCTCGCTAAACCACCAACGCTAAACGTCGTTTCTCTTTCTAGGTATCTGCGTCGGATATCCTACAACGACGACAACGATGATGATGGTGATGGTGATGATGATGATGATGATGATGCTGGAGATGATGATGATGAAGATGATGATGATGGTGATTATGATGATGACGATGAAGATGACGATGACAATGACGATGATGATGACGACGACGATGACGATGATGATGATGATGATGATGATGATGATGATGATGATGATGATGATGACGACGATGATGAATCCGAAGACCTCTCCATATCACTAACTGCAAGAGGCGTCAGATATCAGACTTCTGACTTCAAAAGAATCCGATGAAGATGATGATGATGATGAAAATGATGATGATGATGACGATGATGATGATGATGATGATGATGACGAAGATGATGATCACGATGATGAAGACGATGATGATGAAGATTATGATGATGATAAAGATATTGACAATGATGACGATGAAGATGATGATGATGATGATGAGGATGATATTGATGATGATGACAACGTCGATGATGATGATGGTGATGATGAATATGATGATGATGATGATGATGGTGATGAAGACGACGATGATGATGATGATGATGAATATGAAGATGACGACGATGATGATCATGTTTGAGTCTGGAAACCCTCCCACAATGTCAATGCATGCGTCTAGTCTAACCATGCCAAATTTCAGTACAAGCCAGCACATGATATTTAAAAAATTTCAACGTTGGCCCCATCTAACACATTAATTAATCTATAGGTATGGTTTTTGATGCTCCAATGGTTGGTGTCAATCATGTTTGAGTCTACAAACCATCCCACACCATCAATGCATGCGTCTAGTCTAACCATGCCAAATTTCATTCCAAGCCAGCACATATTTAAAAAATTTCAACGTTGGCCCCATGTATCACATTATTTAATCTATAGGTATGGTTTTTGATGATGCAATGGTTAGTGTCAGTCATGTTTGAGTTCGGAAACCCTCCCACACCGTCAATGCATGCGTCTAGTCTAACCATGCCAAATTTCAGTCCAATCCAGCACATATTTAAAAAATTTCAACGTTGGCCCCATGTAGCATATTATTTAATCTATAGGTATGGTTTTTGATGCTCCAATGGTCAGTGTCAGTCATGTTTGAGTCCGGAAACCCTCCCACAACGTTAATGCATGCATCTAGTCTAACCATGCCAAATTTCAGTACAAGCCAGCACGTATTTAAAAAATTCAACGTTGGCCCCATGAAATATTTTTTGACGGGAAACAACTTGGGAAAATAGATTATCCTCGATGGTAGAAATGAAGAGAAGAGACGACGACGATGATGACGACGACGACGATGAGGACGAGGAGGAGGATGAGGACGAGGACGACGAGGACAACAACAACTATGATGACGAGGATGAGGACGACGACGATGACGATGATGATGACGATGAATCCGACAACCTCGCCATACCACCGATGGAAAGAGGCATCAGATATCAGACTTCTAACTTCAAAAGAATCCGACGAGCTCGCTAAACCACCAACGACAAATGTCGTTGGTCTTTCTAATTAGCTACATCGGATATCATACAACGATGATGATCATGATGAAGATGATGGTCATGATCAAGCACGCCATTTGGGTTAGCATGATAATTGTGCATTTCCTTACTAAGCTTCTCTCTGTTTCGAGAATAATTTAATATTCTCTACTAAACAAGGCCAACCACATGAAGGTGGAAGCTCTTATGGCCCCTCCCCCCCCTCACATCACTCTCAATTCCCCATAACCCGACAAAAACATCTATGTACAAAAAAATTAAATGTGTTTTTTCTCATACTTTATAACAAGCAATGTTTCTAATTATAACATACAAGAAAATGGAAAAAACACTAAGAAGCAGTTAATTTATTATACGTACCGGCAATAAAATTCAATATTTCTATCGCAATATTAAATCAAAATATATAGAGTAGATATATTACTACATACCTCGTACACTTCAATGGACTTCATCATCTTCTTCATTCGAGTCATCATTTGTATCATTCAATGATCCATATTCAACATTGTAAGGATTGGCCATATCATCATCGTCATCGATGTCTGTTATGATCATCATGTCATCATCCATATCATCTTCATGGACATTGTCTGATACATCATCTGATTCAACTAATTATTTGACATCTTCTTATGGAACATGATCATCTAACTCATGTTGATCATGATCATCTTCAATGACGTCTTCTTCTTCGAGAACGTCTTCATTAACTTCATCTGCGTTATACTTTACCGACCTTCCCATTGGATCATGTCTCACAGCAAATGACCAACACGCTCTACCTGGAACCTCAGAGTAAAATACCTGTTCACATTGGTTTGGAAGAACATAGGTCTCCGTTCCTGGCTCAAACAACCTTGTATTTACCATGGTAAATCCATTATCATGTTCAATAATTGTTTTATCGGGATCACATTGATTCAATCGACACCTGTACCATTTGACAACGAACATAAATTATTTGAAGGAGTTAAAGTCACACTCAAGAATGTCTTCCAAATACCCATAGTATCGATTTTCAGAGAGTTCTAGATGTCTGTCACTTCTAGAGGAAACATTGGTCACCTCAAAGACTGCAGATATCCCACAATATGATGTTTTCTTCGTTTCATCCAACTTTTTGATGCAATATCTACAACCATTTCACCACATAGCCTTATGGTGTTTTACCTAAAACAAGCCATACAAGAAAAGATTACATAATGAGCCAATATTTATGATTAACTAGTGCATGTTTATAATGCCATACAAGGAAAAAAATCAGCGTGTACAACGACAATATGTTTGCAAAAAAAAATAGTGTGGTTGATTAATATGCTCACCTGCTTATCTTTTAAACCATATTATAAATCGATTTCCCTTTGTGTTAGATTGGTATCTCCATTGCGATGTGCAGCTTTAACCAATGAAGCCACACCTTCCCATGATATTCCATGACCAGATTGTTCACATCATTCAATCCATACCTTCATCCAGTCAAGATTGTTTGCGATGTATAAATGAATTGCATCCCACTCTCGACCAACTGTTTGATGACAATAAAATTAAAATTCAATACAAATGTATAGTCACTTAACAAAGTATATTACACTAGTCTAAATTGATGCAAAATATTGAATATAAAAATAGAATATGTATGATATATATACATAAAAATCAATAGTCAAATTTGTTATATTACCTTTCACCTTCCTCGATCTACCTTTCCCCTTCGCGTACTCCCCTTTGAAATCTTTATTGGAGTCTGGATCACAAATGTGACGTAAATTGAGCTTTGACGCTAATATAGGAAGATATTCACTAATATACAACATGTTTTGGTATACCATATATCCCTCCATCATAGAACCCTCATCATGTGCTCATTGCCTGACCAAACCCTTCATAAATTTCAAGTGCCTCTCAACCATCCACATGGACCTTGAGTGTGCAGGTCCACACAATTCAATCTCCTCAACTTGGTGTATGAGGTAGTGTTCCTATGCATTGAAAAATGCCGAAGGTAGATGCTTATGCATTTCACACATGAGACAAGGAATTTCTCTCCTCCAATACTTTATATCTTCTTTATGGAATTCTTTAGATGACAACCATCTACAAGTGACATGACAACCCAATCAAGAGATTTAAGAAAAAAAACATTATATTACATAACATGAATTAGAGAACAAAAATCAAATATAAGTTCTACGATGAATTAAACAAACACTAAGCGCATGCAAAAAATTGCTACTTACCCCATGTATTTCCCAAGATTATATATTACTTATTTGACATTGTTGTCGAAGTTTTCCGGGAGAGAGAGAGGTAGAACATATTGTAACAATATACAAATCATTTCATTTTTTAAACAAAGAGTAGACAAACAAAAATACCAACCATATTAACTGGAATAGAAAAACAAAAAAATTAAATGTCTACCATAATAATTACCTTCATGAAGACATGCCAATCATGCGTTTTCACCCCCGCAAAATCACCTTTCTTTGTTATGATATTCTTCATGTTCGCACAAAATCCGGTGGGAAATTTAATTTTTCGCATGACTTCTTTTACAAAATTACTTTGATGGTCCGTTAACATCCATGGAAGTGAATTTATATTAATTTGCTCTCCATTGCTATGAAATTGAATGACGTCTTTCATTGCATGGTTTCTATCTTGAATGTCTTTGCAAATTTTGACAATTTTTTCTTTTTCACTCCTTTCATCCAATATTCGCCATAATGTTTCAGTCACATTCTTTCCAATATGCATTGTATCAAACAAATGATAAATTTGTAGGTGCTCATAGTAGGGCAACCTGCTAAATTGTCTAGGATAACTTTTCATTCCTCGTGGAAGCCCATTAATGCCTTCATGATCACATGAACGACAATCATGAATAGTAGTTTATAAAGAAATTACATAAATCAATGTCAATTACACTAAACAAAACACAATAAAAAAAATACAATATAGCATTTCATATACGATGGTTCATACGTACCTTGATTATTTCTATTATATTTCAACTTCCAAAGGTGAGGTGTCATTTTCTGCGGTTTTAATGCAGTCTCTTGCTTGCTATTGAACAGGTGTTTTTTGGTAGTTCGATACCGATGATTCTTAGAGAGGAAGTGCCTATACTCATCAAACACCTCCTTTCCTAAGCTTTTTGAACGACGAGATTTGATCTTAAGACCACAAACTGGACATGCAAATTTCCCCTTTTTTTTTTCTGAAGACCTACATAATGAGATGGAATATCTATGTCAATTATAATTATATAAAAAACGACTGGATTATTTAGAAAAACATGCATGCGTAGTATATTAACTAGTTCATAAAATTAAATGCAAATATAGTGGAACTTATAATTACATACCGCAAAAATGGGTTAACCCTGGGGCATCATGTATTGTCCATACAAACATTGCATGGAATTGAAATTTCCTTTGTTGTATTGGTCTAGATACGTCATACATAGTGATTCCATTCCATAACTTTAGTAGCTCGTCAATAAGAGGTTCAATATATACATTCATATATTTGAATTGGTACTTACCTAATTGATTTGAACATATAAAAAATATAATTATGAGACATACCATTTAGATATATAAACCATATTGCACAAGAGAAAAACATTAAATATATATATGACATTATGCGACAAAATACGACAAATGAGATGCCACTACATTAAAAAGAAAAGTTGTAGACACAATCTACTTGGAACAATCATCGACAACATTATGTGCTCCCTCTTTATTGCCAACCATGGAGGAATGTTATTGTTGATAAAAAAAAATAGGCCACACCGAGTAAACAGATCTCATCTCTGCAAATGGATTGACACCATTTGCTGCCAAAGAAATCCTAAGATTACGAGGTTCTTATTTAAAGTGAGGCCATTTTTCCTCCATATCTCTAAATGTAGACCCATCTGCAGGCATTCGAATAATGTTGTCTTGACTTTTGTTTCGTGCATGGTAATCCATAAACTGCGCTATGATTTTGCACCTGAACAGTCGTTGCAAACGTGGAATAATGGGAATATAACAAAGAACCTTGCGAGGCACCTTTTTTGTTACTTGATCTGTTCGATATCTACTGATATGACATTCCGTACATTCTGTTGCAAATTCATGTTGATTATAATATAGAACATGGTCATCGGGGCATGCATGAATTGCTTCATACTCATTCCAATTTCTTTCATGATAGCAGATAAATCTCGATACGCGTGAGGTAAAATATTTGACGGTGGTAACAAATATTCACCTATCATGCTACAACAAATTAAAATAAAATCTAGTTAATATAATATAGAAATAATATTAATGAAACACATTTCATCCTAATTAATTTGACTTATGAATTAACAATAAAATTATTAGACGATCATATATATTATCTGATGGAATATATTACATACCTTAACATCTATGTGACTGATATGTTTGAAATACCATTCATAACCCTCAAGTTCATTATCAACAATATAGCAGAGAGAATATTTGTGTTGGATCCCTCATAAAGGGGTTCGTACGCCTTCTCAAGAAGAGGTAAATCATGAATATCATCAAAATGATCATCATCATCATCCATTCTAACATTAAATGAATCATGGATCAAAGTATTTGCACCATCATCTTCAACTATGCTATAAGTATGATCATCTTTTTCAATACGATCATTAACTTGTTCTCCATTATTCATAGCTCCATGTTCCTTCGGTACTTGTTTTGAAAGAATTTCCTCCGGATGATATGCCGTAGGATGTATTTCCTTTATAATTACATGAAACCATCAATAGATAAAAGTTAATATAAGAAATATTAAAATAATACATACATTTACAAAAGCAATCAAAATAAAAACATATATAATGCAAAACTTACAAATGGATGATATTCATGCCCCCCTCAGCATGTCCATGTTCCCTACAATGTTTTTTGGCTGTTGAGATCTTTATTCTTCTCCTCTTAAAGCCCCTGCATTGACTACATGGACAATAACATTTCCCATCACCCCTTCTTTTCACTCCATCCCACAATCTAGCAAGCAATTGTCGATTTTGTTCGTCTGGATCAGGAATATTGCTATTTGACATTTTCTAGTAAAGAGATTGAATGAAGATTGTCGATCTTAGAAAATCAAGCTCCACACTTCGCTCGCTTTAATCACAAAAACAATAGAAATAATGCAAAACAGTCCATCGAAAAACAGTTCATCGAATAAAAAAACTTCTGCAAACCATCGCTTGTATAGCAAACATGTCGGAATGTTTCGATATTTATAGATTTTAAAATATAACCTTTAGTCAGATATCCGACGACTTGAGCATAGTTACCATTGGAGAGTAGATGTCAGATATCCGACATCCTAGGGCATGATACATTGTCGGATATCCGACATTCTCGGTCATCATATGATGTCGGATATCCGACATCTGGGGCCATAATATATGGTCGGATATCCGACGTCCATGGGCTTAATATTAGGTCAGATATCCGATAACATTGGTCACTATTCGTTGGATATCGTCGGATCCTTCTATCAATTTTAAAAAAATCATCAAATTTCATAATTTTGAAGGTGAAATCCGACGACACAGTGTTTTTCATCGGATGTCGTTGGATTTTGGGTTCAAATTTTATAGTGGCCCTTGGTTTGTGTACAACTTTGTTCCTCTATGAAATTGAGGTTCTTCTAACATGAGGTGTTGTCGGTTTATATATAAAGATATTCAATAAAATCTTTGGGCCACCCAACTTCTCTACTTGGCAAGCTGGAGAGCCACGGCCAGACCAATTCCAATTCCCACGCCCAATGCCACTGCTAAACACCTGATAGAGGATGAGGATCTAGATGAAGAGGGCGTAGAAGAATGCGGTGGGATGGAAGGAGAGTTTGGGTTTAATGACAGAGGAAAGGATGATGCCATTGCAGTTAGATATCAATAGGATATCTCTGTAAATTCTAATAAACTGCTAACAAACAAATGAATCAAATCGGTGCATCAATTTATGGGGTAGATAGGAAGTGTGAATCAATAACAGCCACTACCCACATGAAATTAAGGAGTGATTCTCCAAGGAAATTAATGAGACTGGTATCAGGTGTGAGACAAAACGTTATCTTGGCGCGGGGATGGCCCATAAGTAAGTTTTATTTTTAAACAATTGCTAGATTTTTGTTTCTAGAGGGAAGAGACGGCCTAGTCCTGAAGTTCGTTGAAATCGAAGTTTCCATTCTGGAAAAGACAACATTTCCTGTGGAATGGGAAAGAAGTTAAGGAGGCGCTAGCTTCAATTTCCCAAGCCAAGGAGATGATTTCCCACATGGCATTCCCAACTCAAACTGTTACAAATTGCAATATTCATAAAATTGTTGAGCTACCTAATAAATTTCTCCGCACTTTGGTAGAGAACATTTAGCAAGACACTTGATGGTTGTAAGAGTATAGATAGTGGAAAAAAAGTTTTAGAGCCCAACTGTACTAACCTTGCAAGGCTCGGTGAATCCTAAAGGAAGTTTCAGAGTCACGCCCTGTCCAGACCTCAAGGCTCAGGCGTGCCCACTGCAGTCTGCCGCGTGAGGCCAACCGCTCGAAACTTCCAATTTCCAATGATGCATTTACTGCAACTCTGCACCACCTGCTCCTGGAACTACTGCAGTCTGCATCTACTTCTGGGACTGGTCACTGCCAAGTGCCAACTGGTATCAAACTGCGTATAGCTTACTACTTAGGTGCCTTGGCTATTGGAAATTTGGATCCACTAAATTACGAATGGGTATGTATCTAGTTATGGCGCAAGAACTAGAACTGGAAGTTTGGATCCTATACTTAGTGTGTACTGAATCCGCGTTCCTATACTTAGTGTGCATTTAAGATGGCACCTGTGACCTACCAACCTGGACATTAAATGATATTATGATACCCAACAACTCTAGTCTCTGTAGCCAGCTGCCAACCGGACTGTTGCCGGAGCCCTGAGCTAGCCACCGTCCCGGCGTCCACGACCCACTGCGTCTGGCACATAATAACTCACGGAGTCACGAACCATACTTCACCGTCACATCTTCAAAGTTCATGCTATTACTATAATATATAATTTATAATATATATAAAATTTATATACTGGCATTTTTTTACCTTGCCCGTCAAATTGACGATTTTTAAAATTTAATAGACTTCATGGTTGACGTGTATATTCCACGTCAACCAGTAATTTACGGGTAAAAGACTAAAAAACGGGTATACGGATGTCAAATTTAACCCCTGGATCCGACAACGACTTTCAAGGATCCAAACTTGAAAAGCGTAAACTAAGAACGTTAGGTAGACATAAGCAAACTAAATATAATGCTCGCTTGGTATTTATCCCACTAATTGGTTGTGAAGGTCAAATACTATTACACATTATTATTAGATTTTTTTTATTAAAATTTGAATAGGGTTTACCATTAATGTATTTAAAAATTAAATAAATATTAGTTTAAATTTATTTTAATTTTAATTGATGTCATAAGTGTAAAAAAGATTACATTTAGAAACTTTTTTTAAATATAAAAATATATACATTTTGTTGTAGGAATTTATTTATGTTTTACATGTGCTTTTAGTGGGAATATTTTTATGAGATATGTTTTATATCGGAAATCCGTTTGGGGGTAGAGCAATTAGTTTGATGGACACTGTTGAGTGCCTTGCTAGGTAGTGGTCCTAAGTTTGATCCTCGACGATGCCTTAGTCCTCCTGCTAAGGTCAACGCAAGATGAGGTAAGGTGGGTTATATAGAGGTAGCTACATGAGTTGACCTCATGATATGTTAAGGACAACGACTTGACACAGAATGTAGTTATCAATTCTCTCATATACATAAAAAAACATCATTATATGGAAAGAGTTGTTAAATGAAACATTATTATATAGGAAGTGGTTGAATGTTAGATAGTTGTGAAAATATTTCTTTATTAAAAAAATTATTTAAAGATTGAATGGAAATTATATTTATCTTGTGTATACTAATGTATTTAATATATTTAATGTATTTTTGTCACAGTGAAAAATAATCT
Organism: Larix kaempferi; assembly: GCA_027924585.1. NCBI lineage: Eukaryota > Viridiplantae > Streptophyta > Pinopsida > Pinales > Pinaceae > Larix > Larix kaempferi. The sequence continues at coordinate 7,598,901 of BSBM01000374.1, read as the reverse complement.
TACTCTTTGTTTCATTCTATTTTATTTTTACTTCAAACCATTCATATGGTGAACACTATACAGTGAATCACTTTAAATCAAAGTTTGGATTTCCATGATTAGTACATAGTACCAACTTCTTATTGGGATTAGGGTAATGGGATTCATGAAGTCTCTTTATTTTCTTTGATTGAGCTTCATTTACAACTACCACCCTTTATGAAGAAGTCTCGTTATTCTTGTCTTCTTCTCTATTTTCAAAAGGATGGTGGTGACGCATTGTTATGAATTTTCCTCAAACTTAATGTAAGCTATGACTATAGGAAATTCATATATATACACACTAGCATATCTTAGATTTGGAATGGTCAAAATTATTTAGGAGATGAACTTGTAGGATGAGGTAAGAAAGAATTTGCAAGAATATTTTTGAATTGTGATTAAAGTGGGAGTTTATTGTTAAACCATTGGATCAATCACAACTGATATTTTGTCCTACTTAGTATCATGTGATAGCTCTCAATAGCCCCATGATGATGTGCATCATCAAATCTATCCTTGAAAGGACTAATCACAATTGATATTTTGTCATACTTAGTATCATGCGATAGCTCTCAATATCCCCATGATGATGTGCATCATCAAATCCAACCTTGAAAGGCCTTAAAACATAGTAGCAATAGTACACCCTAGTATTAAGGACTTTTCTCACAAAATTAAATTGTATAAATACATGTTAGTTTTAGTGTGTTAACCATTTTCAAGAAATATAAAAACTCTATATACACTTTATACATAGAGTCAGTTAATAAGTGGATAGACTCAAAACTTTTAGCGTGTTTTTGTTTTGTTTTGTTTTTAAATCCAACAAGGCAAAGTTCTACCTTAATCTACTTATTTATTTTTAAATTTCAACCATTTAAATTGTTTTAAAAAATTGAGTTTGTCTACTGAAAATTATAGATATATATTTTTATAAAGCTTATCACAATAAAGTAAAATCATCTTAAAAAAAATAAAAATAAAATTATCAGCTTCGAGCCATATTACTTTAGAAATAATCTTGTTTTGTATTTGTTTTGATGTGAGGATATCCAACTAAACTAAATCATCATATTTTTATGATGATAGGGATTTTTATGAAAAAAATTAAGTAGATGATGATCAAAACCATCTTGACCATCCATTTATCATATTTTATACCATCCATCTCTCACATTTAACTCTCCATCTATCTTTTTTATGCCATCCATCCACCATCTTCATCATATTCCCCATCTAATAATTTTATGAGCTTCTTCACATATCATCCTTCATCCTTCTTTTTATGGGAAGAGGAAGCCATCCAAAAATGGAAATACTCATTTAGTTATGTTTTTCTTTGTGCTCTACTAAATTGTTCTTGGATTTGAAGTTGGGAGAGGCAATGATTATATGCCTAACAATAGAGTTATTGTAAGATATGTTAATGTAAATCATGTGCATATATTATATCTGCTAGTGTATACTCTACAACGACTTACACCACCGAGTGTTTAAAGGCTATCTTCATTCAATTTTGAAAAACAACTGATGAAATGTTTACATCAACATAATGAATAAGATAACATTAATTTATCAACACATTCCCACTTCCAATAGATAACCATATCTTTTTAAAGTATACTTTAAGCTTATCATTCCTTTCAATAGTGTTCTTAGTTCTAGTTGCTAGTTAAGATAACCATATCTCCATATAGATAGACATTAGGTTTATCATGGCCTTTACTATTTGATGCATTCATTTTCGTTGCATGATGTGGTCCATGGGTCTTGGTAGTGTTTAGATAATATCTTAGTGAGAAAAGATGTAAGAAATATACATAAAATATGAAAAAAGTAGAGTGGATGATGAAATGTTGTTAATGGCCAATTTGTAGTTATGAGAAATTTTATTAGAAGTTATAGTTTCATGGATTGAATGAATAAAAATGAAATATTTAATCTAAAAATATATTCTAATTAAAAAATTATTTTCAAAAAATTTACCTTTTAATAATGGTTTGACTGTGTGATTTTAATAAAATTTTCATTCACTATTTAGAATTTTAAAAAATCACTTTCTTAGAGTTAAACTAAACTATTTTAATGGATATCCTCATGCCATATTAAATGGTTTTATCAATGTTAATATAGTAGATTTTTTTATCAAACTCTTATTTCTTGTGTTTCCCAACTCAAGATAAGTTTGCTACACTATTCGAGGGTTCCATTTTAGATATGTTTGTGACACTATTAGAGGGTTCCATTTTAGATAGTTTTTGATACCCTCTTCCCCAATTAAGCGGAGAAGACACTCATGTCATGTTTCTGTTGGAATAGGCAAAGTTCAACCATATTTATTAAAATTGGCCCAACCAAGTAGAGTTAAGTTTTATTGTTAGAAGTTCTATCAATAAATAAATAAAAAAACCACGACTTTCCACAAAATTCCTAAAACGCACTTAATCCATAAAATTATAGATGCAAATTCATTGTTTGAAAACTTAAAAAAAACCCATAGATGTGTCACTTGATCTATAAGAGTTGAGATGGATTTATGAATTGCAAAGTCTTATAAAAGTAGATATAACTAATAGATAGAAATTAACTGTTGGATCATGCTTCTCAAGTAAGCGGTATACCTTTCACTTGGGATGGCCATTCTCTTATTCAAGCACTGGAGTTATGGTCCAATGCTGCAGTTTTCAAAGACTATTTGACGTTGCCTTTTATTTTCTCTTGGGGTTTGGCTCTCTAGAAATAAATCAATTTTTTAGGAAGTTTTTATTCCTCCTATTGTATGTGCATCTCAAGGCTTAGTAATTCTTAGGATTTTTCTCTAAGAGGACAAACACAAAATAAGGAAAAAATATTGTGAAAGAACCCATTGATCGATTTGTCCCGTGGATTTATTTCGATGGAGCTTCTCAAGGTAATCCAATTGTGGGGGGTGTTGGAGGCATTCTCTATTTATTCATTCATCATTGGATTAAGTTCGCAGCTGGAGTGATTTCAAGCTCTAATAATAGATCATATTTGATGACACTCAAGCTGGCATTATCCTTGGCTCACATGAAAGTTGTACATAACTTACACGTGTTTGGGGATTCCAAGCTAGTTATTGACTGGCTTAAGTTGAAGAGACCTCCAAAGAACATTCTCTTACTTCCTATCTTTGAAGAGATAAGCAAATTGGAGGGTTTATTCCAGTCCATAAGTTATGTGTACATATACAAAGAAAGGAACTCTCAGGCATACCAATTGTCAAAGACTGGTTTACAGGTGGGAGAAGGTATCTAACATAGATGGAAGATGGTCAATGATTTGGTGATAGTTTTTGATCCCAGTCCTCACTTGGGGTAAAAACAATAGGTTTTCTCTTCTATCATATTCAAGTTTTGCAGATAAACAATGAAGACAATTTTTATAGAAAAACACATGAGGACATTTTTTTGTTACGTGTGATCACTATAGATGAATACAGTGTCTTTATGAGTTATGGAATGTAATGATGGTAGACACAATCATGTTTTGCTCTGAATTTTTATCTTGGATGATAGAAGATCTTTGTACAATGTGGTTTATCATTGTTAATATATAAACTGTGTTTCAATTAATTATTATATTATGAAAAGATACAAAGTTTTGTTTTATCTTTATAAGAACTTACATATTGTTTATAAATCTCTTCTCTCAACTAATATAATATTATTCTCTATATAAATAAATATAAATAAAACATCTACAATCATAAAAATAAAGAATAAAGCATTTACAATCAATGATAAAATGCATACGTATAAATATAGAAGTTACTCTATATTGCAAATTCATTATTTAAAAAAATAATTGTTGCAATGCCCTTTGACTTGCTGGGCCAGCCTTTGGTCTGAGAAACCACAACCCAGGGGCATCTAAGTCGTCAAAATTCACCTGGGGATCGCACTCGGCTTGGGCCGCACCAACCCTTAGCATGGTTGGATTTAGATGTCGCCTCCCAGGAGCAACGGGTTTTGATCTTGGGTCACCTTGCAAAACGAAACCCGTTGCTCCTAGGAAGCGACATCTAAATCCAACCATGCTAAGGGTTGGTGCGGCCCAAGCTGAGTGCAATCCCCGGGTAAATATATATATATATATATATATATATATATATATAGTTTGGTAAAAATAAATATAAATATATATATAATTTGATAAAAGTATAAATTAGATTTAAAATTATTTTTATTAGTTGAAAATTTGTTTTTTTTTAATTATTATGATCCAAATTTAAAAGATATTTATAAGAGTGGAAGTATATCCAGTTAATAACCAATAATATGTTATTTTAGGTAGCATAATTGTTTTGAGTCAATTAACTTAACTAATATTTGTCAAAATCAATAATATTCGTTTTTATGCAAACTTAACAACTAAATTAGAATAATTTTTTCCATCATTTAAAAGAAATAAAAAATCTACCATAATAAAATGCAACATGTAAATATAAAATGGAACATATAAACATAAGTACAATATAAAATTTTAATTTCAAACCTGGTTTAAAACTTTGTAAATGCTATGGTTTCACCTATTGTGCCACTTAAGTTAAGATTCCCATATTTTTCTTAGGTTGATAGCCTTCACCATTGATGATATAAACAATTCCCAAATTTGGATCATTCCTCGTTCTCATACAAGCCAAACCAACCATTCAAATTTTAATGTGAATTGGATTTTCAAAAGTTATAATTCATATTAAATTTTATGTCGTGGAACACAATCTATATTTTAACAATAAAGATATTGAATTTTGTAACAAACTTTTTTTTAGGAAGTTTAGTTTTCTATTCATTTAAAATTTTAAATATAATTTTTAAGGATTATATGAATTGAATGTTTGAATAATTATTTTCTTAAAATAATAAGTAAGAATTTTATAAAGAAATGTTAAGTTAATTTCGATTCGATTATAAAGTGAAGTTTATTTAAAGATTTGAGTAATTTCATTGTAAGATGCTTAAAGTAGTTGATATTGGTTAGAGTGGCCAAAATTAATAGATATCTAAATTGATAATTGCTTTCTCTATATAGGGTTTCTAGGTAAAAATACTCGTCTCTCTTATGAGCTTGTTTTTGTGCATTATTATTTATAACATGAAATGTAAAGTCTAATATCCAAAGGAGGGGATGCCTTCCAACTATTAGAGGTTGATCTCTGTTGAAGAGAGGCTTGAATATGAATACATTTCAACTTATGCTATTTGTTAGGCACGTGATTGAATATGGGTACATTTTGACTTACTATAGCATAGAGAAGAGTGATTCAAACAACCATTTACCTCAATAGTGAGTGGCAAGTGCACTTCAATGCACTAAGTGTACACACACAATGAATTAAGTCCATCACTATGATCACTACACCTCCCATTTAACAACAACATGTTTGATATATGTATTTAATCATCATCATCATCATCAATGTAAACAAATCTTACCATAGTAGGAAAGCATTTTCCCTTACTTCCTCTCTCTTTCACATAGCAATGTACAAATCATTTGCATAGTATAAAACAATCTTTCTATATATTTTGTTGTGTACATATTTTCCTCATTTGTGTTCATGATTTCTCATCCATAATTTAATCAATCTCATATTATCTAAGTTATCATTGAATTGGTACTCTCTCAAGGTGTCAATCGTACGACTAGTACTCCATCTTAATGGATGCGTCAACAACAAAGGGACAACCTCCTCTTTTGCCACTCAAAATGATCCAATAGTAAAAGTATTTGTTAAAGGTAAGCAATTTCATTTAAGGGCCGACTCTTCTTCACTAAAAAACAACCTCAACTCCAACTAACCTCATCCCAAGGACCAAGACTATCACTAACCCTTCCTTATGTGTGGAGATGGTAGGATACCTATGGTTTTGAAATATGAGCCAAGATGGGTTAAGAATAACATATTGCAGATGATATGATCCATAGATTTCATTTTATGTTGGATCATATAGATCTCATAGTGTTGGGGCTCCCCCTTTAATAGGGGCTCTCATAATTCACACAAATCTAAGAGGACATTTTTTTTCAAAATTTTATATAGCAAGCCCTGTTATTCCACCCGAGGAATCAAGGGCTTCCTAGAGGCATTCCTCAGAATGGATCCCGACACCTATGGGCCCCAACCACCACCCAGTGACATTGGACCACACTCACGTGCTTAGGACATTTTACTCTTGAATTTATCCCTCAATAAAAAAATTGCATATATAGGTAATGCACAAGGGCCCTTGATTTGTGGACAACTTTGTTCCTTTATGAAGCCGAGGCATCTAATATTTACCCTTCATATGGAATCTTTGACAAACTTCATGATATGGGTAAGATTGTTTAATCTTATGTCGATATCACAAGAATATACAAACCATTGGTGATGCTTTGACTAAATTTATTATTCTATTTATAGAAACTACTAACTTTGTGTCTAATACCTATGCCTCGATAAGTATTTATGATGATCTTAAAAAAGACCTTTAACCAAATATTGTTGGGTAGCACATTTGAAGATATTTACAACTTTGGGACTATGAACATATTAGCCTTTGATACACACTTTGTTTTGATCATAAACATGAATTAGCTTTCAGCTTGAAAACAAAAACTTCATAAAAATAAAAAGTCTTCTTAATATTTGATAATCATAATTTATTGTTAAACAAAATCAACTAAAACCTCAAACATACTTGGGCTTCATCATTCGGCCAAATTCTTATGGTATTAAGGATTGGGTGTGGTTGACCGAGCGTATTGAGAAGAAAATGTACCTATAGTGCAACCATTGGCTTTCAAAGGGGGGGCGACTTATTCTTATAAAGGCGGTCCCGGAAGCGATCCCCGTCTACTAGTTATCATTGGCACACATTCCATCTAGTACTATTAACTCTATTCAGAATATCTATTGCAATTTCTTATGGAAAGGTAAGAACTCAAAATCATACCACTCGATTGCTTGGGACAGGGTTACTTTACCAAAATGTTCGGGCGGACTGGGTATTAAACAGCTTGGGGCTTTTGGGAAAGCCTTGGCGGCTAAGAATATTTGGAGGTTAATGTATTGTGATAATCTATGGACAAAGATCATAAAAAACAAATACATTTTACCTTTGTCGGTGTAGGATTGGTTCAGAAGTGGGAGAAACTGCCCACGAGTCTTGTCTATGATGTGGAAGGCTGCTCTGAGTGCCTTCCATCTCATTGCAGATGGGATCCAGTGGTTGATTGGCGACAAGAAGAGTGTGAGAATTGGCATCGATCCATGGATCGGATGCAATGGATTCTATCACTTAACTGATAATATGATTGTGCAGCTAATTGATCGATGGATTTACTTCTTGTCTCACCTAGCTAATCCAACAGTTTCGAATGTGCACCAACAGGAATGGTTTGATGCGGATTATATACATTTCCATGATCAGGAAAGGATTTTATGGAATCGATACATCCAAGGCCCGTGGGATAGTTTGGTTCGCATCATACAATAACCAGATATGCTAAAAAGGTATCCAAATCATGATGGTGGGGCATATGCTCCAAAGATCGGTTACATGATCTTGTGCACCAACATACATATTCCTGAACATCGCTGGTAGTTCGACTCTCTATGGAAAATTGCATGCCCTCTCAAGATTAAATTTTTTTGTTGGGCTGTAATTAATGAACGCATCCCAGTATGGGATCACCTACAACGTTTTTTCCTTGAGGGACTGTGGCGATGCCCTCTTTGTAAGAACCAATTGGAGGACATCAAGCATCTTCTCATCACTTGTTCATATGTTTAGCGTATTTGGCAGTGTATCAATTTGTTTATGTCCATTCAACATCATTGGAATGGTGTTTCTGTTTCTGGGGCATTGGGCGGTTGGAGTGATCTCCATTATGCCCTTTTATTCCCTGCTCTTCCATTTATCGTGATCTGACACAAATTTGGAAAGCTAGGAATTTAGCTATTTTTTAAGACTCTTTCGTTCCACCCGAGGTCTATGCTATTCGCAGTATGGCGGTTGCACAAGCTCATTTATTGGATCCTGGCCCTCGGAACCCACGGATTGTCATGGTGGAAGCCATCAATCATAATGAACCATGGGGTTATTTCTATGGTGCATCACAGTTCTCCCCTGCTCGTGGTGGAGCAGGCGGCATCATGTTCTTCAACTCTATGGTTTGGTTTAAATTTGTTGCATCCATTGGTGAAAGCTCCAACAACCGTGCTGAGCTTATGGCTTTAAAATTCCTTCTACATGCTGCTATATCAAAGGATTTTAGAAGTTTACATATTTTTGGGGATTCATTCCTCACCATCTAATGGATGAACTACAAATGGAGGCCGTGTAACCTACTATTGATTCCTATTTATGAGGAGGTCATCCGACTGGTTTCCCATTTTCATAGCATTACCTTCCAACATATCTACCGGGAACAAAATCACGAGGCTGATTGCTTAATGGTTCTGCTACTAGATGATGGTATTTAGCAGACATGGGATGAAGAACACGACCATATTTCCCATATTGGCCCCAGACCTATCGCTTTTTTATTTTTTGTTACGTCTATTTATATGGATGTGTATGCATCATATGCGAGCTACTACATACCAATCATATTTTTTGTATGATGATACATACTCTCTGATTTTTGTATGATATTTGATGGACAATCAATATCAAGAGACCATCTTGGTCATATAAAATGTCTCTACTTAATACAAAACAAAACCGCTCTTTTTTTTGGCAAAAAAAAAAACCTCAAACATACTTACACATGGAAATTCAACAAATGCTATTTTTCCATCTCCATACAGATGTATGGACAAAGACATTGATACAGGCCATGGAACTTAAGTCCACTCTACTCTCGGTGCCTTCATTATAAATAGTAAAAACATTCCTTAATTCACATATTCAATTCAAGAATGTGACCCAAACCTTAATGTGCAATGAATTTATTAACCACATTTAAAACAAAGCTGCGTGCAGCTTAGTCCCTGCCTTAGTTATACAAACACCAAAATAATTTTAATGCAAATTAAAAAAAAATACATATAGTAGACTAAAATCAAAAGGCTAGAATTGAACAATGACTCAAAATGTCTCATTAGTGAAAAGCAACGACAAAGGTAGAAAATAGTGCATAATATGTGTATTTTGATATGCACTTTGAAGATCATCATTGGAACATAGCACAATGCCCCAAGGCCATCTTATGTTCAAGCATATCCACTAAGAGTTCTCAAATTTTCATATTGGATCATTACAACAACAATCAACACAATAAATAATATCACACTTTGGTACAATATAAAAATGAAGATTAGTTCCAACTAGCTAATAAATAAATTATATGGCAACTTCTAGAAAGAAAATCAATTCTAAGAAATACAATCAACACAATAAATAATGACACGCTCTAGTACAATACAGAAATGAAGAGTAGTTCCAATTAACTAATAAAGAAATTGTATGGCAAATGCTAGAAAGAAATCAATACTAAAAAATACATCAACACAATAAACAATATCACACTCTAGTATGATTCAAAAATGAAGAGTAGTTCCAACTAGCTAATAAAGTAATTATATGACAACTGCTAGAAAGAAAATCAATACTAAGAAATACAATCCATCAGCTATAAAAACATCATTGGAACACTAGCTACATAGCATAATGACCTGGAGCCGATTTTATTTTCATGACTATCATCTACAAGGGAACATGGTTTAAAGGGAAATTTTCTGAGTTCATGATCCAAGCTAAACTACATAAACAAACTCATAAAAAGTTTCATCCATATACTTCTTGATCTTTGAAAATTCACATCAATTATCAACAATGCATTGAATGGTTGAAGTAATTTAAGTTTAAATTTTGACAAATTTACACTTGACTATTATATATGGAAATACTATTGAATCAAAATTATTGAGGTATACTCAAAGCCCATTTATATATGTCAAAATATGAATTATATATATTAGAAGAATTGATGACCAACCTTCTTCAAGAAAATCTAAAAACTTATATAATAAATATAACAGTATTGCTTAACAAGCTATGTAAGTACAATTGTTAATGATAGGTCATACTCTTATATAAATATAGGCAGGTTGCCATGCATTGATTACAATTACCCAGCCTGCAATTATTATTGAGTAGACCTAGAATATTGTGCACACAAAGTATTGTTAAAAAAAAATTCAGTATAAGGCAACGAAGGCCTTAAGGACACCATAACAAACTTACATCTTGTAGTAAAAAATCGTTGACTCTCCAAAAGTAGAAGAAGGAAGGAGTTCAAATCATCAATAATTGATAGAATGTACAATATGTAATAGGGCCAAGAATGCTTATACTGTCCTGATCCGTTTAGAAGGCGAATCCCCTAGAAGAAAATTGAAAAGAACAGAACTTTTGCACCTGGGGCACATGGTATCTTGTCGAGACGTCATTATGTACATAAGACATGTGGGGCATCCAACCAGCATCATGACGGCCAATTATGTATCGTCTTTGTTGGTCTTCAAGGTTTTGCCTAACCTTTTGTTGCTTTTGCCCGTCGCCTCTGAAGAAGTGCAAGATGATCTTGCTGAAGAACATGAATATGAAGACCCCGAATTCGCACAGGAATTGGAGGATTCTAAAAATAAATATGAATCATGATCCCCTTTACCCAAACTGGTGATCGTAGAAGCATCAGTAGCAGGTGTGCTCAACGGTTTCGGCGAATCACATGATATACTCAACCTCAAGTCTAGTTCTTCGTAGTCTCTACGCCTTGAATCAATACCAGTAGTTTCACGCTTTGGAAAGGTGAAACTATAACTGGAACTTCGGTTTCCTGTTGATGAATTCACGAAGTAGACTACTCCATTCTGCAGTGCATCTTTGTTAACAACTGAAACAATATCCAGATAAAAAAAGGTATGCACAGGCAACGTTCACACTAAAAAATGGCTTGATAAAAATACACAATACTAAGACTATAAAACAACGATTATAATATTTGATTCCCGGAATAACAAGCAGAAACAAAAAAAATATGATTGCAGCCGGATATTCCCAGAAAAATGTCTAGATAAAATTATTCCAAATCCTGTAAAGGTTTCAGCATACAAACACACCTAAAAATCAAACATAAAAACTATAAAAACATTAAACTACAAAGTCGCCACTATCTTTAGGTAATAACAAAAAAGACACCGATATATTTAGATAGCAAATAAGAGAATACTCCAGACACAATATTGGTATATTGGTACCAATCAAGCATAAACAACTTCACACTTATAATAACCATATACCAATATCCAAAATATAATAAAAAATTTACTCCAAATTACTTGAATATAAAACAACTGGTCCCATGAAACGATCATAAGTGAACACGCAAGAACCCGGTTTCTCCATGGTGTGAATGGATAGTACTGAAAACAAGAAATCACATACAAACACAATGTCGTGAAGAAAATAAAGACAATAATTTGACTTGTTAATTTTTAATGTATAAACTAATAAAATATACAGTTTCTTCCTCTACCACTTTCAAAAAAATTGACTCATTATTGCTTTGAGCTTCCTACAAATAGCTTATTTTCAAAGACAAATCAGGCTTATAACAGGTGCCGAGCTACTTCCCATTGAACCCTTTGGGCAATGGACCCATCAATGCTTCTGGTTGATAGTAATCTACCAACAAACAAGCCATTAACTGCGCCTTTATAAAAAATTGGGCCAATGGACCCAACTAGGCTGGTTAATTGTAATCTACCACCGAACCATTAATTGCACCTTTAATAAAAAATTGAGAAGAAGTTGCCTTTGCTGTGGAAAATAATGATCCTGCAGGAGATAATGAGATAATGTCAATGCCACCTTTCTGCCATGAATAGTACTGGCTAGGTTTGTGGTGAGCATGATCTTGGAAGTTGGACCTACTTTCGTGACCATACATGCATGTGGCAAAGGCCTTTAGGATCCCTCTATGAAACTCAAACTCCATGCAAGTGCCCTCAGAATTTGCAGGTCTTTGGGACCTTCAAATCTCTGTGAGGGAAGCAAATTCAGCGGCCAATTTGGCCTTGAAATGACTGCAATGATGTGATGGAAGACCATGATCTACACAAGTGGCCAACATTCAATGGATTGTAGACGCATATACATATAATAATGAAGTCTACCAAACTTGCAACAATACACAGTTTAGTTTAGTTGATAATCCATTTGGTTATCCAAATTTTATTGTAAAATTGCAGTTTGTAAGTATTAAGATTGCAGATTTACATCGATTAGAGTTTTCCAATCAAACATTCCTATGAAAAATACCAAAAAATCAAGAAGAATAACATGAATTAATCCATCTAAAACCAAAATCAAGAAGAATAATTTGAATTAATCCATCTAAATGAAATATTATTTGATAATTGATGATTAAATTCTTTTTTGAAAAATAATGATACAAACCCTAATAGATGATTATATTGATATGACCTAACCATTGATTGTTAATTTTTTTTTGAAAAATAATGATATGAACCCTAACAGATGATTATAATGATATGACCCAAGAGGCAGATATGGGGTTAAAAACACCTCTCTAGTTCACCAAACTATACATACATCATCTTCACCTACAAATAAAAAAAAGCATTTAATGATGAACACTGGGATAGGTATTACTGGTGGAATCACCATCAGCCCCTCTATTGAATGAAAACCTTGTTCCAACATAGTAATTTTGAAGTTTTCTCTGCAATATCATACAATTCTTATCAAGATGGCCTTTCAACGTCATTTACTATAGGTGCTTGTGATCAGAGATTTCCTAGACATCCAATCCAGAACAGACCAACTAATTCTGCATGATTAAGATTGGATTTTGGCATGATTATCAGTTTTCCTTTTTTTAATAGATGGGAGTTAGTAGCTCATAGAAATATTTTTATCAATTGAGTTCAAATCTGATCCAGTTGCACTTTCAAAAGGCTGTTGAGGCCAAAGGGTGTGCTAACGGCACAAACATGTTTATTTCCATCATAGAGTTATAGTGGCAACCTACTATATCATTATTTGCAAAAACAATGTCATTTGCACCATCTTTTTTGCATATTGTTCCATAAGAGCTCATCCATTATGGAGCAGGCCTCAGCCCTAGCTTAGAACATATGTTTTAACAAACCTTTACTCTTATGGAGATGGTTGACGCAATAATTGAAAAAAGGTGGGGGTAAAATATGGATCTATAGATTTGCATATAGCCTATGTGAGGAGGCATACTATCTTTGTTTTGATATTCTGGGCATGCCCTGGAAGTTCTATAAACATTCTTCCTACTGGAGAGTTTGATGAGGCAGAAGAGTATGTTGAGACAAATGCAATTTTCTGGGAAACGACCAACTTGTCTCAACAAACATCAGTGCCAACCCATGATTTGAACACTTGTCCTAGTGTGCCATATTGAGTTTTGTGTTGGATTTCTGAGGACCAAAGTCTAAGGTAGCGGATAGGGCATCAAAGTCAGGTTTTATATTTTGTGTTCAATCTTTTTTTTTATGCAGATTTCCATTATAGTCAACATTGATTATTTCATTTAAGCTCATATAGATCCTGAGGGCTTTACTAATATGCAAAGCCTTAGCCTGACTTAAATTCTTCTTTTTTTCTCCTTGAACACTACGTTTTCTGAGCAGAAACAATGATCTTCATGTATTTCCTCATAGAAGGAAAAATTATAATTAATGTTTGTGTTTTTGGGTCATAGATTTGCTTTGGATATTGATGTTACAGTGTTTCATATGCAGTTTCAGAGTACAATGGATTCAAATAACACTGAATTTTTGGGAAAACAAAAGCATGAGCAACAACCTAGTCAAGAACATCAACAAAAAAGTTCTCATCATGGTGTAAAAGGTACCATTTCTTTCATCTGTTTAGACTCTGGTGCATTCTCCCGTGCAGTGTCTCCTGCACCATTGCCTTGTTCCTATTCACTATCTATTAGTAGCAGGTGTGCTCAGTTGTTTCAACAAATCACATGATAGACTCAACCTCAAGTGTAGTTCTTCGTAGTCTCTACGCCTTGAATCAATACCAGTAGTTTCACGCTTTGGAAAAGTGAAACTATAACTGGAACTTCGGTTTCCTGGTGATGAATTCACGTAGTAGACTGCTCCATTCTGTAGCACAGCTTTGTTAACAACTGAAACAATATCCAAATAAAAAAATGGTATACTCACACTAAAAAATGGCTTGATAAAAATACACAATACTAAGAATATTAAACAACAATTATAATATTTGATTCCTCGAATAGCAAGCACAAACAAAAAAACATATGGCTGCAGCCGGATATTCCCTGAAAAATGTCCAGATAAAATTATTCCAAAGCCTGTAAAGGTTTTAGCATACAAACACACCTAAAGACAATTTTAGTGGGCGACGTTCATGAAAGATAGAACATAAAGCCTAAATACTTTATGAATTAAGAGGCTTTTGCTCAAAGGTCTCTTGAGCAAGTATGTTGGCAGAAGCAAAACAATAAAATCTTACAAACTCAACAATAGCATGGCATGAAAATCAACAACCCTGCAATCCTAGACACAAACCTTGAAAATGACAGTGGTAGGATTGTTGCAGAATGACATTCTCTTTCTGAGACCAACGCCTATGCACAATAGTTAGAGATTTCCCTGAACCTGAGATGAAAGAATTTGCACAACAAATAGATAGAGATTAACATAAGAGGTTGGAGTGTAACGCAGGTCTAGAATAGATTAGAACATGCATTGAGTGTCTGGGTTGATGTCCATAGCCTGCAAAGTCAGAATGTCTCCATGCATGTCTCCATGCCTGTCAACTTGACCTTCAATATGTCAGTCCACTATAAAGTAAATATTTAGACTTCACATTAGAAAGATTAAAGTCATATTCTATTTTTATTTTATTTTAATTTTTCGTAATTCTCGACAATGATAAAAATTATTTTTTCAAGCACTTTCCACCAATAAAATTTACACACTTCTTAATATATTTTATTAAATAAATACAAATAAATAAATAAAATTCATTACACATTGGACAAGGTATAGTTAGATTTTAGAAATATATAAATTAATAACACAAATCAGAACATATAGTCTCTACTTATGGCAAGGATTATGGCAAGGACTAATAAGTAGCAACTTTGTTATATAAATTTGAAAACTTACCTTAGAACTCTCCAATTCTCTCTCTTACACAAACACATATTAATTTAAAAATAAGTAAAACTTTATTACATAAATTTGAAATCTTAAATTGAAAAATAATTTGTAAAAACTCTTTATATATATATATATATATATATATATATATATATATATATATATATATATAATTTTAAATTTAAATGATAAATGATTAAAAAAATATTTAAACAATATCAAAATTTTAAAAAAAAAATGCAAAACATATTTAAAAGTTTTTTTTTTTTTTTAACAGAAACAGGGTATTTTAATTGTATATATAAAAGGTTGTGCACAGCCATTCAGTACAAAATTTGAGCCATAAATCTGCTTCAAAAAGAGGTAAATTGCAGATTTTACAAGGAGTTTGTCTCTGAAATTATTTGCTCCTAATTATCCTAAAGCTTCTATTCATCCTACTGGGGTATACCCTTACATATTGACTGCATAGCAGAATACAAAAAAACATTCAGGAATAGATAATCTTTTGAAAAACCTGCAGTGTGCATTCCAAAAATTCTGAGAAGATAAACTATCTGTAATTCTGCTGCAAGAAGGAGACAGCTTCCCTCATTCCCTGGTTGACCGACGGCGCTTCCTGCATCTGGATGCACTGAGTTTTGCTAATGAAAACTGAGAGGTCCTCCTTTATGCTGTCGACCTTCCCTAGGATCTCGATGGTATTTCTTTCTATGTCGTCCAGGCGGGACTCAACACAGGAGAGACGTGAGTGCATGTATTTGAACTCCGTGTTTTGTTCCTTGTTTGGGTCTGCTATGGAGCAAACCGCCGAGTATGTCCTGCTCAAATAGACTTTAACTTCAGATGTAACCTGACTGAGTGTAGCTATCGCATGCCTAATCCCCTCCATTGTGCTACGGTGGGCACATCAAACACAATGATCCTCTTCTGGCTGTCGGGACTCGAAGTCTGTTGCAGAGAGGCTGAGCTGCTGAAATCCCGGCCCAAGCGAAAGGCGATTATGCTGTTGCATGTCGAGAAGGGACCTTCTATGACCGCCTTGCAGCAATAAATGCTAAGGCTTGGGAGCGCTGGAGTTAGGTGGAGAGCCACCTGTCTTATTACTCTCCACATGTTGAAAAACGCGGGCGTATGAGACCATAAGCCTTACACGAGAAGGGAACCCCCAATTCAAACATTTCAAATTTGAATTCCTAACTTGTTCGATGAAGTCTATGGCATGATAGTTAGGGGATAAACTTGTGGCCCAAGACATTGTTTTGAAGAAGCTGGCCTTTCCTCAATGTGACTCCAATATTGGCAATCCTATCTGCTGCTGAGTTAAGGCTTCTAAGGACATGAAAAAAGAGAATGTCGATTGGGAGGGGGAGGTTTTCAATCCTTTTTCGAAGATTTTGTCTCTTTGTTCCTTTCAAGCTGTTGTTTTTCATGCTATGGATAACATGCCTGGAGTCTCCAATCACTTGTAACCTTGCGATGTTTAGAGATGTGGCTAGTTCAAGTGAATAATATATCGCCAACCATTCTGCTTCATTGTTAGTTTGTGCACCTAGACCCCAGGAAAAAGTCTGCAACTTTTCTTCCACCAGGATTGTAATTATTTAAAAGTTGGTCACCTCATTGCAATGAAAAAAGGTTGAGATATATTGCTTTTTCTTAGATGAATTCAATACTTTCATAAACACTTGTATATTTAAATTGTGCAATTTTAATTATTAATATCTCCGTTCACTACTTTCATAAATACTCGTATATTTAAATTGTACAATTTTAATTATTAATATCTTCGTGTGACACTTTTTAAGTTTTTTTTTTAAATTTAAAAGAAAAATTATAAAAATGTGACAAAAAATAGTCCAACGTATAGTATATTTTTAATAATATGTATGAATATCTCCACATCAAGTGATTCATCATAAAAATTTAGTTAGTAAAGTTTTAAAATTTTGAATTTTTAAATTTGATTTTTTATATAAATATAATTTTTTAGATATATTTTATTATTAAAATTTATGTGTATTAAAATTGGTTGTAAAATATAAATACATTTTTAATAATTATAATTATATTTATAAGTGTTTAGATATTATCTTAGAATTTGGACTTTATTGAGTGGATCAACAAGATTAATGTGAGTGTAACAAGTGACAATGAGGATTCATTTCGTGGTCGTCGTATCTTGTTATGTTCAAATGCATCTTGATTACGATTTAAATAAGCCAGATTAAGTGGTAGTTAAGAAAATGGGTATGTTTATTAAATAATATGTGTCTTATATTTATATCAATTAGTTTAATGTTTAGCATTTGTTTAACAGCCAACCATCTCCACAAAATTAAGTCTACTTGTGGTTATGCTAATAATAATTTAATTTTTAAATTATAGTCAAATGAATGGAAGAGATTCTTTTGTTTATAGGATAAGAGACTCTTCCACTGTTCCACACATGTATGTATGTTCTATACATAGTATCCAACACATAATCTAAAAATCACTTATAAAGAAGCACATAGATATATAATTTCCACCAAACATAAGTAAGACGTGTAGAGTGCAAAGATATGTAATTGCCACCAAAAATAAGTGAACATTATGGACTAGACATATTTTTCATGTTTCTCGAGGCAAGTGTGGAAGGCAGTGATGGAATTTGATGGGCAAAATGGCTGTCATAGGGCATTTTGACCGTCAAATACGGTTTAAAATTTTAGCTAACCATCTTTTGTGAAGGGGGATAAAATTTCTAAAACGTATTTTTGAAGGGCAAACAAAATTCCTAAAATTTTGAAGGACAACAAAATTCCTAAAATTTTATTATATTACTAATTTAATAGTAGTATTAATATATTTATGTTATATAAATTATACTTTCTAAATTCCAACTTAGAAATCATACATTCATTGAATAAATAGAAACATCTATTAAATTAAAATTATTTCCATGTGCAAGTTGCATTGATTTGTTAATCTATATTTTCTAAATTCCAACTTCCAAAGAATACATTTATTAAAAAAATAGAAACATCTATTAAATTATAATTATTTCCATGTCTTTCCATTTGCAAGTTACATTGATTTTTCCTAAAAACAAGAAAACTCATATTTTTTTATTTTTTTTTATTAGTGCAATGGGCATCTATAGTCTACAAATTTCAGTGCTCAATGCTCATTGATTATATTAGCATGTTGCAACAACTTTGGGTGTTGGAAGTTGGGAGTTGGAGGGCCTTGGAGACAAAGGTTGCGAGTTATTTGCATTATATAGGTAATTCTTGCACTATTTTTTTGCATGTGTATTTAGTTATTTATCCCATAATTTCAATAATTTATATAGATTTGGACTCGAAGAGTATTGGTTAATTCTCCAACTCCCATTGAAATTGAAATGAACATCTCTTATATTTCTCTCATGGTTAAATTTCAGTGAGGGATGCAGAATTTAAATGAAGGAAAGTACTAAATAAGGGGTTGAGAGACATGAAATCTGTGTGCAACATTTGGAATGAAAATTGCCTATACAGTTTGTAGAATAAACGATACATACAAAAAAGGCATAAAGCTATATTTTGTAGAGTCTTGCATTCATTATTTATAACGATTCGATTGATAGAGGCTTGCATCTGTTTAAAAATATGGATTATGATTACATGTGCCATATATTTACAAAGACTCAAGCATCTTTTATAATGATAATGACTAACGTATAGATATATAACTTTTCAATGGACATATTGATTCAATTCAAATATAATGTAACACTTACCTCTATTTTATGATAACAATTTTGCAAACAAAAATAATTATGTAATATTTGTTTTGTTTTTATATGCATAATTGTGCGAAATTATAAAACCATTTTTTTGTTTATTTATGCTTCATTATTTATTTATTTTTACCTATTATGAAGTGAATTCATATTTATTCTTTTTAAGTTATATTTTTATATAATATTAATTTAGTACATAAATGGTAAATAAAATGAATGTGAATTAAGTTAATGGATAGTGATACATATTAATAATGATTATTTTAATTTTAATATAAAAAGTCAAGAAAAAATATTTATAAAAAAAACAACAAAATTAAATTATTGAAAATTAAATTATTGAAGGGTAATTTTTTTGGGAAGACTTCAAGAATGAAAAATAAAATTTTAAGCGAAACGTTTACGGATGAGTAATATAAAAACCCAAAACGTCAAAAAAAAATAGACGGGTCTAATGAAAACCAAATTCCAACACTAGTGGAAGGATTGTTGGATATTTTCATCCAGCCACCCTCCCTCCACACTTGTTCTCATCCAACCGCCCTCCCACACTTGTTTTCATCCAACGGCCCTCCTACAATTACCTAAAAAAATAAAAAAAAATTCAATTCCTTGAATCCTTTAGTGGAAAATTCGATGGCCGTGAAGACATCGCAACAACCACGCTCACAGAAATTTAAGGCGAGTTCCGACTTTAGAAGATCCGACAATCCTTAATTGTCTTCCTTAGTTAAGGATACGACAATTACTTTTCAAAGCCTTAACTAAGGAAGAAGATTCGACAACGACTTTGGAAGATCCGAAAATGACTTCTGAAAGCGTAAACTAAGTAGGTTAGGTAGACATGATAAGTAGGTTAGGTAGATATGAGCAAAAGCGTAAACTAAGTAGGTTAGGTAGACATGATAAGTAGGTTAGGTAAACTCAGTTCGCTTCGTATTTATTTCAATAGGAGGCTGTCCAGTTTACATACTTTTAATACACATCGATATGATATTTTTATTAAAATTTGAATGTGGCTCACCACTAATGCACTTAAAATTGTATTAGTTTTAGATTTATTGTAATCTAAATTGATGTTATATCTATAGAGAGGGATTACATTTGGAAACATTCTTTTTAAATGAAGATAAAAGTTTGCATTTTTTTTTAATGATAATATTTCTCATGGCTATCCTTTCTTCACATAACATATGGGAGGTTGTTAGATGTTATATGGTTTTGAAAGAATATTTTTTTCAATTTATAGAATAAATAATAAAAATTAAATTGATTATGTATATATTGTATAGTGTAACAATATATTTAATGTATTTTTATTACATTGAAAAATAATCTTATTTTTTGGTTTTTTTTTACTTTTTAACTTTAAATTATTTTTAGATTATTTTTAGAGTGAACATTCTATAACAATTAATTGTAAATTAGAATTTGGATTTCTATAATTTGTATAAAGTGTTAATTTTTTATTGGGATTAAAGTAGTGAGATTCATAAAGTATCTTTACATTTTTTGGTGAGGTTTCATTTACAACCACCACCCTTGAGGGAGAAATCTTAATGCTCGTCTTCTTTTCTATTGAGATATGAAGTATCTTTATTCCTCTTGGTGGGGCTTCAGTTACAACCACCACCCACCACCCTTGAGAGAGAAGTCTTAGTGCTGGTTTTCTTCTCTATCCTCAAACTTAATGTAAGCTATGACTATAGGACATTCATATATATACATACTAACATATCTTAGATTTGGAACAGCTAAAATGATTTAGGAGATGAACTTGTAGGATGAGGTAAGAAATAATTTGTACCATCTTCAGTGTAATATGAAGGGAGACTTTCAAGTTGTGATTAAAGTAGGAATTCATGGAGCAATTGCAATTTGAGATTCCATTTAAGTAGCATATGATAGCCTTGAATAGAGCCATGATGACGTGCATCATCAAATCCAACTTCAAAAGGCGCCTAAAACAAAGTAGCAATAGTGAACCCTAGTAATAAGGAGTTTCTCCACAAAAAAATGTATACGTACAAATTAGTTTTAGTGTATTAACCCTTTCCAAGAAATAAAAAAACCCTATATAAACTTTATATGTGGACTCTATTAATAAGTGGACTAACTCAATTTTTCTAAAGAGTTTTTATTTTGTTTTGTTTTGTTTTAATCAACCAACCCAAAGTTATGCCTTGATCCACTTATTTTTTCGAAATTTCAATGATCTAAATTGTATTAAAAGATTGAGTTTGTCCACTTAATACTATAAAGTTTTTATTTTGTTTTGTTTTGTTTTAATCAACCAACCCAAAGTTATGCCTTGCCTTGATCCACTTATTTTTTCAAAATTTCAATGATCTGAATTGTCTTAAAAGATTGAGTTTGTCCACTTAATACTATAAAGTTTTTATTTTGTTTTGTTTTGTTTTAATCAACTAACCCAAAGTTTTGCCTTAATCCACTTATTTTTTCGAAATTTCAATGATCTGAATTATCTTAAAAAATTGAGTTTGTCCACTTAATACTATAGCTACACATTTTCATATAAATTATCACAATAAAATTGAGCCATCTTGAAGGGAATAAAAATATTTTCTAACACTTATGATTGAAGTGTCGAGCCTATTTGCTTTTAAAATATTCTTCAAAAATTTGCTTTGTATTTGTTTTAAAGTGAGGCTATCGAACTAAACCAAAACATTAATGGTATCGTGCACATCCAATGAAATATATGTTAGAATATATCCTGTAGTGACTTATATTACTTGGGTTCTTAGAGGCCATCTTCATTCGAATTTGAAAGAGTTTAATGAGATATTTACATCAACATAATCAATAAGCCAACATTAATTTATGTACAAGTTCCCATCTCCAACCATGTTAAGGGATAACCATATTTCTTTTCAACTTTAATGTAGGTCTATCCCCACTTTTCACAGCATGTTTAGTTATTATTTGAAATAACCATATGGTAGGTTAGTATGTTTAGTTAATATCTCTTTTTAGATATATGGTAGGTTTATCATCACCTTAAATCATTTTCTTTGCTCCTACTTGATGTAATCATTTTTGTTATATGATTCATTTTCTTTGCTCCTACTTGGTGTAATCATTTTTGTTATATGATGTGCTCCACACTATATATGTGTATATTATTATTTTCTTTAGTAGTGATTATATATTTTTTGAATGGAAAATATACTATAAGAAATATATATAAAATTTGAGAAATGTATATTGGAAGATGAAGTATTGTTCGTGGACAAATTTTTCATTTATGATCATGATTATGAAGGTTGCATGGTTGAGATTTGCAATTGCTAGATTCTTCATGTTATTTTTATGATTTGCTCGCCATATTTGTGAGGTCAAGCTCTTTGGCGATTGAACAAACACTCCTGCGATATAGGTCTATAGCAATGTTGTTTTGCATCATCATGGCTCATTTTCTCCCTTTCAATTTTTTTTTGGTACACATTAGGTTTTTTAGATATGATTGTTGTGTCGAAATTATGTCAAGTTTTCATTTAGGTGTTTTTTTTTTTTTTTTTTTTATTATTATTATATATATATATATATATATCTTTTGTGACATTTCCATCAATTAATGTCATATTTTGATAGTTTTTGCATTGTTTGCACATCACTAAAAACCATCGTACGCCATAAAAAATTGTTTGCAATGAATTAGTGTCTTATTAGTGCCATATTAATATATTTGATAAAAAATTACATGTGAAAATTTTGTCATATTTGCATGTAGTTTTGATGTCATTCGATTTTTGGGAGTTCCAACTAATTGTTGACAAGAGTGTAGTCTGTAGAACCTAATGTGAGGAATCATGGTAGCAATTAGGCAAGCATACATCCTTCTTGTAACCCATCTCTTATCTTAAAATTTTAGGCCAATACACCACATTGAAGAATAAAAACAACGACTATTCAAGTTGCTACTAAGTAGATATAACACCTAGCCTAGATTGATGCTAAATAATTATTCCCTATTAACTTCTTTGATTTTGGTGGGATTGATAAGGCCTTCATATCCTCAAATCACAATCTTTGAGTTCCCAAATGATTCAACCTACCTATAACAATTTTTTGATACATCATTATCTCTACTCTTCTCGACTTCCTAGCTAAATTAATTTGTTAGTAATGCAGTCTTCCACTTCTTT
This sequence comes from Larix kaempferi, assembly GCA_027924585.1. Taxonomy (NCBI): domain Eukaryota; kingdom Viridiplantae; phylum Streptophyta; class Pinopsida; order Pinales; family Pinaceae; genus Larix; species Larix kaempferi. The sequence goes on along the minus strand of BSBM01000374.1, from coordinate 7,575,728 downwards.
GCTAGTTGTATTTAGTCTTTGCTTATATCTAACTATGGGAAAGGGAAGGGACAGATTGAGTGGTATTTTAGATGAATTACTTTGCTTTCAATCCTCTCAAAGCTTCTTCTAAAAGATGCAATACATTGCTCCACCTTCTCTCGAAAATGGCAGTTTCTTTGGACTTTACCTGACAATTGTTGTTAGTTATGGAATGTGCCAAAATAACAATACCAATACAGACCTAATCAAAAGAAACCCATATGTGTAATACATATTAAGCACATTCACTTTATCCAAAGGGAATTAGGAAGGGAAGGCTAAGCACCCTTATTGTCTTCACCATCTCCTTTGGATTCATCACCACCCTTCTTATAATCATCACCTTCTCCCTTCTTGCTTTCTCCACCATCCTTCTTATCCCCACCACCACCACCTTCCTTCTTCTCACCACTTCTCTCCTTTGTATTCATCACCACCCTTCTTATTATCATCCCCTTCTCCCTTTGCTTTTTCCACCATCCTTCTTATCCTCACCACCATCACCATCTTCCTTCTTCTCACCACCCCCATTCTTCTTCTCCCCCATTATTTCTTTCCCCCATCCTACTTGTCTCCATCCTTCTTATGTGGGATGATATCCATGTAAATCCTAGATGATCTAAACTATGAATATAGTAAAACATCGAGATAACAATATTCAACATGAAATATATCATACAAGCACTAAAATTTTTAGCACAATGCTTTTTTTCTTTTATAAACCATAGTTGTATTCAATTTTTGGTGTAAAGGCACAAGGGAGACATGTTACTATCTATTTCCACTCTCTCTTACGATGTTATGTAACAAATTTATAGAGAAAACGACGAGATGACTCACCTTGAAGGAGTAAAAACAAGGATCATATGCTTTGATACTAAATGTTTGTAACAAATACTTAAAATATGATAATAAACCCAAGTACACATAATGTACACCAAATGTGTGCATGTAGCACACCTCCAAATAGATGAGTTATACAATAACTCCTCAAATAATTGGAAAACGTCCTCCAAATACCCACTACATCCATATATCCAAATCACATATCTTCCCAAATGACTACATGACCTCTATATATACATATTCACTCATTGCACATGTGGGCCTTTTATTAGGCCAACGATCGTTACATGTACATTTACCCCATTACATATGAGTTTAACCCCTTATATGCCTTCTTTGGTGTCATATCATATACATTTAACCCCATATATGTCCCTCTTGGGTTTATATGGAAATTGATTTTCTATGTTTAAATTGTATTTTTGATTTGATAAATGATTTCGACACTCTTATAAATCCGTATTACATCCAAATTGTGCAATTTCAACCACTAATATCTTTTTACAACATTTTTGAAGTTTTTGCTAGATTTTAGAGAAAATTTATCACAAAAGGTCACTGAAAATAATCCAATTTATAATATATTTAAACTCATGTGTATAAATATCTCCACATTAAGTGATTCATAATAAATTTTTAGTTAAAAAAACTTAAAATCTTGAATTCTTAAATCATATTGAATTGTTAAATATAATTTTTTAACAATAATTTGTAACTAAAATTTTAACATTAAAATTGTTTATAAAATATAAATATATTTTTAATAATTATAATAATAATTTAATTTGAATATCCCAATTAAGTTGGTGTATGAAATTTATATATGAGACTCCCTTATTCTGAAATAATGAACCTCCGTACATATATGTGACACATAATATTATTATATCCAACCCATAATCGAAAATCACATTGATAAAATTCCATATAAAATTAAAATCACAATGGAATAAGACGTGGAGAGACATGTAATTGCCACCAAACATACGCCAGATGTACTTTCGATTCCTTGAATCCTTCAAAGTTCAATGGAAAATTCGATGGCCGTGAAGACATCGCACCAACCACGCTCACAGATATTTAATGCGAGTTCCGACTTTACAAGATCCGACAACGACTTTCGAATATCCGACAAATTACCTTTCAAAGCCTTTACTAACAAGGAAGATCCGACAACGACTTTCGAAGATCCGACAATGACTTCTGAAATTTGAATGTGGCTCACCACTATTGCACTTAACTTTTTTTAATTAAAATACACATCATTATTATATTTTCATTATGATATTATTATTAAAATTTGAATGTGGCTCACCACTAATGCACTTAAAAATTAAAGAAGTTTTAGTTTAGATTTTTATAATATAAATTGATGTTATATGTGTATATTGGGATTACATTTGGAATCATTTTTTTAAAGAAGTAAAAGTTTGTGCAAATTAATTTTTATTTGTGTTTAATGGGAACATTTCTCTTGGCATGCTTTAATGTGAGAAGTTGTTGAATGTTTTATAACTATGAAAGTATAGAAATTATTATGTGAGAAGTTGTTGAATGTTCTATAATTTTGAAAGCATTGAAAGCATAGAAACTTATCTTTATAGTGAATGTTCTACCGTGACTAATTGTAAATTAGAATTTGGATTTCCATAATTTGTATAGAGTGTCAATTCTTTATTAAGATTAGAGTAGTGAGATTTATGAAATATCTTCATTTTTTTTGGCGAGGCTTCAATTCTACCACCATCTTTGATCTTTGAGGGAGAAGTCTTAGTACTTGTCTTCTTCTCTATCAAGATTAGAGTAGTGAGATTTATGAAGTATCTTTATTCTTCCTGGTGGGGCTTTAGTTACAACCACCACCACTAAGGGAGAAGTCTTAGTGCTTGTCTTCTTCTCTATCCTTTGAAAGATGGTCGTGAATAAATTGTCAAAACTATCCTCAAACTTAATGTAAATTATGACTATAGAACACACACACACACACACATATCTCATATCTTAGATTTGGAATGACCAAAACGATTTAAGAGATGAACTTGTGGGATGAGGTAAGAAATAATTTCTACAATCTTTAGTATAATGTGAAAGGAGACTTTCAAGTTATGATTAAAGTAGGAATCCATCATTAAACCATTAGAGCAATTGCAATTGAGATTTCGCCTTGAGTGGCATGTGATGACATTGAATAGAAACATGGTGATCTTCATCATTACATCCAATTTCACAAGGCCCCCAAAACATAGTAGCAATAGTGAACCCTAGTAATAAGGAGCTTTCCCGCAAAAAAATGTTTACATACAAATTAGTTTTAGTATGATAATCCTTCCAAGAAATACAAAAACCCTATATAAAATTTATAGATGGAGTGAGTTAATAATTGGACTAACTCTGTCAAATCCTTATAGCATGGTTGGTTTCGACATGCCTTATTTTGCATGGCAACCCGAGTTCAAACCCTACAAGGTAGCTGAGAGGAGACACTTAGAGATCCAGGCATGTTAAGAGTTGGTGTGTCCCAAGACAATTGTGATCCTTGGGTGATTTTGACAGCTTAGATGTCCCTGGGTCACAATTTCTTAGACCATAGGTTAGTCATGGAAGTCACCAACAAACTAGCAAACACAAAAATAAAAGTGGATGATCCGAAAATCACAAGATCTACTAACGCTTGAATTGCAAATAAACTCTTGAATAGTTAACTTGTAAAAAGGCTTCAATTAACAAGCTTATGGAAAGGCTTAAAGAACTGAAAAAATGAAAACACAAGAAATGCAAACCATAAATCTGAGACACCATGTGATAACGGAGTTCATCCAATGTGGACTACGTCTCCGGGTCCATCTTCAATGAGGACCGATCTTATTAGTCTTTAAAAAAAATGCTTCCACAGGTACAAAAATGCCTTCATCCTTCATGTTGCTTCAAAACGAGGCTTAGGCTTTCAATCATAAAGCCTCTCACTCTCAACCTCTCAAGAGTGGCTAAAAAGCCTCTTACAAAAAAAATAAGCAACTTACAAGCCTTACAAAGGCATAATGGCATTATTACCATTCACTCTCCAAACACCTTCAATGCCTTTACATAAAAACATCATGGGTTTAAATACCCAAAAATCCTTAACTTCAACCCCAAAATCAAAGGGATATGATCCACCTTTAATGAGATAAGATATATGGGTAATCTCACCATATAATACACTTTGGGAAATAAAATATTTAATACACGCAAAATATCCCCCAAAATATATGGCAAATAAACCATATAATATAAAAATAACCAAAAATCAAATCACAATATATGATATATGGTTATAAAAACCATATAATAAACTTTGTTGGATTCAAATTTATGTTGGTGCCCCTTTTCTTGGTAGGAGATCTGACTTCAAGTTAAAGTTAAATATAATATATTCCACATCCCTTAATAAAAGGCGCAGTTGGCGCGTTGGTGGAGTTGTTGGCACGTTAGGGAGGAGGTCACGGGTTCAATCCTATGGATCTCTCCCTTATAAGCGCTTTGTTGTAACTAAAATATACTTCATAGGGGTCAGGATAAGCCCAATTCCTTTTAAGCCGCCAACAAGCATATATTTAAGGTCAAATACAATATTTTCCATTTACTTTACAAGTAACATGTCTAGGAGAAATGGTAAAGTGCTTGGTTGACTTATGGGAGGTCTGTTAGGATATTTTAATACTCCATCCTTGTCCTACCCAGCATTATTTATTTTTCCTAGTAGTTGATGATGTCATTTACCCCCTAGTGGTGTGCAAATGTCATCCAGGATCCATCTACCACCTTCTGAGCCCTGCATGCATCATTTTAGGACCACTTTAGTCAATTCCCTATTTTATAGGAACATACTCAGTGTTCCAATGCAGTCCACTTGAGTTAGTTGACTCTTGTGGGGGGTTAGAGCTCCGGATTCCACTGATTGTGGCCTCATGCACCCTTTTCTGACTGTCATGCATGACAAACTCACTAATGCGCCCTCCTTAGTTAGTTAACTGATTGTGTCTTCAGTTAACTGAGTTTAGGTTCAATTTGGTTGAGTTTGAGTCTTTCGGAGCACTCCAATGGTGACAATTCCTATGCTAGACCAACTGAGGTTCGAATTCTCCTGATTATTGTATCGTGTGACATTATTCTGCTCCTATCTGAGTTATTCTGCATAATTGATTGTCTGCTCTTTTTTACTGCAGTTTTCACTCTAATTCAACTTTTCTGCTCATTCTTTCTCTATGAGGTATACTCAGCTCTTAGATTTGCTGTGACTTAGAATTTCACATGGTAACAGAGCCATTGAGCATAGGTTGAGCAACTGCTTTCGATAGTGCACCATAAGCCTCTGGATTTCCACAACAAATCCTGGTGCCATTGCATTGAATTCATTGGAGAAATCCAATGAGGTCTAGCCAGGTGTGAAGGATCCGAAAAATGTGCCTACTATCCTAAAGAAGTGCTCAATAGTAGTCTATCTCCAAAAATTGAGAGTTTTTTGCATTTTATTCAAAGTTTTTGAGTGCAGCAGTTTGCTGCAGTAGTAGTAGATTCACCTTGTATTCGCTCCAGTAGTTCTCATGGAAAATTCGAACTCTCCTCTCTCTCCCAGGATCCTTACACCCTTCAATTACCTTGATTGGAGGGATGATATGCAGATGGTATTGCGCAACAAGTCACTATATAGGGTAACAATGGGGAAGGAGGTTGAACCAAAAGCAGCTATTGAGAAGGCCAAATATTTGAATAGATTGGATGAAGCATTCAGTTTCATGTGTATTCATATTTCTAGAGATCTACTCTTCCACCTCGAAGGATTGAAGACTCCAAGAGAGTTATGGTTGAAGTTAGAGACCCTCTTCGGCAAACAAGATGAGCTAAGGGGACATATTCTAGAGAATGAGTTGATTTCTCTTCAACCGAGCAGTTTCTAGACCATCCAGCAATTCTTTTCCAAATTCAAATATTTGGTCATGCAATGCAAGCAGCGTGGCATTGAGAAGAAGGATGAGTAGTTGGTGTTATCCATTCTGAGCAAGCTAGGTCCTAAGTTCTCCATCTTTGTATCTACCTTCCCTTCAGGGCGAATGTCAATTCCTGGTTGGAAGATGCCATCCTTAGATGTTTTCACTGAATCTCTCATCCAAGAACAAGACAAATTGATCCAAATGGGCACCTTGATGGTTTCCAAAGATCAAGCTATTGTGTCTAGAGAAGCAAAAAGTGCAAATGAAAAGGGGAAGCACAAGGGCAAGGAGAAGCGGCAATCTGAACCCAAGAAGAATTCCAAGTCAACTCCATCGGAAGGAGCCTCCAACTCCAAGAAGGACAAACAAAAGGGATTTGATAAATCCAAGTTCTCCTATTGCAAGAAAGGAAACCACCTAGAGAGATCTTGCATGCAGAAGAAGATAGATCAGATGACCAAGATTCTTGAACAACACAACATTTCCCTCCCAGAAGGTGCAAGAGAGATTGATTCTAGAAGTGAGTTTGATGGTCATGAGAGATTCCATGCACTGAAGGCTGTATTTTCAAAATCACAAGCCCTCCTCATAGATTCTGGAGCCTCCAACTACATGGTTTCCTCCAGAGAATCATTTTCTTCTCTAGATCTCAAAGATGGTCCGATTATTCACATGGGAGATAACTCTAAGATCTATGCTGAAGGGAAGGGAACAATACATATGGAACATGGGAAGTTCACAAATGTTCTATTTGTGCCTTCTTTGTCAGCAAATTTGTTGTTTGTATATCAGATGACTCACACAGGTTCACCGAAGAAAATGGTCTTTGGTCCTGACACAATTCAGATTGCATAGATCTCTATTGGGAATATTATAGCGAAAGGGTTTGCAAACCATACCTCCAAGGCATATGAATTATCCCATTTGTTTCCATACTCTCTGCCTACCCCATTGGAATCTGATGAAGATCAGAGTGATATCTCTTCTAATGAAGATGAGGATCAAGATCTTGATGTTGAGAATAAAGTTCAAGGAGATTCAGATCCAGATCCAACACATGCTCCCAATCCATGGCCAAGGCCAGTATGGGATCACAAGTCCTTGTAGTTGCTGGGAGCATAGTTGGGGATCCATCTGACCATAGAACACCAGATCTCAATATCATGCAAAACTTGCACTATGTCATGCAAATCCACTTCTCTCAAAGAGGTGCTACATGATGGTGGGGTTTGATCCACAATCTCTTGGAGAGACTTGCCATGGGATATCTACAACCAAGCAACAATCTCAATTGTTTAACAAAGGGTACTCAAAGGTTCATGATTTAGACCACAATGAGCCATTCGCTTCAGTAGCAAGAAGGGTTCCTGTTGGGCCTGGCCCCGGTGGGGTATTTTTGAACAAGTCAGATTTTGGAACTGCAAAGCTAAGCGCAGTTCAGCTGAAGGCTTTATGGACAAGTTAGTTTTGGGATGTTGCGAATTGGAGCGCAGTGCAGCGTCAGAAGAGCTGCGAAGTACAGTGCTACAAGGGGACAACGCTGCGATGAGCCCAATCTACGGAGATCCGGCAAGGAAGAAGGTTGGACGGAAGACGACACATATTCTGGTTAGACCATCGGTGGTCTATTTTTGGTAAATATACTCCATGATTTCCAGGCAGCAGGTAAGGAGAAAAGCGGAGAAAAGCAGAGGAAAGCGACTGGTCACACATGTAAGGAACCACTACCTGAACCGGTTGCATAAGGCCGTTAGAGGAAGAACGACTCGGTGAAAGCGATCGGTTGGTGTGCACGTGACAGGGAGGATGATAGCGACGTAAGCATGCGCTGAGGGCGGCCACGACGAAATATTCGCTACCAGAAACTAGCAAGTCCGATTAGCTGAAAACTGCGACAGTTTTGTAAACCTTAGGGTTTTTTCCTGTAGATTGTAAAGACATGACCTACGGGCATGATCTATAAATAAGGCATATTTTGTAAGGGAAAGGGTTAATCTCTCATTTTGTTGTGTTGTTGATTCTCTATTGTTGATTAGTATTGAGAAATATTCTATTGAGAGACAATTTTGTAAAGGCTCTACAAGCTGTGTGCGCAGAGGCCTATTGAGAGAGAAGGGAGTCTACAGCTAAGTGCGCAGACTAGAACTGTTGTACCCTTCCCAAAGACTAATACAACAATAGTTCCTGTGGACGTAGCTCCCATCCTGGGGGTGAACCACGTTAAATCTTGTGCAGTGTGATTGTTTATGTGTTTGCACTTGTCTGTTTGCTTACAATGAATGCTTGAATTCTCATTTATCAGTTGATATGTTCATGCTTTTATATGTATTCGCCATGGGAATGAGACGGGAATAATATGTTAAGTATTACATGAATGGATGAATGTTGAATGCGCAGTATTTCTAAGTTAACAAATGCATAAGTCATTTAAATAAGCAGTTAAGTAGGAGAGTTCGCGTCGTGTGACTCCCTTGAGGCGCAGCACCGGGTGTGCGCAGAGTAGTGTATTTCGTCCCGTTGCATAAGTTGTGAGACTGAATAATCTAAGGCAATAGATGAATGAATAAGTACTAAGTAAAGTCTTCACAAGCGGTTAAGTCTCAAGAGGAAGCATATAAGTCAGTTGCGCTGTCATGTTGATTGAATCCTACCCGCACCGCGCAGTCCTTGGATGCATTGGTTGTGCAAGCATCTTGGTTTGTAGAAGTGTTGACCGTGACGCAGACTATCGTCGCGCAGTCTTCAGTCCGCAGCGCGCTGCGCAGTAGTTCTGTCTGAACAAATCATCACGTAGCTGTGGAAACCTGATTCCGCAGCTCCCTCATAGCTCCACCTCGGGTGAGACCTCAACCTGTTCACAGGTTGTTTCCGAAAGGGCCGGTGAAAAGGGGTTTTGTTGGTTCCTTGAACCGAGAAGAACCTGGGTCTTTATCGAAAACCTCAAGAACAGTTATATAAGCCAACAGTTCCTAAAATACTTGTTTTGGCAAATACAACTTCTACACAGTGGGAGGTACATCAGAGTAACAGATCGATATCCAGATCCATATCCGAGATCCAGATCCAGATCTAACACTTGCATTGCTATCCTACATAGGAGCAGCGTGCCAATATTTTGCAAAGGATTTCAATGAGGAAAGTTTTTTCCTTCTCTGCTTAGTATGAAGGTTCTTTGAGTTCCCTACTATTGTTCTTTTGAGGGGGGGTATTTTTCCCATGAGGTTTTTCCTCATTTCCTTGGTTCATGGACAATTCTTTATTTTTTATCATTTATTTGATTGTATGGGTGACCTTTGGTCTTAGTAACCAGGGCCTAGGATGAAAAAGTATGGATTACGGGGGGGTGTTCGGATATTTTAATACTCCATCCTTGTCCTACCTAGCATTATTTATTTTTCCTAATAGTTGATGATGTCATTTCCCCCCTAGTGGTGTGCAAATGTCATCCGGGATCCATCTACCACCTTCTGAGCCTTGCATGCATCATTTTAGGACCACTTTAGTCAGTTCCCTATTTTATAGGAACCTAATCAGTGTTCCAGTGCATTCCACCTGAGTTAGAGCTCCGGATGCCAATGATTGTGGCCTCATGCACCCTTTTCTGACTGTCATGCATAAAAAAATCACTAATGTACCCTCCTTACTTAGTTAACTGATTTTGTCTTTAGTTAACTGAGTTTAGGTTCAGTTTGGTTGAGTTTGAGTCTTCTAGAGCACTCCAGTGGTGACAAATCCTATGCTAGACCAACTGAGGTTCGAATTCTCCTATATAATTTGAATTCTCTCCATTGTAACATCATTGTTCATTATACTGATTATTGGATCGTGTGACATTATTCTGCTCCTATCTGAGTTCTTCTGCATAATTAATTGTCTGCTCTTTTTTACTGCAGTTTTCACTTTAATTCAACTTGTTTGCTCATTCTTTCTCTGTGAGGTATACTCAGCTCTTAGATATGCTGTGACTTAGAATTTCACAAGGTCACAGGTTCAAATCCCATTGCCTCCACCATATTCTTGTTTTGGAAAATAAAACCAAACTGTGGCTAACTAGATTGCCATGTGGCAGCCTCTAGTTGGTCCACGTCATTGCCCACTATACATTGAATATGCCACATGTCACCATCCCATTCGACCACATCATCAACAAATGATAACACATATTCCCAGTCAGCACTGCCATGTCAAGTAGCCTTCCACATGGCGATTTGAGGGTGTGCCACGTCAGCGTCGTAGAAGCCACATGTCACCCTTCCATTGGTGCCACGTGGCACCCCTTTTACCAAAATTTACTTGTTTCACCAAAATTTCAGAACGTGATATCTTTCATGTCCGGAGTCCGTTTGAGATGAAACGAATGTCGTCGGAAATTTCTTGGCAAGCCTTACACAATGGTGTGGTTCTGTTAATGAATTGAAGACTTTGATTTTTATCGGTCGAGAAGATCCTCCTGGATCAAACCTCCCCATTAGGAAGCTTTTGGACCCCAAAATCATGTTCTTATTCATAAGAAGAGTGAGTACAATGTATTGCCACCTATCCTGTATCCTTCATCCACCTTGCTCAAGTAATGATCACTTGGCTCATAATCCTAAAGATGAACAAACCCATACAATTATTGATAAACTTAAACATTGGACCATCCCTACACAAATCTGCGTTTAATGTTGCTGCTACCATCCAAGTACAACTGAATAGCAACAAAATCAAGCACAAAATTGAAAAAGTAGATGTGTAAGAAAATAAACCATTATGAATCTTTGTGCTGTCCTGATGTTGTTTTGATGCAATTTCCCAAGTTGTACCTGTTTTGTGCCCTGAAACATCTGTGCATCATTAGTATTAACCAATGCATTTTCAAGTTCACAATCCTTTACAGACATGAGTGATAAACTTTTGCTCACATTCACCAATATATTCATTTTCCCTGTTGCAATCACAAACAAATCATGTTTCATCTTGTGAGCTCTTATGATGAACTCCATCCCATCCTTGGAGAGATGGTATCTATTATGCTCCCTGTAGAATACTGCTTTCCTGTCATAAATATATGGACTTCCCAACACAATCCCACATATATCGAGTGGAATCACATCCAATTCTACCTCATCCATAAATTTGTCAGTAATAGCAAAACGAAGCTTGCATTGCTTAGATACATGTAAACGAGCATTCTCATGAACCCATCCTAATGAATAAGGTTTTGGATGTGGTTTAGTCTCCAACACTAGCTTCTTAACAATGCATTCATAGATTAAATTAACTTGAGATCCACTATCTACCAGAGTATCAATCTTGGTATGATGGGAAATAACCCAAATATGGAATAGTTATGTCTTCTTCCTTTCATCATGACTTACATCAAAACTGGAAGTAGAAGCATAACTAGCAATATAATTATTACCTCGAAGACTCATAGCCATTATCTTGGATTCATCTCTTGAATCAGATCCAAGATCCCGAATGGTAGCAACAACCTTCTTTTTGTTTTTTTGACTCTTAGCCCACTTCGCTTTCAATTCCGGGTGCAACTTCCAACACTGATCCTCATCGTGGCCTTTCTTTGTACAATGAGAACAAGTAGGTCTCTCATCATCCTTCTTGATGGTAGTTGTCCTTTTGAACTTGCCTTCTTTCAAATGATTGGATTCAGCTGAGGAAAAATTATCATAGGTATTCTTCCCTTTAGATTCAATATGTGTCGCTTGAACACACACTTCATCTAGGTTAGTAGGATTGAACATAAGAATTGTACGTCTTAAGTAACTATGCAATCCTCCTATGTATTTAAGAAGTGTTTCTTGAGTATAGAAAGGTATACCAAGTACTGATGCCCTTCTTCTAAATTCTTGTGTGTATTTTTGATGGTTCTAACCCTTACCTTGTCTAAAAATTTTCCAGTCCATCATAGCCTATTGCATATAACCCAACGGATGTAACTGCTTTTTCAACGCTGCAGTAAACTCATAGCATGAGGAAATAATTTTACCTTTTGTAAGAAGGTCCTCTTGAGTTTTGCTCTCCCACCAGATGACAGTAATGCCACCAAGCCGGAGGATGGCCAACTGGATATTTTATTCATCACCTGTAAGCTTCTGGATCCTGCAATATACTTCAATTTGTCTTATCCAGTTATCCAATTTTTCAGCATCAAGTTCTCCATTGTAAACAGGTAAGTCAAATTTGACATCAAGCTTCAAATAAGGAAAATCAGACTTAGTCTTCTCATATTGTTTCTTTGGTTTAGAAGAAGTAGTACTTGAACTTTAAGAAGAAGAAGATGAAGATGGAGATGAAAGAGGTTCAAGAGGGTCACCACCATTTCCCTGATTCACTGAAGCATTACCTTCCTCTTTTTCTTTCTTCCTTTCCCTCTTTTCCAATCTCTCTTGATAATCTACAAACAACTTCTCAACCATATATGGAATCATGTAGAAGGATTTATGGAAAGCCTTATCATGCTCTGAACGGGCATCATCCTCTGCCATTTTATTCCTTTGAATTGTATGTTCAATTTCTGGATCAAAAGGCCAACTGGACTACCATGTGGCATCCTCTAGTTGGTCCACGTCATTTCCCACTATACAGTGAATATGCCACGTGTCACCATCCCATTCGGCCACATCATCAACAAATGCTAACACATCTTCCTAGTCAGCACTAACATGTCAACTAGCCTGCCACGTGGCTATATGAAGGTGTTCCACGTCAGCTCCGTACAAGCCACGTGTCACCCTTCAAGTGGTTCGACGTGGTACCCCTTTTGCCAAAATTTACTTGTTTCACCAGAATTTCAGAACGTGATATCTTTCATGTCCAGAGTCCATTTGAGATGAAACGAACATTGTTGGAAAGGTCTCAGCAAGCCCTACGCAATGGAATGGTTTTGTTCGCGAATTGAAGACTTTGATTTTGATTGGTCGAGAAAATCCTCCCGAATCAGTGGACTATCTCAACGTGTCTAGAGAGTTTTTTTTTTTTAAATCTAACAACAAACCATAGGAACATATTTTCATGAAGCTTGTCAAAATAAAGTAGAGAGGTCTTAAAGGGAATACACATATTTTCAGCACTATGATTGAAGTGTCGAGCCATATTTGCTTTTTATATAGTGTTAAAAAATTTGCGTTGTATTTGTTTTAAATTGAGGCTATCAAACTAAACCAAATCATCATATTTTTACATTAATAGTATTTTAATGATTTTTTTTAGTAAATGATGGTTGAAAGCATTATCATCGTCCATTTATCATGTTTTACACCATCCATCTCTCAACATTAACTCTCTATATATCATCTATTATACCATGCATCCACAATCTTCATCATATTCTCACCATCTAACATTGTTATGGGCTCCTTCACATCTCATCCTTCATCCTTCTGTTTTGAAGAGAAAAGTCATCCAGTAATGTAAGTACCCATTTAATTATGTTCTTCTTTGTGTTAGTTCATTCCACAAAATTCTACTAATCATTCTTGGATTTCAAGTTGTGAATAGGCAATGCATATGCAAAACATTAGCATTATTGTAGGATATATTATTGTCGATCAGAATCTTATGCACATCCAATGGTATATATGCTAGAAGCAAAACATTAGCATTATTGTAGGATATATTATTGTCGATCAGAATCTTATGCACATCCAATGGTATATATGCTAGAATATAATCTAGAGTGACTTACACTACTTAGGTGCTTAGAAGCTATCTTCATTCGATTTTGAACGAGTTTGATGAGATGTTTACATCAACATAATCAGTAAGACAATATTAATTCATGTACAAATTCGCATCTCTAACCATGCTAAGAGGTAACCAAATCTCTTTTCAACTTTAATGTAGGTTTATCCCCACTTTTAATAGTATGTTTAGTTACTATTTGAAATAACCATATCTCTTTTTAAATATACGTTAGGTTTATCATCACCTTTAATCATTTTCTTTGTTACTATTTGATGTAATCATTTTTGTTACACGATATGCTCCATGTTATTCTTATGCACATTATTATTTTCTTTCTTTGGTAACGCTCATATATTCTTTCATGGAAAATATATTACATAAAATATGAGAAATGTATATTGGAGGATGAAGTGTTGCTTGTGGACCAATTTTTCATCCATGATTATGAAGGTTGCATGGTTGAGATTTACAATTGCTAGAATCTTCACGTTATTTCTATGATTCTCTTGCCATATTTGTGAGATCAAGATTTTTGATTTTTGAGATTAAACCATCACTTTTGCGATATAGATCTATAGCATTGTTGTTTTGTGTCGCCATGGCCCATTTTCCTCTATTCATTGTTTTTTTTTTTTTTTTTTGGTCATTTCAGGTTTTCAAGACATGATTGTTGTGTTGAAATTGTGTCAAGTTCACATTGAGGACATGACTTTGAAAATGAAAAAAAAAAGTATTTTTCTCTTATGCCACATTTCCATCAATTATTGTCATATTTTGATAGTTTTTGCATTGTTTGCACATTACTAAAATTCATTGTACTCCATAAAAATTTGTTTTCATTGAATTAGTGTCTTATTAGTGCCATACTAATATATTTGATAAAAAAAATACTACATGTGAAATTTTGTTTTGTTTGCATCATTAGTTTTGATGTCATTCGATTTTTGGGAGTTCCAATTGATTGCTAACAAGAGTGTAGTATGTAGAACCTATTGTGAGGAATCGTGGTAGCAATTAGGCTAGCATACATCCTTCTTGTAACTCATATCTTATCTTTAAATTTTAGGCTAATACACCACATTGAAGAATAAAAACAACCACTATTCAAGTTGCTACTAAGTATCTAGTACTGTGTGATATACCACCTAACCTAGATTCATGCTAAATAATTATTCCCTATTAAATTATTTGATTTTGGTGGGATTGAGAAGATCTTCATATCCTCAAATCATAATCTTTGAGTTCCCAAATGATTCAACCTACCTATAACACGATTTTGATACATCATTATCTCTACTCTTCCACTTCCTAGCTAAATTAATTTGTTAGTACTACAACCTTCCATTTCTTTGTTGGTTGTATTTAGTCTTTGCTTGGGTCCAACCATGGGAAAGGGAAGGGATAGATTGAGTGGTCTTTTAGATTAATTACTTTGCTTTCACATCCTCTTAAAGATTTTTCTAATAGATGCAATACATTGCTCCACTTCTCTCGGAAATGGCAGTTTCTTTGGACTTTATCCTACAATTGTTGTTACTTCTGGAATGTGCCAAAATAACAATACATAACTAATCAAAAGAAACCCATCTATGTAATACATACTAAGCACATTCACTTTATCTAAAGAGAATTAGGAAGAAGGCTAAGCACCCTTCTTGTCTTCAACATATCCTTTGGATTCATCACCACCCTTCTTATAATTATCCCCTCCTCCCTTCTTGCTTTCTCCACCACCCTTCTTATCCCCACCAGCACCACCTTCCTCCTTCTCACCACTTCTTTCTTGCCCCCATCCTTCTTCTCCCCCATTATTTCTTGTTCCCATCCTACTTGTTGTTAGGATATTCCTATACTCCATCCTAGTCCTACCAGCATTTTCATTATTTGCATTTTCAGTCTTGCATGCATTCCTGCATGTAGCATGCATTCTGCATGCATGCATCCCAGTCATCAGTCCCAGCACCTAGCCTCAGTTATCCAGCCCCTGGGAGCTTCTCTCGGATCATTTTTATCCCTCCTAGAGCTTAGTGCACCCTTCCTCCTTGATTTAAGGAAGCCACTCGCCCTCTCTCACCTACCATTCAGTTGTACTTCAGTTAGTTGAGTTATCATCAGTTCTTTCCTTGATTTAAGGCTAGACTGACTCTCAACTTACTGTATCACTCCGATAGACCTCCAGTGAGACTGAACTACCCATTCTGACTCCAGTTAGCTCCTCATGCGCTCTCCACTGAGCCTACTTCATTCAGTTAGTTCCAGTTACACCTACCACACTCAGTTAGACTCAGTTTGACTGATGGTTGACAGTTACTTGAGCATTGATGACTCCACCGATGATGAGATAGACTTCTAGTTGTGCTCCGATGACACTCCAGTGATCTTTTGATCACTCCATGAAGGCTAATTCGAATTGCCACCTTGGCATTTGAATCCTCATGCATTGTACTACTTATTTGTCCAGAGTGTGATTAATTAATTAGTGTGTGTGAAGTATTTTTGCTTCTATCCGAGTTCTACTATATTATTATTCTATTGCTCATCTTACTGCATTGACCACTCTTAATCTTATTCCTAAATTCTTTCATTGTGAGGTATACATCATCTTAGATCTGCTGTGAGGATTTTCACATGGTATCAGAGCATGTTGAGAGTATTGTTTATCTCCATTCCTTAGATTTTTTTGCAGGTTATTATCAAGATTTCGAGTGCAGCAGTTGTAGCAGTTTCTGCATCTTTTGCAACAGTAGCAGTTGCAGACTTTTCTATTGTTTTTGCAGGTCTTCTACAACTTCCATGTATTCAGAAGAAATCTATCCTCCTCCATTCAACTATGATCCTCTTTCTCAATTCAACTATGATGAAGGGAAACCAAAGATGATAGCATATTTGAAGAGAAAAGGTCTCTTTGATTATTGTTTTGAAAGAGAGTTCGAATCCTTTGAAGAAAAGATTGACTGGTTAAATAAAGGTGGCAGAGCCATTGCATCCATGATGTTTTCTATGTCTCGATGCTTGGTACACCAATTCATTGATGATGTTGAATCTCCAAAAGATCTATGGGCCCTCCTGGATGAAAGATTTGGCAAACAAAATGAAGGGATTGGTCCAAACCCTTTCGAGAGCAAGCAAAGTGATGCATTCGCCCTCCTTGATGATCTCATTGATCATGAACCAGTATCAAACATATCTCATATTGAAGTTGTCCACAAAGAAGAAGAACTTGCATATTCTACACTCATGCTCCAAATTTCTTCTATTTCGAATTCTGTGCCAGCTCACACTCTAGGAATTGCAGAAGGTCCTAAATCCTCTCTTGCACCAGAGTTTGTTGATTCGCATCATAATCTATTGAATGTTTTGGAGGTAAAATCAGCCATTGGAGGTAATGCATTCGCTCTCCTTGATCACTTACCTCTTATGTACTACTATATGATCATTATTTCATGATTTCAGAAGGTTATTGAAGATAATGGCCATTGCCATTCGCTTGGGATAATTTCTCATGCACTTACTGGTTTTGATCTCACCTCTAATGGTTCAAAGGATATCTCAAGAAACCATGATTCAAGTCTTGGATCTAATTTGGATTCTAAGCAATCACTACTTGGGATAATTTCTCATGCATATGATGGTTTGGATCTCACCCCTGCTAGTTCAAAGGAGATCTCAAGAAAATATTCTTCAAGTCTTAAATCTGATTTGGATTTCAAGCAATCATGTGATGGTTCTTTTTGGCATAATCTCACCCATGATGGTTCGAAGGAGAAGACAAAAGACTATCTACACATTTAGAGATTTGATCCTACCTCAGTTGATTCAAATCACAGGTTCAAGGATCATCCTCATATTTTTGGATTTGTTCTCATCACATTCGATCTGAAGAGCAAGTACACGCACATGCTTTCTGAGCATGATCCACTTATTCCTGTTAGATTTTCAGAATTTACTTCAATCTGATCTAGGATCTTGACTGAGAGAACAACATGTACAGCATATCTACAGCATATCAATCATGGAGACAATAATGCAAGCACACAAGAGACACAAAGATTTACTTGGGGAAAACCATAAAGGTGAAAAACCCCAATAACTTCCTCAGAGATAGATAGAGCAATGATACAACCAACCATAAGAGATAGACACAACCTAGCAGCAGATCCTCCTCCTCCATAAGTGCGCCACTCCTCCTTGAGTGCATGTGTGAGAAGTGAGTGTGAGCAAATAGAGTGCCTCCCGCACTCTATTTATACTTGACTTGACTTGCCTTTTTACCTAACACATGTAGGCTCGAACTTAACCACATAACATAATGCTGACTGGGCCGACCCCCAATAGGGTGGTCTAATAACCCTTTGACCCACATGGCCGACCCCCAATAAGGTGGTCTAATAACCCTTTGACCCACATGACTTATACAGGGCCGACCCCAAACAAGGTGGTCTAATAACCCATCAAGTATAAGTTATGACACTTACAATATAAGTGACGACACTTCCTTATAGAGGAATAAAACCATCTCTATAGGAATACAATATACATATATGCGAAATACATTCCGAAGTTACATATACATCAACACTCCCTCTTAACTAGGAAGGTATTTCTCAGCACAGTTCTTCTAGCACAAGTCATCTTCTCTGGATCATCATCACTAGATAATCATCATCGAGTCATCATCATCGTCACTGCTGCTGCTATCTCAATCAATCTCTGAATCAACTCGTCATAGGAAGTTCTACAGAGCCAGTCCTTTTTCATACTGGATGTAGGCCCACCACCTGCAGGTCTTCATCATCACTGGCCATACTATGGAATCCTCAGGACTTATTACGTGCGTCACAAAACCTCGAAAGAGCATCCCAGGATATTACGGGTACACAACTCCAACCTGTAGGATCTCCCAGGGCGCTATTACATGTGACCCCACCACAAAACCTCGAAAGAGCATCTCAGGATGTTACGGGTACACAACTCCGACCTGAAATCTCCCAGGGCACAAATTACATGTGGTCCACCACAAAACCTAGCAAGAGCATCTCAGGATGTTACGGGTACACAACTCCGACCTGAAATCTCCCAGGGCACAAATTACATGTGGTCATGGCAAAACCTCGCAAGAGCATCTCAGGATGTTACGGGTACACAACTCCGACCTGAAATCTCCCAGGGCCCAAATTACATGCCATAGGACAAAACCTCGCAAGAGCATCTCAGGATGTTACGGGTACACAACTCCGACCTGAGATCTCCCAGGGCACAAATTACATGTCCTCCCAGAGCAATGTCTCGAAAGAGCATCCCAGGCTGTTACGGGTACACAACTCCGACCTATAGGATCTCCCAGACATGCTCATCTGCACAACCTAATCCATGGCCACAGAGTATCAAACTGATACTCACCATACATCATCCTGATGTATCCATGATCATCCTGATCATCATCACTGCAACATCCTGCTGCATGTCATCTGGAGCAACATCCTGAAGCTCGTCATCTATGATCATCCTGATCATCACTGCAACATCCTGCTGCATGTCATCTGGAGCAACATCCTGAAGCTCATCATCTATGATCATCCTGATCATCACTGCAACATCCTGCTGCATGTCATCTGGAGCAACATCCTGAAGCTCGTCATCTATGATCATCCTGATCATCACTGCAACATCCTGCTGCATGTCATCATACCTGATCCACTTGATCATCAATGCATCTACCTGATGCATACCAAGTATCTACCTGATACATATCATCATACATGATCCTCCTGATCATCAATGTATCCACCTGATACAAATACAAATACATGATACATATCACCATACATGATCCACCTGATCATACAATGTACCCACCTGATACATATACAGATACATGGTCCATGCATCCAACATGATGCATATACAAAATACATACACATGATCCAACTGATCATATCCAGCATCTACATGATGCGTACATACATAAAAATGATCCAATTGATCATATCCAGCATCCAACATGATGCGTACATACATAAAAATGATCCAACTGATCATATCCAAGCAGAAACCACAACATCATCTTGATGCTCCATCTTCCAGCGCTTACATCCACAGCCATGTGAAGGATCCTCCTTCCAACATGCTTGAAATGGCTTCAGCAAATGTGTCCATCACTTCTTCCTCAAAGTGTCCTCGATCTGAAGAACGCCAAGCCTCTCTCTGAAGTACTCGAACTTCACTCTGGCTAGTGGCTTCGTCATCACATCTGCAATCTGCTCGTCTGTCGCAACATACAGGAGCTTCACAGCTCATCTCTGCACCATATCCCTGATATAGTGATATTTGATCTCTATGTGTTTCGACCTGTCATGAAACACTGGGTTCTCGGACAGCTTCACACAACTCTGGTTATCACAGAAGATACCAGTAGCCTCCAACGGGAGATCAAATAACTCAGACAGTAGCTTCCGTAGCCATACTGCCTCACAACTAGCTGAACAGGCTGCAACATACTCTGCCTCAGCTGTACTCAGTGCTACGCAGGACTGCTTCCTGCTAAACCAAGAGATCACACCTGATCCCATACTGAAGCAACACCCAGATGTGCTCTTCCTATCTGTAGCACTGCCAGCCCAATCTGAATCAACATAACCCTGCAGGTTAAACTTTTGATTCGCCTCATATCTGAGCCCATAATCCACTGTACCCTTCAGGTACCTCAGAACATGCTTTACAGCAACCAGGTGAACACTCCTCGGATCCATCAGGAACTGGCTCAATGTGTTCATAGCAAAGCAAATGTCTGGTCTCGTGTTCGTCAGGTACATCAAGGACCCAATCATCTGATGGTACATGGAGACATCAACCGACTCAGATGAAGCATCACATAGAAGCTTTAGATTCAATGCCATAGGTGTGGCCATAGCCTTGCAGTCCATCATCCCGAACCTCTTCAGGATATCTATTGCATACTTCCCTTGTCCAAGGAATATTCCACCACTCTGCCACACCTCCATGCCAAAAACAAATAGTGCATCATCCCCAAGTTCTTCATCTCGAACTTGGCAGAAAGCTTCTGCTGCGTGTCGGCAATCAATCTATCTTTACCTGTAAGAAACAGGTTATCTGCATACAAAAGTAGTATCACTGGATTGCCTTCTTCAACCTTGTGGAAAAGGTTGGAATCTGCTTTACTCTTGGTAACGTCCAAACTGGATAGAAAGCTGTCTATCCTACCATATCAAGTTCTGCACACATATATGACTACACCATGCTATCTTGAAATCCATCTGGTGCATCTTCTATTTCATCACTTTTGTATTTCTCAATGCTGCCATCTGCAACATGCTTGATCTGATAGTTCTATTTGGAAGTCACAACAGACTTCCCTTTAGCTCTTGGGATCGCATCCCAAACATCATTATTCATGATCGACGGATCATGGCATTCCATTTCTTCATCCCAGATTCTGGGAACTTCAATATCTTCAATAGATATCTTTGTTGCTGGAACAAATGTTGTAGTCCTTTTGTAGGTGAAGATATATAGTCTTTCCTACAAAACAGGTTAAATTGCATGATTAGAAACATCTCATAATTTTTAGAACAAATTCTTACACATAAAGAAATATGTCATACAGTCATGCAATTGTCTTAGCCAATGCTTCAATACAACATTTATCCATATCCCGTAACTTTCTAGATGCCTTCCAATCTCTACCAGAACATTGTTAAGAGTGTGCACAACTCTCAACATGTCAGCAAAGAGGTTTCATTCTAGATAAGTAGCAATGGAATGTTGTACAGTGCCATAGGCCACTTACCCATGCATATTAGGAGTATACTGTTCATCAATGCAATTATTCTAATATGCATAATACACAACCTAATTCTAGGAACATCAGTATATACATTATTGAACAGTATTATTTAAGAAATGACAATTCAAATACTTATCTTTGTTTGTTCGTTGGGTGGACTCCCTCTGAGTCTTCGCTTCCTTGCAGGAGCTGCTGGAGTCCTAATCTGAAGTAGCTTCTTCTACACCTTTCTGTTGTGGAATGTAGAGAGATGGACAACTCCCTCTGAATATCTGCATCCTTGCATAAACCACTAGAGTGTACTCCCTCTTGATCTTTGCTTCCTGGATTACCTGTTCTTGAACTCATATTCATCCTTGGCCCCTATGCATGCTTATTAGTATCATGAATGTGTTATCCTTGTGATCTCATATAAAATCATACATTCATTAGTATACTATTAAAACACAATAATCTCAAGCATGTATAGTCATGATCATTTCAAACAAAAATAGTAAGCATTATTATTCAAGGTTTATGCAGGATTCTTATGGTTAGTCAAATCATAAGAAACATAACATATCTAAACCTATAATTACTCAAACCTATGACTCTTCAGGTTAGTTGAATCATCAATCAAGATAAGAGATATAATATGCATAAAACCTGTGATTATTCAAACCTATACCTTCATGATTCTTCTGGTTAGTCAAATCAATCAATATAAGAGACATAATTCTTTTACTTATATTCCTATTTGACCATAGGACTTTTCTGGTTAGTCATATCATCAATCAAAGTAAAAATCATAATATGCCTAAACCCATGAGTACTAACTTCAATGAATAATCATAATCAATCATGCCAAGTATACTTAAATAAAGGATCTTATCACAAGGTGAGATTCTAACTTGATATAGGAAAAACATACCTGGATTAGCATGCTAGCTAATTATGTCTAACATACTCACATGATGTCTTCTTGTTCTTCTTCAATGACTTGTGCTAGTAACCTGTATATCTCATTGGTTAACCATTATAAAACCAAGTTATACATACCTCGTAAATGGATCTTTTATGAGATCCATGACAATGGATGAATCTTTGTCCTCATTTCATCATGATCATATGTTCTTTGAACCAGAACATGATTTGTCTTTCTTGGTGTACCTTTCATGTTAGTAGACAACATAAATCTCATACAACACCATAATGCATTAGTACAATCATAAGTGTCAACACCCTAATCAATGAATATTTTCTATTGTGCATTCATAGTTTTATTAAGCTAATATGACAAGTCTAAAATCAAGAAGACAAACATACCATGAACAAATCTCAAAACATACCTCGATGAGTCATACCTGTCGAGATCGCTTGTAATCTTCTTATGTAAGGCCTTAGCCTCATCTCCCTCTAAAACAGGAACTTCTTCACTTATGCAAGTGACCAATCCATCTTCTTATAGGATTAATCCAATCTACTTGATTTACAAGAACTGGGACTGGAGCTAGATATGGGTTTGTCAGAGAAAACCCAAAAATTCAAACTTTGAATTTCAAACTTCTGAAAGGATAGAAATATGCGCCTTGATGAGCTGATCAAGCTGGTATATTCAGAATTTGAAAACTACAAAGTTTCACTCCTCAATTTTGCCTTTGAGACTTCTGGATTCACTGGATCTGACCCTGAACTGGGGTTTGATGAAGCCCACTCTTCTGCCCAGTCAAAAGTTTTGATCCAAAGCTCTAAGCTTCTATTTTTCTGAGGAGCTTCCAGCCATGGTCACAGATTTCAAAAATTCCCATTTTTACAGAAGCCCTAATTTTCCACTTTTCTGATCAAAGTCCCGAACTAGGGTTTGATCAAGCCCGGCCTTCTGCCCAACCAAAAATTCTGATCTTGGTCTCTAAATTTCTATTTTGATGAGTAGCATCCAGCCGTGGTCTCCGATTACAAAAATTTCAACTTTCTTCAAAGCCCTAAATTCCGGAAGCCATGAATGAAGGTACCAAAAAAATAATTCTGTTTTGACAGAAATATGTACCTGATTGTTTCTGGTGTAACTCCGAAATTTTTGATCCACAGGGTCGGAAATTTTTTTTTGAGATAGCCTGACTTGTTAGCTTTCCATCCTGACAGGTCTGACCTCAATTGGATGTTCTGAGAGAGAGTTATGCCAAATGTCGCAACGTGACCGGTTTTGGGAAAATACAGGAGAGCGAACTTGTACGGCGTGCCACGTGTCACTGTTTGACCTTCGGCCTCTGAAAAAGTTTGCTGAGATATCTAGACCTGTTATCTTTCCATCCTGACAATTCTGACCTCAATTGGATTCTCTGAGAGAGAGTTATGCCAAGTGTCGCAACGTGACCTGTTTATGGGATAATACAGGAGAGCGAACTTGTACGGCGTGCCACGTGTCACTGGTTCAACTTCGGCCTCTGAAAAAGTTTTCTGAGATAGTAAAGTCTCTGTACTACCTGTCACTTTTCACGAAATTTCATTTGGAGCTTCCTAGCCCAAGTTATGACCTTTTTCCCAAGGTCACCTGATTTTGACTCAGATCTGGAAGAGGCAGAAACCCTATACTGTACAGATCATAAATCACAAAGTAAAACGAATTAGAGGTTGTCCTTTGGACACAAGGTACCTGGAGATCTTAGCTTCGGCCTGTAACAATTTCAGATCCGAAAACTTCGCCAAAACGGATTTATAGCGAAAGTGCTACGATGACTGGTTTTTTCTATATCAAGCCCTAGCATCGTAAGTGCAACAAGTGTCATACATGCCATATCATGCCTTCTTTCAGGCTAGCTCTGATACCATGTTAGATTTTCAGAATTTACTTCAATCTGATCTAGGATCTTGACTGAGAGAACAACATGTACAGCATATCTACAGCATATCAATCATGGAGACAATAATGCAAGCACACAAGAGACACAAAGATTTACTTGGGGAAAACCATAAAGGTGAAAAACCCCAATAACTTCCTCAGAGATAGATAGAGCAATGATACAACCAACCATAAGAGATAGACACAACCTAGCAGCAGATCCTCCTCCTCCATAAGTGCGCCACTCCTCCTTGAGTGCATGTGTGAGAAGTGAGTGTGAGCAAATAGAGTGCCTCCCGCACTCTATTTATACTTGACTTGACTTGCCTTTTTACCTAACACATGTAGGCTCGAACTTAACCACATAACATAATGCTGACTGGGCCGACCCCCAATAGGGTGGTCTAATAACCCTTTGACCCACATGGCCGAACCCCAATAAGGTGGTCTAATAACCCTTTGACCCACATGACTTATACAGGGCCGACCCCAAACAAGGTGGTCTAATAACCCATCAAGTATAAGTTATGACACTTACAATATAAGTGACGACACTTCCTTATAGAGGAATAAAACCATCTCTATAGGAATACAATATACATATATGCGAAATACATTCCGAAGTTACATATACATCAACAATTCCCAAGAAGAAGATACCTCCAGACATATGACCAAACATCACACCTGTTTGATTTTGGAGCATTTATTTTTGTGTGTGCCTTACAGTCTATTTTGGGGAGGGGTATTTTTTCCATGAGGTTTTCCCCATTTCCTCGGTTTATTGACTGTTATTATTATTCATTGTATTGGGTGACCTTTGGTCTTAGTTACCAAGGCCCAGGATGGATTAAGGGGGGGTGTTAGGATATTCCTATACTCCATCCTAGTCCTACCAGCATTTTCATTATTTGCATTTTCATTCTTGCATGCATTCCTGCATGCATCCCACTCATCAGTCCCAACACCTAGCCTCAGTTAGCAAGCCCCTCGGAGCTTCTCTCAGATCATTTTTAGCCCTCCTAGAGCTTAGTGCGCCCTTCCTCCTTGATTTAAGGAAGCCACTCGCCCTCTCTCACCTACCATTCAGTTGTACTTCAGTTAGTTGAGTTATCATCAGTTCTTTCCTTGATTTAAGGCTAGACTGACTCTCAACTGATTGTATCACTCCGATAGACCTCCAGTGAGACTGAACTTCCCATTCTGACTCCATTTATCTCCTCATGCGCCCTCCACTGAGCCTCCTTCATTAAGTTAGTTCCAGTTACACTCAGTTACACCTACCACACTTAGTTAGACTCAGTTTGATTGACGATTGACAGTTACTTAAGCATTGATGACTCCACTGATGATGAGATAGACTTCTAGTTGTGCTCCGATGACACTCCAGTGATATTTTGATCACTCCATGAAGGCTAATTCAAATTGCCACCTTGGCATTCGAATCCTCATGCATTGTACTACTTATTGTCCATATTGTGATTAATTAATTAGTGTGTGTGAAGTATTTTTGCTTCTATCCGAGTTCTACTGTATTATTATTTTGATGCTCATCTTACTGCATTGACCACTCTTAATCTTATTCCTAAATTCTTTCATTATGAGGTATACATCATCTTAGATCTGCTGTGAGGATTTTCACACTTGCCTCCATCCTTCTTATGTGGGATGATCTCCATAAAAATCCTAGATGATCTACAACTATTGGCAGACAGGTTGGATGAGTCAATGTCACAGTATCACGGATGTTGCGCAAGGCCGAAGATACCGCGAAGGAAGGAAAGTAGCACACAAGGTGATAGTATTTTATGTATTTTGGGTCATTTGGACTGCGTTATGTGTAGTTTTGGGTCAATTGGACCCCATTATGTGGGTTTTGGGTCATCTTTTTGTATAGTTTGTTAAGAAGTAGTTAGACGATTGCCTAAGTGGACCGCAAATGTAAAGGCGTAAGCCTATAAATAGACTTAGCATTATAAGTGTTGAAAGGGGAATAGTGGGGATATAGAGTTGATAGGTGAGTATCTGGATATCGATTGAGAGATACATGAGCTGATGAAGGATTATCTTGTTGTATCTGGGTTTTTGCGGAGATAAATATGATGCGATAGAGTTTTGAGCAGAACCATTGTGTCTTTCCTATTTTTATGTGGTAAATGCATTATGCGATATGAATCTGTGAATGATGCAATGTTTCCTTGCTATAATTAATGATTTACTATTATATCTGTTGCGCATTAGTAGTTCTGTCAATGATAAGATCTGTCGAATGATGTTGCAATTATGCTTAATTCTTGAGTTGAATGGTTAAATCTATTTTTGAAAGTCGCAATAAGTTGATCAGTTGATGCACAAAATCCTCCTTCATTTGGCGGAAACATGGTTCTGTCAACTCTCCCTTGAACATCTCGGGTGAGACCTCATCTGCTCCGCAGGTGTTGCTGGATAGGGTAAAACCTGTCTAGGCCGGTGCTCAGGGAGATTGCGGTGGTTTGGGTGTCGATAGTGTGAGGAACCCCTGTCGATTGGGTTTGTGTCAACAAATGGTTCCGTTACCGGGACCGTAGCGCAAAGTGAAAGGAGGATATGTTGTGGCATCCGACAAGACCGGAGATTCAATATTGGTTCGACCTAAAGTTGCGAGAGTTCACTGAAAAAGAAAATCAAAACCTTGGGTTGTTGACAGATTGGTGGGTTGCAAAGTACATACATGACGGTACACACGAATATTTTTTCTGTGAATTCCCAATCATCCTGCATGAATGGTTAGCAAAATTGACCTATCAGAAGAGGAACCTCCAAGGCGGTGAGACGATAGCTTGGACCACAGAACTGATCTAGGAGCTGCAAGAAGTTGACAACAAAGCATTGCGGGCTATTGAGGTCTGGGTCGATAGTATATTGGAAGGTTATATCATTGAGTTTGCGGTTGATACGATAAATTCTTATAGTGAAGTAGAAAGGGAATTATTCAATGGACCAAGAGGTAGGTTTCTGTTGTCGCTACAGTTGTCCATTAAGATGTTCATTTGCGAAAAGGGCATACTAAAGATGCACCTAGACCAGTAGAAACCTGGTGGGAAGAGGCTGTGGATACCGCGACAGCAAGGGGCGGTACATGGAATGATACGGGGTAGATGGGTGCAAGTTATGAAGAGACCGTGAAGGAATCCGAGGAAGAGAGTGGTCTTACAAGGGGAGGAGCAAGGTTTCGACAGGAAAAGAGGCAAAGGACAGGAGAAGGTCCTGCTGCGATCGAAACGTAAATCCATGAAGGAATACCACACGGGACGAAGCAACCTCACAGTGCCGACAAGGACAACTAGGCTACACCCAGGATAGAGGTAGGACCAAACCCCAGTAACAACGTGCCCAAAACTCCTCTCACTATCTCTCATCCAGGAATAAATACAACTTTGACACCACCATGTTCATCGTGTTAACAGAACTTGATTGTTAGTATCTCAACGACTGTAGGTAGGAAGCGCAGGATGGCAGGCGAAGATGCAAAGTTGCCGTTGTTCCATGGAAATGGAACAGATAATCCCGAACAATACTGGTTCTTATGTGAAGCAGTATGGAATGTTAAGCAAATTACTGATGATGATGCCAAGAAAGGACAATTGGACGCAACTCTTCGAGGTCGCGCATTAGACTAGTTTATGAAGTTTGTTCAAGTTCCCGTAGGCACCCCAGAGAAGACATTGGAAGAAGTCAGAAAAGGATTGATTGCAAAGTTCAAAAAATCCAAGTCTGAAGCGCAGTATATTACATAACTAAAAGAGATTAAGCAGTATCCTAATGAAACTGTGTGGGATTTTGACCAACGGTTCAAAACATTGATGGCAAGAGTCAGCTTTGACATGAGCGATGTCCAGCACAAAGAATGGTTCATCGCGACATTGCTACCTCACATTCAACTACCGCTGATGCAACAGAACATTACAACGTCGAGTGAGGCTCTGGAGATTGCAATGCGGTTAGAATCTTCACGATTTGGTGAGAACGCAATGGGCATGTCGCAGATTCAGACACAGTTGGCCAACTTAACAATACAGTTGCAAGACCTTAAGAAGGGTAAGGAACATCGTGAGGAGGCTTGGTGTATGCAATGTCATGCAGAAGGGCATACTAAGGATAGTTTCCCAGACTTACACAACTATCTGGTATCCGGAGTGCTTGTTGTGAGGAAAATGCACCTTACTATTTTTAACGAGCTCGAAGGAAAGGTGGAAGACTGCTCATCACCCACTTACTATTTTTAACGAGCTCGAAGTAAAAGAAGAATGCTCAAAATCTACTTACTGTTTTTAATGAGCTCGAAGTAAAAGAAGAATGCTCAAAACCTACTTACTGTTTTTAACGAGCTCGAAGTAAAAGAAGAATGCTCGAAATCTACTTACTGTTTTTAATGAGCTCGAAGTAAAAGAAGAATGCTCGAAACCTACTTACTGTTTTTAACGAGCTCGAAGTAAAAGAAGAATGCTTGAAACCTACTTACTGTTTTTAACGAGCTCGAAGTAAAAGAAGAATGCTCAATTTGGGAGGAGATGAGTGTCAGGGACATGCAAAACTAGCTCCAAGCGCATGGAACAAAGCTATGCCTAATGCAAGAAACATGAGCAAGATAAGTACACTCAGGGTGTGTCTCCTCCAGGTAAAAGGTGTCAAATTGTGAGGGAAAAATGATACAGGGCTTAGCGGAAACGAGATCAGAGATGGAGGCTTATACAACGGGCTAAAAGCGTGGAAGCCGGCTTCAGGCTCATTAGCGCAAGCGGGATCATAATAGATGCATATGCAATTTGAACACAAAGATGGGAACCTTATCAGGGATGGCCAGAAATATATGAGGAAGAAAGATATGAGGCTTCTTCTCAAAGTCATGGTAAATCTAAAAAGGCTCCCGAACCTATGAGAAAAACTCAGCATGGGCACCAGAATGGCATAAGGGTGCTGACTAGGGTGACCCATGTTAGGTAGGCTCTGCTGTCAGACTGGTGCACAATGCATAAAGAGATGGCTAACACACCAATATCCAACAGGTTCGACCCTATGGTGAATTTGGCTGGCAAAAGGTTCAAATGCAACATAACAGCGGGGAAGCCTAAACCTATATGCAAGGTTCCGAATATACCTGACATGGTTGCACAAGGTGTTGAAAAGGACCAGTAAGCAAGTATACATCCAGCTAAGAATCCTGTCTCCAAGAAACATTAGTACCAGGATCATATCTAAAACATATGTAAGGAAAGACCCGATACAAGTCACTGTGGTAGAAATACTTTCAACTTCACTATCATCAACAGCAGGCATAAACAAGGCAGAGTTTTCAAATGAAGACTCTACGGTACCCAAGCCCAAGGACTTACAATCAACAAGATCAACTTCAGGATGAAGATCAAAGTTGAAGGACATGATGGAATCTGCAGAAACAAATTCATCATCACGAGAGTTGAAAATTCTAGAAGCAGAATCAAACTCAGCAGGAACACCGATTTGCGGATCTATAGGAGAGTCCAAAGACTCAACAGTAGGAAGATCAGACTTTAAGGTCAAACCGGGGTTGGACATAACTACGACTGGATCAACATCCAAATGAATGGCAGACTGTACTATAGACTCTAGGAAAACTTCATCGGAAGGAAGTATATCATCCCAGATAGAACACATATCTAAACATTCAGATGGAGGTGTCACTTGGTCAAAAGCTGGGACCAAGTCCCGAGAAGGTAAGCATGAATTCAGAGACTTCTTCTCAGTAGCATTTGAACTCAAGGAACAATATGCCACAACACTCCCATGTGACATAGTAGTGCCTAATGCCGAGGGATCAGACTGGTCTACAGTTGGGTAATAAGGAGGATCAACGAATGCAAGTTGATCGATGGTGACAATGTTTTCGTTATGAGGGAAATACATCACACGAAAAAACGTAGACACCACAGCATGCATAGCATAAACGTAATCACGCCCAAGGATCATATCAAAGTCCATAGGGTCCTTTAAAACCATAAAATCAACTAAGACTGTTTTTCCACCCAAAGTAATAGGTGCCTGATGGAGGAATCCAAATGGTTCACTAGGTCTTCTATCGAAGTTCAACGGCCAATTAACAGCTGGAATAACATTAGGGAAACCCAAATATCTCCAAGCATAAGTGGATAAGATACTAACAGAAGCACCTTCATCAATAATACATCAGTCAACCGTATGGTTCCTGATATCAACCTTTATCTGGAAAGGTGTCGAAGAAGGAAGACGAGGCTCGGCTAGACTATTCCAATCAAAGGAAACAATCCTAGGGCTTGGTAGGGGTTCACATGGCACAGATGAAGTTCCCCCTTTTTCAGGAATATCCAAACTGGTAATGCAGAAGATTTCAGTAGTAGGTGCATCAATCTCCGAAGGACTGATGGGATCGGTCGAAGATTGCATCGATTCGATCACTTCACTCTCTGAAGGAAGAGTGGGGTCGACCAAAGATTGCATTGGTTCAACCACTTTATCAACCAAAGGTTGATCTGACTGCAGGGAATCTATAGACAACTCAGGAACAGAGGTTCCTTCAAACATGGACCACACTCTTCGGGCCTCTGGAATGGCAGGGCATCGGTGAGTAAGGTGATCTCCCTTACAAAGTTTACAAGGGAACTTTGGTTTCCGTCCTATCGGTTTAGACTGCTTTACAATATCAGTACTCTCAGCATGACTAGCATTGGCTGACAGCTTGCCCCCAGCATGACTCACAGAGGCTGGTTGCTCAGAAGCAGAAGACTTTTGAACTAAGGACTACACTTTTTTGCACTTCTGGAAGTACAGGGCACAAGTAAGTAAGGTGATCTCCCTCGCAAAACTTACAAGGGAACTTAAGCTTCTGTTTGTTTGGTTTGTCGACAATGTCAACTCCCTCAGCATGACTTGCAGTGGCTGATCTGGTGTCTCCAGTATGACTCACAGGTACTGGTGACTTGTCATTAATATGACTAGCAGTGATCAATGACGTGTCCTCAACATGACTGACAGTGGTTGAAGACAAACTTTCAGTATGATTTTCATTGACTAAAAGTTTTCTCCCAGCATAACCTCCAGAGGCTGGGTAGGTGCCCCCCGCATGACTTGTAGAGGAAGGGTGCTTGCCCCAGCATGACTCACAGAGGCTTGGTTGTTGCCCCCTTGTTTTGGCATCTTCTTCCCATTCTTCCTCCGTCTATTCCTTTTAGACTGCTGGTTACTAGTATTGCTACTTTCGCCACATGAGGTAGAAGGAGGAGGAGAAGATGTTACTGGCAAGGGAGGCACAGGGTTCTGATGCTCTTGATTTGAGGTGCTGACAAAAGAAGCGTCAGGAGCATGCAAGGAATTCGGAGTGGAAAACAACCAAACCGGCAGCCCAATAGTGAATCCAGGAAGATTCAGAGTAGCCATTAAGGGAGTACCAATGTTTCCAATGAATGGAACATCACAAGGATCCCCCGGAATAGGGGTACCTTTATTAGCACTCGCCAGAATGCTAGACATGGTTTCCTGCTCAAATGAACAAGAAGTTCTCTAAGGAAAACTAAAAAAAGTAGCACAAAGAGCACACCACTAAAAAAGGTCCTAGGTAAATCAAACCAGGAAAACAGATGCCTTCTGGAGAAGAGTCTGGGATGATGAGGGCCCAGAACAGATCAACGAAGGAAGAAAGACAGTTACCCGGGGTCCACAATACAACGACTAAGGGTGCAAGCGCTGGAATCACCCAACTGCCCTCCCAAAGACCTGCAAGGGATTTCCTCCCACGTCTGTCTTAGGTACAGCAGATATACCCTCCGCTGTCACCTGTGTATGAACCTAAAGTCAGATACTAAGGATACCACAACACCGAAAACTCCTAGGGGAACAGTCACCGGTCGAATCAGAAAGCGTAGGCAGGGTAACTAAGCCCGAAACTCGAAAGAGTCCCCAATACGCAATCCAATCCTGGCGTATGCTCGAACAGAAAGTAGGAGGAGTATTCCCAACAATCTGATCTCGCAATGACCTGCTGCATAGATCCCAAGCAAGTTTTGAGTGAAATGGGTTTACCTGTGATAGTCTTACTACGATTTTTGTGTAATGTGTGATCTTGGGTGGTTTGAGGTGTTTTAAACCCAAGATCCTAACCAAAACTAGTTGGTGTAGTGTAACCTAGAAAAGAAAATGTTACTAGTACATTTTATTACGGTTCATTTTAAAGGTTACTTGATTACTCAAAAAGGTAGTGGGTGTGTGAGAGTGGTTATAGTAGAGATAGAGTACTGAAATATTTACCACCAAACAAATCTTTTTCTTTTCAATGCAAGTCTTAAAATTATGATCTAGAATGCATGTGCAAATGCAGTTTTTAATATTTCGAATGCAAAAAAGGTAAAAATAAAGTCTAAATAAACCTAAGAATGCAGCTACTCAAGCAAATAGGTATGCAAAAGAAAACTTGTTCTTTTTGATGCAAAGCACTCTAAAATCTTTTAAGCCACTTGCAAGGTACTCTATTCAGAAGATAAATCAAAAAATTTTATGCTTTTCAAAGGTAAGAAACAAAACTGAAACTAACCTACTATCAAAGCAAAGCAAAGAAACTTTCAGGTTCTCTTTATGAAATAGTAAAAGCTACCAAATATGACTTTCAAATTCTTATTGATGTAAGCATGCCAACCATTGGGAAAAGAGTACAAAAACTACTTTTAGACCCAAACGAAGCAAATGACCTACGAAGAAGTATGGTTTGGTAAAGTCAGGTCTGCACATAAACAATGCAAACAAGGTCTTGAACAACAGCCAAAACACTTGAGCTTTCACTACAAAAGAAAAACTAAAAGCATAAGGGAGAATAAGAAACCAACCTAAAAGAGAAATTTCACTCAAATAGATACAAACAGGGTCAAGAAGACTCAAGAGGTTCCAAATCTAGTGGAAAATGGGGCAAGCAAGTTCAGTCAGACTCAAATTAGGGTACAAAACACCAAACAGGTCCACAACCCCCCACTTAGGTCAACAAACCCCAAAACTTTCCAAACAAGCCCAAATTGATCAAAAGAGGTTCAAATCATGAATGTAGGATCAGCACAAGGATGGGAGACCACTTACAGTGGTTTAACTCAGACCTAAGGTCATCAGGGACCTCAAAAAATGCAGCCACAGCCCCCAGATTTGGGTCCACAACCCAAAAACTCAAAAATTTCAAACCCAGATTTTGAGCGCTACTGTGTATGAAGGAAACTAGCGCTCATAGCAGTATGGGCGCTACTGTGCAAAGGAAAAGTAGCGTATGGGCTCTATTATGTGGTACAAACAGTAGTGTACAGGTGGAAAAAGTTGAAAAAATGGGGTTAAAACCACCACACCCGGGTCCACAAGGGTTTGCAAGGGCTGGGAAGGGTCTGTAAGAGCCAAGAAGGGTCAAACAGACCCTACTAACTGATCCTAATCAAGAGAATGAACAAAGACCATCAAACAAAACTGAAGAAATGACCTTGGATACCCCTAAGCAGTTGGGCTTTCCCCAGTGGAGTTGCCATTCTGTTGTGAGGAAAATGCACCTATAGTTCAGGGGAGAAACTACCAACTTACGGTGATAAAGATAAACTTACAAGCATTCTGCAAGTACAACAAATAAATGAAAAGATTAGGGTTTAGAGACGTAGGCACCTTATTCAGAAGGTTGATCCTAGCTTTGCTTCCCTCACTCTTCAATGCTTATCCAGTGTCGCAATGCCCAGACCTGCAAAACAACTTGATACCTTTCTCAAATACATTTGACTACATATATAAGATTGATATTCATAATGGAAAGAGACATCAAACTATAATCAAACAGTAATCAAATCTAATACACATTAATAGGTCATGTTTGGAAAGAGAAGAACGTCTAATCTTTATTAATGAATGAAAGCAAGTACATAAAGTTATACCTTCCTTCAAGCTTGGCACTTCACGAAACCTAGATTCAAGGTCTCCTGCTTCCGTTCTCCAAGGATCCCAGCCTCTAAGCAACTGTGCTAGGGTTTACCAAAAAATGAAGCACAAGAGAGGGGGATGAGGGTCTCCATTCCTCCAGCATAACTTTGTAATTGGGCTTGTTCCCTTCACATGACCCTTCTACCCTCCTTATATAGTCAATGAGGAAGAGGAAAAGAAGTTATAACCGCTCAAGAGGTTTCCCAACCAACTTAACTTACTCGAATTTCGAGATTTTGACCAAAACAGGGGTGTACGCTACTCTATAGTAGACAAAGTCACGTACACATGGAAATGGGCACTACTATTATAACAGTGGAGTCGCGCTCAATAGGGTATACATGCTACTATCATGCCTGTGTACCAGCGCTCATACTGAAAAATGGCCAAAAACAGGCTTTTCTGCTCATTTTCAGGAGATGGTTTGGTCTGGAAAAATGTTCCTAAGGGTCATATACATCAAATGGTTCAAGAATGAGGTAAGTTCAACCATTTTTAGTGTCCCAAATAACTCCTCCATCCACAAATGTCCTGTTGTGTGACTGAACTTGTTCTCAAGAAGTGTCGTCATGTGACCAAGGGAAGCAAGTGTTGTCACGGACGGAGAGGTGTCATTTAAAGCTATAACAATGCTAAACCTATTGAGTGGCGGAGGTATGCAGTCGTGCCGCATATGTCAGTTATATGGGCATCGACATGAGGAGTGTTATTACATGCAAAAGATGGTCACAAAGATGATGAATTTGTATTGTACATTCTACAAATCCATGGGACATGAAGATAAATATTTCCGCGTCTATGGCTTTCTTCAGGAGAGAACATACGATGCATTCTATATGAAGGATGACCAGCGTGTTATACAACAACCGCAACTGCAGCCACAGGTAGCCTAGCTGCTACCTCAACCGCAGATGCAGTTTGTACCGCAACCGCAACCACAACAGTTTATGCCACAATATACTCAGATGCCGATGGCTCCGCAACAACCATAGTACATTCAACAGCCGCAGTACATTCAGCCGACACCTTGCATTCAGCCAAGACAGTGTGTGCAACTGCAACTAAATCCCATGCAACAACAATTTCCTCAACCAAATTATCAGCAGCAAGGGGGATTCCGGAAGGATGCGGTGGAGGATTTGGTCGTGGAGGAGGACAAGGTTGCGGACCTGTCCAATGTTATAATTGCAGAGTGTTGGGACACTACTAGAGAGATTGCCCACAGTTGCAGACACGGTGTACGTTTTGTTTTGTTACTGATCACACTGTTGAAAATTGTCCGCAGTTGATTGCGCGATGGCATGCATGAAATATACCGCAGTTGCAGAATCAGAACCAGTTGCCAAATTAGAATCAGCCATGGAACCAGAACCAATGCTCGAATCAGAACGCCAACCAGAATGTGAATCAACCTGCGAACCCCTCGCCAAACTAGAATCAAGGACCAACTGTTGCGACAATTTCAGCAGAGCCGAGGACACAAAATGATGTTGTTGTTTTATCACTCGCTGGGGTGCGACAATAGGAGAAGATGGTTCGCATCCTCTGATCCTGTTGGCTGGGAAGAAAAAGGTGTAGTTTGACATTGATTCCGAGCATGACGCATTCTTTCAAGCACGTAGTGCGATGGAAAAAGATCACAGTAAGTCAATTGTTTATGACATGCCCTCGGATTTCGACTCAACGTCGGAAGTAGGACTATCACGTCATTTGGGCACCTTAAAACACTTCTTTGAACATTGTTTATTGCTGGCAAGAGATCCTGATGCTCTGGTCGAGATCGAGAGTCTGTTGTGGCAACCGACTCAGGGATGGAGGGAATCCGTGGTGAATTCCTTGCAAAGGAAGAAGACGGGCAAGGAAATGCGCATGAATGTCCAGATTGGGGACTATGAGGTCGATTCAGTTATTCTGGATCTAGGCTCTAATGTTAACATATTGACAAAGCAAGCATGGCAAAAGATGGGGAGTCCAATGCTGAGTTGGTCTTCTGTATAGCTGCGATTGGCTAATCAGGCCAAGGTGACACCAATTGGGAGCGTTCCGCGGCTTGTGGTGGATATTAAGGGGATGAAGACATATGCAGATTTTGATGTCATTGAGGTTGTCGAAGGTGGAAGCTCCTATCTCGCATTACTAGGGATTGGATGGGCTCGTGACAGTGCAACAGTCATTAATTTTAAGAAGCGGATGATGACCTTTGAAAATTAGGATCTCCACGTCATCGCTCCGTTGGATCCGGCTGAAGGGCGACGATATGTTGAACCTGTCAAGGATGAAGTTGGAAGAGGATGGGATCATGCATATAACATTCAAGAAGATTACATTTATCCGACTGCTGGTGGAGAACTTGGTTGGCGCAGTTCCAGCTCTGCGTCTTCCGACTCATATGATGCTTTAGAGAATTGGCAGAATCGCCTACATGAGGTATCGTTCCGAAAGAGTGGGTTGATCACATAGTCGCTGCGGCATGTTGCGACTGAAACTGTTGAGTTTTCGGTATATGAAGGACTGCCTGGATTGTCTAAGTTTCTAGTTGCATTTGAAGCTAAGGTGTCAGAACCGTAGCGGTTGGTGGCATTGGAGGAGGCGTTGAAGGCTACTCCAGCACAGTGGTGGGAGACCCATAAGAAGTCGATTACTAGTTGGTCGCAGTATCGAAGGTTGATGACGGTTCGCTTTGGCGACACAGAAATATACCACATCGGAAGGTGTGATGAGAAGAATGACCCTGGCAGTCATCTGATGGAATATCAGACTTTGCAGGCTTCACGACCAAGAGATGAATGGGTCCATGCTTTTATCCATACTTTGCATGAAATGACGTGATCATGGTATGCTTCAGCTGAGTTGCAAGGGGAGATTACCACTTGGTTAGAGTTGACAGTTTGCTTTACTCGTACCTTCAGATTCGTGGATGCCAACCCATATGTAATAATGCTTTGTAGCTCATCTGCAATGTTGTTCTGAAGCTTGTTCCAGTGGCATATCCTGTGGATCCGCATACGCACTGTCAGATGCAGTCACAGATGGAATGCTATAATATCACTGGCGGGCCAGAGGATGGTGATGACCCGCGGAACGTCAATATTCCAGAATCAGAAGAAAGTCGCAATGTTGTAGCACCTGACACGCCAATAGATCCGATCAGTCAGCCGCTGAAGCTCCAGAAGGTCAACATTGGGACAGAAGAGAACCCAAAGTTTGCAAATATTGGCGCTTACTGGGAAGAAGACATGATGGCGAAGGTCACCGACCTGTTGCATGAGTTCCAATATTTGTTCCCTATGAAGTTTTCGGAGATGAAGGAAATCTTGGGGGATTTAGGGGAGATGAAGATTCTGTTGAAGCTAGATGCAAAACCAATTAGGCAGCGACCGTTTCACCTGAATCCGCGACATAAGGAACGGGTCAAAGTTCAACTTGATCGCATGTTGGATGCTGGTATCATTGAACCGGTCGAAGAATCAGAATGGATCAGTCCCATGGTGGTGCAGGATAAGAAGACAGGTGAAGTCTGGATTTGTGTTGACTTGCGAAAGCTGAATGACACATGCATGCATGATCCATTTTCGACACCTTTCATTGATGAAGTGCTGGAGGGCGTGGGATGCCAAGAGATGTATTCCTTCATGGATGGTTTCTCTGGCTATCATCAGATCATGATTGCGAAAGAAGACCGCCACAAGACAACATTTGTGACTGAATGGGGTTGTTTTCAGTACACGGTGATGCCATTTGGGATGAAGAACGCTCCTGCGATATTCTCTTGGGTTGTTGTTGCTGCTTTAAGGGATTTTATTCAGAATTTCTTGCAAGTTTATATGGATGATTGGACAGTGTATGGATTGATCAGCGATCATCTGGAAAATTTGCGACTTATGTTGGAGCGTTGTCGACAGCATCATATATCGCTGAACTTGAAGAAGTGCATTTTCTATGCACCATTTGGGATATTGTTGGGTCACATTGTTTGCAAGTAGGGATTGTTGGTCGATCGAACAAAGATTGCGCTCATTCTAAGCTTAACATTGCCTACCAATGTCAAGCAGTTGAGAGCGACGTTGGGGCACACAAGGTATTATCGTAAGTTCATCTGGGGTTATGCAGCGATCATGACCCCTATGGAGAAATTGTTAAAGAAGGATGCGATATTTTTGTGGAGTCTCGAATGTGAAGTCAGTTTAGAGACGCTGAAGTCCAAGATGGCTTCTGTACCACTACTGGTATTTCTTGACTGGAGCAAGGAATTCCATGTTCATGTAGATGCATCATCGATTGTGTTGGGAGTAGTGCTCACGCAACCAGGGGAAGGCGATCTGGATCACCCAATTGCTTTTGCGAGTCGGAAGTTGTCGTCTGCATAGAGGAATTATGCCACTACAGAGAGGGAAGGCTTGGCGATGGTATATGCATTGTAGAATTTTAGGCACTACTTCTTGGGAGGTCACTTCAAGATGTTCACTGATCACTCTGCTTTGAAATATCTGGTCAATAAGCCTGTATTGGGGGGGAAGATATGTCGCTGGTTACTTCTTTTTCAGGAGTTTGATTTTGAGGTGATTGTGAAACCAGGCCGCTTGAATGCTAGGCCAGATCATTTGTCACGAATTGAGATAGGGGAGGAACCAACTAACATTGAAGATGGGTTTCCAGATGCGCAACTGTTCAGGGTTGAAGTAGCCAATGACTACTATGAAGAAACCATTCAGTTTCTGGCGACAGAAACCGCACTAGAGGGGTTCACCACAAGTCAGAAGAAGCAACTGGTGGTTAAGGATATAGATTTCCAGTTGATTGAAGGACAGTTGTACAAAATGGGATCATATGAGATCTTGAGGCGATGTGTCCTGCCTCATGAGAAAGGGAAGATATTTTCAGAAGAACATATAGGAGTGGCTAGTGGGTACTATGGAGGTCGTGCGACTGCCAGGAAGGTGCTTCGCGCAGGGCTTTGGTGGCCCACTCTTCACAATGATGCGACGGATTATGCGCGGACCTGCGATGTCTGCCAAAGAACTAGAAAAACCTCCAAGAGGGATGAGACGCCGCTAATACCTCAAGTAACACTACAACCATTTGATAAATGGGTAGTGGATTTTGTGGGAACTATCAACCCACCTGGGAAGCACACTCGTGCACGATACATAATCACAGCAACAGATTATTTGACAAGATGGGCGGAGGCTGCACCAGTTGTAGATTGCACCGCTGCAGCAACAACAACGCGGTTCTTGTTCAACAATATTGTCACTTGGTTTGGCTGCCCGAAGATATTGATGAGTGATCAAGGGAGTCACTTCATTAATCGTACCATCAGTGCATTGACATCAGAGCTTCAAATACAACATAATAAGAGTATGCCATATCATCCGCAGGCAAATGACACGGTGGAAGCTTTCAACAAAGTATTGGAGAATGCGCTGACCAAGGTTTGTAATGCAAACCGCGATGACTGGGATTTGAAGATTCCAACAGTCTTGTGGGCATATCTCACCACTTGCAAACGGTTGATGGGCCAGACACCTTTCAAATTGGTGTACGGGCAAGAGACAGTTATGCCTATGGAGTACATTGTTTCGAGTCTATGCATAGCGGCAACGACAGGCATGAATGATGAGGCAACGTTGGCAGAGCAACTGGAGCAGCTAGTACAACTTGAGGAAGACCACTTTATCGCTGGTTTTCACCAACACGTGGAAAAGGATCGACAAAAATCTTGGCATGATCGCCATATAAAAAAAAAAATAGTTTCAGCAAGGTGACTTGGTTTTGTTGTATGACAACAAGTTCATGAAGCATCCAGGGAATTTATAGATGCATTCGCTCGGTCCATATCGCATCAGTGGCATAACTTCAGGAGGCGCAGTACAACTGTAGCAGTTAGATGGAGCGATGCTCCCAAAGATGGTGAATGGTAGCAGGTTGAATCCCTATAGGATGGGCTCAGAGCAGCGTGATGCCTGAGTCGCATCGAAAAATAATAATAATAAAAATAAAATAAAATGCAGGATGCTAGGTGGCAGGATGGCGCACCAGCAGGGACATAATGCACAAGTAGGAGTGATTGTATCGCAGTTTGGGGTCTGTGCCGCGACAGCTATAGGGTCGCGACCCCGTCAAATCAATAATAAATGCAGGAAATTGAAGACGATTAATTAGCAGCATTAATGACAGATCCAACCGTTGGATTGCCAGAATCGACGACGGATTCGAGTAATTAAGGCGTGATTTGGTCATGATGTGTGGGTTGATTTGGTAATGATGATTAAGGACACAATTCAACATTATAATATGGGGCTGACCCTAGTTGGAAGGGATCATTATGCAGAGTGAGAAGTATAGTTTAGTGTTGCATCGTTGAGTCGAGTTGCCGAGTTAAGTGTAGTGTGTTTTCTAGCAGCAAGTTGTGCACGTTGCTCAGCGCAGGAAAGCGAAGCAGTGACTCTGAAAGAGGTGGAAGGGTGGATGGAGAAGGTGCTAGCTGCAAGAGAGGTGGTAGATGAACTGGAAGACAAGCTAGAGTAGATGATTGCTGAGAAAGCTCAGGCGATAGAGGGGTTGAAGAAAGAGCATGATCGCTGAATAGTGGAGAAAGCCAATCTATGGGATAACAGTGTGCGGTTGGAGGCAGCAGTCTCTGACGCATGTCAACACGTACCAGATCCCACCACGTAATTGGATCCAGTTGAAAGAGCGCAACGACTTGGGGCTGTCATCGCCCAATTACAGTGTGACAATGTGGATTTAACAGCTCTAATAAACCCTGGCACACCACAAGAGAAAGTAGATGAACATAAACACGCCATCAAGGAGTTGGCAACACAGATGGGCGAGATGGAACAGGCAGCGACAAAGATCATTGCAGAGACTGTGCAGTTTTGGGGAAGCATCGTTCAGGACGAGCAGTTAGAACAATTGACCAAGCTGTGGCAAGAAGCGGAAGGGAAACTAGAAACACTGAAGGTGTCGATGAGAACGCTACCACCAGTTGCTCAGGTCACCAAGTCGGCAGAATTGAAAGAATTGCAGTAGCGCGTCGCAAAGGCCGAAGAATGTCAGAAGAAGCGTAACACACAGCTGGAGGAGTTCCAAGAGGTTGGAGCACAGTTTTTGCACAAGGAAAGTTCCACACTACAGGCAGTGCAGGAGGGTTGCCGACAAGTTGCTGAGAAGATGAGTGAGCATCCATATGCGCAGGATGTGACAATGAGTCTGATAGTGGATGTGAAAATAAAGGAGCAAGTCAAGGAGGTCGATCAGCAGTACGAGGACTTCAGGCTGAAGACTACTGAGTACACCATGTCCAGCTAACGTGGCTCGAGGGAGAGCCACAAGATTGTGTTGGGGGCCTGTTGGAAGGTGGTTTGGATGAGTCAACATCGCAGTATCATGGATGCTGCGCAAGGCCGAAGATACTGCGAAGGGAGGAAAGCAGCGCGCAAGGCGATAGTACTTTATGTATTTTGGGTCATTTGGACCGCGTTATGTGTAGTTTTGGGTCAATCGGACCGCATTATGTGGGTTTTGGGTCATATTTTTATAGAGTTTGTTAAGTAGTTAGACGGTTTCCTAAGTGGACCGCAAATGCAAAGGCGTAAGCCTATAAATAGACTTAGCATTGTAAGTGTTGAAAGGGGAAGAGTGAGGAGATAGAGTTGATAGGTGAGTATCTGGATATCGATTGAGAGATACATGAGTTGATGAAGGATTATCTTGTTGTATCTGGTTTTTTGCGGAGATAAGTATGATATGATAGAGTTTTGCAAAACCATTGTGTCTTTCCTATTTTTATGTTGTAAATTCATTATGTAATATGAATATGTGAATGATGCGATGTTTCCTTGCTCTGTTATATCTGTTGCGCATTAGTAGTTCTGTCAATGATAAGATCTGTTGAATGATGTTGCAATTATGCTTAATGCCTGAGTTGAATGGTTAAATCTATTTATGAATGTCACAATAAGTTGATTAGTTGGTGCACAAAATCCTCCTTCATTTGACGGAAAAATGGTTCTGTCATCTCTCCCTTGAACATCTCGGGTGAGACTTCATCTGCTCTGCAGGTGTTGCTAGACAGGGTAAAACCTGTCTGGGCCGGTGCTCAGGGAGATTGCGGTGGTTTGGGTGTCGATTGGGTTTGTGTCAACAACAACTATGAATATAGTAAAACATTGAGATAATAATATTCAACATTAAATATATCATACAAGCACTAAAAAATTTAGCACAATGTT
Organism: Larix kaempferi; assembly: GCA_027924585.1. Taxonomy (NCBI): domain Eukaryota; kingdom Viridiplantae; phylum Streptophyta; class Pinopsida; order Pinales; family Pinaceae; genus Larix; species Larix kaempferi. The sequence goes on along the minus strand of BSBM01000374.1, from coordinate 7,533,365 downwards.
TTTGTTCTTTTACAAACCATAGTTGTATTCAATTTTTGGTGTAAAGGCACAGGGGAGAGATGTTACTATATATTTCCACTCTCTCTTAGGATGTTATGTAACAAATTTATAGAGAAAATGACAATATGGATTACCTTGAAGGGGTAAAAACAATGACCATATGCTTTAATACTAAATGTTTGTAACAAATACTTAAAATATCATAATAAACCGAAGTACACATAATGTACACCAAATGTGTGCATGGAGCACACCTCCAACATACATAAGAGAGATGAGTAACACTATAACTCCTTAAAGAATCGGATAACATCCTCCAAATACCCACTACATTCATATATCCAAATCACATCTTCCATAATGACTACATGACCTCTGTAGACACATATTCACTCATTGCACATGTGAGCCTTTTATTAGGCCAACCACTACTACATGTACATTTACCCCATTACATATGAGTTTAACCCTTTATATGTCTCCCTTGGTGTCATATCATATACATTTAACCCCATACATGTCCCTCTTGGAAGTTGATTTTTTATGTTTAAATTATATTTTTGAATGTATAAATGGATTCAACACTCTCATAAATCCTTATGCATCCAAATTGTGCAATCTCAACCGCTAATATCTTCTTGCAACATTTTTGAAGTTTTTCTAGATTTTAGAGAAAAATTATCAGAAAATGTCAAGGGTGGTGGTTGTAATTAAAGCCCCGCCAAGAGGAATGCATATACTTCATGAATCTCACTACTCTAATCTCAATAGAGAAGAAGACACGTACTAAGACTTCTTCAATAGGAAAAATGGGCAGGATCTAGGGCTAGGCCTGCGACCCCTTGGCCAACACCGAGGCCATTAGGTGGAGTGCCAACACAACAAACAACGGTCCAATACAATGGTTACAACACTATCACATGCCAACTAAAACGATAGAGTAATTCCAACATGACCAACAAATAAACCAAGCCACTGTTCAAATGAATAACACCACTAAAGTACACAGCCCAAAACATATAACAAATTCACGGTGTAAGGGGAGAGGCCCGCGGGTTTTACCCCGGGACCTCTGCCCCCATAATACACCGCTTTACCACTGGGACAAAGCCCATTTTTTATGTGGTAAGTGGCAGATTCTCTCTATGAATTTAAGGCGGAAATGGGGGCCAAAAAGGGGCGCATGGCCCTCCTTTTTGCGCCCCAAAACCACTATAAAACCTTACCAAAAAGCCATGAAAAACACAGTGTACAAGATGCGTTTGACATAGATCCCGAGGAAGAATAGTGCACATATCCCGAGGTTCGTACAATCATTAATAAGCATGCTTCCCAAGGTGGTATTCCGTACAGTCTATACAGTTGCAGGCATAGGTTTTCTCGATTTGCGTGCCAGAGGAGGCCTCAGGAAAACATAGTCCACTTTATAGTCATTTTTCTCAGAATTTTGAGAGGAACACAGTGGTGCAGTCTGTTTCTGAGTTGGACTGACGAAAATCAGAGGTTTTGTCCAGAAAATCATATATGTAATATTTGAAGACTTAATAAGATCGACCTTCTCATTGGAAGTGGCCCGAAGACGTAGCCCAAGAAGGGTGAACTCCGTTATCATCTGTTGTCTTCAATTTCTGGTTTGCATATCTATTTTATTTGCTTATATGTTTGATTTAAATCATTTAAAATTCATCTTTAAAGCCATTTTTTTTAGAATTAACATGCAAATTTCACATGCAATTTTATGGTTAAAAAGATCCTGAAATATTTTCAGATCAAGTTTGGTATCAGAGCAACTTAACCATTGCATTGTGAGTTTGTTTATGTTAGAAAGAGAAAGGATTTAGAGAGGTGAATGAGGGATTGAAGAATTTGATCTAGATATTGGTTCAAGAAGAGGACGAATGGCTTCAGAAAAAGGAGAAGATGGGACTTCTTCAATCCCATCTGAAGGATAATTCCTTAAAGCTTTCATGAAGATGAAAAGTATGGTGGAAGAGATTTATCAAGATCAAAAGAAGGGAGAACTAGGTGGTTCTTCTCATGCAAAAGGTAAAGAATAAGGAGGTGGTGAGGAACCTCCTAAAAATCCTCCATCTTCACCATCTTTTCTTAATGGATCTTTAAATTCCTCACCTGAAAAACAAAAAGTTAATTTCAATGTGCCTCAATTAAAGCTTGATATTAAATTTGATTTACCTATTTATAATGGAGAACTTAATGCTGAAAATTTGGATAAATGGATCCGCCAAATAGAGGTTTATTGTAGGATTCAAAATTTCATTGAAGATAGCTTGAAAATTCAGTTGGCTTCTCTCCGACTTGGAGGGACCACTCTCATATGGTGGGAGAGTATAACTCAAAAGGATTTGGCCTCAAAACGAAATATCATATCCTCTTGGCATGAGTTCACTTCATCATTAAAGAAGCAATTCTATCCATTGGTCTACATGCAGCAAGCCATGATGGATTGGAAAAATTTGAGGCAAGGTAAGGGACAAAGTGTGCAAGAGTACACACAATAATTTTGAAAGAGATCTTTAATACTTGGTATACCTCTCTACAGTCAAGAAATTCTTCTCAAGTTCATTGGTGGATTACATAGTTATTTACGTCATATGATACTTATGTTTAATCCAACTAACCTTGATGAGGTATGCGTTCAAGCGACTCACATGGAGTCAAAGGGGAAGAATAAAAATGAAATTTTTTCCAAGAAACCTTATAAACCAGATGGAAACAAATTCAAAGGTAAGGGGAAAGGTAAGCATACAGCTACAATGAAGAAAGAAGGAGATAAACCTACATGCTCACATTGCCATAAAAAGGGTCATGATGCATCCAAATGTTGGAGGCTTCATCTGGAGCTCAAGCTTGAGAAGTTTCCTAATAAGGAGGACAAGAAGACCACTTCTACAACCATCCAACATGATTTGGGATATGACTCAATGGATGAGACTAAGATTGTTGCTATGGGAATACAAGGTAAAAATCCTTCTACTTCTAATACAAAGCATGAATCTGTTGTTGATGAAAGAAAGAGAAGTCAGAGTTATTTCATATAAGAGTGATCTCTAAGCATACAAAAATAGATACTCCTTTTTATAGTGTATCACAAGCCAATCTAATTTCAGAAGAGATAGTTAAAAAAATTCATTTGGAAACTAAGTTACACCCAAATCCATATCTACTTGGATGTGTATGTGATAATGCACAATTAAAAGTGACAAAACAATGTAGACTTAGGTTTGCTATTACTTATGGATTCATTGATGAAGTAGATCTAGATGTGGTTCCATTGGATATATGTGGTATTGTGTTGGGAAGTCCTTATATTTATGATAGGAAGGATATCTTTTATAGGGAAGATAACATGTATCAACTCACTAAATATTGTATTGAAAATGTTGTTCGTGCACATTGCATAAAAACTAATGTTTCATTAGTTTATGCAAGTCAAATGAAGAGGCTAGTAAATGCTAGTAAGAATTTTTTTCTTATGATTGTTAAAGCAAAGGATGTTGGTCAAAGTGAATCTTTTAAAGGATGTGATCCAAGACTTAAAAAGACCTAACTAAAGTTGTAATTGATTATGATGTCTTGTTTCAAGAACCTAAAGGATTGCCTCCAAAAAGAGAAATCCAACATGAGATTCTCTTTACAACGAGATACACCACTTCCTAACATTGGCATGTACAGGTCTTCAGTAATTGAAAATGCAGAGATAAAGAAGTAGGTTCAGGAATTGCTTGAAAGAGGGGACATTCGACCAAGCTCCTCTCCATGTGGTTCACCAATTGTTTTGGTGCCAAAGAAGGATGACACATGACGTATGTGTGTTGATTACAGGGCACTAAACATAATCACAATTAAGAACAGGTATCCTCTTCCATGGATTGATGATCTTTTGCATCAGCTTAAGAATGCAACTTATTTCACTAAGTTAGACTTAAGAAGTGGCTATCATCAAATTAAAATTCATGACAATGATATTTGGAAGACTGCTTTCAAAACTAAACAGGGATTGTATGAATGGATGGTAATGCCCTTTGGGCTTTGTAATGCACCCACAACATTTATGAGGGTGATGAATGATGTTCTTAGGTCCTTCATTGATGAATTTGTCATAGTCTACTTAGATGATATTTTGATTTTCAGTCATACTTTGGAAGAACATGTCAAGCATGTCAAACAAGTTTTGGATGTACTTGTAAGCGAAAAATTGTACTTAAAGATGTCTAAATGTGAATTTGGGAAGATATATTTAGTATATCTAGGTTACATTGTAGGGGGTGGTGAACTGAGAATTGATCCCTCTAAAGTTGAGGTCATTGTGAATTGGCCCAAGACAAATAATGTAACCGAGGTAAGAATATTTTTCGGAGCAGCCCAATACTGGAGGAAGTTTATTGCTAACTTCTCCTTTATAGATTCTCCATTACATGCTTTGACATGTATGAATAGAGTCTTTTAGTGGGAAGGAAAAGCACAGAAGGCCTTCAACACTCTGAAAGAAAATATCAGTACAGCTCCAATACTTGCACTGCCGGATCTACAACAACCCACGGGGGATTCACTTAATAAACCGTTGTCATAGCACGTTCGTTCGTGGCATATGAAACAATACCCCTAATTCCACTAAATATTGGAAAATGCCTTCCAAAATCTTTTTTTTAACCCCCTCCCAATATGCCTTGCCAATTTAAAAAATCCCCTATTTTCACTAGATATTGTATGTATCGGTTTTTTCATTAACATTTTTTATACCCCTTTATATTTCTACCTAGTATATTGATATGATACCCATCTTATGACCCCACATGCATTCTAATGGTCTAATGGTCTAATGAATAGATAGGAGATCACTTCTTGTATGTCACTAGAGCCAATGCACATAGTACAACATTTAGATTCCATGTTGTAGTTCCCCAATCGCTGACTAAGCCCATTGTGGGCTAGGTATCCAAGCCCCCAGGGCCTGTAACGAGCTCTAGGAGGCTGACTAAACCTCCCAAGGCCTGTAATAGGCATGAGTGGTTGGGAGTTCAAGCCCCCAAGGCCTATCGAGGGCCTATAACAGGCCCTGGAGGCTTAGTGCCTCCCAAGAATATTGGTAACAACTGGCTGATTGCTATTGGTAACAATTGGTTGTCAATGACCACTGTCTCTCGACTAGAAACCCACTTCACCATGAAACCCATGGCCTCAAGCATGCCTCAAGACGTGATTTCCCTATGTACTGGTAAGCCCGAGCCTTGCCTCAACCTGATTTCTCATCCGGCCGTGATCCCGCCATCTCCATTTGGAGGATATTCGTCAGCCCGCCCATATAAAAAAGACCCCAAAGTATTTTTGTATTGTTACATTAAATTAAAAAAACCCTTTGCCCCTTAATATATAAGAAATATTATTTTTAGGTTTTCATGAATATTTAATACCGCAATATGAATGAATGTGATATTATATTTCCTTCTAGTGAAGCTCTCGTGCAACAACCATTTGAGATAGAGACTGATGCTAGTGGTTATGCCATGGGGGCAGTCTTAATGCAACTTAAAAAACCAATATGCTATCATTCTGAAACCTTCTCTAAAGCTATAATTAACTATCCAACCCATGATAAAGAATTGTATGCATTAGTACAAAGTGTGAATAAGTGGAAACATTACTTGATGGGTAAGGAAACAATTATACATACTGATCATCAACCACTACAATATCTTCAATCTCAAACTAAGCTACAACAATCAAGACATTTCAGGTGAATGGGTTTTCTACAACAAGTTCATTTGATAATTAAGTATAAGAAAGGTATTCGGAACAAATTTGCAAATATGTTATCAAGACCTCCAACAAATGATTCTATTGTTATTCAACAAATTCCTTTGGTACATTCAAGTTATGTTGAACAATACACTCGGGATGAAGACTATAAAGAAGTATATGAATCACTAAAACATGGCTCTCAAAATGAAGAATTGAATTATTATATTCATGACAAGTTGTTGTATCATCTTGGAAAGATCTGTATTCCACAAAGTGAAAGAGTACATGTGATAAGAGAAGCACACACTTCTCTCATTTTAGGGAAATTTGGTGTAGGAAAAACTGTAGCACAATTACAAAAGTTTTTTTATTGGCCTCGAATGAATGATACTGTGTCCAAGTATATAAAAGGATGTGTTATGTGTGCAACAAGTAAGCCAAGTAACATAACGTTAGGCTTGTACACTCCACTTCCTGTTCCTTACCGTCCATGGGAAAGTGTTTCAATGGATTTTGTAGGAGGGTTACCAATGTCTAGAAACTTGGACATGATTACTTATATGTTGTTGTGGATAGATTTAGTAAAATGTGCATTCTAATGCCTTGTAAAAAGCAGATCACAACTGAGATGACTGCTCATTTGTTCTTCCAGCATGTATGGGTCCATTTTGGACTACCTACTTCTATTATTTCTGATCAAGATTCTCGCTTCCTTGGGAAATTTTGGTGATATTTATGGGAACTTATGGATACAAAGTTAAAGAAGAGCGCAACATTTCATCCACAAACTGACGGACAAACTGAAGTGGTCAATCATACAACAGTACATCTTATTCGAGGATACTGTGCCAAGCATCCCAAGCCGTGGGATGAACAGTTGCATTATGTTCAACATGCCTACAATAGACCCATGCACTCTTCAACACATAAGTCTCCTTTCGATACATGTTTTGGTTATTTTCCAAAGTATCCCTTAGACTTTGTTTATTGAAATATCTAGTGGGATATCGTCAAGTTGATGCGGATAAAGATTTGAAGGTTATTCAACAGATCCAGTTAATACATCAAGTAGTACAAGAGCAGTTGGAATCAAGTCAGGCCAAGTATAAAGAAAGACATGACAAACATCGAATGGATCATCATTTCCAAATTGGTGATCGAGTATGGCTTCATATCAGCAAAAACCGACTCCAAGGTGAAGGTAGAAAGTTGAAACCAATTAGGTATGGACCTTTTACAATTTTGGATCAAGTTGCTAATAATGCTTTCTAGTTAGATTTTCCTCCTTATATGCAAATGTATTCCTTTTTTAATGTGGAAAACGTGAAACAGTATGAGCCTCCTATGATTGTAGACCAAGATGAACAGGTTCAAGTACCTTCTGTTGATGAGTTTGCTCCTGAATATCTTAATGAACTTCAAAAATATGTTATAATTGGTAATAAGGTCATATCTTCACGAAGAGGTGACATGGAATTTCTTCGTGTGGGACTTAAAGGAATGAATCCAAGTAAAGCATAGTGGCTAGAGACCGGGAGAGTGAGGGAGATGTACCCTCACCTATTTTTTGAATGATCTCATGCTTTTGGTGGCCCAAAAGCTTCCCAGTGGGAAGGTTTGATCCAAGAGGATCTCATAGTTTTATCAAAATAAAAGTCTTCAAAATAAGTAAATAAGATTACAGATACGTAGAGCTCATCAACATATTTCTAACAACACTCGTTTTGTGTGAAACGTCCTCCGGACACAAAAGATATTGGGTTTCAAAGATTCGACAAAAAGCATAAAAATGATGTAAAAAGGGGAAAAAAGGGGCCACGTGGCACACCCATAGGGTGCCACATGGAATGGACAAGTCAACATTGGAAGACACATGGCAGCCCCACAGAGTGCCACGTGGACATGTTGATGACATGGAAAGTGATTTGGACCAATCAGGGTCTGCCATGTTGCAGCCCTGTTGGCCATATAGTTGGACGATTTACCAAAATTATTGAAGACCATGGGAATTGAACCCATGACCTACAAGGCCACCAGCGCCTCCACCAATCCCGTCTAACTAGCGCTCCCAGCATTAGTTCTTAACAACTATAGTGCTGAAATTATTTTTGAAGTTGAAAAACATTTCAATAGGAAAAAGGGGCGAGATCAAGGGCTAGGCCCTCGACCCCTTGGCCAACACCGAGGCCATTAGGTGGAGTGCTAACACAACAAGAAATGGTCCAATACAATGGTTACAACACTATCACACGCCAACTAAACCGACGGAGTAATTCCAACACAACCAACAAACAAGCCAAGCCACGGCTCAAACGAATAACGCCACCACAGTACACCGCCCAAAACATATAACAAATTCACGATGTAAGGGGAGAGGCCTGCGGGTTTGGCCCCGGGACCTTTGCCCCCATAATCCACCGCTTTACCACTAGGCCAAATCCCATTTGATATGTGGTAAGCGACAGATTCTCTTTCTGAATTTAAGGCAGAAATGGGGTCCAAAAAGGGCCACATGGCCCTCCTTTTTGCGTCCCAAAACCACTTAAAAACCTTACCAAAAAGCCACGAAAAATAGTGTACAGGGCGCATTTGACACAGATCCCGAGGAAGCACAATGCCAAGATCCTGAGGTCCGTACAGTCATTAATGGGCACGCTTCCTGAGGTGGGATTCAGTACAGTCTGTACAGTTGCAGGCAGAGGTTGTCTAGATTTACGTGCCAGAGGAGGCCCCAGGAAAACATAGTAGACTTTATACTCATTTTTCTGAGAATTTCGAGAGGAACACAGTGGTGCAGTCTATTTCTAAGTTTGACTAAAATACCTCATAGGTGTTTATAGAAACTCATATATGTAAGATTTGAAGACTTAATAAGATTGACCTTCTCATTGGAAGTGGCCCAGAGACGTAGCCCAATAAGGGTGAACTCCCCTATCATCTGTTGTCTTCAATTTCTGGTTTGCATATCTGTTTTATTTCCTTATGTGTTTGATTCATCTTTAAAGCCATTATTTTTAGAATTAACATGCAAATTTCAGATGCAATTTTATGGTTAAAAAGATCCTGAAAGATTTTCAGATCACCATATATGCCCCTCTTGGGTCAAATCATGGGATAATGGTTTCCTCTCTAATAACACTGAATTAGTTATCATGATAACTATATGCATATGGATAAGGCTTACCCATATTGTTTATAGGAATCTAATTATTGTTGTCTATTTTTTTGTATCGTAAAAGTTCATTGATATTAGTTGAAAGGATGACTTAAGTTTCTCTAAATCCATTTCCCTGCAACAAAAGGACAAATAATCAACTTGCAAAAATAATAATACATAAAAACTAACTAAATCTATGATCAATAATACATACACAGGTGGCCACTTTTTTGTTGATCATTGAGCTCATAATTGTGAGAGTGTAATAGAACTAGCAAATGTGGGAAGAATTTCTATGATTCTAAAGAGTTCAAGTCATCCTTTGTTGGAAGTTATTTCATCCAAATGGAGAGAAAATTAAAGTGGAAACAATATGATAAGGCTAAAGGTTTTGAAGTGAAGCACTCCATAGGATAGACAATGATTCTTCTAATTTAAATCTCATGGGATGGGACACTGTTCCCTTGTTATAATATTGCCCCTTTTAATATATATTCTAAGTGAATTATTCCATCACGCTTCTTATCCCCACCACCACCACCTTCATTCTTCTATACCCCCTTTCTTTCTTGTCCCTATCCTTTTTATCCCCTTCCTAATGGTCTCTATCCTCTGAAAACCCATCTCTTCTCTTCAAAGTATAGGCTAATACACTAATACTATGATTTTTTCACAACATATATTTCAAGAATGATTAAGAAAAAATTCACATATAGTATTGAGTTGTTAGCTAACAATGTATTTCAATGCAATATTATCACACACTTTCATAAAATCCCAAAACAAGCAGAGTTTCATTAAACCCATAAAAATCCTACTACTCAAATAAATATGAAATAAACATAACCAAAGGCCTATAAATCCAACACATGATCCCACAAATATATTAAATCCTGAAGTAAACACCATGTCAAATATGAGTTGAGAAAAAATATAGTAACCTCACCTGCAAATTAGAGATTTTTTGCTATTAAAATTCTATGGAAGAGCATATCTCACTACCCATCCATTAACACACTTGTATAATAATATGTACAACAAGACCTATACTTACATTAACACTAAATTTAAAAAATTGTCATTAAGAGTCCTTTTGGTTTTCTTTGTTAAAAAAAAACCCAATGAGGTGAATTGATAGCTACACCGATGTAATAATAGAGTGAGTGGTTATTTTAGATTCATAATGACTTATCATAAACTACAAGAGTATGATAAAGAGTATCTTCCAGATCCATTGCAATAGTTTTTCAAATCGACGTTTCAGACCACTCGAGTGTGGTCCATCATCAGGAAAGAGATAAATATGGGGAATTTTTGTATCGTGAAAGTTAATATTAATAGAAAAACCAAAGAATTAACCAAACGCTAAAAAGTGTAAAGGAAACCCTAAAGAATAGAAAGAGCCCTGAAAAACCGTAAGAATCATGGGAAAGGGGACATAAAGAAAAATAAATAAAATAACGATATATATATATATATATATATATATATATATATATATATATATATATAATAAGGAAATCCCAAAAATGAAAAAATAAATTAAAAAGTAAATCTTTATGTAAACTATATAAAAATATATAATAAAATCCCAATAAATATATATATTAATTTATTTATTTTTTCAGACGAAAAAAAAAGTAACTTGGTATTCAAGTCTGAGTCAAAGTTACATCAGAGAGCCATCTAGGCCAAACATTCCACCGAAGGGAACGTGAATATCAAAATACCTCAAGTAAAAACCCGATTTCCTGTGAAAAAACAAGTTGTAATTTCAAAAAGGATAAACATTAACATCAATAGAATCACCATTGAGCTTTTACAGCCTTCATAAATTGAGTAGTTGAGAACGTTTCATCATGTGTATACAGTCCACAAAATACAAAAAACAGAAATTTCTACCCAAAACAACTACATTTAATAAACCATAATTGATCCTTCCTCAGTCGAGAAGAAATCAATTGATTTTTCATAGTAGAGAATGCCTTCTCGTGAGTTGATTGCTTTTTTTGACAACTGATCAGCTTCAAGGTTAAAATGCTTGTAAATATGTGTAAAGGAAAGGTTGGTGAAGAAGACAGCAAGTTCCTTTACCTGTGAACACCACTGATCCATATTATCAACCTGGAGGATGGATTGATTGTTTATCTAATCTATAACTACTTTGGAGTCACCATATCTATACTGCAAATTGATCTGTTTTATCTGAGCAAATTTTAGTATCCCCCATAGAGCTAGAAGTTCAACTCTCGTGTTTGAGCCTTGACCATAGCCCATCCTTAAGGTAAATATGAGCCTGTCATAAATATGTATCATCATACCAGCCCCACAACCCACCTTAGAAGTAGCTCCATCGAAAAATACCAGAATGGAATTCACATGGAATGAAGGGCCAAACCTTTTCTTTTAACAAAATTGTTGCTCCTGTCTATGATAGTCTCTATAGAGATAAGAAATATTAAAGCACATGTGCTGAAGAGAAAATGTTTTATTCTAAAAAATGTAAGCATTCCTCGATTTCCAAATAATCTAACAGATAATGAATGGAAGTTCCCTTATATTTGGTGCTTTAATGAACCATAAATTCCAAACAGTTCAAAAAATCCAATGTCAGCCACCTAATAGGCAGAGAGTAAACTTTTTGCATCTTGTCCCAGACCTATCTTAACACACTACATTTGGAAACATATGTTGAATAGATTCATCGTGATTGCTGCACATCACACATAAACCAGGCGTCGAGAAACTTCTTTTAATTAAGTTCTCCTAGGTTAATATTTTATCCTCTAGATAGAGCCAAGCAAAGCCCTGAATTTTTAAAGGGAGCTGTAGATTCCAAAAGGACTTAACCCACCGGTTTGAAATTAGTTGGGAGTAAGTAGCAACAATAATGTCATAACCTAGCTTTGTCGAAACCTAACCATTTTTGTTGTTTAAAGCCCATAATAACTTGTCCGGCTTGTCCTGAATTTGAATACCCAGATTCCTTAGACCAAAAATATATGTGTGCCATTCTGACTCTAAATCCCAGGTCAAATTTAGGTCATGTGCTGATAACCAATAGCAATTTGAGTCCAAGAGCCCTTGAATTTGTGCCAGTCTATAAATCCCAACCGAGTGCAGCATATCAAGCAGGTTGTCTGATAAACAGTAGAAATGTTCACCACCGATGATGGGATCCACCCCAACATAAATCAAGCTACCGTCACCTATGTTCTAAGACACAACAACACCGAGCCTTTTGTAAACCTTCATAAGGCCTGCCCATAATGGAGATGCATTAGAACATTTTTTAAGTGGGTCTCAAATCCATTGTAGAAGAGGAACATTTTTAAGATATTTAAAGAAAATCAAATCTTTCCACAATCCTTTTCCAAAAAGAGCTCGCCATAGGATTTTAAGCCTCAATGCTTCACTGAACCAAAATAAAATTTTGAGACCCCATCCTCCTGAATATTTTGAACTCGAGATACTTTCCCAGCTGGAAAGGTGAAATTTCATGGTAGATGAGGTACCAACCCATAAGAAATGGAACATTTTCCTTCCGAAAAGATTTAAGATATGTTTTGTTACTTCTAGAAAAGCGAGCCAATAAACTGGCAGACTTTCTAAAACAAACTTAATCATGACTAGACGACCACCCAAAGAGAGCCATCTGATACACCAACCATTAATTTTCCATTCCAGCTTCTGAAGGAGCCAATTCCAGTCAACAATCAAATATTTATTTGGTTTTAGATAGAACCCCAGATATTTGAAACCTGACGATAAATCAACTATATTATAAGGAAACCACTGAAGGATTTGAGTTAACCTATCTTCCTCCACTAGGTGTCTAATGAAGAATGATTTGTTCGGGTTAACTTCCACTCCCGAAGCATTGCAAAATAAACATATAAGATCAAAGAAAACCATCCATTCCATAATGGTACCATCACCAAATAATAAAACGTCATCAATAAACAATAAGTGTGAAATCATCAGAGTACCTGACGCCTTGATGCCATTTAACTTCTTTTCAGAATTGGATGATCTAATAAATATACTAATCCCTTCTACAACCAAGAGGAACAACATAGGTGATAGAGTGCAACCTTGACAAATCCCTCTAGAGATTTAAAAAAAACTAGTAGGACAACCATTAACAAGAACAAAAGAATTGTTGACTTGACACAAGCCATAATCCACTCCACCAGCAGTAAGGGTAAACCTATTTGAATGAGAATAAGCCTTAAAAATCCCCAATCCACTTTATCATAAGCTCATTATTGTTCTAGGTCGAACCAATTTGTTGGAGCATTTTCCAACCACACATCATTTAATTGAGCCTTCCAGCTTAATTATCCACTTATCCTAAGTATTATTGACTCCATCATGTGCCTACATCATCAACAGATCATAGTTTCAGTCATCAGAACCTCCTCCTACATTCTAGGAGCCAAATGGGCATCAACTGGGCCTCCTACATTCTAGGAGCCAACTGGGCCACCTACTGAACCTCCTCCACCTTTCTGGGGGTTATTTGCATGCCTCAAGTGCATTATTCATCCAACTGGTGATACTAGGGCGCCTTACTACACTGATTCACTTAGTTTGGTGTGATTCTAACCTAAGACTTAGTTAAACTGCAGACCTATGGCACCCTCCCCTATTTTTGGGCATTCAATTGAGTTCTGCATTGAGTTAGACTCAGTTAGTCAGTTTCAGGGTCTATTAGAGTCAATTATTGATTAGTTAAGTGGCTAACTGATGCGTCGAGTGGTGTTAACTGCCTAGCAAGCCACTCTCATGCATCAATTCAAATGACCACCTTTGGAATTCGAATTGCTTGGCTTATTGTAGCCATTGTTACACATTGTAATCTATCTTCTGAGTATATGATATTATTTTACTGTTGCAAACCTTCTGCGCAGTGTTTCCATACATTTTGCTACATGCATATCTAGTAACTGTTGTGCTTGTTCCATAGATCTGCTGTGCTTGAGATTTCACATGGTATAAGAGCTGATGGCAGAGACAAGCCAAATTTTCTATAGTGATTCTGCACTACATGCATTTTCTGCACTGGTGATTCTGCACTAGTGATTTTGCACTGGTGATTCTGCACTGGTGATTCTGCACTGCATGCATTTTCTACACTTGCGGCTGTTGCTCCAAAATTTCCAATTCTGCACCAGAAGTTGTTTCGCGGACAATCTACCGAAAGCGGACTCAAGGCCTGATCTCCCTAGCTCAACGTAAGTCTAGAAATAATAGGACAGAACATAAAATACTTCCCTAGATCATATAGAAATACAAATGTAAGAGTAGATCGTTTACCTTAGATTTGTAGATCCCTTTCTCCTTCGTCGATCCAATGCTCCTAGCGCTACCAATTCACGAGTAGCTAAACCTTGTTGAACATGTAACGGACCATGAGAAGTGAAAGCATATATCTCATATGATAGATCTAAGTTAACAGTTAAGGAGGAAAACTCTAAACATCATCAAAGAGACAACATTTATGGAAAGCAATTATATTAACTATATTGAAGAGTGGAGAAGTACAATAGAAAAGAGGATTACAACCATTTCCTTAACGCTGCAAGCTCCTTTCGACAAGCCATGCCAAAGCTCCTAGAGAGAAGTAGATGTTCCCCAAGCTAGAGTGTTAGACCTATTGGGCTTAGTTTCACCAGCATAAGAGTACCATAGACTTCCTCCTTTGGGATGGGAGTGAGCTTCATTTAAATAGGACTAAGTGGATAGGGTATGGATAGGATAGGTTGAGATATGGTAGGAGAGAGATAGGGGATCCTTCCAAGAGGTTAGGAATCGAAGGCCAACTCCCCCAACAGGTCAGGGATAGGGATCCCAGTCAACAACCTTCGAGAATGAGCTCGAAGAAGCTATTTTTGCCAATTAACTGACTTCGTCGCACTCTGTAATGGAGCAAGGTGCGACATCGCATGCTACATAAGTGCAACCTGCGACGACCTCTAAAAACCTAGTACAAATGGGTACAAATCCTTCTAGGTCAATCACTCAGTCAAGGTAACACCAAGGGTGTATACATTGAATCTCATGATGGGAAGATTTTAGGTGTAACAGAATGCCCCCCAAAGCATGAAGCTGTTTGAAAATAGACATGTGAAATGCTTTGATAGAAGGAAAGGCAATGGACTTGTCGGATGATGGATGCTGCTTCAGTACAACTGACTCTGAGTACACAGTATCAAATGACTCACAACATGGCTGTCGACCAATACAATGCAGATCCATGGTAGTAATGACCGACTGAACACAATCATGGCTATTAGACACAAGAGTAGATCCATGATGAGATGATAACACAGCCACGACCAATACAAATGTGGATCCGTGTAATATGACTCAATACAAACTCCATCGCAACTTGGGTAAAACATGACTCCCCAGGGTCTTCAAGCTGAACCTGCAATGATACGAATCTATCGATGTGATTACAAATGTCTTGACGTCGAACATGGTAGAAACCACTTGATTAACGGTCATTGAGGTATACTGTTAACAAGTGCGAGGGAAATCACCATTAATGTCAATGATCCCCAAGGTATCACAGTACATATCATCAAGCGTGAATAAATGAGTTGAATTCGAACGTAAGATGAAATCTTTCGATCAAGATTCCATGATGTAAACTCATGTAGAAAGCGAGGTAACCTGCCATTGAGGCATGCAGGGCCAAGGTACTTGGTTGGTTTCTAGATTCAATCCTTGGATGATGAATTGAAGTCGACAAGGATGAATCCGTCGAAGGAGGGCCATAATGAATCCCCCATCATCAAAATGAAACACGACAAAGGATGTGTAGAGTGGATCGGATGGTACAATAATATGTGAGACTGACTCAGAGTAGACCGACATGATTGAAGGTGTACTGACTGCAAATGATGAGCAATGAACATCTCTTGAACATGGGCATGGTATGACTTGGCAGTATTGACGTGACAAGAATGATACCAACCCCTAATGCAACTAATGGTGGAAGCATTCTTTGGCTGATCCAAAGGAGCAATGTGACTCATGGAATTGACAAGAATCGAGGACAAACAGATTATCCAAGTTCTGAATGCAAATGCAAACGAGTGCCATGTTCAAGAGTGACTATGTACTGCCACAGACAAAGGGTGTAATATAAAAGCTTTCATTTTTCCCCATCATGACTGATGAGTGCCTCACTTGTTTTTTAACGAGCTTGATGAGGGTAACCAGATGCTCGGTATAGCTCATCTCATAGATGAGTCCAATCCCAAATGTTTTACAAACCTAAAAAAGGAAAGTATGCTCGAAAATGTTCCCGATGGTGGACTCTTCCCAACATTATATCCAGTGGTTCGTACATGCCCCCAACATGATTTCTAGGAGTAAGTGACTTAGCTCCAACATGGTGTGGAGAGGCAATCAAGTTGACTTCAATGTAACTTCCAGAGGTTGAATACATGCCCCCAAGCTTCATTTCATTCGCCTAAGGTATAGGCGGGTGAAAAGAAGGTTCAGGTACTAAGTCTATGAGGAGACTTGACTCAAAGTGAAAGGACATGTTTCATTTTTTAACGAGCTTGAAACAGGAATAGAACTCTGCTCAAACTACTGGTTTCATTTTTTAACGAGCTTGAAGCCAAAGGTAAACTCTGCTCAAACTACTAGTTTCATTTTTTAATGAGCTTGAAGCCAAAGGTAAACTCTGCTCACAGTTAAGGCCCATTGACGGGTTCCTTCCCAACATGATGCCCAGAGGTTGGTAAATGCCCCCAGCATGATTGCTAGCGGTTTAAGATGGTGGTGTTCCCTCAACATGATTGTTGACGATTCGACATGTGGCATGCCCCCCAAGCTTCATTTCGTTTGAAAATGCTGCTTGTTAATCCAACTACCAACCTGGATACTAATATGAAAATGTTCACCAAGGGGAGAAAACGAGAATCAGATGAAATGAAGGTTCAAGTTCTAACTCTAGCGAGAAACTCGAACCGATGGGAGGGAGATCTATTTCATTTTTACACAAGCTTGAAATAGACAATAACTATGCTTGAGGGGGGCCATCTTATTTTTTAACAAGCTTGAAAAGCAATAAAACTATGCTCGAGTGGATGGTTTATTTTTTATGCAAGCTTGAAACCAAAGGTAAACTATGCTAGAGTGGTCGGTTTCATTTTTTAACGAGCTTGAAACATAACATAAACTGTGCTCGTACACTCCATCCTTGGGGGGAAGAAACCACTAAAACATGCAGAACATTCAGGGAAGTCTGATGACTAGCATTCATGTGATGATTGGGTGTCACGAAGAAAAGTTGATCAACGGTCACAATTCTCCCATCGTAGGGAAAATACATCACTCGAAAGAGTGTGGACATGACAGCTTTCATAGCATAGACATAATCACGTCCAAGGAGTAGATTGAAATCTAAAGGACCTTGGCCAACCATGACATCAACATAAATAGTTTTACCTCTCAATGTGACGGGTAACTACGAGAGAATCCCTAAAGGTCCGGTAGGCCTTCTATTAAAAGCCAAAATCTGGTCAGTTACTGGCACAAGCTGCGGAGAACCTATAGCTTGCCAAGCAGTTGAGGATAAAATACTAACAGAAGCTCCCTCATCAACTATCGTACGAAAGATTTCTTTATCGAAAACTCCTACAGATATTTGAAAAGGAATACTCGAAGGAAGACGAGATTCTGTTAGACCATTCCAATCAAAGGAAATGACCTCAGTACTTGGGGGGGATCCTGTAGGAATGGACAGGGTCTCCCCTTGCCTAGGATATTCTGAACTGACTAGGAAAACATCAGCGGTTTCCAATTCACTCTCACTTGGAAGATAAGAATGAGACGAAGATTGTGTCATGGTGACTGCTTCAGTCTGGACTTTCTCCAATGAAAGAGTGGGGTCAAGTGGAGATGACATCGACTCGATCACTTCACTCTCGAAAGGAAGAGTGGGATCAATTACAGATGAAACTGAATTGATCACTTGGTCAACCAGCGGGGGGTCGAGGGACAACTTACTATCGCTTGTTGGAAGCACCTGTTGATAACTAGTAATATCTTCCAACCACCGCGAAGCTTCATCCAGGCTTGGACAAAGGTAAGTACGATGCATTCCCTTGCATAGCCAGTAAGGGTCTGCAGCTCTACCCTTCCGACCCTTCACCAATGGGTCACTGGTTGAGGGAGTATCATCAGCATGATGGTCATAGGTTGACGATACAAGCAGTTTGGGGTTTTTAGACCACACTTCTGACATACGGGAAAGACCGGGACAATCCTTGAGAAGGTGATCACCCTTTCAAAGTTTACAAGGGAACTTGGGCTTACGCATTGTTCTCATAGAATGAGCGCCATCAGAGGCAGATGGTTGACGCTTGGTCTCTTTCTTATCCTTCTTCTTATTTATCTTCCTTTTCTTCTTCTTCTTCTTCTCCACCTTCTTACTAACATCAGAGTTTTCAGTAGGATAAGAGGAAGAGATGGAAGCCAATTCAACTTTCGACGTAGAAGGAGAAGGATCACCATGAGATTGATGCTCATGTGGTGAAGGACCTAGGTTTGACACAATTGGTGCACTTGGTGTAACTGGATTGGAGAATAACCATACCAGTAATCCTATCGTCAATCCAGGAAGACTCAACGTAGCCATAAAGGGAGGACCAACAGTTCCACAAGGGGGAATAACAAATGGCATACCCTGGAACAGGGCACCTCGGTTGGTAGTCCCAGAAGAATCTTCCATATCTAAACTTCCTAAGAGTCTCTAAAGTACCACACAAATCAAACACTACTCAAGTCTAAAAGAAACAAGCAAACTGTGTGAATAGGAGTGGATTCAAAGTTTGGAACCTCATAAGATTATCAAGGCTTCGCAACTCGCTATATACCGCAGGGTCCAACAATATGACGCGACAAGGAGGATTGGGACCGTACCCTTGCCTGCATACCCGATTACCTGGATGGTACGTGCGTAGTAATCTCCCCAAGTGTTGTTCTCGGTGTATTGCTCCGCCAAGACGGCCAAAAAGTTAACTCAGTTGGTTTCAGGAATCCTAAGGGTGTCTCCTGATATACGCAAGGTACGTGGGAGTTCAAATCCGTAGTGGTGTTGTCTAATGCACAACCATTCGTCAAGAGACCTTCCGATATACTACCGAGTACGTGATACACCCTTCGATATATGCCAAGTATGGATTATGGTACTTGGTGGGTACGTGAAGGAGCTCGATATACCGATAAGTATGTGGAAGACTACAATACCCCCGGGATACAGTGCTAGAAAATAACGACAGCTGCCACGCTTAAAGACGCCGGAATATGTCTCTAACTTACACACAGTTACTAAATGATTTTAACCTAAGCTAACGTTAATTTTATCTTGTACGGTTAGGTGGATGCATGAGGTGAGTACATAAATGTAAACATAATGCAATCTTCAACTACATGATAATGCACATTTTCCTTTCCTTTTCAATGAAAACTACTTAAGGTAAGGAGAGATTTTTCTTTCTTTCAAACCAAAAATACTTAAGTAGTAGCGAAAAGAAGAATTCCTTCCTAGAGTGCAATAACTCTAACTTTCTGCAATAATCAGCTAAAAAGCGTAAAGAAAATGAAAGATGCGACGAATCTTTAACAATGTATAAGATAAAATAATGAATCACTTTCAATTTTCAAATGCATGTATAAAAAATGGAACTTGATAACTAAACGCTTTTCATATCTAGTTATAGAAAGTGAGAGAATATCTACAACACTCTAATCATTCATAAATTCCCAAAGAAAAATGGCAAGCACCCAAACAACTCAAAGACACTCAAGAAGGGCTCAAAATCTACCAAATGCAATAATTATAACTCATTTCCCATCTTTTTACACTTGAAAAAGACACATCTAAGCTACGGAAAGAAGGATTCCACAAATGTTTCCAATCAAATGGAAGACAAAGAAAAGCACTTAATAATCATGTCTAACTCAAATGTACACAAAACTAAAACAAGCCTTTTCTTCTTCCTATGAGTGTAAGACCAAAAATGCCAAATGATCAAATTAAAGCAAGAAGAATACTTATGTTTTCCAATTTCATGAATGTAGAAAAAAAGTGACAAAATCAAGCTTTTCTTTGAACTAAAGTGGAGACAAAGAATCAATCTTTTCCAATAATCATTAGATAGCTCAGCATGTAAGGGAAACAAGATGCATAACCCAAGAAAAAGAGGCTCAAAAAGACATGGATATCCTACACTCTTCAAGTCTTTAAAACAAGCCAATCACGCCAAACCAAAAATGATCTCAAAACCTTGAGATGGGTCAAAACGACTGAAGGATGCACGATTCATGGCCCCCCCATTTCGCTTAAAAATGCAAGCAAAACACTAGTTTTGATTCAAAGGGCCAAACATGAATCCAAATCTCAAAAGACCCAAAAACCAATACAAACAAGCCAAACAAAACACTGCTGGACAAAAGGGTCTCTGCCTGGAAGGTACATTGCAGAGGAGGCTGCACACAAACCAAAACTCAAATCAGAAATGGAGAAGGGATGCCCATATGCCAATTTGGATAGATTGACGCACTCTATGCTTGTACACAGTGCAACGTCGTAGTTCACCAATGCGGGAAGTGCGACGACGTCGCAGTAGACCAATGGAAGGGTTGCGACAAACTAACAGGCTAAGAACAGAGATAAAAAAACACACAGTGTCGCTCTGGGTACACTAACCAAGTGCGACAGGCGAGATCTAAGTTCAAGAATGAACCAATTCTCCAGATAATGAGCAATAAATAGGTCTGTAAATGAGATTTGCAAACTCAGAGGAAGGTAATCAGGCTCTTCAAAGTGAAGATCTGAAGGTGAAACCAACTCAGGAGGCAAATGACAAATGAAAAAGGCTTGTAACAAGAAATCAATTGAAAATAACATTCAAAATGACAACTACAAAGCAATGTTCTTCCCCAATATGGTCACCAAATTTGTTTCGCGGACAATCTACTGAGAGCGGACTCAAGGCCTGATCTCCCTAGCTTAACGTAAGTCTAGAACAAATAGGACAAAACATAAAATACTTCCCTAGATCATATAGAAATACAAATGTAAGAGTAGGTCGTTTACCTTAGATTTGTAGATCCCTTTCTCCTTTGTCGATCCAATGCTCCTAGCGCTGCCAGTTCACGAGTAGCTAAACCCTGTCGAACATGTAACGGACCACGAGAAGTGAAAGCATATATCTCATATGATAGATCTAAGTTAATAGTTAAGGAGGAAAACTCTAAATATCATCAAAGAGACAACATTTATGGAAAGCAATTATATTAACTGTATTGAAGAGTGGAGAAGTACAATAGAAAAGAGGATTACAACCATTGCCTTAATGTTGTAAGCTCCTTCCGACAAGCCATGCCAAAGCTCCTAGAGAGAAGTAGATGTTCCCCAAGCTAGAGTGCTAGATCTATTGGGTTGAGTTTCACCAGCATAAGAGTACCATAGAATTCCTCCCTTGGGATGGGAGTGAGCTTCATTTAAATAGGACTAAGTGGATAGGGTATGGATAGGATAGGTTGAGATATGGTAGGAAAGAGACAGGGGATCCTTCCAAGAGGTTAGGAACCGAAAGCCATCTCCCCCAATAGGTCAGGGATAGGGATCCCAGTCAACAACATTCAAGAATGAGCTCGAAGAAGCTATTTTTTCCAATTAACTGACTTCATCGCACCCTGTAATGGAGAAAGGTGCGACGTCACATGCTGCATAAGTGCAACCTGCGACGACCTCTCAAAACCTAGTACAAATGGGTACAAATCCTTCTAGGTCAATCACTTAGTCAAGGTAACTCCAGGGGTGTATACACTGAATCTCATGATGGGAATATTTTAGGTGTAACAGAAGCCGAGAGTTTCCACATAATTCCTGGATATTGATTCTTGACTCTTCAAGCTTGCTTGATAGTTTATGTCGGGTGTGATGCAACTTGAAAAGTGCAGGTTGTCGACCTAAATGGTTCTTGTTTGTTTGTGATTGCAGGTTTTACACTCCCTCCATTTGCATTCGCTATTTTAGAAATGGACTCCTCTTCTCGAAATATTCTCACTCCTTTCAACTAACATCAGTGGAAGAGTGATGTTGATATTGTCTTGTGCTCAAAGGGCTTCTACAGAGTCACCATGGGCCTAGAACCGGAGCCAAATTATGCAGTAGAGAAGTCCAGATACTTCAACAAGCTTGATGAAGCTTATGGTTTTCTTTGTCTCAATATTTCGAAGGATCTTCTTTTCCATCTCAGTGGATTGACTACTCCAAAAGAAGTGTGGGAACAACTTTCCAAGCTCTTTGGTGAGCAGGATGAGATGAGGGCCTATCAGCTAGAGAATGAGTTGATTGCCCTAAATCCTGAAAATTTCGAAACCATCAATGAGTTTTTCACCAAGTTTAAGCATTTGGTACTAATGTTGAAGCAATGTGGTGTTGAGAAGGAAGATAAACAGTTGATTCTTTCTATTCTCACGAAGCTTGGAAGTGATTATTCAGTGTTTGTCTCTACTTTCAATTCAGGAAAACTCACCATTCCGAATTGGAAGATGCCTACCTTGAATGCATTCATTGAGTCCTTAACAAAAGAGCATGATAAGCTTGTTCAAATGGGGTCCATTCAATCCAAAGATCAAGCCCTTTTTGTTGGAGGACCCAAAGCTACGAATGGAAAAGGAAACCAAAAGAAAGAGAAGGCCAAGTTTGATCATCCGAAGCAAAAGGAGAAGACCAAGTAGTCAGATGAGCCATATGGTTCAAGAAAAGACAAACAAAAGGGCAAAGAGAAGACAAAGTGTTCTTATTGTTGTAGGGGATTTCATCCTGAAAGCTCGTGCATGAAGAAAACTATAAATCAGATGGCCCTTCTCTTGTAGAAAAACAACATTACTCTTCCTGATGGCGCAAGGAAGAAGGACAACAATGATCATACAGAAAGAAGTCATGCACTCATGGCTAATGTTTCAAATTCCACAACTCTTCTCATAGATTCAGGAGCTTCGAATAACATGTTTGCAAACAAAGATTATTTTTCATAATTGGACTCTGACAACACCATCTCCATCCACATGGGAGATGACTCACAAATTTCTTCGAAAGACAAAGGTACTATTCATTTAGAACATGGCAATTTTCATAATGTTCTCTATGTTCCTTCTCTAGCTTTGAACCTGCTTTCTGTGTATCAAATGACACACACTGGTTTACCAAATAAGGTTTTATTTAGCCCTAATAATGTTGAAGTTTATGATATTTCCACTGGAAAGCTCATTGCAGTAGGAAAGGCAAATCATGCTGAAAAAACATATGAGTTTTATCACTTTTTACCACATTCAAATCCAAGTGCCCTTCTTACTCATGGAAATGAGGTTAGTAGGCTATGGCATTAGAGGTTTGGACACCTAAATTATAAATATTTGCATCTTCTACAAAAGAATTCCATGGTTGAAGGCCTTCCGAACATCAAATCCTCGAAAGGGATATGCAAGGGTTGCATCATTGGGAAGCACCCCAAGCACAAGTTTGACCGAGGAAATGATGAATATAGTTGTCATTGATGACACACCATTAATGACAAAGAAAATCAAATATTGATGATATGGAAAAATAATGACAAAGATGACATGACAAACATGACAAGCATGGAAAAATTGGCAAGCATGAACAATGACAATAGGAGACAAAGCAGAGGACAAGGAAGATGGATGCAGGCATCTTTTGTGTAGCCTAGCGGGAATCTTGGACAAGCCCTTGTGGGAATTATTATGAAGTATGCGGACATATTTTTAGGCAGCCCTGTGGGCATCATTATATGCTCTTGTGAGCATATTTGATGCACCTTGCAGGCATCTTTCTCAGCACATTTGCGGGCATTATTGAGCAACTTTGCGGGCATTTTATGTGACCCTATTGCGGGCATAAAATTGAAGTGTTGCGGGCATTAGATGGAGGAGATGCGAGCATATAGAGATTTCCCTTGTGGGCATCTTTGAGGAGGCCTACAGGCATAAATAAGGGGTAGTTTCGGGCATCCTTGAGATAGTCGATGTGTGCATATTCAAGGAGCTCTTGCAGGCATAAAAGAGGCTTATGCGGGCATATGTTGAAGAACGATGTAGGGATGAAGAATAAGGCCCTTGCGGGCATATTAGAAGACCCTATGTGGGCATATTTAATGAAGCATCGTGGGAATTATGGAAGGCCATGACATGGCATAAAAAATTGAAAGAAAATGATGATGTTGTGGAAAAGAAAATAAAAATATATATATATATATATATATTTGATAAGGATTATATGGGTTTTTGAACCCATTCATGGTGATCATACATTCATGGTGATGATGTGGAGGAGAAGATTATATATATATATATATATATATATATATATATATATATATATATATATATATATATATATATATATATATATATATATATATGTTTTGTGTGAGGATAACATGGAATGAAAATTATATTTGAATTAAAATGAAATGAAAAAGGACAAGTCGGCCTCCACTATTATGGACAAAGAACAAGTATAAATAAAGATAGAATCGTCGGTTTGCAAAGTAGAATTCGATTTGGAAGATTTCGGGAGGTATAAGTGATCTATGATTTCGGGGGTTAATGTGAGGACAGTTCGGTGGCAGTAGCAGAGCAACAACAACAACAGTAAAACCATTTTATCTTTATCTCTTATTTCTGGGTTGGATGATTGTTGAATACATGATGCTTGGTTGATGATATAGCAACATCATGATGAAGATTTTTATCTCTGATTTCTAGGCAGTAGTATGGGTAGTTTCATGTGCAGGAAAAGAATGATGAAGATGCTGGGCATGACAGAATGATTGTGATAATTGTTTAAGTGCTTGGACAGAACAAGGACATGCTAATGTACAGAATGATAAATACATAATAATGATGATATGCTAGTCATGGACATGGTCAGCAGAATGATGATATGAAGACATGTAGAATTGGCAGCAGTACTATGGGAAAAATGTTTGTGACAATTATTTGATGACAGGGATGACATGTGACATGACCAGTTGTTGACAGTGATGAAATATAATGTGATAAATGTGTATGTTAAATACAAGTAGGGCCTTGTAACTATTTTTCTTAGTAGGATCTAAGAAAAAGACCAAGCAGAGTCTTGGAATAGAACTAGGTGCTTCTGATTCAGTTGTAGCTGATATACCTCACGGTTGTAGCCGTTTGAATCAAATACAAAAGATTACAAAACTACTTCTTGTGTCTCTTGCAATGTGTTGATGATAATGTGATTTATTTGATGTATAACACATACTTAGTTGATTACTGAAATATAGTTTTTTGAAGTGAATGTGAAATGATGATATAAGATCTTAAGTTGAAATTGAATTAAGTTTTGCCTCACTAATTCACCCCCCCCTCTCAGTGAGTCATTGTGTCCAACAATTTGGTATCAGAGCAGGCCTTCATCATAAGCCTAACTAGCTTGAAGGGATCAGTGGACACAAAATGGAAGGACCAACAAAGCCTGTCAACAATGAAGTTCCAGTTTTGGAAATATCAGACTATTTTGGTTGGAGAAGCAGAATGAAGGATTACTTGAAGAAATTTGGTGTTTGGGAAATAGTGGTTAATCCACCTAACCAACCCAACAAGAAGAAAAAGGCAGCAGAGTGAGAAACAAAATAAAGTTGCATTGAAGTTTTTGATGGATGGACTCTCAATCCCTATCAAATAAAGTGTAAAAGATTACACCTCTGCCAAGGATCTTTGGTTCAAGCTGGAAGAATAATATCAAAGGAAATTTCAAGACATAGAAACAAAAATCAAGATCTCTGAAGATGAGAAGCTAGGAGAAAAGAAGGAACAAGCTTCAAATGTAAGTGAAGGTAATGACACTTCTGTCAGTGATAATTATGAATATGATAACATTGACAACGATCTTGAAGATGCTAAGAAAAATCTCCTAGAAAACATTTTGAAGGTACAAGACATCAAACATGATCGGATGCTTAAAAGGAAGATTGAGAAGTTCATTGAAGAGTACCATGAGAAGTCGATGGATCTGTTTAAGAAACTCAATCATAAGATGACAAGTCTCCAGGATGAATTAGAAGATAAAGTTGATGAATTTGAAAGACTGAAAACCAATTTTGTCAATCAAGGTGAGTCTAGTGGTGACTCAAAAAGGATTGAAGAATCAAGAAAAGACAATATTGATTTAAAGACTCAATTGGATGAAGCCAAAAGAATAGAAGAAGTCTTGAAACATCAGCTGGATGAGAAAGAGATGACCCGTCAGAAGCTCAAAATGGAAGTGGTTGAATTAAGTGTTGATGTATATGTAACTTCGGAATGTATTTCATCCATGTATTTAATTTATATATTATTGTACTCCTATAGAGATGTGTCATTCCTCTATACGGAAGTGTCATCATGTGTATTGACAAGTGTCACAAGTGTATGAACTTGTCGATGGGTTATTAGACCACCATGTGTGGGGTCGTCCCTTATTTTATGTAATATATGGTTGATGTACCTAGCTAGACAAGCCGGCCCCATAAGGTCACTGGGAAAACAGAATAAGTATAAATAGAGATCGGGAGATCTCTATTTGGATCACTCGGAAACTCATTCTTCCTTCACTCAAAAAGTGGCGCACTAGTGAGGAGGAGGATCACCTGCTACTAGGAGACTATCTCTGTGTATTTTGGTTGTACTTTGGTTGAGCCATTGCTCTCTATATCTCTTAGGAAGTCGAAAACTCTGTGTCTCTTGTCTCTCATGCTTTTGCTTCTTGTGATGATTGACATGCTTGTTATGATTGATATGCATTGATATACTGTACATGTTATTCTCTCAGTAAAGATCCTAGAGTATTGTGAATTAATGCTCAAAATTTAACATGGTATCAGAGCTAACCTGAGAAGAAGACATTGTGCAGTGACAGAAACCAAGGGTTTCTTGTTTATTGGGTTTCTCTCCACGGATTTTGGAAAAGCAGTATAGTAGATTGACTTTAGTCATCAAGGAGAATCTATCTGTCCAATCAGAATTCAATTTTAAGCATTTTCAGATTTGGCCCTAAAAATTAGGGTTTCCACAAAAATAGGAATTTATGGAATCTGAAGACATAGCTGGAAGCTCCTTGCAAAAATCGAAGTTTAGAGCTTTGGATCGAGATTTTGGGCTGGGTAGATCTTCGGGAAACTCAAACCCTAATTCAGGGTCCTCCTCAATGAACCCAGGAAGTCAAAAAGGCATTTCTAAAGGGTGAAGCTTTGCAGATCTCAAATTTTGAATGCACCAGGCTGATAAGCTCATCAAGGCGCATCTTTCTACCCTTTCAGAAAGTTGAAATTCATATTTTGAATTTTTAGGGTTTTTTCGACAAACCCTAATCCGGGACCAGATCCAGTTTTCAGCAAGTCAAGTGATAAGACCTAAATCTCTTCTATTTCCATTTGAAGTACTCTTTAAGATGTCTCACCACACCAAGCTTGAAGATAAGCTTGAAGGGGCTGATAACTTCCGAGCCTAGAAGTATAGGATTGGGTTAATCCTGGAAGAGAATGAGTTGGACTCATATGTAAAAGAAGACATCCCTATCCCAGAGGATGAAGAGGATAAGATATTGCATAAGAAGAACTTGGTCAAGGCAAAGAGAA
Source organism: Larix kaempferi (assembly GCA_027924585.1). Taxonomy (NCBI): domain Eukaryota; kingdom Viridiplantae; phylum Streptophyta; class Pinopsida; order Pinales; family Pinaceae; genus Larix; species Larix kaempferi. The sequence goes on along the minus strand of BSBM01000374.1, from coordinate 7,505,741 downwards.
TCATTTCTGATTCTATCAAGGACCATCTCATCCCCCATGTGTCATCTCTGAAGACACCCAAAGAGATGTTTGATTCACTATCCAAGCTATTTGAAGGGAAGAACATAAATCGAAAGATGACTTTGCGAAACCAATTGAAAGGGGTAAAACTTCAGAATGGAGATTCCATTCAATCTTATTTTTCTAGGGTCTCCCAGATCAAGGAACAACTAGAAGTAGTGGATGAAATGGTGGATAATGGTAAAGTTGTCATGACCATTCTAAATGGCCTACCTAGGTCATGGGACTCCTTTATTCAAGGAATCTGTGCAAGAAAGAAGTTGGTATCCTTCAGCAGACTACGGGAAGAATGCTCACAAGAAGAAGCAAGGCTTGTGGCATGAGAAGAAAAGATGGGGAATGAAGATCAAGATCTCGCAGCTCACACCAAGAAAGGGAAGTCCAAGAGAGAGCCATCTCACTCCAAGAAATCTTCTCATCATTTTAAAGAAAGAAGAATATGCTTCACCTGTAATGAAAAGGGACATATTGCCATAAATTGTCCAAAGAACAAGAAGGACAACAAAAACTTCAACAAGAAGAAGAAGGGCAGCAAAAGAAGGTATCATGCTCATGCTGTTGAGGATGATGAACCTCCCAAGAAGAAGGCTAGAGCAGAAAGTGATGATAACTCACCAAGCGAAGAAGAGTATGTTCTAATCTCTGTTCTCACATGTACTATTTCCCATGGTTGTAATGATTGGCTTATTGACAGTGGGGCTTCAAAACACATGACTGGGTTTAAATAATCCTTTGCTAATCTATCTGAACATGAGTCACCCCACAAGGTGAAACTTGGGGATGACTACCAATACCCTATCAAAGGAAGTGGTGAGGCCTCCTACAATCTAGACTCTGGGAAGTCTTTGAAGATGAAAGATGTTTTGTATGTACCTTGGCTCAAGAAGAACCTACTCTCCATATCCGCATTGGATGCAAAAGGTATGAGGGTTGCATTTGTGGATGGCCAAGTTCTAATGTGGCCAAAGGGAAAGACCATAGATGATGCAGTAGTGATTGGAGAGCAAGAGGGAGGATTGTATAAACTAAAGGGACAACCTGAACATTCCATGGTGCATGAATCCATGGAGCCAAGTGAACTTTGGCATAGAAGACTTGCTCATATGCACTATAGGGCACTTCCAATTGTAAGAAAGGCTGTAGAGGGTCTTGCTGAAATCAAGACCAAACATGAAGGTGTTTGCAAAGGATGTGCAAAAGGAAAGAACATAAAGAAGGCATTTCCAAGCAGTGAAAGCAAGGCAAAAAGTATCTTGGAAATTATCCACTCTGATGTATGCGGCCCGATGTCATCCAACTCTCTGAGTGGGTATGTTTACTATATCTCTTTCATTGATGACTTCTCCAGGAAGACTTGGGTTTACTTCTTGAAGAGCAAAGATGAAGTGTTGGATAAGTTCAAGGAATTCAAAACCTTGATGGAGAACCAAACTGATAAGAAGATCAAAACATTCATATCTAACAATGGTGGAGAATTCACCTCAGGTGACTTCAAGAAGCTATGCAGTGATTCAGGGATTAAGAGGGAGCTAACTGCTCCCTACAATCCACAACAGAATGGAGTTGCAGAAAGAAAGAATAAGAACAATCATGGAGGTAGCACGGACAATGCTGCATGACCAGAATCTGCTTATACATCTATGGGTAGAAGCAGCTAGGACAGGTAATCCAGGAATCAAAGATCAAGAGGGAGCACACTCCAGCAGTTCATGCAAATATTGAGAGGGAGTCCACCCGACAACAAACAAACAAAGATAAGTATTTGAATTGTCATTTCTTGTATATTTTGTTTGTTTAAAAATGCTATTCAGTGATGTATATGCTTATGTTCATAGACTTAGGTTGTGTATTATGCATATTAGAATAATTGCATTGATGAACAAGATACTACTAATATGCAAGTAATGGGTAAGTGGCCTATGGTACTGTACAACATTCCATTGCTACTTATCTAGAATGAAACCTCTTTGCTGACATGTTGGGAGTTGTGCACACTCTTAACAATGTTCTGGTAGAGATTGGAAGGCATCTAGAAAGTTATGGGATATGGATAAATGTTGTATTGAAGCATTGGCTAAAATAATTGCATGACTGTATGACATATATTCTTATGTGTAAGATCTTGTTATGAAACTATGAGATGTTTCTAATCATGCAATTTAACTTGTTTTGTAGGAAAGATCGTATACCTTCACCTACAAAAGAAGGACTACAACATTTGTTCAGCAACAAAGTTATCTATTGAAAATATTGAAGATATTGAAGTTCCCAGGATCTGGGAAGAATGCCATGATCGAGGAGTACCAGTCGATCATGAAGATGTTTGGGATGCAGTCCCAAGACCTGAAGGGGAGTCTGTAGTGACTTCCAAATGGATCTACAAGATCAAGCATGCTGCAGGTGGTAGCATAGAGACTTTTGCTCCTGTAGCCAGATACACTTCCATTAGATCCGTACTTGCTCTAGCTGCAGTGATGAAAGGGAAGATACACCAGATGGATTTCAAGACAACTTTCTTGAATGGTGTAGTCGAAGAGGAAGTGTATGTGGAGCAGCCACTCAGTTTTGAAACACATGACAGGGAGTCACATGTGTGTAGATTGAAGAAAGCCTTGTATGGCTTGAAGCAAGCTCCCAGAACTTGGTATGGTAGGATGGACAGTTTCCTATCTAGTTTGGGCTTTACCAAGAGTAAAGCGGATTCCAACCTCTACTACAAGGTTGAGGAAGGAAATCCTGTGATTCTACTCATGTACGTAGATGACCTGTTTGTAACAAGAGATGACAGATTGATTGACGATTCAAAGAGGAAGCTTTATGCCGAGTTCGATATGAAGGACTTGGGGATGATGCACTATTTTCTAGGTATGAAGGTATGGAAAAGTGCAGATGGTATCTTCCTTGGACAAGGGAAGTATGCAGTAGAGATCCTGAAGAGGTTCGGGATGATGGACTGCAAGGCCATGGCCACATCTATGGCATCGAACCTGAAGCTTCTGTGTGATGCTTCATCTGAGCCGATTGATGTCACTATGTATCGTCAGATGATTGGGTCCTTGATGTACCTGACAAACACGATACCATATATTTTCTTTTCCGTGAACACATTAAGCCAGTTCCTGACGGATCCCAGAGGTGTTCACCTGGTTGCTGTAAAGCATATTCTGAGGTACCTGAAGGGTACAGTTGATTATGGGCTCAAGTATGATGCGAATCAAAAGTTTAACCTGCAGGGTTATGTTGATTCAGATTGGGCAGGCAGTGTTGCAGATAGGAAGAGTACTTCTGGGTGCTGCTTCAATATGGGATCAGGTATGATCTCTTGGTTTAGCAGGAAGCAGTCCCACGTAGCACTGAGTACAGCCAAGGCAGAGTATGTTGCAGCCTGTTCGGCTAGTTGTGAGGAAGTATGGCTTCGGAAGCTACTGTCTCAGTTATTTGATCTCCCGTTGGATGCTACTGGTATCTTCTGTGATAACCAGAGTTGTTTGAAGTTGTCTGAGAACCCAGTGTTTCACGACAGTTCGAAACACATAGAGATCAAATATCACTATATCAGGGATATGGTGTAGAGAGGAGCAGTGAAGCTCCTGTATGTTGCGACAGATGAGCAGATTGCAGATGTGTTGACGAAGCCACTAGCCAGAGTGAAGTTCGAGTACTTCAGAGAGAGGCTTGGTGTTCTTCGGATCGACGACACTTCGAGGAAGAAGTGATGGAGACATTTGCTGTAGCCATTCCTAGCATAGTGGAAGGGGGATCCTTCACATGGCTGTGGATGTAAGCGCTGGACGATGAGCATTAGGATGATGTTCTAGTTTCTGCTCTGTATGATCAGTAGGGAATTGTGTCCATATTTATGCAAGAACCCCCACTAGTTGCAGTAGAAGGTAGTGAAGAGAATTATTCACTATATTCAAGGCACATACAGATTTGGGAAAAATTATGCAATAGGTTGCGGCCTTGATTTAGTGGGTACACCAATTATGATTGGTACATAATTGGTAGGTGATGCTAAAAAGTACAAGTCCACTTAAGGTTACCTCTACTCTCTTGGTTCCAATCCTATGTGTTGGTCAAGCGAAGCGACAAACCATTGCTCTATCAACCACAAAGGCAAAGTATCTAGGAGTTGTACATGCACGGTTCCAATCATATGTGTTGGTCAAACAAGAAGCGACAAACCATCGCTCTATCAACCACAAAGGCAGAGTATCGAGGAGTTGTACAAGAAGTGAATACGACTATTTGGTTGTAGCACATTCTCACTGAATTTGGTATTCAGTATCACTGTTCATTTATCATTTTTTGTGATAATGAAAGTACCATTCAGATCTCATGAGATTTGGTTCATCAATAGTGAACCAAGCATATTGAGATTCATATACACTTTATTTGAGGGTTGATTCTTGAAATTCATTGCTCTTAGGTACTATCCAACTTCATATCAAATTACTAACATTTTCACCAAACCATTTACAAAGTTCAAGTTCATTCATTTATGAGCTATGTTATGGGTGCAGAAGGCTTCTCCTCCTTAATAGGATACATATCCATCTCTATTTTGTCCTCTTTAGAAGGGGGGTTCCCATTGGATTTTCCCTTTCCTCATTTTGGGGGGAGATTCTTTTGTACCTAGATACCTAATTTGGCTACTCATTTGTTGGGGCCCATTTATGTTGCCACACACTTGCCTAAATTAAGCACGGGGAGTGTTGGTGCACATGGTGCAAGCACTTTGCTAGAATGAAACACACTTGATATTCATGACTAGCTAGTTGTTTTTTTAGTTTACTTCAATCCAACTTTAGCACTTAGATGCACATTCAACAATTATGCTTCACTCAATTGAAGGCAATATTTATGGCATGCCATTGTATAGCCTCGTTTCCTAAATCTTACATGAGTAGGAATTGTATGTGTATTGCTTCAACCTTCATCATGTTTAATTAGATCAATTGATTAATGAGCATGAAACCTTATACAAATTTGCATTTTCACCTTTTTGATCTTCAATTCTTCTCTTTAGATTATGCATCTTAGGTAACTTTGTAACCTAGCTACATAATCGATTCCATGGTCGAATTCTACACTTAGGATATATATGTGTGTGTATGTGTGTGCACGCACTTGGGTGGATAATAAATCATATGACATGGAGTTTTAAAAAATAACAAAATACATGTATGCCAAATTACCTAACATAATGGGTAAGCTAGAACGACAAATTACCTAACATAAGGGGTAAGCAAGAACTTAATTGACTATGCACAAATGATTACTATATGTTTCCTAGAAAAAATTGGTCAATACATAGAAATATAAGTTTGTTGTTAGCCAATCTACTCAATGTTCGTTGCTTAGAAATAGCCTCTCGTTGTTCACCAATTTATCGGTTGCTCAATTCTCAATGCATTGCTAAAAAATAGCTCATGCAAAAGATGTTGTTTGATGATTTTGAATTTAATTAGGTATAGTTTATTATATATTTATTGTATTATTTTATATACTTTTACATATAGTCGACATATATTATTGTTTTTTATTTTGGTTGAATTTTAATTATTTATTGAGGTGTTATTTACCATGTCTCTGTTACTCACATGATAACATCTATGTCATATTGACCTGTGGAGTGCATATCGGTGCAATTAAAATTAATCTTAAATAAATTTAATTAAAATAATTATATTTAAATTTCAATATACTTATTAACATCTAAACCACCTCACTTTTAAATGCATGACTTACTCCCCATATGGAGTGTTAGAGATGAAAGAGGGTGAGGAGTGCACGTGCCTAGTTAAGGGACAGAGATTGACGCCATCTCATCATGTCAAGGTAGGGAATCTACAAGGGAGGATAAGGATGAAGCCTGGAACCATCATAGATTGGTTCCCTCATCTTGTGTATAAAATTTCACTTCATATCAGCATTAATTTTCCAATGTGGAGAATTATGGAAACAATTGCTATTTAGCTTGAAATAGACATGTAGGCATTGTGGAGTTTTTCTACATGAAGATCGAGAATGAAGAAGGTTTCTCTCATGGGAGGCCATGGAGAGTAACTCATTGATTCATCTTGTCTATTTGGTATATGACCTTTGTGTTCCTCATGTGTAGCTTGTTCCTTAGTGTATACTAGATATTAGGCCTAGCTCATTATTCCTTGGCTTTGAGCCTACTTGTCAATATGTCAGTGGGTGTTCTATGTTTAACTCAACAAGGGATTTTGAGTAGTCTAGGATCCAGCATCACTAATTATGGTTTGTTTTCTAATTCCTTGGCTTTGGGGTCGTTGACCAAGCTTATGACGGTTACAATGATTTTAAGGAGTTGGACAATTGAAATGGAGGGCAAGAAGGATGAGGGAATCAAAATTTAGGGACAAGGAAGGAGGGATGAGGTGAGGCAAGGCAGAGCTTGTGCATGAAGGATTATGAGAGCAATTGGGTAGGAACAAAAAATGACAAGAGCTCAAGCAGAGGCCATGGTAGAAGCAAACATAACCCATAGCAGATTTGCAAGTCCACTAAAGAAGGAAATTGAAAGAATTGAGAACCTGGTTCGAGAGAAGAGGGGACACACTTCTATGGAGTAGATAGATGCAAAAATTAAATTGGATCCCTTATATAGGATTCTCCATATGTAAGGACACCAAATACCGAAAGTCGATAGAGATTTATTGGCACAACAAGTCTTTCACTACCCAAGTGGTAGAAGCGAAGGGAATCCTAGATAAATTGGATTTCCTGAACCGAAAATATGAAGTTGTGATTAAAGTTATATGAAGAATTGAAATGGTGATTAAGGAACCAAACGAGGAAGGGAAAACTATGGTAGTAGAAGCATAGATAACCAAAGCCAATGTTAAAGAAGGTACAACCACAATACCATTCTACATCTAAGTAGATTTGGTACAACCACAATACCATTCTACATATAAGTGGATTTGGCATTGGAATGTGAGGATTAGAAGCGACACTAGTCTATCCCACTATTATGTCTACCCCCTTTTTTATCATTGAATCATATCTCAGCAGGGATAGCTCCAGGGGTCACATGTTTTTTCTTAACCCTGTGGTATACTTGGAGAAAAAGATTGTAATATGAACAAGCTTTTCACTTGTTTTTTCTTAAGGCATGTGGTATACTTCCAGAAAAGGCTACAGTATGAACAAGGGTTAGTAGGTTGCTTAAGCTCGTAATATGTAAGTTGATCCAAAGAAATGATCTTTCTTTCATGAGGAAACATCATAGTGTGGAATATTTAGGAGGTAGTGAGGATAATATATATATCTATATATATTATAAATAAAGCAGGTAACTGCTACATGCATCTAGGATCTGGGTTAAAGCTTACTCTGTCCATCTGCATCATTGCGGACTTTTAGACATTCAGTGTATTTTTAACCCGGAATGCGATGCGTATTGCATCGTCGCACCTCTGGGCATGTTCATGAGTGGTAGACGTGCAGTGATGCGATTCAGACCAAACAACACCCTTTGGCATGCCATCACAAATGTTTCCCTTAAAAAGGTGCCAAGAAGGTGGAACCTCATCAGAATTAGTATCGCTCTATCCTCCTCATATATAGATAACTCTCCTGCCAACCTCCTCATCTAGGAATTAGGTTGGAGAACCTATCATGGAAAATAAACTAGATTTTCAGATCTAGTAATCATGCCATATTTCCGTAAGTTAATAATATATAATAAAGCAGGATTATTCAGAATCTTTTGTTGCTAGGCACTTAGCTTGACTATGAACCGCTATGCCCCAGCGGCATACTCATCTTTACTTTACTCTTACCAAGCCTAAATACCTATCCATACTTTGTTAGCCCCAAACTGATTAATTCACCAACTTCCCATAGAGCAGAGCTTTTCTACCGCCTACCTTCCAGACAGCATTCACAAACCTAGAATAGCATCACACTTAAACAGTAACTTGTTTTTCTCTAAGTAGACCTAGATGGTATACTTAGAGAAAAGACTACATTATGGACAACCCTATAATAGGAATATTAAATATAACTCAACCATATAAGTCAACCTTCTCATTTAATTAATCTTAAGCCCGGTGGTATACTTGGAGAAAAGACTACATTACGGACAACCCTGACAACCCTATGGAAGGAATATTAAATATAACTCAACCTTCTCACCATTAAATGCATGAAGTCATGAGTTAAACAACCTAACGGCCCTACCCTACATGGGGAGACATGGAATCGGAATTGTAAATTTGTTCATAAATTATGAAAATACAGAAACAGCGTCAACAGCAGGATTCGAACCTGCGCAGGGAAAGCCCAGTAGATTTCGAGTCTATCTCCTTAACCACTTGGACATGTTGACAAGCTTGATATGATTTCTTGATATTGAATGACTGGCACTTACACATTTACGTCACCAGTGAAAATTAGCGGTCATGCTTGAAGGTTGGAATTTTATGGGACTGACAAATTCGAAGGCGTATTTCTTATAATAAACACGCCATTTGTAAAAATTTTAATTTTAAGTTATATTAATGAGATTTTTCATGCATAGATTTATCACTTCCCTCGGGGGCAGGTATAAATTTATAAATCACCCATGAGAAGATTATAGGTTTGTATCTTAAAATCATAAAAGGGATAAAATAAAAACAAGTTTCTCCCCTAATCATGGTTGAGAGCCTTAAACCTATTTTAGCAGTAACTACAAAACTTTTCTTAGAGAGTGTCAAAATTATCCATCTCGAAAATCTATTAATCATAGAAATTCTTTGGAATTCTTTGATTACCATGCTTGATAGGAGGAAGATTCATAAAAATGACCATTGAGACCACCCCAACACTGAGTAGGAGTTCATAGCGAGGTGTACAATGTTTGCGTCTTGGTTGATGGCTTAGTAATAATACATGGTATGCATGACTTTTTGTGTGCATTGACATCATGTTAGAGCTTTGATTAATAGAAGTACTTCTACAATATTTTGATGTGCCCTTGATGGGACATAAATAAGCCCTAAAGGATAGAGAAGTCCATCTTCGCAAATGATAGTCATCACTTTGTCTTTATCTAGTAAGTGTATTATGTGTCAGTGAAGTGAAGTCAAGGTCATTGCCATAAAGTTGGGGCCTATTTTAAGTCTCATGTCCACAAGAGTTAAGGACCATGTCAATATTGTAATTGAAGGGTGATTGAAGGAGTTTGCAACTCACTTGGAAAACCCCTCTCTGTATTTGACGTTGAGATGAAACCATCGAAGCTAATAGAACTACTTATAATGGTGATTATTTTACAACTTCCCCTAAGTATACATTAATTTAAGAGGCATGTGAGATGTGTGGTTGATAGTTTCCTTGCCCATAGTATAGTCCTTCCATTCTCGACAATCTTGGACAATGGAGTACAACTCTTTGTCATAGGTCGGGTAGATGTGAATTTTGTCTATGAGGGTACTCTTGTTGTGGTAAGCAACTAGGTGTCCATGGTAAGTAAGAACAACACCGATTGCATAATCCAAGGCATCCATTTCAATGTCAAACAAATCCTACAAATCCAAAAAACTGAGAACTAAATTTGAACAAAGTTGACACTTGAACTCTGTAATTCATGTATTTTGAACTCTGTAATTCATGTATTTTGTGCCCCAACCAAAATAAAAATTAGCTTTGGGTCCAACTCTCATTGCCTAAGTTAGGCACCATGAGGAGTGGGAGAATCCCAACACAAACTTGTAGTAGAAATTGACAACGCCCAAGAAGTCATGGATCTTCATTAGTGTCTACAGGGCCAACTAATCTCTAACACCTAGATTTTTGTTGGATTCACATCATCCATCCCAATCCACATTGTATTTTATGTACTAAATCGTATTCATACTAAAAGATAAATTTTCTAGGTTGTCATAGAACTTATAGAGATGCAAAGTGCTAAGCACTTGTTAGATGTGCTCCATGTGATCCTCCCGTGATCTACTAGAAATTAATTAGTGAATGGAAATGGGATGTCATCCATCATCCTCATGAACATTGCAAGTGTGTTAATCAAGATAAATTCAATTACTAATCATACAAATATACATTCCTTGGGATTGAATGTCATCTTCCAATGTTGGTAAGGTTCTCTTGGCACATATTGGTACTATGAATTGAGATCAATTTTGCTGAAGAATTTGGCACCTTTGAGAGAGTCTAGCAAGGCATTGATCTAAGGAATGGGTAACTTTTTTTATGGTGATCTTATTCCACTACTACAATATAGTGTTGTAGTGTCATAGCTATGTGTCACATATGCTCTATTAAACCTAGCCAAGACATTTTTTCCTAGCACATGTTGATCCTGTGTGTCATATGGTGACACAAAACACACCATGCACCATTGTGTTGATTAGAGTTATGTTGGTTTTTCATTGACCTACATTGATTATCGCATTGTCTTATGTCACAAAACATGACACACAATAATATATTTTTTAGATTGGTGTTGGATTTGTATTTGCATTGTAGTATTATGCAATACATTGTGCATAATAATGTGTTGATCAAAGTCTATGTGCATTGTTGTTAGATCAGGGGTTTTCCTTGGAATATATTACCTAGAAAAAAAATGAAATGTTAATTAAATATGTAAGTGTAATATGCACATGATGGCAATAAAAAGAAATAAAAAGTTTTTTAAGAAAATTAAAAGAACGTGATGGGAATATATAGTTAACATACATATATGTACAAACCTATAGGGATATGTGATCAACACCAATCCATTATATACCTTAGAAATATTCAAACTCAAAACTCCATTCATTTTCCCTCTTAGTATCCCCCTTGACTCTTATGGGTTTCAAATCTATTCCACCAAGCCTATTGGTACCTCACTCTTCACTATATGTTCATCACTTGTCACTAGAGTCATTCCATTCATCATCAATATGCAACAACGTAGCAATAGAAACAATGCACCACACTTTGGTCATTACAAGAGGCCAATAAACATTTGGTATGCCACACAAGAAGCATTAAGCATACATAAGCTTCTCTCAATTCCCATAGGTTCCTATGTAATTGGTATTTAAAACCCATTTCTTGGGTTCCCTACTCTTATATTCTCATTCTGTATGTGGAAGTCACACTACAATGTGTATCCACCAACGACTCTACCCTTTGAATTTTTTCTTTCATTGATTACTTTTAGTTCACCATTTCTGTTTAAACGAGATGCATGAAAATCATACCTCAAATGTATCCTACCATACATTTCCAAAGGAATAAACCATCAGCAATTATCATAATCTTCTATGTATGACATTCTTGACTAGAGGACCAAGGTTCTAATCCACTATTAGTATCTCTCTAGCCTATATATTTCCATAAATCATCTATAACGGTTCTTTGTGTGATCTAGCAAGAGCATCTTTGACTTCTTGTGTAATTTTTCCTTAGACTACACACAATAGTATGCATTGAAGAGAGGACACCATCAACCATAGCAGTTGGCATTGGTTTCCAATGTTCCTTTCTCAAGTGCCATGAATATGCAAATGTCTAGATCACATTGTCATTGTCCTCATCACAGAGCTCATCGAGCCTTCAATTGCTCCATGTTCCAAGGGATGAGGAAGTAGTGATATCCTCTACTTGTGGGTTCAATCTGAGCACAAGTCGATTATGCTATCAATTGGTATGCCTCTCGTCCATAAGGGTGTAGGATAAAGGGAACTCTTATCACCGCTTATTTTCGACCAAAATTATCCCTAAATATGGTAAATAGTTCCACCCCATTGCTGGGAACTTTGCCCATGGAAATTTTCCCCTAGGGTTTTGGCCCATTTTAAGATGACCTGAATCATCGGATTTTCAAAAAAGTGTACAACAAGGATGGAAGTATGCCTTGCCGAAAAATTTACCCTTGTTGAAAATGGGGCAATTTGAGTGCCCTATATCATACGCCTCCATCAAACACCATGTGCACCAAGAATCTAGCTAGGCTTCCCACATGACTTACCTACAAGGGATTAGTACAAACCCATTTTATATGTATACCCAAGTTGATAACCTATCACTTATCTTTTGATGGATGACCTAAAAGAGATTGACATACACATATTATTATCATGAATCTGAGATTTTAAAGAACATTAGATAGTGGGAGCTATATCCAAGAGCCATTCTTTAATATAAATTTGCATTAACCTCAACCATACAAGTATTACCGATAACAGTTCAACAAACCATTCATTTAATCTTACATCTATTTTTGACAAGGGCATCATGCTATGACTTGAGATCTATTTTATAAAAAATGAGAGTAGGAAATTTGTTTCTCTTCCCATTCTCGATCGTTCCCCTTCTTGTCTTGACACTAAATTAGTACATTGTTAGTCAATTTGATATGCGTGATAGATGGAAATCTTTAGAACCAATCATTGGGTTAATTAGCATGGAATGTTATGTGGAATTCTGCCCTACGGATAAGTCAAAATTCCCTTAGACTAAAGCAGACTTTAACTAACTCTAGACTAAGAACAAAACAAAACAAATGCTACCTTGAATCCCTAGATCTAACAAACATCTCAGGATTAAAATGCTGAAGAGAATAGGAGGAGTTTAACTGACCTTCTATCCAAACGCTTGTTCTTTGGTATTTGTTCCAAGCTCCAAGCCCTCACAAGTGAACCTGTCAAAATGGAACCAAGACACAAGAATGCACTATTCTCTAGCAACCTGAAACATGAGTTAGGATCTAAATCTATGAAAGACACAAATCATATCATTAAAACAAAATTAACACACATGATTTGGGAAAACAAGACAAGTTATTCCATTACAACTTGAAGAATACTTACAAAAGGTGCTTGATGCCCAAGCCAATCCTTCAGCTCCAAGTGTCTTCTCCTCTAGCTATCTCCACAATGCTGCAAGACCATAAGTTTGGTGCTCTCAAGAGTCCTCCTCTTTTCCAATGGCATACCTCTCTTTTATAGTGAATGGTGAGGTTAACCAACAAGAGAGATGGGTGGATCTAAGGAGGGATAAGTGGATCAGGGTTTCTAATCGAAGGAGATGAGTTGAGATCGAATCAAGGACCCCAATCTTCCATTATCTTCGAAAATCCAAAATCCCACGAGCCAAGGGAAAAAAGCTATTAAAATAGTACCGCGTTTTGCAAAGACTGCAGAACGCGGTACTGCCGCGCTTTGGGAAAATAGTAGAACGCGGTAGTGTCTAGTACCGCGTTTTGTCAAGCTGGCAATGCGCGGTAGTGTATGTGAGTAAAGCCTAAGGTGGGTCAAAACTTGCCAGGGTGGATTCACTTTCAAGGTTGACTCATCATCTGTCTCTTCTGGATGGTTTAAAACAGTAAGGGAAGTGTCGTCAACTTGTTTTGTGATGGGGATGCGACACTGTGAAATATAGAGGTATAACAGATGCCCCCTAAAGTGTGAGGTCAGAAGGGAGTGATGGCCGAAAGACTTTACGAATATAATGTGCAGAGATAGCATCGAGGAGAGCAACACGGAGCTGAAATAGAAACAAAGTGTTAGATATACCACCGAGGCGGGCATTCCCATGCTCGGAAACAGATGACTCAAAGCATGGCTGCCGACCAATACATTGCAGATCCATGAGTACTGAGATAATGTAAACTGTGGACAGATCATGGCTACTATGAACAATCGTAGATCCATGAGACAATAATGACACAGCCACGACCAATACAATAAGTGGATCTGTGTGACAATACAAGAGACATCTCCATTGCAGCCTGGACGCAGTCGAGATACAGTGATGCGCCCAGGGTCTTCTACCCGATCGCATAAAGATACGAATCTAACCATGTGATTACAAGGTGTTGAAGTCGAACATGGAAGAAACCATTTGATTACCGGTCAATGACGTGGACCGTTAACAAATGCGAGGGAGATCACCAATAATGACAATGATTCCCAAGGTATCAGTAGTACATCTCAACGAAATGCGAATGAATGAGTTGATGTCGAGCATCCGAGAGATCGCTTGATCACAGGTCAATGATGTGAACCTACTGTCAAACGCGAGGAAACCTGCCATTGAAGCATGCAGGTACCAAGGTACTAATGGTTGATCTCTAAGTCTAATTCCCGGATAGTGATTTGGTGTCGACAGGAATAGACTCGTCGAAGGTGGGCTATGATGATTCCCACATCATCGACACGAAATCGGCACATATGATAGGATGATGAAGTAATGGAGTATGTACTGACACAGCGGAGGCCTGACACAATGAACGACTTGATACAATGCAACCCTTTGAACATATAACGGCATGTAACAAGACTTGGCAGCAGGGATTATTGATAAAATAGAGGATAGACACCGGATGAGCGGACTCGTGGCCAGGGAGACGACCCATGATGATGACTATAACTCAAATGAAAGACAGATACCCAAATATAGACAAGAGATGGACACATGCCATGTTCAAAGGTAACGACTGACAAGCTGCCATAGATAAACTTGACTTGTTCCCCCATATTTCCCCGACATGATGGACGAGTACCTCTTTCTTGTTTTGCGAGCTTGAAGAGGATAACAGATGCTCGGTGTAGCTCATCTCGTGGATGAGTCCAATCTCACATGTTTTACGAACCTGAGAAAGGAGAGGTTCGTCCCAAAGTGGGTCCTTCGATGTAAACATTTTAACGAGCCCAAGGAAGGAAAACTCGGTAGTTTTTCATATTTAGAGAGCCTAAAAAACTTAAAGGAAGCTCCATAACGTACTTTTTCGTAAAATTTAGTCTCTCGGTCCCGAAAAAAAGTGTAAAACAATTCCCGAGAGAACTCTCCCAGTCGAGATTGACTGAGGTATACCTTTCTCGTAAATAGTCTAGACGGGCCGAAAAAGGGGTAACCTATCACCGAATAGATGACCTTTCAAATACTTTTACAAGTGTGAAAGAGTCAAGATCACTTGGCAATCTTTTCAATTTTAAGGAGTCTGAAAAGAGCTTAACTATGGACTCCTGTGGTCTTTTTCGTAAATTTTAAATTATTCTGGTCCGAAAAGAGAATAAAATACAACCAGGATAATACTCTCCTCATCGTTTAACGAGCATGAGTAAAGTTGACCGTACTCGACACCGTTTACTTGCGTTTGACAAGCACGACACAGGTGTGAAAGCGCTTGGAATCTTTTTCAAGTTTTAAATCCAGAGCACGAAAAAGATAAAGTGGGCTCAAATTGAAGGTCAAATTACGAATAAACACCGGTATGAATGCATCCCGTTTCTACCGCGGATCCTGTCAATAAATGCTCAACAACTGGACATTAGCAATGTGAACAAGGGTTTATTTATTTGAAATAGTAATTAATTAATTAATTAATTAAAAATGTGAAAAAATGCTATATAAGGCATGGTAAAAATAGAACTTACTATTCATTTGTGTTTTTTACCCAAAGGAGACATTTTCACCTATTTTGGAGCAAAATTTCAAGGATCCACACCGGGAGTTCTGGGACACCATTTCGACCGCCGTCTATGCCAGGTAAGAGTGCTTAACCCCCTCTTTCATTTCATGTAAGAAATTTTTGCTTTCACCAGGAAAAAATTAATTTTTTGGCAAGCCCTTTTGGGCAAAAATCGCCATTCGTACTACCGCGCGGGGGCGCTATCGAAAAACGCGGTACTGTTGAACAGTACCACTCTGTAACCCCAAAATAAGGCGCGGCACTGTGGACTGCCGCACGGTAGGGTGTCCTCCAGGCGCGGCACGTGCGAATTTTAAGTTCAAAAAATCAAATTTTCTCCAATTTTTTGCTGGAAGTAAGTTGTTAAATAGTTACTAATTGCTTTGTTTGCCTTTTTGCAGAGATTTGCAACTTATTTGGAGCAAAATGGTGAGTTGGAAAGAGAGGGAGCACGAAGCGGATGATTTTGCAGCCGAAAATGACTTACCAACCGTGACCGCATTGCGAGAATGTGGTTTGCTAAAGTTTTTCAAGACCAAAGGGATCCGCCAGCAGCCTAAACTCCTTACTCACCTTATCCAATTGTGGGAGCCTGACACTCAAGCTTTCCGAGTGGGAGAGCATGTGCTTGAAATCCAACTTGAGGATATTTACTTCCTCACGGGCCTCTCAAAGAGAGGGGCCCGGCCGAGCTTTACCGGGTACACCGCTTCAGAAACAAGCACAGATGATTTAATTGCTCGATATTGCCAGGCAGGTTCGAGTAAGAAAAGTGGGAAGGTGGCCATAAAAGAGGTCACAAATCTTCCTTTAAAAACCTTGCTATTCACTATCACGCGTGCAGCGGGAAGCGTGAGTCCACATCAGGCATCCCGCACGCAGGTGAATCTCGCAGCAGAGTGCATGGGAGGAACAGTTTTCAACTGGTGTGATGCAGTGTTGTCTAATCTGAAGGAACAGGTGCACAAGTGTAGGACTGGGAAAAATACTCAGTTTGGCTATGGGAGCATCCTGGTCACTTTCTTTCTGGCGAGGGTGCCACTACTGCGCCCACAGATATCTATGCCCCCTCGTCCACCTACTGATCCATGGATGGCTCGATGGAGTGACTATGCTGGACGCCTCGGGGGACCTCAGCGGCTAGCCTTTGGAGAGGACTTCTTCTCTTGGCTGGAGGAGCAGATAGTCATGATTGACGACTATCCCTATTCAGGGGTAGATTTTCGTGAGGATATCGACTTGGCTTTGCCAGAAGATGATGACTGGGACAACTCTGGTATGACCTTCATGGATATGTATTTTTTCTTTTTTGAATATTTTAATTTTTATTGCTTTTTTAGAATGTGAGAAAGACTTCTAATGTATATTCGCATGCATGTTGCAGACCGTGGACCACAGAGGCCAGCTGGATACTCTCCACTACGATGTGGTGGTGTCGATCGTCCAGCTGATCCTGTCGAAGAAGAAGATGAAGACGAGGCAGGAGGTGTCTGGGACATTGAGAGGAACCTGCAGGGATTGACTCATGGTATCCCTGCTATGCGGATGGATGACGTCCCTTACCACCTCCAGCGGCATACTGTAGGTGTACCTGGTCGTATCAGTCGACTTCTTCGCAAGGTGGTTCGAGCTGTGATGTGTTACCACCAGCAGCGGGAGGAGTCCGATGAGGGACATGATAGGTCTCCTAGGTCTCCGTAGATGGTCTTTTGATCTTTTTGCGGCATGTACACGATATGTAGGCTTTGAGGGCCAATTTTTGTATATGGGATTTGATCCCCAATTTTGTCTTTGACACAAACTTTATGTATTTTGGAAAAAACACTTTTATATACAGTGATATGGACCTATTTATGATCTAAATATTTACAATGACTTGTGCATTTTATTTTTTTATGATGTGTTTATGTATGGGCAAGATGCCAATCCAAAATGTAATTAGCCAATGAATCGGCAATACAATTGAATTCTCTCGGTATGTGTTGATATGTGATAAAATCAAATGACCGTTCCAAGAGGCGTACTCTTCGAAATAAACGAAGTAATGTAGGATCGCGAACTGTGTAAACACGGTTCAGATGAGAAACCACGAGTTGGGAGTCTAAAAAGACCGATAAGGAGTCAATCCCGAGTGAAGCAACCTCTGTCAAGAGACCAATGACTGCATGGTACTCTGCGATATTGTTGGTTGCAGGACCTAAACAATTGGCTCCTGAAGAAATTAACTCGCCAGTGGGGGAATAGATCACCCATGCTGCAGAAGCGAGATTCCGGGTATGTCGGCTTGCACCGTCGGCGAACCCAAAGTAGGCTGACATCTGCGCATAAAGTCACGAGTCAACGTAAGAGTAGATATATGAGGTCCATGCGCACACTAAACAGAAAGCAAAAAGCAAACTAAGTACATTATGTACAAGAAGTAACCCGCGTAGGGTAATCTCACGCGTAGAAACGCTTGAGGTATAGCCCGTTGCGGGGCCGTGCCAATGGCGTACCATCACAATCAACTAGTTCATAGGCTCCTTTTTCTAAGACACGTTTTATGATGAAGGGGCCGTACCACATAGATTCAAGCTTACCTTTTCCAAGCTTATCGTGCATCTGATCATATGTAAGTACGAGGTCACCCTCATTGAAGATCCGAGGTTGAACGGATTTGTCGTATTGAGCTTTGACGCGTTTTTTGTGAGCTTCATTAGCCAAAGCGACGTCGCGGCGGGTTTCATCTAGCTTGGCTAGGTATAGAAACCGTTCTTCTTCGGAAGTAGTGTGTGGAAGTAGCTCTATGGCTATCTTGAGTGATGGAATTTCACATTCAATCGGGAGAATGGCTTCTAGGCCGTACACCAGTTGAAATGGTGTAAACCCAGTAGCACTTTTCACTGAGGTTCGGTATGCCCACAGTGCTGAGAACAGAGCTGAGTGCCAATTGGATTTTTGGGTACCCACAATGCGTTGAATCATTCGTTTCAGGACTTTATTAATGGCTTCAACTTGGCCATTGGCTTGTGGGTAATACGGGGTTGAGTTTTCGTGGCGAAAACCCAGTTTGGCACTTAGTTCTTCGATCATATGGTTCCTGAAATGGGAACCATGATCGGTCACAATAGACTGTGGGACACCGAATCTAGCTATGATATGATTGAATATGAACTGCGCTGCTGTTTTGCCGTCTTCAGCATATGTAGGCATCGCTTCAGCCCATTTTGTAAAATAGTCGACAGCTACTATGACATAGCTATGCCCCCCGGCTGAAGTGGGCTTACAGTGCATAAAATCGATGCCCCATTTGGAGAAGGGGCCGACGGCAATGACAGGGTGGAGTGGAGCAGGATGCGAGCGTGCTTTGCTATGAAAGAATTGACATGGCGGACACTTCTTGATTGTTTCAATGCAGTCTTTGAAAATTGAGGGCCAGAAGTATCCTGCTCGCAGTATTTTCTGGGCCGTAGCCATCCCAGAGAGATGACCACCACATGCTCCAGCGTGGCAGTCATTGAGAACGCGTTCCGCCTCATCTAAGGTCAAACAGCGTCGAAGGACGGTGTCGACACCACGTCGATACAGAGTATCGTTCACTATAAGGTAGTATTTTGCGTGATGTCTGATACGTCGTCGTTCATCGCGGGTGAGATCGGGACGGAAGCGTTGGGTTTGGAGATATAAGAGAATATCCCCATACCACGGATCAGACGTGCTAATGAGGAACAATGATTCATCGGGGAGAGAATCAATGGGCTCGGATTGCTCAGTAGTACGGGGCAGGTTACAAATTAACTCGGCAAAGACCAGAGATTTCTTAGACTTGGCTTTGACAAATTCCAAGTCAAACTCTTGGAGGATGACAATCCAACGGGAGTACTTGCCCCCAAGCACTTGTCGTGTGAGGATATAGTACATTGGATTGAAATCAGCGACGACGGTGGTCCGGCGGAGTAAGATGTAATGACGGAATCTCTGGACAGCAAATACTGTTGCCAGAGCCAGTTTTTCAACATGTGAGTAGCGAGTTTCAGAGTCAAGAAGACTCTTGCTGAGATAGTACACCACATGTTCTATGTCGTTGTGGTCTTCCTGGACTAACACCATACCAATGGTGGAAATCGAGGCTGCGAGATAAAGGATATAGTCCTGTGTGTAATTGGGGGGTTGAATCACAGGATCTTTGGTTAAGGCTGCCTTTAAATTGTCAAAGGAGCGTTGGGCTTCGTCATCCCATATGAAGGGAACATTCTTCTTGAGAAGCCGCATGTAGCCTTTTGTTATCTCGGACAGATTGCAGATAAAACGGCGTAGAAAGTTTGCATGCCCTTGCAAACCTTGAAGTTCTGGAATATTGGTAGGTGGAGGCAGGGCTATGATAGCTGCTACCTTTGCAGGATCTAGACGTATCCCGTCTTTGGAGACTATGAAGCCCAACAGTTTTCCAGCTTCTACACAGAAGACGCACTTATGCGGGTTCAAACGTATATTGTAGCGCCTGCACCTTTCGAAAATGGAACTCAAGTGATCTGGATGTTCTTCCCGAGTTCGAGAATGAGCGGGAAGGTCATCAAGATATGGCTCTACGATATGTTTGATGTCATGAAATGCGTAGGACATCGCCCGTTGGAAAGTTGCCCCGGCATTTTTGAGGCCAAAAGGTAACTTTCGATATGCAAAGATCCCCCAAGGGCAGATAAAGGCCGTTTTGTGCTGGTCGGCTGGGAGGATATCGATCTGATTATAGCCAGAGAAGCCATCCATAAATGAAAAGATAACACTTCCGGCACAGTTATCGATGATCTGGTCGATAAACGGAGTTGGGTAGTTGTCCTTAGGACAAGCCTTGTTCAAATCACGGTAATCAACACAGACTCTAATCGTTCCCTGTTTTTTGGCTACGGGAACGATGTTGGATACCCATTCTGTCAATGGGACAGGATAGATAAAACCAGCACGCAAAAGTTTTTCAACTTCTGCTTTAATGGCGGCTGCCTTACGAGGATGGACGGGTCGAAGCTTTTGCTGAACAGGTCGGGCGCCAGGGAAAGTTGGAATTTCGTGGACCACAATCGACGGGTCAATCCCTGGCATCTCTTCATAACTCCAAGCCAATCCTTCAGCTCCAAGTGTCTTCTCCTCTAGCTATCTCCACAATGCTGCAAGACCATAAGTTTGGTGCTCTCAAGAGTCCTCCTCTTTTCCAATGGCATACCTCTCTTTTATAGTGAATGGTGAGGTTAACCAACAAGAGAGATGGGTGGATCTAAGGAGGGATAAGTGGATCAGGGTTTCTAATCGAAGGAGATGAGTTGAGATCGAATCAAGGACCCCAATCTTCCATTATCTTCGAAAATCCAAAATCCCACGAGCCAAGGGAAAAAAGCTATTAAAATAGTACCGCGTTTTGCAAAGACTGCAGAACGCGGTACTGCCGCGCTTTGGGAAAATAGTAGAACGCGGTAGTGTCTAGTACCACGTTTTGTCAAGCTGGCAATGCGCGGTAGTGTATGTGAGTAAAGCCTAAGGTGGGTCAAAACTTGCCAGGGTGGATTCACTTTCAAGGTTGACTCATCATCTGTCTCTTCTGGATGGTTTAAAACAGTAAGGGAAGTGTCATCAACTTGTTTTGTGATGGGGATGCGACACTGTGAAATATAGAGGTATAACATGGAATAATTTTGATTTATAATGTAAGCATGATTTTGAGGATTGTAACAACAATAATGCTATTCCTATATTTTTTGGAGTGTTCCATTCTTTAGGAAATGATGGAAATGGTTTAATTTTCCATAGAACTAGCTTGGATGTTATCCATTTTTGAAATTTGTAGGATGGGATATGATATGGATCGTCTTCCTAATGGATTTTGGATATTAATAAGATTAATAATGCTTGGAGTATGATTAATGAGTGTTCTCCTTTGAAAGTGAAAAAGTGAGAGTGAATTGTGCTAATAAGCAAGTTCATAAGTAAAGAAAGGGGAATCTATGAATTGGTTGGATAAGAAGTGCATGCACTCTATGATCTCTATCTCATTTGGTAGTTTGAATGTTTCAAGTGAAACACGATTCCAATAACTTGCACTTGGGATAGAGGCCATGAAGATACCAACCTTGTGGGTTGTGCTCACCAATATAGCAAAAGGTGGTTTCCTCCACTGCCATTTTCTTGGAATGTATCCAATTGAGACACAAAGGGTGTTTGGCATCATGGTCTATGTAGTTGCAATTTTCTCTCATATTTTGATTTTTTTTTTGTGACACACCATCAATGAGATTCAACACTAGAGAGCATCAACATGGGGTTTCCATGTGGCACTGACTCACTTTACATATCAATGTCTCAACCAAAACTATATAATGCATGTCTAGAAAATTGCCTTGGTTTTTATTAATGCAAACACCACTATTACTATAGATAGGAATATGAATAATTGATACGGTGGAGATTAGGATGGTAGTGGAGAGTGTAGTAATAGAGGAGGAGGTGTGAGGATAAAGAAGAGAGCAATAAAAATGAGGGAGAGTGTGATATATGCAATCATGGAATGATGTTCATATTACACAAATTTCCATCACTTTGCATTGAATACCTTTGAAAAGTAATTATTGAGGATTAGGATTGAAGAGCTTCACTTTACAATGAACTAGAATTGTGGAGAATGAAATGAAGATAGAAATATAGATAGAAGCACACAAAGTTATTGCAGAGAGCACATAAATACAATGAAACCTAAATTCTATTAATGATTGAAATAGAAAAACATTGCAACACAAAATGCAATACAAATAGGATAAAATGGTGGTAGTTTATTAATGAAGAGACGTGTGTTAGTTATGCTCATTCAAAATAATAATATTAGAAGAGGTTGTCACTACCTTTTAGCGTAAATTATATAAACATAAAAGTAAAAAATCCTAAATATATAAATCCCTAACCCTAGGAGCTGAGGTGGAAAAAGGACTATGGTCCCCTAGGAGAGTGGTTGATACATCAACTTCCCAGGGTGGCAACTTTCAAAACTCTTCTTTGGAAATTTCTTGAACCATTACAAATATTATTCCATGCTCTATGTTTTTGGCATGCATCATAATCTTATTAAATAAATATTGAGATGTTGTGTCAATTGCTAAAAACACACGGGAAATGCTTAAAAAATACACTAGAAGTTCAGGATCTACAAAACTATTGTAGAATTGCCAAGATGTAGAGCTTTTCCAAGCCATGGGAAGAGGCGTATGACCAATGGTATCCACCTGGATGACTCATCACTACTTAGAAATCAATGGTTCCTATTGCATCAAGTTTCTTGATGATATGAGGAAACTTTTTGTTGAAAATGACTTGTGGTGAATCACTTGCCTTGGTAAAGGAGCTACCTTGCTTTGATAACCCAATAAAGTTGTATGTTCTATTGGAAAGTGCCCTTCATATTGGTGTCCATGATCCATTTGACTATATCTTGTCAATGTAATTAGGGTTGAGGTTTGTAGGGTCCAAATGCTCAACCATTTTGAGATGTCCAATAGACGTGGAAAATATGGTCAAAGTAGCTCAACATTAAATAAAAATTGCAAGCCAACAAAAGGTGGAATGTTCAACTCAAAAACTTTCTCACCCATAATCTTGGTGATGGTTGAAGACCCATATCAAAGTGGTCTAAGTTCTATTAGGGACCTATGAGGTGTTATTCTATAAGTGCAAACACCTTATCACCAACCTAGAAATTGTGAGGAACCCAATGCTAATCATGTCACTATATGTACTTGGCATTGACTTTTTACAAAATATCATGAAATTCTTGTTGAATGTGTTGGATTCATTCAACAAATTTGACTACTCTATCTATGTTGGTCTTAGCATGGAGGACTCTTCCTATGCAGATGCAATGAGTATAGTTACATCAATTGGGCTCAATGACTAAAACCCCAAGCACGCATGGAAAGGGTTGTGGTGAATAGAGCTATGAAAGGTTCTATTGTAGCAATGTTGAACAAATCTATTTGCATTCATATGGATGCTTGTAGTTCTACATTTTCAATATATGCACAATCATGATGTTGACTACCTCAATTTGTCTATTGGTTTACAGGTGGAAGGTAGTTGATTTGGTCAGTTTCGTGTCCATCATTAACCACATATTGGACCAAAAACGAATTAGGAATTCAATGTCCCTATCTAAAATAATGGTCCGTAATAGCCCAAAATGAACCCAAACATGCTTGAAGAATAGCTTAACAATGGATTCAACTATGATATTCTTCTTGTAGGGTTTCAAAATGGCCATCTTAGAGAACTTATCAATAGCCACAAATACACAATTGTTACCATGCTTGGTTGAGAGAAGGTCTGACATGTAATCCATAGAGACTGCCTCCTAGGATCTATCCAAGGTTGATAGAGGAGTGTACAAACCATGTTTCTTGATGGTAGGTTTGGCAATAACATTGGTAGTGCATCATACAATATACTTGCTAACATCTTGCCAGAGCTTTGGCCAATAGATGTAACTCTACAACACTTCCACAATCTTCTCCATAGAAAAGTGCCCCACTACCCTATTGTGATGTACGTCCTAAATAAACTTCTCATGTTCTCTTGAAGGAACACTAAGATGGACTAAATGGAATATAAGTGCATTCTAGAGGTAAAATTTTGAAACATGTTAACTTGTGCCCAACATTCAATATGTAGTAGTGAAATTAGGATCATTCTCATATGATTGGGGCCTCCCAAAAGTGTCATGTCCATAATAGTTAAGTATTGTGGTTAGCACCACAATTGGAGCTCGAATGGGGATGTTCACAACTTGATTTTTATTGCATTTCTTGTTCTTAATTTTCAAGTGGAATTGTTTCAAGTACGAAGAACACTTTTAATGGCGGTCTTTTTGTAACATTCTCTATGTCTACATGAATTGCAGGGGCTTGTGATCAATGTGAAATATCATTTCTTTTCCTAGAATATAATGCTTTCTATTGTGACTTGAGCTCAAGCTTTTCCATAAATCCTCTATCTTCCTGCCCTTCTCAGACATACCATTGTGAGGGGGGATTTTTTTCTAGCCTGATTCCTCGGTATGGAATTCCCTAGTATGGCATATTCTCTATCTTTTGTTGCTCTCTAACCTGCATATTCATCCATTGTTAGATTATCCAAAATCCTAATCTATTTATAATTACCTATTATGTGTTTTATGTGTGCGTGGCAATCGGTGTGGTAAGGCACATAACTCTCCCCATCATATTGCTCTATTCATTACTTCAAACCCTAATATTTATCCTTTGAAGATTCGTATTCATCTTTTCATTTTGTGTTTTATCTCTATGTATTGTCCCTTTTTAAAAATTTGCACAAACTAGGAAAAATTGTAATTTTTGGCCAATTCGACCCTTAGACTAGTATTGACTCAACTGCTTCCAAATGGTTCCGAATTGGGTCTGAATGAGTTTGGAAGGTATTCATACATTTAAATGAGGCTGATGGATGTTTGGACACTCTTAAAACACTTCTGCAACATTCATGTATAATCAGGGAAAAATGATGAACTTTACTAGTCAAATCAAGGTTCACAATCACCAAGGGTAGGAGACAAAGATGGCTTCCCAAACACTGTAAAACCTTCCAAAATTTCAGAGAAGAGACATTTTAATGATAAAGGACTTTAATGGGATCCCCAATTCATCATTAATAAGTTTCTATGAGCTTCTGCAACTCCCATAAATCAGATGTTTGTATATTAGCTTTGACATAGGGGGGAATGATAGTAAATCTTCACAAATTGTTATGAAACTTAAGAATATTACTCCAAATGATTGCCTAATGAATATGAAACTTCTTCATAATACTAATGGCACTCCATAAAACATTAATATATCATATATTGACTGAACCATTCGAATTTGATACCACTTCAAGTGAAAATAACAAGGTATTGGGGAAATGACACCATTTATTCATAGTTTAGCATTTGTACATGAAATATCTTGGAATTTCGATATGAAAGTATTCTAAGCAGTAAATACAGAGTATATATATCATATTAAAAATATATTGGGCCTCAAGAGATATCTCAAAGAGATCATCACCTCACCAAGTGTGCCTCTCCTCAAGGAGCAAGAATATGCCAAGAAATGAGAGAATGGTTGTAGAAGCAAGCTGAAATAAATGTGACCACGAGATTCCCTGTAGATTCAAACTATAACAAAAGAATCCATTTTAGCTCCAAATTAAAGGTCTGAATGGCCTCTCCAATTTCCAATTAGGATGGGAATCTTTCACCCTCGAAATTGGTGCTAAGGCAAGTAGAATAACACTCTACTAGCTCTCCTCTCCAAATGAAAAATCTCAAATGATCAAAATATGGTCTTATTCTTTGTTCCTGAATTTTATAAACTTCTTAAGGCTTCCATAACTCGAATTCCATCCATGAGCTTCATGCCAACTCAATTTGGGAAGAGATTCCCAAGTATGCCACTTGCCCCTCCAAATCTAGTCTCCTCCTTCACTCAATTCGAGTAGGTGTCGCTTTGGATGCCCTAACTCCTTTGTGCTCCTTATTGGAGGTTATTTTTATCCCTGACATGTCGTGTATGTCAGATGTCATCCATCAGGTCTGATTTTTTATAAGTGTCATAGGCATCTTCATCATTGGTGTCATAGAAGCTAGGGAATCTAGCCCAAGTGTCCCACTAGCTCCAAAATGCCTCTTTCTCTTCCATGGGAGTTACTCTTCCTCTACATTTATACCTTATTGAGTCATTCCAAGTATTATTCCCTTCCAAATCCCCCAAGTATAGTGGAATCCACCTTGGATTCAAATGGGTGAGAGTGGAATGCCATGTGGCATGGGAAATCTAGCTTTGTGTGGGTCCCACACCATCCATGTGTCTCCATGACCAAGTGCCATATTACTTTATCATCATAAATATTTATTTATCCCCTCTTAATATATTTATGTCAAGCTAAAGTCCATTTTGGGTTTATTAGTCTCCTTATTCCAAATTTAATGTCTCCACCGAACCAAGGAAACTAGTAGGTTGGTGGAATTTTCTCCTTTTGGAATTTATTTGAATGGGAACATTACAGTCCTCCCCACCCAAGATTTATTTTCCTCAATCAATTCTAAATTAGGATTCTGCAAAATTTGTTCTTCCTCCCATGTGGCATCCTCACTTGGAAAATCTTTCCATTGTACCAAATACTCCCTTATGGTCCTGCTCGTCAATTTTCTTTCTCTTGTATTCAAATTTTTTTCTAGGATAAGTGTGAGTTGTCCTTAATCATGTAATGGAGGGAGGGTTTCTGAAACAAATATTTGCTAACCATTATCCTTCTCAAGGAATGACACATGGAATACATTGTGAAATTTTCTCCCCTCCAGAAGCTCCAACTCATAAGCAACCTCCCCAACTTTTCGAGCTATCTTGTAGGGACCATAGTATCTTGATTTGAGCTTTTATGACCCTTTCACCTTCAAGGATGTTTGTTTATATGGCTATATCCTCAAATAGACCAAATAATTTACTTGAAAAGTTCTTTCCACTTTATGTTGATCTACATATTGTTTCTGCTGATTTTGGGCAACCTGCAAATTGTCTTTCAGGAGTTTCAAAATCTCTTGACTTTCCTCCACCCAATATTTAGCCTTTGGGGCTCTACTATCACCAAATATGTGCTCAACAAATGTAAGTGCTTCATAACCATATAGTTCTTTAAAAGGAGACATGCCAATGGACATATGGAAAGTAGTGTTGTAGCAAAACTCACCCAAATGTAGCCATTTCACCCATGTTTTCTGCTGCTCACCAACATAGCTCCTCAAGTACCCTTCCAACCATTGATTCACTCTATCTATTTGGCCATATGTTTGAGTATGATAGGTTGTTCTTGGATTCAATTGGGTTCCAACCAACTTGAAAATTTCTTGCCAAAAGGCACTCATAAATCTGCTATCTCTATCACTCACAATGTTCTTGGGAAGTCCATGCAATCTAAAAATTTCTCTAAAGAATAGATCAGCCACTTGTGCAGCAGTAAAATATGATGTAACAGCAAAGAAATGAGAAAATTTAGTGAGTATATCCACCACAACATAAATGCAATCCTTACCCAAAACCTTGGGCAAACCTGTGATGAAATCCATGGAGACACTTTCCCACTTTTGTTGTGGAATGGGAAATGGTTGCAATAGACCCGCGGGATGTGTATGTTTAGATTTGTTTTGCTGACATGACTTTCATTCATTCACATATTTTAGAACATCCTCTTTCATCCCCTTCCAAAATAATATTTCCCTTAGTTTCCTATATGTTTTGAAAAGACCAGGATGGCCTGTTAAAGGAGAGTCATGAGCTTCCTTCAAAATATTGTGCTTGAGATTCAAACCATGAACCAAATATATTCTATCCTTATAGTAGATGATACCATCCAAAACCTTGTACATATCATCACCTTTGACCCCATCTAACACACCGCAAGCAAAACTATCTTTGGCATATTCAACTATTAGCATATTTTTCCAATCTTTTGAAATGTCCATAAGAGAAAATGATGGCCTTCTAGATAATGCATCTGCTACAATATTATTCTTTCCCTTAACATATTCAATGTCAAAATAAAAAGCTTGGAATTTTCTTACCCACTTTTGTTTCCTTTCATTGAGGTCCTTTTGTGTGAGAAAATGCTTCAAACTGTTATCGTTAGTTTTTACCACAAACTTGTTCCCCACCAAGTATTGTCTAAACTTAGCCAAGGCATGCATGACGGCTAACATTTATTTGTCATAAATGGAATACATCTTCTCATGTGGCTACAACTTTCTGCTCTCAAATGCTATGGGGTGTTGATTTTGTTTTAGGACAGACCCTATCCCTTGTCCCGATGCATCACATTCCAAGACAAATGGTTTAGTAAAATCAGGTAATGCAAGTACTGGAAAACTAATCATTACCTCTTTTTTTGGAAATCCTTTTCAGCCTCTTCATCCCACTTGAATGCATCCTTCTTGGTCAAATCAGTAAGTGGATCAGTTAATTTAGAGAACCCTTTCACAAATTTTCGGTAGTAAGTGCATATTCCAATGAAACCTCTCAATGTTGTGATGTTTTTGGGTGATGACCATTCAAAGATAGCTCTTATTTTTTCCAAGTGTACCTTCACTCCATCTTTCCCAATGATGTGCCCAATATATAAAACTTCTTTCAACACAAATTCACACTTAACAACTTAGCAAACAAATATTGTTCATGCAAAATTTTCAAGACATCTTCTAGATGGTGTAAGTGTTCCTCCCATGTTTTGTTGTAAATTAGAATGTCATCAAAGAAAAACAAAAAAAACTTACAGAGTTGTTTGTTGACTATTTGATTCATGCATGATTGAAATGTGGCTAGAGCATTGCTCAACCCAAAAGGCATGACAAGAAACTCAAAATGGCCATAGTGACATCTGAAAGTTGTTTTATGCACATCCTCTTCCTTCATTCGAATTTGATGGTAACCAGATCTAAGATCAATTTTTGAGAATAATTTTTCTCCATGTATCTCATCCATGAGCTCATCTATTCTTGGGATGGGATATCTATTTTTTATTGTCTTTTTATTGAGGGCTCTAAAATCAATGCACATTCTCAAGGTCTCGTCTTTCTTCTTCACCAAAACCACTGAAGAAGCATAGGGACTAGAGCTTGGTCTAATGAGTCCCAACTCCAAGAGTTCTTCAATATCCTTTTCAATCTCCCCTCTAAAATTTTTGGGATGTATATATGGTAGTATTTGTATAGGTGAAGTGCCCACCTCCAAAACAATGTTGTGCTCAACTCCTCTATCAGGTGGCCTTCCAGGAGGGAGGTCTCCAAAAACCTTTTCATATTTGTGTAGTAGTTTCCTTATCTCCTTGGGATATTCTAAAATATTTATTTTTGGTTTGGGTGAAGTGATGTAACATTCAGCAGCCCTATCAATATATCCATGCCTCAATATGCACCTCATACTGTGGGAAGTCACTACTTGATTCAGATAGGTGTGCTTCCCTCTCACAACTCTTTGTTTTCCTTCTGAATCTTTGAATCTCATTTCAAGAATTTGATAGTTCACTGTATGCTCCCCTATAGAGTACAACCATTGCACTCCCAAGACCACATTAGTATCAACAACATCAACCACATAAAAGCTATCAAAAAAACTGTAATTACCTATGGTGATTTCTAGCTTTGGAATCCATGTTTTGCACTCCATAGTGTTGTGACCTGGAGTGATGACTGTGAAGCCATCGAATGGTTCAGTAGGTAGATTCCTCCTCTCCACCATGTCTGCATCAATGAAGTTATGTGTGGCTCCTCCATCTACCAATACTGATACCCTTTGTCCTTGTAACACTCCCTTGCATCAAATAGTGTGAAAATGAGGCACTGCTGAAAGTACTGCCATCCTTCCTTTGTTAGGTGAAGGATGATTTTCTTCTTGTTTCCCTTCTTCCGTTGTATCATATCCCTATTCTTGGTATTAAATATGTCCTTCTTCCTCCATACCCCCTTCATACTCATCATTATCAGAAAATACTTCAATATATTGTGATTTCCCCTTAGCACATTTATGCCCTGGTACCCATGGTTGGAAGCATGTGTAACACAATTTATTTCATTTGATTTCTTCCCTATTTAGTCCCTCTTTCTAGTTCTTTTCAAATGCATCTATTTTCCAAGGTTTCTTTTCAAATCTAAATTTGGAAGGGAAGTTAGGCTTGGGAGGAAACCTTGTCCTAGGTAGCACATTTTGTAGATCTCTTGTCAAGTTCATGGCATCCTTCAATGAATTAGGTTTGTGGGCCTTAAATAAACCTTTTAAGGGTTGAGCCAAACCTTCAGTAAAGATAAATACTAACCTTATCATATATATATCAGCCACCTTAACTGATAATTTTTGGAATTCCAACATATACTCAGCAGGGGTTCCAACTTGCTTCAATTGGGCTAGTTCTTTGAAAAGCAATTTTGGGTCTTTTTGCTCAAATATTTCTAATACCCTGTCAACAAATTCTCCATATGTTGTAACCTGATAATGTCCCAAGGTTTTCATACCATGGAACCACCAATCATTGGCTTCTCCTTCAAGATGCAAAATAGCCATTTTTAAAGCATCCTCTTCCACCATTGGATTCAGCTGAAAATACACATCTAGTTTTTGTACCCATGTATTTGCAGAACTTTGAGATGAGCCATCAAAAGTGGGAAGGGGAATTTTTCCAATGGCATAATTCAATTCTTTATTCTGAAATGGAGTCCGATTACCTTCCCTCATTTTGAGTTTGCTTGCAACATTAAATTATTGCTCAAAGGGTAGAGTCCTTCTACAATCTTCACTCAACTTTTCCCATTCTTTTTCCAAGTGCTTCTAGTGTGTGCATAGAAGGAGTCCAACCTACTACATGCTCTTGGAGAACCACCTATAGCCTTAATTCATGCCTTCTTAATCATCCAAAAGTATCATAACTAAAATGGAAAAGGTTCCTAGCTTTCCCAACCTCTAAGCTCACATGCAACCTTCTATTTTCCCATAAAAAACATAGATTTGTATCCACATTCAATTTTTTATGTTTTCACACTCTAGCAATTGGTAATGGAAAACAAAAATGATGTTTTTGTGTAGTGGCTCAATACTGTTAAAAATATGCATCCCAATTAATGGACAATAGACTTCAAAGATGAGAGAAATGGTGAAAAAAACAACTGACATAACTTCTGAACATGGGATAGAGGACTCTGACAACGGTCATGGAAGTATTTTCATCCCATGCTTCCATAACTACATGAGAAGACTTTCCCCACCAACCTCACACATGCATTTAATGATTGGGTGAAACAATAAAAAGGAATTAATTTTCTCATTTAAAGCACATGGCAACAAATGGATGAGTTTTAAGGTTGACATTTGGAAATAGATAATTTGATCTCCCACATGCCCACTTTCCTCTCCCCCTTTAGTGGAATCATAGCCCCTCTAGTGCTCTTTACACATCCATCTTGGACCATTATTATTTTCCAACATAATATTTACATAGCATTTTGAAATGGCATGATAATCCAACCACACAATCCATATACAAACATTTACATCATACATGCCTTAGTATTCACTAGTTGGGCCTTGGCCTTGAGCTCTATACTAGGAATCCATACCAGCATATTTACATCATTTACATGATTTGATTAATATATTCCAAGTGAAAACTAGGGGTATTACAAATTCAGATTATCTCATGATTATTGGATCAACATCTATCTCCTGGAGATCACACAAACAATAAGTTCCAATAGATTCCATACTAGAGGCAAAATATGTGGCTACTACAGAAGCAACAAAGGAGATTGCGTGGCTCACAAAAATACTTGAATATTTGTAGGAGAAATAGGTGAATTCCACTCCTCTATTGATTGACAACACTTCTGCAATCAAGTTGGCCAAGAATCCCATAATCTATGATTGAACCAAGCACATCAACATGAAGTACCATCTGATTCGATATCATGTAGAGGCCAAGAAAATTCATTCGATACATTGCTCCACAAATGAGCAAATTGTAGACATCTTCGCCAAAGCACTTGGAAGAGAAAAACTTGAAAAGTTTAGAAGGATTTTTGGACTCACGAACACCCCTTTAGATTAAGGGGGGGAGATGTTGGAAATTTAATCCTTTGGAATTATAGTTTCTTGTAAATAATGGTTTCAGTTACAAAGATGAGAAGGCATGTGCCTTGGGAATTTGAAGCTCAAAGGTCACCTCTCTCTCAGTTGTATAAATAAAGCTTTTACGCTCAATAAAATCAATATAGCGAGTTATTCCTTTTAGGTATTAACTCCACCCTTTGTCACTTGGCTTAGGGGATAAGTAATATGAGAGAACCACAACATCAACCTACAATAGAATTTGGAAAGGCTCAATAAATTGCAAACCTTTATCAATGTTTTTGGGTCCAACCAATCATGAATCACTTGAATCTTGGTTGGGTCCACATGCACACCATGTTCATCCATGATGTGTCTGATATACTAAAATCCTTGCATGATGAATGGTCACTTCTACAAATTGACATATAAAGTGTGTTTCCACAGAGTGATCAAAACCCGCTAGATGTGCTTCAAATTCTCCACCCAAGTTTCACATGAAGAAGAGGATATCATCCATATATAAACCACAAGGGAATTTTTAAATGCTTGAAATATATCATCCATAATTCTCATGAACCAAAAATCATGACCAACCACTCAAAGAGACCTTCTTTGGACTTGAACAATGTCTTCTATCTTACATCAATTTGATCAATTGGCACTTGATGATATCTTAAGTTTAGAGATCAATATTTCTAAAAAAATTGGCACCCTTGACCTAATTAAGAATATCATTAGTTGGGGACTATATACTGGCTCTTGATTGTGATTTTGTTCAAGGCTTTGTAATCAATACAAAGTCACCATGTGGAGTCCTTCTTCTAAACCAACACAATTGAGCCCTAGAAATATGAGGAGCTTGGTCAAATGTGGCCCTTCCGAATTAACAATTGAATTTGGAATTTGATTTCTTCATTCTCTGGAAGAGAGCATTTGTATACTAGATTTTTAAGTATACCTGAGCACAAGGTATCGAATCAATTGCATGCTTTACCTGACAGTGCAAAGAAACCCTTATAGGTGAGACAAAGATATAATTTGTATTCTTCCACTATCTTTTCCACTTGCTTATGTTGTGTAGAGAGACCCTATGCAAAGGCTTTGGCGGTAGTGGTGATCTTTTGTTCAGCTTCCATCAAAATCATGAAGAGGAAAAATCTCTTGGTTTGAGATATTACCTTCTTGCACTACTTTGCAAAGATCAAATAGACTGCAATAATCAAAACTACCTTTGGCACCCTGCAAAGATAACCTCTCAAAGTAACAATGCTATGGAGATTAGACTCATAAACAACATTATGCTTCCATATATAAGGTTGTCCTACAAGAACATCACAAAATTCAAGTAGGCCAACATCACACAATGTCTCATCTTTGACAAGCTTGATCTTGTGTTGTAGGAGGAATTTTTTTCTAACATAGATGTCTTGTCTTCAGATAAACCTCCCAATGGTGTATGGTTGGAGGTGCGATGTCATTAATAGATTCAACCTCTTGGTAAGCTATGTTGATATCAAGTTCTTCTGGTTTTCACTATCAACAATGAAATGTAGTAGATTCCCCTTCACCCATATCTATGAGTGGAAGATGCAATCAACTTCCTTGGGCTCCTTTGGTTGTATCTTTGCGGTAGTGATAGTAACATTGGTTTCTACAATGATGGTCCATTTTCCCTTATCTGACTTCAAATAAAAATCTGCACCTAAATCTAATTTTGGGGATTTTTACTCAGGCAACAATCACTACTTGGAGTGGCATTCCTTAGTGTTGTGCCAAGATATTTTTTGTAACTCACACCTATTTCCAGTGTCCTTATTCGACATTTGGTTGCCCTTCTTTACTTGCGCCCTGGACTAGTGGTCCAATGATTGAATATCCTTGCTATGGTCTTTTTTCTATGAGTTAGGGTTTCCTTTACCATTTTTTTGTTGTGGCGAATTTATGGACCCAAACTCTTACTTACTCTTTTACTTAAAACTTTTTCTCTATTTTGACAACATATCAATAAGTGACTCCTAGTGAGGATATGTTCAAGAACTCCATCTATGTTTGGATTTACCTATGTAGACCACTATGGCATTTTAGAACCAAGTGTCACTCATAGTTTTTGGTACCCGAATTTGAGTGCAAGGTATGGAAGATATTGGTGTACTTTAACACCATCTGGTCTCTCTCCTTGTGCAAAGTTGTCCATTTCATGTATTGATCATTGTAGTTTCCAACATGTAGAATTCCTCCATGAGAGCATCCATAAAAGTTTCCCAAGTGGGTTATGTCTTAAATTTTTTAAACTCTTCTCCAACATGTTGCACATGATAAGTGTCCCACCAACCTTTCACATGGAGAAGGGACTTAAGGAACATGAAGATGATCTTCTCATTGTTGATTTTTTTAGCAAAGTAATAACCCTCTAGCAAACTCAACCATTTCTGCATAGCATATGTGTCTATTTGGCCTTTGGATAGAGAAGGGGTCAAAATTAAGTTGTATCTTGAAGGGTGTCATACCTTCGAAGTGATTTCTTGTCAAAATTTCTTTCATCTTGTTGGTTGTAGTTGAAGGATCTAGGTGAAATAACCCATCATCTCGTTCTTTTGTCTTGTGGGAGTTTCCTCAATCAACATCTTGATATAATCTCCTTATCTATCATCTTTCCTTTTACCTACCATGGGAGGTTGTTTGTGCCAACAAGGTTTGTCTTCACCTAGTTCAATTATTTTGAGGCCCAACTCCCTATACCCTGACCTTGTTAGGGACATGCACAAAAAACATTAAATAGCATATTGCTCCGATACCACTGGTTCAGACTATGTGGAGAACACGAGAAAGTAAAAAATATAGGTGGAATCATATAGAATTCTTGCAGAGAGCACAATAATACAATGAAACCCAAATTCTATTAATGTATGAAATAGAAAAACACTGGAATATGCAAAGCAATACAGACTGGCTAGAATGGTAGTAGCTTATCTTTGAAAAGAGATGTGTTGTCTGTGCGCATTCACAAGAAGTACCTTACAAGAGGTCGAAACTATCTTTTAAAATGAAGTATAAAACCCTATAAGGAAAAAATTGTAAAAATCCCTAACCCTAGGAGATGAGGTGGCAAAAGCATTATGAGTCTAGAGGAGCCTAGTTGATATGCCAACTTTTGGGGCTTCAAATTTTGCATATAAACTTTGTTTGGGGCATTTCTTAGATCGTTGCAAAGCTCGTTCCATATGTTATTTTCGGTGGGCTTCATAATCAAATATTGCACAATCTTGTCAACTACTAATAACACATGAGAAATGCTCAAAAGTGTGCCAGAAGTTTAAGACCTATAAAACCGTAGTAAAGCCGCTAAGATGTAGAACATATTTAAATCAATGGGTGGCCATTGATATCCACCTAGATCGCAACTTCCCATTTCATTTACATGACGAGATAATTTGCCAAAGTCCTTACGGCATTTACTTCAACCTGTAAAAAACATGAAAATAACTTCAACCCTACCCTACCCTCTGATGATATGTAGATTCTCATAGGACCAAAGCAATTCCTAGAGATATGAGCAAGGTTGGGGGGTTGTTGAGGTGTTTATAGGAATAACAATGAGGATGGACATTTGATGGGTTGCAAAGCAGTATAGGAAGAAATATAGAGAATATTATTTTTTGTCAACCCAATAAAGTTAATGATAAATAATACTGAGGATAAAACATGCATCATAAAAACAAGAACAACATTATTTGTGAAAAATCATGCTCTTCCATTTCTCCCTTTCTACAATGTATCCATCCACATTCCCTTTTCCAAATTCAAGGTATATTTTTTCTTCATTACATCCATAAAAGTAAGTGACTTAGGTAGAAGAAATAACTTATACAATACTAAGATATTAAAACAGGAAAAAAATTCGCATTCCACATTTAATATGAAAAATATAGCTTAAAATAAAAATCATAAATATTTTTATTAATCTCAGAAGCGAATAACAGTGTGTAGATGTTTACAAAGCATCTGTAATGCTGTTAAGTAAAAGATCCTGTGGCGTCAACAGCAGGATTCGAACCTGCGCAGGCAAAGCCCAATAGATTTCGAGTCTATCTCCTTAACCACTCCGACATGTTGACACATGCTTAACTTGCTTGACTACATAATTGTTATTTCAAGTACCTGTTCAGACACTTCCATAAACCATCTTTATGATTGAGTTTGCAGGCTTCAAGTGTGTTTGCAATGACAACAGAAATCTGTTCATCAACTGTGCCGTTCCTCTGCCCATTTGCAAGACAAATATATTCAAGTGTCTTCAGCAGATTAATTAACTCTTGGAAGCGTCCACACAACAATTAGACCTCTGTGCATGCTCTATTACAGCCACTATGAATTCGAGCTAAAGGGAACGACAAACCCATGTACAGAACTCAAGGAAATCTAATATATATTTTGAGAGAGTTAAACTCAAGCAAATTCAAGCTACGGGTCACTGTGTGTGCTTGTCAGCCATTATAACACATTCAATATATGGTTGAAAGCAAAAACGTATTGGCTGACCGTGTAAAACAGATTGGGAGTGAGGGCGCTGTCCCATGCACTAAAACCATTCATAGAACGTTGTCATAACCCAAGCAATGGCAACAAATCGCTGAAAACAACAGGCCAACAAAACAGCGAGTTTTAACCCATTGCTTTGCTGAGAATGTATTCAAATAGAGCGGCAATGGAATAATTAGTAGAGCAGCGATCTGGGCATTCTATCAGAGCAGTAAATGGATGATATCTCTGCCTTCAGCATTGAGAGGGCAAAAAAATGAAATCCACAGTACCAAAAGGATATACCCACAACATTTAAACAATGCACACATGAATCGACCATCATAGACAACCATTTTAACCTGGAGCCCAATTTAGGAAAACCAGATTGGTTGGGGATTTTCATCAAGAGGAACTGATTCTATGCACAGAAAACTTTATGCAATTTGCAGATGGTTTGAACTCAATAACAGTCTGTACTCATACGTGGCTGTGCAAAATGACTCCCCTGTCCTACGTCTTTGAAGCTGACTACCTCTTCAAGCTTTCCTCTCTGTTACTGCCTCCTTCATTTCCCCTTAGTCAATTCCATTGAATTCCAATGTGAATGCCCTTCTTCATTTCTAGCATTCTTGTTTTAATGGACTGACCTTGGAAGGCGAACCATCACAAATGGTTTGTTTCCAGTTCCCATGGAATTATGTACTTTTGAGTCTCAACTTTGCCAGAAAAGCAATGAAGTGCTTACACAAAGTTTTACAAACGGAAAGGATTTGATGGGGATCCAATTCAGATCACCGAGAAAGTCTACAAGTCACTTGGAACTTCCCTCCCTATATTTGTTGTAGAGGTGGAATTGTTAAAGGTAGTTAGACCACTTCTAATGGTGGTATTTTTTCAACTTGTCTTAGATTTACATGCTTGAAGAGGCTTGTGATGAGTTCAGTGGATAGTTTCATTGCCTTGAATAGTGTGGAATATAGTGTTTCCATTGTTAGTAGGCTTTGTCAATGGGGTAGAGCTCTTTGTCATAGGTCAGGTATGTGTGAACTAATTGTGTGAGGGTCTCATTGTAGTAAGAAACTAGGTGTCCATGCCTAGTAATAACAATACCAATTGCATACTCCGAGGCATTTATCTTAATCTTGCATAGATGTTACAGATATGAAAACTAAGGACTATTATTGAATAGAATTGACACTTGAACTCTTCAAATTCTTGTTGTTGTGACTCAATGCAAATAAACTCAACTTTGGATCCTCCTATCATTGCTTGATTTAGGAACAATGAGATATGGGAGAACCCCGACAAAAACCTACGATAGAAATTAGTGAGCCCCAAGAAGTTGGGTATTTTCTTGAGTATCTTACAGAGTGGACTAATCTCTAATCACATAGATCTTTGTTAAATCCACATGTACTTCATTCTGGTCCACGATATATCACTTGCACTAGATCATCTACATACTAAAATATAACTTTTCTAGGTTGGCATAAAACTTGTGGAGACACAAAATGCTCCATGTACTCATCCCATGTTCTACTGAAGATGGGGATATCATCCAGGCAAACTAGCATATATGACTTAGTGAATGGCTACCCAATGTCATCCATTATCTTGATGAACATTGCAAGTATGCTAGTTAAGACAAATGGTATCTCTAACTATTCAAACATGCTTTCATTGGACTTCAGTGTCGTCTCACACACATTAGGGGGTCCAATTGGCACCTAGTGGTACCCTAACTTGAGATTGATCTTGATAAATAGTTTGGCACCTCTAAGCAGTTTAGTGGATCATCGTTATGAGGAATGAGGTACCTATTGTATATGGCAATATTCTTCAAGCCTATGTAGTCCATATAGAGTCATCATGTGCCTTTTTTTTTAATCAACACAATTGGACTCCTATAGGGTGAAGCACTAGGTTGGATGTGGCCCTTTTTAATTAGTTCTTGGATCTATCACTTGATCACCTCTCCAAAAGATAACACTAATACATAGGGTCATTAGGTAGATAGACACTCAATGTCAAGTCTGTTGCATGCTTTACTTGATAGTGCATAGGTAATATTGTGGAGGAGGTGAAGTGTCATTGTACTCTACTGCCAGTGGATCTTCATATCTCTATTGCTTTGTTGGATCACTTGAAATAGCCTTGCTGATCAAAATGATATTTATTTCTCATTGGGACCTAGCAATAAAAACCACACACATTTTGGTTTTGGCAATAAATTTTTTACGCTTTGGCACTAACCAAAGAGATTGTGGTAGAAGGTGCTACCTATGGAATCATGTAGGATTGATCTCCCAAGGTGATGATGTCACTGTAGAGTATGAATTGGTGAAAATCATGTTGCTTTCACATATATGGTTGACCAAGCAAAAAATCACAAAGTTCAAGTGGAGGCACATCATAAAGTACCTCATCATTGAAGGGATGAATGTTGTAAGACACGTGGCATTGTTTGATTAACATGTAGGTCTTATCCTTGGTTCATTCCCCTGATCATATATGATTAGGGGTGCCACATCGTTGCAAACTTTAGCCTCTTCACGGAATTTGCAAAGATAAGTTCTTTTGGTTTTCATTATCAATAATGAAGCACAATGTTGTCCCCTTCTGTGCCCACATTTGAGTGGAAGAGGTA
Source organism: Larix kaempferi (assembly GCA_027924585.1). Lineage (NCBI taxonomy): Eukaryota > Viridiplantae > Streptophyta > Pinopsida > Pinales > Pinaceae > Larix > Larix kaempferi. The sequence continues at coordinate 7,466,422 of BSBM01000374.1, read as the reverse complement.
CTCCCTCTCCTTTGTCTCCTCAAAGCTTTCTAGTTGCACCTATGAAGTGGTGATTGTGGCACGAGGATTAGCTTCCACAGTTGTGTTTCTATTGTCTTGGGTATGAAATGGTACTAGCTCTAATGCAAGTGTAAGGATCTACATCTCAACTATCAACATTTTCCAAGCACAACGCTCCTCTTTCCAATGCCATCTACTATGGTGTATGCCACACCACTTCCTTGTTTCTTTCTAAAACATTCTATATAAAGGGGCTTTTGTCACAATAGGATTTTGCTGATGTGTCTTTCTATGTTCAATGTCCTTCCCTTTCCCTTTATGGTGGATGTTGGGATCACCTTTATCCCTCTTTAGTTGTGGCTTGTTCGTAGGACCAAACTCCTTTTTACCCTTTTGCTTGAACTTTCTTCAATTTTCACTACAAACTTGTAGGGCACTTTGAACTACTGGATATCAAGAAATTCATCTCGGTGTAGATGTACCTATGTAGAATGATTTAGTACTTAAGGACCTAGAGCTTCTTAGTATCACTAATGACATGTTTTATAGACAAGACAAAGGCCTCTATATACTACTACATGTGCACTAGGCCTATCCCTATCAGAGTTGTGCCCATCTTGTTTATTGGTTCTATTTAATATTGACTCCAACAATGGCATTAGGAATGTTTGTAAGAAAATGTATCCTATGATCATGTTAAAAAATCCATGTACAAAAGGGAAATCCCTTATTTATTTAAAACTAGAATAGAAAATGAAAATCCAAGAAAAAGAAGAGACAATGTAGGTGGAAGGTCAATAATCAGGGGTGTTGAGGTATAAAATAGATAGTTAAATTGGTGGGACCATAACTGTTATATATGGAATCATAATTGGGCTCTTCAAAGCTCGTTGGAAAGTTGGTGATGAGAAGAACAATGTTAGAGAGTGGAACTATGATTGAAAAGTTTTGGGGCTAAAAATGTCATTTAAGGCCCAAAGCCATCTCTAGAAGTGTAGGATTATAAATCACCAAAAAAAATTGTAATCCCCCTGAAATCGTCACAATTGTCCCTACTGATCCTAAATGGTTCAAGTGGGTGCCTGTCATTTGACCAACCCAAATGGGATCCACGAGTGCTTGGATCAACTCTATGGATATTCTTGTTTGTTTCTTTATATTATATGAAGTTTAGATTTCATTATCATTGTATTTAGTGTTTTTCTAATAAGTAAAAATGTCGCAAAACATATTCCATCATAAACAATTTCACAAATACAAGAAATATATTTGATCACCCTTTTTAGGATTTATGTTCAATGTTGACCTACCTTCTTTTATTTACAGTCATATTTTCAAATTTTGACCCTATATTGAATCTACACTGCTAATTACATATTTGGCTCAATAATGCTCATTCCTAGCCTTGGATATTTCACAATATCTAAAGATGTATGTACTATTGTTGACTCTCTTTCCTATGGAGCCTATGCATAGATGGATTTTTCTCTCGTTCCCTTTGTCTTTTGAATTTCTTACCATTCATCTAATTGATTTGAAACTAAAGGTATCCCCTCTCCCTCCTCCTCACAACGTCAACACAAGAAGATGGCTTCTTTTTAAAATAAAAAGTATGTGGTTCATGTTCTATCTTAATTGTCCTCCTCTCCCTCCTCTTCCTACTGTCCTCTTTTTAAGATCCAAGATATGTGATTCATCTTCAATCTTAATCGTCCTCTGTTCCTCTCCCCCTCCTCCCACCGTCACCACCAAAAAATTAGCTTCTTTTTAAAATCTAATTTCTGTGATTCATATTCTATCCTTATTCCTCTCCCTTTCCCCACTCCCACCATAGGAGGACATTCAAGAAGAGACTCCATCATCAAGTTTGTCCCTCTAAAGAACACAACCCAAAGAACGACATTCAAGAGGAGACTCCATCAAGTTTCCCTCTAAATAACACACACCAAAGAACGGCATTCAAGACGTGTGACAAGTTTCCCTCTAAATAACACACCCCAAGCGGGACGTATCTGTCTGTTGTATTCCATGTTATTGTGTATAGTTATTCGGATTTATAATCCAGCTGTTTATAAAGAAATAAAAATTAACGTAATCCAGCTGTTTATAAAGAAATAAAAATTAACGTCAACAGCAGGATTCGAACCTGCGCAGGCAAAGCCCAATAGATTTCGAGTCTATCTCCTTAACCACTCGGACATGTTGACACATGTTTAAATAATTTAGAACGAAACTATTGCTGCTTACGTGCTTGAGTTAACCGTGAGAGATAGCCTGTGGTGCTTCAATGTTGGAAATACCAGGAAAAATGGAATAAGTTTAAAACCAGGTCCGACAGGCAAAAACAGGGAGTTGAGATGGAGTGGAGGAAACAAGCATGCCCATTAAGTTAAAAAGAATGAATGGTAAATTGAAAGTAAATAAACTATCAGTTTTATCAGTTTTTAAAAACGTTATGTATTTCAAAAACCACTCAAGTTAAAAAGTTAGATTTAATTTGTAAATTAAAATAAATAAGTTATTTATATATAATTGTATTGAGAGATGGGAGATTTTGTAATGTGTAACGTTATGTAACATGATGTCTCTATAAAAATGCAAATGATATTGGCTTAAACAAGAAAAATTAAGTTATATTTATTTGATATTAAACCTAGATATATCAAGAATTGAGAGACATCAAATATTTTGAGGTGTAAATATTTTCTTAATGTGTAAAAAATTTAAGATAAAAAAATTATACCTCAAGAAAAATTGGATCCATGTCCATCTTGTGATAGATCTAATTTAATTGAGAAAGTATAAACTTTAAAGAAATAAGAAAAAACATAGAATTTGATAAAACAATGAAAAGGGAAAAGGGAATGAAGAAAGCTGGAAAAAAAGGTTTTGAAAAAAAACAAATGAGAAAACTTATTATATCCAAGATATTATAATATTATGATAGAGATATTGTTACATAATACTAGAAAATTAAAATGGATATAAATTTATTTTGGATCCATTAAACAAGGGATCAAATTTCTTGAGATATACTTTTTTATCTTAATTTTTTTACACATTAAGAAAACAAATTATACTTTATAAAATTTGATCCCTAAATATATTTATAGATAGGATTTAAGATGAATATATGCTCATACTTATAGCAAATAACAATAGCAATACTATATGTTAAAATACAAAGATAGATATTAAATTTAGATATACATAGAAAATATGTAAATAAAAATAATGTTATTATTATTATATATATATATATATACTCAGTTGAGTGAGACTACAATAAGCCTATATCTATATTAGATGATAAAAAAAATTACAACTCAACGGATTTGAACTCTTTTAACACTTGATAAATCCATGATTAACATGGATTTAACAAGATTTATGTTAGTATAATATTTGATGAATTACACAAGTTTAAAACCGGGTGGCAAAAGCACGGAGTTGAGATGGAGTGGAGGAAACAAGCATTCCAATTAAGTTAAAAAGAATGAATGTTAAATTGAAAGTAAATAAACTATCAGTTTTTAATAAATCTTATGCATTTTAAAAACCACTAGTTGAGTTAGAAAGTTAGAATGAACTTGTGAATTAGAATAAATAAATTATCTATATATAATTGCATTGAGAGATGGGAGATGTTGTAATGTGTAATATTATGTAACATGATGTTCCTATAAAAAAATGAAAATGATGTCGACTTAAGAAAAAACATTAAGTTATATTTATTTGATATTAAATCTAGATATATCAAGAATTGAGAGGCATCAAATATCTTGAAGTGTAAATTTTTTCTTAATATGTAAAAAATTTAAGATAAAAAATTTACACCTCAAGAAAAATTGGATCCATCTTGTGATAGCTCCACTTTAATTAAGAAAGTATAAACTTTAAAGAAATAAGTAAAAACATAGAATTTGATAAAACAATGAAGAGGAAAAATGGAATGGAGAAAGGTGGAAGAAGAGGTGTTGAAAAAAACAAATAAGAAAACTTATTATATCCAAGATATTATAACATTGTCATAGAGATATTGTCACATAGTGGATAATGTTTACATCATTATAGGTATGTTCTAAAAAATATGGAGGAATTTGACAACAACAAAAATTAAATAAAGCTAAAAAATTAAAATCTGTATAAATTTATTTTGGATCCATTAAACAAGGGATCAAATTTTTTAAGGTATAATTTTTTTATCTTAAATTTTTTACACATTAAAAAAAAAATATATACCTTATGAAATTTGATCCCTAAATATATTATAGATAGGATTTAAGATGAATATATGCTCATACTTCTAACAAATAACAATAGTAATACTATATGTTAAAATACAAAGATAGATATTAAATTTAGATATACATAGAAAATATTTAAATAAAAATAATGTGTTAGTATAGATATAGGCGTATTGTAGTCTCACTCAACTTAGTGGATATATATATATCCACTAAGTTGAGTGAGACTACAATACGCCTATATCTATATTAAATGATAAAAAAATTTACAACTCAACCAATTTGAACTCTTTTAACACTTGATAAATCCATGATTAACATGAATTTATGTTAATATAATATTTGATACTAATAATAAGCAAAAAAGAAGCCAAGAATTGAGAAAAAAGAAATCAATGAAACAAAGGTGACGGGGTACAATAAAGGAAAGAAAGAAAAAGGTAAGGGGGAGGGAGACTTAAGGGGCATATCAACATAGAGGTGGAAGGGGTTTTAAAACACAAAGGAGAAAGGGGAACACAAAATTGTGAGGTGGGAAGGGTTTAAAACACAAGGGGGTAAGGAGGAACACAAAATTAATAGGGTGTTATTGGTTTATAAAGGGAATTGATGATTGGTTGTTAGGTTTGGTTAAGATTATAGTCATATTTACGATTGATGTTGTCAGGCATTTTCTCAATCTCTACAATTTCTTTAACAATTTTAGTGGAATAGTAATGGGTTTTATTTAAAACTTTGGCTTAGTCAAAACAAGTATGTTGATTGGTCAAGGATGATGTTCTGCAATCATTGATTTACAAGTATACTTATGGCTAGTATCATTGAACCTGAGTTTTTATTGCATGAGCGAATTGGATGGCATAAGAGACCCCTACAAGATCATGGAATCCGATAAACACCTTATGTTGGAGGGGATCGACTTTATCTGTTACATTATTAAAGAGGTTTTCAAGATAATTCAAATGTTTTCTAGGAAGAATTTTAACAATTGCGTTGGTGCCACCTTGGATGTAGGGGATGTAAACTCAGCCTTATGTGGTTTGGTACTTGTTAGAGGTGGATTTTGGGACGACAAGCCTTATGGGAGGCTCTAATGATTTAAAAGGTTTAAGAGGCAATGTAAGAATTATTTTTGGAGGGATTTTCTAAGATGATATTTCTCCAAGTCAATGTGCTGATTATCAGAGATTGAAAGAGCTATAATGACCAGGGTGGTGAGAAAAACATTTTTTTACACCAAATATTAATGAGATTGGACATGAAGATATTTATCCAAGTAAATTTCATTTCTTATAAACTTGATAAAATGGGTAACCATCAATTTATTTGAATGAATTCACCTAAAACATATTAAGATAAAAACAGTATAACTAGTACTTTACATATACATTTACATACAATCTATACAACTTTGAAAATATATGGGTTGTGAATTTAAATTCAACCTAATAAAAAAAATTAAAAACAACATGAAAAAGAAATTAAAAATTAAACTATTTTAATCTCATGCATATAGTTATCCAAATTACCTATCTTGAACATTGCAATGGTAAATCATATGAATCAACTTCATTTTCCCACTTTTCTCCAATTTCTTATAGAGCGGCCACTAATATATTCCCATCAATATAAATATACACTACAGGAAAACCAATAATTAACTAAATGTTGTTTTAAAATTGGATTGATTTTATGCAACAATTAGTTTTAGATTTCAATATCAATGACATTGTATTCATGTTGGGTTTCCTGAGTTAGTGCAAATTCCAATTTGTTATTTGATAAATATGATACACTTGTCTTGTCTTTGTATACATGTGATTTCATTATTGTAAGAAATATGAAACAATTCATGTGGTCTAAGAAAATGTTGACTAATGGAGATGGCATGACGAACAAAAAAGGTTCACAAGTTGTTGATGTAGTGTTCCTTATACATAATATTTATACCTTGAATATTTTGAAGAAATTTCAAAGTACAAAGGAAGTTGTGATCCAAATTCATGTTTCTTCAAGTTCATTAGTGTTCAATTGCTTGATCAAGCCCCTAATAGAGGGGAGATTCCATATGCTAAGGTAGGATCTTGTGTTTGGTATAGAACATTTTCCTTGGTAAGAGGGAGTGTTTGATCTTATTACCTCAAAAAGTGTACAATAGAGTACCATTAACGGTAGTATCATGTAGAGGAAACATGGGTGCATACAGAGAAGTCATGCATGGCATTTGTGCAGGTTTATATAGTAGTGAGACAAGTCTCCTCCAACAAATTTTTGTACAATAGTGCAACAACTCTATACAACCATCCTTACATAACTATGTACCTTAGTAATGAGGGCACAAAAAAAATTATGGGGAGAGAGAGAAAGAGAGAAAGAGCGAGAGAGGATGCATGCATGCACCATCCTCTATTTAGTCACAATTTAGATGATTTTTATTTGAAAGTTCATTTCTATTTCTAGTTTTTCTATAGTTAGTGTTTCCATGCAAAATTAGAGGACGCAGTTTCATAGTTAAGCAAGGTGCTCATGTTTGTGGATTCAAGTCTAGGTTAGGATGCATGTGTCTAGGAGGATGCATGCTTGCATGCCTTAGTTCATCTCCAATAGAGGCACACTTCACTTAGGCTCATCACTCCATGAAAGGAAGATATGTGCTCTAGCGTTAGGTTTTTTATCTTGTGTCCATATTCATTATACCTTCTAGTCTATAAAGGAAAAGACATGGGTATAAGTTTTAATCATTCAATTTTTAGTTTAGCAATTAGCAGTTTGTTGTTTATTGGAGAAGATTTTCATTTTTAAAAGTAATGAAAAAGTGTAATATGTTTTGACGATCAATTTATTGTTTTCATTATATAAATTCTCGTATTAACTAAAAATCGCAATTTTAAATAGCTTTAAGTTTTCTACTATTTAGTTTTTTATAGAAATTCTTTTAAAATATAAAATATATTTATAATGATTTGAGAAAATGTATCATTTATCACCTAAATACATTGACGTGTTAAGGTATAAGAAGGATGGTATGCTTTAAAAAAAAATGAATGTAAATCAATAAACATAGTTATTGTATTCAATATAATAATGTAATACTAACAAGTTGATAATTTTCTTTCCATGGTCCCTAATTTTATTAAATATTTACAATTTATTACTTTATGAATGAATTTTTTTTAAATACCTAAACAAGTTTGAGGAATAACTAAAGTTTCTACCAAAAAAATCTATAACACAACTTCCCAAATCCCTTCTTAAATATATAAACAAGTGGCAAAAGTGCTTATTCGTTGCCTAAAATCGTGAATTATAATGTCTATGACAACTTGGTTAATGTGAACCTTTCCAAAGTCATCGCCATCGCAGTTATAGTGCATTTGTCAACCTTGGTTAATGGGAAGCTCTATTTCGTAGAGTCATTGTAATCTTGGTTCATGGCAACTTTTGGCTCCTAAAGTCACTCGAGTTGAATACTATCTTAAAAGAAAGCACAAAGCCTGGGCTATGTGCTTATTTTGCTTAAATTTGTACATAAAAGTAGGAGATGTGGCTATCATGACTCATGCTAACTTTCATGATTTTTAGAAATATCGTTAAATGTGGGTCCATATTAATTGAAGTTCTCCAATGTTTTCGACTTTATTGAAACTCATAACGTACAAGTCATAACACATACATATAAACTGGAATTCATATCACAAGTCATAACATGTGGGCAAGCCATATAATGTTAATATACAAGTCAAACGGGAATTCATAAGTTCTTTAACTCATAACATATAAGGCAAATTGATGAGTAATCTCTTCTCCATGGATTGATATGTGAATCCTTCCCATAGATGAAGTTCAGAGCATAAGGGTTGTATCGAGATTTTCATACAAAAGCCTTCGTGGAGCTTGGCCTTATTAAGTTTCTTTTCCATATCCTTTCAAAAGCAATGCAAAAACTATTTTCTATGGTATGAGATATTCGTGCAAGGAAGAATGTGAGTAGACACGATAAGAGTCGATCAAAGACTATATTAATATAGATCCATTTTAATTTTGGCTCTATCAAGTGTCAAGAGGGATCAAATCTCTTGAGGTGCAAACGTCTTTTAGAGTCTTAAACGTGAGGAAATGTTTGCACCTCGAGGGATTTGATCCCTCTCGGCGGTTGATATAGCTAGAGGTAAGATGGATCTATGTTGGTTCCAATCATAGTGGCCCCATCAAAACAATGTTGCTTCAAAACCAAAATTACCAAATTGAAATCAAAATGGTGAACTGTAATAAAGTAATAATCATGTTCAATGATAATACATGTGAAAGACTACCATGCAATTCAATGATGAATTACATATATATTACAGAGTGATCAATCTCAATATGTCTTCTTATGCTTTTATTTAAGCCACTTCACCCCCCTTTGTTATATTCTCACATCAATCATATGTGAAAGGCAATTGAGTTCTAACACCATTTGCCCTTAATTTGAGATATTGTTGTGAATGTGAGACCATGGCTCTCTTTATTTCCAAAATTTATAGTTTCTTTCTCCAATGTTAATCTTTGTGCCTTATGTATTGTCAAACCCCAAGCAAGTTTCAATGTAAATTTTCCTCATCTGCATCATTGTAACATTTTCTTCTATGAAATTTAATGATGAATTACATGTATATTTAACTTAATGATATCATACAAATTGTAATATCATTGAAATTAATGCATCTTAACTATATTATTAAATCATTTTGCGTTTCCCAATGCACAAATTCCAATTAATGAGAGGGATGTTAAGGCATAATGTATTTATATAAATACATAGATCAATAGATCATAGATGTCCCTCACTGTAAGCAATGCATCTTATACTAAGAAATAACATTCTTGAAATCAAAACAATGCAACAAACTTCGCTTATTAAATTCTCACATTAAAATATTAGATGCCAATATATAGTCAAATTAGGGTTTCAACTATTTAACTATTGTGATTCTATCTACTCAGCTAACTATGGTAACTGAATCAAATTAGTGTTTTGACTATTTCACTAAATGATATCATAACTGTTAAATTTTGAGCATTAATTCACAATACTCTAGGATCTTCACTGAGAGAATAACATATACAGTATATCAATACATAACAATCACAATAAGCATCACAAGCATCACAAGAATCAAAAGCATGAGAGACAAGAGACACAGAGTTTCCGTGGGGAAAACCCTAAGGTGAAAAACCCCACAACTTCCTCAGAGATAGAGAGAGCAATGGCTCAACCAAAGTACAACCAAAATACACTTGAGACAGTCTCCTAGAAGCAGATGATCCTCCTCCTCACTAGTGCGCCACTTTCTGAGTGAGAGAGAGATGACTTTCCGAATGATCTAAATAGAGATCTCCTGATCTCTATTTATACTAACCTATTTGCCCAGTGACCTTATGGGACCAACTTGTCTATCTAGATACATCCACAATATAATATATATATTTCAGGGCCGATCCCACACATGGTGGTCTAATAACCCATCGGCAAGTACACACACTTGCGACACTTGTCAATCCACATGACGACACTTCCTTATAGAGGAATAACACATCTCTAATAAGGGTACAATAAATATATATGAATTACATAGATTAAATACATTCCGAAGTTACATATACATCAACACTCCCTCTTAACTAGGAAGGTATTTCTCGACACAGATCTGCTAGACAAGTCTTCTTCTCGAGATCATCATCATCGATGCATCGTCATCATCATCGTCACTGTTGATGCTATCTCAACCAATCTCTAACTCTGCTCATCATAGGAAGTTCTACAGAGCAGTCCTTTTTCATACTGGATGTGGGCCCACCACCTGCAGGTCTTCATCATCACTGGCCATACTGTGGAAATCTCAGGACTTATTATGTGCGTCACAAAACCTTAAAAGAGTCTCTTGACTAGCAAGAACCCTAAAGAGCATCTGAGGCCTTTTTCATCCTGTCCAGATCTCTAGGACTTATTACATGTGACCCCACCACAAAACCTCGAAAGAGAATCCCAAGATTGATTACGAGCACAAGGCTCAACCTATTGGATCCCCTAGGGCACAAATTACATGTGGTCACCACAAAACCTTGAAAGAGCATCCCAGGATTGATTACGAGCACAAGGCTCAACCTATCTGGATCTCCCAGAGCACAAATTACATGTGGTCATGGAAAAACCGCGAAAGAGCATCCCAGGACTAATTATGAGCACACGGCTCAACCTATCGGATCTCCCAAGGAACAAATTACATGCCATAGGACAAAACCTCGAAAGAGCATCTGCCAGATATCCTAGGGCACAAATTACATGCCATAGGCAAAACCTCGAAAGACTATCTGCAGATCTCCTAGGGCACAAATTATATGTCCTCCCAAGCAAAACCTTGAAAGAGCATTTGCCAGATATCCCAGGGTACAAATTACATGTTGTACGCAAAACCTTAAAAGACTATCTACAAATCTCCGAGGGCACAAATTACATGCTTATCTGCACAACCTATTCCACAGTCACAGAGTATCAACTTGATACTCACCATACATCATCCTGATGTACACATGATCATCCTGATCATCATCACTGCAACATCCTACTGCATGTCATCTGGAGCAACATCCTCAAGCTCGTCATTCATGATCATACAATGCATCTACCTGATGCATACCAAGTATCTACCTGATACATATCATCATACATGATCCACCTGATCATACAGTGTATCCACCTGATACAAATACAAATACATGATACATATCAACATACATGATATACCTAATCATACAATGTATCCACCTGATACATATACAGATACATGGTCCAAGCATCCAACATGATGCATATACAAAATACATACACATGATCCAACTGATCATATCCAACATCCAACATGATGCGTACATACATATAAATGATCCAACTAATCATATCCAGCATCCATCATGATGCGTACATACATAAAAATGATCCAACTGATCATATCCAACATCCAACATGATGCGTACATACATAAAAATGATCCAACTGATCATACAAAGCAGAAACCAGAACATCATCATGATGCTCATCATCCAGCGCTTACATCCACAACCATGTGAAGGATCCTCCTTCCAACATGCTTGGAATGGCTTCAACAAATGTGTCAATCACTTCTTCCTCGAAGTGTCATCAATCCGAAGAACACCAAGCCTCTCTCTGAAGTACGCGAACTTCACCCTGGCTAGTGGCTTCGTCAGCACATCTGCAATCTGGTCGTCCGTCGCAACGTACAGGAGCTTCACAGCTCCTCTCTGCACCATATCCCTGATATAGTGATATTTGATCTCTATGTGTTTCGACCTGTCATGAAACACTGGGTTCTCGGACAGCTTCACACAACTCTGGTTATCACAAAAGATACCAGTAGCATCCAATGGGAGATCAAATAACTCAGACAGTAGCTTCCGTAGCTATACTACCTCACAACTAGTTGAACAGGTTGCAACATACTCTGCCTCAGCTGTACTCAGTGCTACACGGGACTACTTCCTGCTAAACCAAGAGATCACACCTGATCCCATACTGAAGCAGCACCCAGATGTGCTCTTCCTATCTGCAGCACTGCCAGCCCAATCTGAATCAACATAACCCTACAGGTTAAACTTTTGATTCGCTTCATACTTCAGCCCATAATCCACTGTACCCTTCAGGTACCTCAGAACATGCTTTACAGCAACCAGATGAACACTCCTCGAATATGTCAGGAACTGACTCAATGTGTTCACCGCAAAGCAAATATCTGGTCTCGTGTTCATCAGGTACATCAAGGACCCAATCATCTGACGATACATAGAGACATCAACCGACTCAGATGAAGCATCACATAGAATCTTCAGATTCGATGCCATAGGTGTGGCCTTAGCCTTGCAATCCATCATCCTGAATCTCTTCAGGATATCTACTGTGTACTTCCCTTGACCAAGGAAGATCCCACCTGTACTCTGCCACACCTCCATACCTAGGAAATAATGCATCATTCCCAAATCTTTCATATCGAACTCGGCAGCAAGCTTCCTCTTCGTATCTGCAATCAATTTGTCATCTCCTGTTACAAATAAGTCATCCACATACAGGAGTAGAATCACAGGATTCCCTTCCTCAACCTTGTAGTAAAGGTTGGAATCCGCTTTACTCTTGGTAAAGCCCAAACTAGATAGGAAACTGTCCATCCTGCCATACCAAGTTCTGGGAGCTTGCTTCAAGCCATACAAGGCTTTCTTCAATCTGCACACATACAACTCCATGTCATGTTTTTCGAAACCGAGTGGCTGCTCCACATATACTTCCTCTTCAACTACACTATTCAAGAAGGCAGTCTTGACATCCATCTGGTGTATTTTCCATTTCATCGCTGCAGCCAGGGAAAGTACTATTCTGATGGAAGTATACCTGGCTACAGGTGCAAAAGTTTCTTCATAATCTATTCCCTCTTTCTGAGAGAAGCCACGAGCTACGAATCTTGCTTTGTATTTCTCTACACTGCCATCTGCAACATGCTTGATTTTGTAGATCCATTTAGAAGTCACAACAGACTTCTCTTTAGGTCTTGGTACAACATCCCAAACATCATTCTTCATTATTGATTGGTATTCCTCAACCATGGCATCCTTCCATTCTTTATTTTTCGCTACTTCTTCATAACTGGAAGGCTCTTTGTTCATAATGCCACAGAGTAAAGCAACATAGCTGGTATGTGATCTGGTTCTCTTCTTTGCTCTGTGTTCTTCTTCTGGAATGCCAAATCTTTCTGCATCTTGAATGATCTCTCTAGCCCATGCAGGTTTCCTCTTGTGAGAGTTATCCTCACGGGGTGGATCTACAGGTTCTTGCGGATCTTCAAACTCATGAACAACTTCTGGAACTGCTTCAGTCATGGTAGTGTCTTGAAATCTAGTTTCCTTAGGTTCTTCATAAACTTCGATAGGTGCCTTCCTTGATTTGATGAATGCTGAGTTTTCATCAAATGTTACATCCCTGCTGACATCAATCTTCTTGAACCCTGGAAAGTATATTCTGTAAGCCTTCAAGCTTTCACTGTAACCCACAAAGATACCCTTCTTCCCTGAAGGATCTAGTTTAGTTCTCTTTTCCTTTGGGACATGAGTGTATACTGGACAACCAAATATTCTGAGATGGTTGACTTTAGGTTTCTTACCAGAAAATACCTCTTCTGGTGTCTTGTTATCCAATATCTTGTGGGGTGTTATGTTCTGCACATATACAGTTGTTCTAGCTGCTTCTTCCCATAGATGCATAGGTAGATCCTGGTCATGCAGCATTGCCCTTGCTGCTTCCATGATTTTTATGTTCTTCCTTTCTGCAACTCCATTCTGTTGAGGATTATAAGGAGCAGTCAACTCCCTCTTAATCCTTGAATCACTGCAAAGCTTCTTGAAATCACCTGAAGTGAATTCTCCACCATTGTCGGATCTGAATGTTTTGATCTTCTTGTCAGTTTGATTCTCCATCAAAGTTTTGAATTCCTTGAACTTATCAAACACCTTATCTTTGTTCTTCAAGAAGTATACCCAAGTCTTCCTGGAGAAGTCATCAATAAATGAGACATAGTAAACATACCCACTCAGAGAACTGGATAACATAGGACCACATACATCTGAGTGGATGATTTCCAGGATGTCTTTTGCCTGGCTTTCACTGCTTGGGAAAGCCTTCTTAATGTTCTTACCTTTTGCACATCCTTTGCAAACACCTTCATGTTTGGTCTTGATATCAGGAAGACCCTCTACAGCCTTGCTTGCAATTGGAAGTGCCCTATAGTGCATATGAGCAAGTCTTCTATGCCAAAGTTCACTTGGCTCCATGGATTCATGTACCATGGCATGTTCAAGTTGTCCCTTCAATTTATACAAACCTCCCTCTTGCTCTCCAATCACTACTGCATCATCTATGTTCTTTCCCTTTGGCCACATTAGGACTTGGCCATCCACAAATGCAACCCTCATACCTTTTGCATCCAATGCAGAGATGGAGAGTAAGTTCTTCTTGAGCCCAGGTACATAAAGGACTTCTTTCATCTTCAAGGATTTTCCAGAATCTAGGTTGTAGGAGGCTTCACCACTTCCTTTGATTGGGTATTGATAATCATCCCCAAGTTTCACCTTATGGGGTGATTCATGTTCAGATAGATTCACAAAAGATTCCTTAAACCCAGTCATGTGTGTGGAAGCCCTACTATCAATCAACCAATCATTACAACCATGGGAGATAGTACCTGTGAGAGCAGAAATTAGAACATATTCTTCTTCACTTGATGAGTCATCATCACTATCACTTTCTGCCCTAGCCTTCTTCTTTGGGGGTTCATCATCTTCGGCAGCATGAGCATGATATCTTCTTTTGTTATTCTTCTTCTTCTTATTGAAGTTGTTGTTATTGTCTTTCTTCTTCTTGGGACAATCTGAAGCAAAGTGTCCCTTCTCATTGCAATTGAAGCATCTGAGATCTTTCTTATCTTTATGATAATGGTGGTGTGAGAATCTCCTGTTATGAGATGATTCCTTCTTGGACTTTCCTTTCCTGGCATGTGCTGTGAGAGCTTGATCTTCATTTCTCATCTTTTCTTCTCGGGCCACAAGCCTAGCTTCTTCTTGAGAGCATTCTTCCCGCGATCTGATGAAGGAGATCAACTTCTTCCTTGCACAAATTCCTTGAATAAAGGAATCCCATGACCTGGGTAGGCCATTTAGAGTGGTCATCACCACTTCACCATTCTCCACCATTTCATCCACTGCTTCTAGTTATTCCTTGATCTGGGAGACCCTTGAAAAATAAGATTGAATGGTTTCTCCATTTTGAAACTTTACTCCTTTCAATTGGTTCCACAGGGTCATCTTCTAATTTATGTTCTTCCCTTCAAATAGCTTGGTCAAAGAGTCAAACATCTCCTTGGGTGTCTTTAGAGAAGACACATGGGGTATGAGATGGTCTTTGATAGAATCAGCAATGATTCTCTTTTCCTTGACTAAGTTCTTCTTATGCAATACTTTAGCCTCTTCATCCTCTGGGATAGGGATGTCTTCTTTTACATATGAGTCCAACTCATTCTCTTCCAGGATTAACCCAATCCTATACTTCCAAGCTCGGAAGTTATCAGCTCCTTCAAACTTATCCTCAAGCTTGGTGTGGTGAGACATCTTAAAGAGTACTTCAAATGGAAATAGAAAAGATTTAGGTCTTACCACTCGAAATGCTAAAAATTGGATCTGGTCCTGGATTAGGGTTTGTCGAAAAAACCCTAAAAATTCAAAATGTGAATTTCAATTTTCTGAAAGGATAGAAAGATGCGCCTTGATGAGCTGATCAGCCTGGTGTATTCAGAATTTGAGATCAGCAAAGCTTTACCCTTTAGATTTTCCTTTTTGTCCTCTCGGGTTCACTAGGAGAGCCCTGAATTAGGGTTTGAGTTTCCCGGAGATCTACCCAACCAAAAATCTCGATCCAAAGCTCTAAACTTCGATTTTTGCAAGGAGCTTCTAGCTATGTCTTCATATTTCAGAAATTCCTATTTTTGTGGAAACCATAATTTTTAGGGCCAAATTTGAAAATGCTCAGAATTGAATTCTTATTGGACAGATAGATTCTCCTTGATGAGTAGAGTCAATCTACTATACTGCTTTTCCAAAAACTGTGGAGAGAAACCCAATAAACAAGAAACTCAAGTTTTCGTCACTGCAAAATGTCTTCTTCTCAGGTTAGCTCTGATACCATGTTAAATTTTGAGCATTAATTCACAATACTCTAGGATCTTCACTGAGAGAATAACATATATAGTATATCAATGCATAACAATCACAATAAGCATGACAAGCATCACAAGAATCAAAAGCATGAGAGACAAGAGACACATAGTTTCCATGGGGAAAACCCTAAGGTGAAAAACCCCACAACTTCCTCAAAGATAGAGAGAGAAATGGCTCAACCAAAGTACAACCAAAATACACTTGAGATAGTCTCCTAGAAGCAGATGATCCTCCTCCTCACTAGTGCGCCACTTTCTAAGTGAGAGAGAGATGACTTTCCGAATGATCTAAATAGAGATCTCCTGATCTCTATTTATACTAACCTATTTGCCCAGTGACCTTATGGGGCCAACTTGTCTATCTAGATACATCCACAATATAATATATATATTTCAGGGCCGACCCCACACATGGTGGTCTAATAACCCATCGGCAAGTACACACACTTGCGACACTTGTCAATCCACATGACGACACTTCCTTATAGAGGAATAACACATCTCTAATAAGGGTACAATAAATATATATGAAATACATAGATGAAACACATTCCGAAGTTACATATACATCAACAATAATAGATGGATCAACCACGGGTTTTTTGGCTCCAACAATGACTTGATGAATAGATCATAGATGCCATTCTACTCAGATAACTATGGTGATTCTATCTACTCAACAAAATGTGGTAATTGAATCAGATTAGGGTTTCAACTATTTAATTGAATGATATCATACAAAATGTAATGTCATGGAAATCAATGCATCTTAACAATACTATTAGATCATATTTCATTTCCCAATGCACATATTTGAAATTAGAGGGATGTTAGATCATAACATAAATCTCCATCTAAATACATAGATCAATAGATCATAGTTGTCCCTTATGAACCATATTAGGGTTTTGACCATTTAACAATGGTGATTCTATCTACTCAACTATCTATTGAAACTAAATCATATTAGGGTTTGACTATTTAACTGAATCATATCATACAAAATGGCCAGAATGGATGGATGAAAATATTTTCTAGAATGAATGGATCAACTGTGGGGTCCTTGGCTCCAACAATGACTTGAGGATATGCTCAACTATGGGATTTTCCCGCTGAGTGTTGTTTATGTTAATTAGATTAGGGTTTCATCTATATAATTGTGGTCATTCTATCTACAATTGTAGATTGTTCTTTATGTGGGGTCTTTGACTCCAACAATGACTTGAGGATATGCTCAACTATGGGATTTTTCCCATTGAGTGTTTTTTATGTTAATTAGATTAGGGTTTCAACTATCTAATTGTGGTCATTCTATCTACAGTTGTAGATAGTTCTTTATATTCTTTTGAATTTGTACATGGCAAAGATACCCAACCACAATTACTTCAAGTAAAATATTTCATGTACAAACTTTGGCTACTGAATTACGACATTATAATATTAGATGTTAATATATAGTTAAAATAGTAATTAGGATTTTAACTATTTAACTATGGTGATTTTATCTACTCAGCTAAATATGGTAACTTAATTAGATAAGGGTTTCAACTATTTAACTGTGGTGATTCTATCTACTCTGCTAAGAATTAGATTAGGGTTTCAACAATTTAACTGTGGTGATTCTATATACTCGCATAACTATGGTAACTGAATTAGATTAGGGTTTCAAGTATTTAACTGGTGATTCTATTTATTGGGTAACTACAGTTCAGTCAGATTAGACTATTTAATTGAATGATATCATACAAAATGTAATATCACTAAAATCAATGCAACTTTTTTTTTGTAAGCAGCATAAGGAAATTATATTAAAGTACAAAAAATGTTGCATTCCATGAGAGTCTATAGATCCAAGAGCTTTCTGAAGCTTCTCATGGAGCAGAAAGAACAAAAAGGAACCTTTGTAGACTTGCCCATCTATGGGTTGAGTGACATTGACATAATTACATCCGACCAGTAAAAACATGGACTAAACTAGACCAGATGGACATACTAGAGTCTGACAGTAAACCATAAGTCAAAATAGAGAAGAAAAGAAACACTAACCTTAAAAAGAGAAGAGTTGGGTTCACTCAAAGCGGCTCTAGGTGTTGGCGTATGCATTGTGGGGACAGGGTTTATCTTCAATAATAGGGTAACTGTCGAAGAAATCTTCATCCCAATTCTGAATTGGGAGTTTGATAGGAAAAGGATCTGTCTTGCGAGGAGTGACAACATCATCTTCGGTCTTCCTAACCTACTTGTAGTGCAGGGATTCTACAGTCGAGGGTGTAGGGAAGGATTTCCCAGGGGGAGGGGCCCCCTATAACACGGCCGCAGCAGGAGAATCATCCCTGAGGTGGGGCCCCGAACAAGAGCAGAGCCTTCCACAGCAACGACACCAAAGGATTCATGCAGGGAGCTATCAGTGGCTTGGGCGTCTGTTGCAGTAGTGGAACCATCAAATTGAGCATTCAGATTGCCAGTCAGTCCCTCTGTGTCGGATATAAGGCCAGAGTCACGCGGAGGAGTGGAATTACGAAAGAGAGAGTATTTTCGACCAGCCAAGTCGGATTCCAGAGCAACCAGCATCCCATCCAGATGGGCCATATGAGCCCTGGTATCCAGTATCGAGACCTTGGCCATATTCCACTTGGCCAACCTTTCTTCAACCAAAGTTCCCAGCATATTCTTCATCAACCAGTAGTAATTGACTTGATTTCCCTCATTGCTAAAGGCCGGAATCTCAGCAACACTATGTGATTCTGATTCATCAACTAGCCTGCGAACAGGAACGAAGACATTGTCATCATAGCCACTGTTGGATTTCTTCTCCTTCTCAATAGAAGTGGTAGTCCTGCCGACGCCATGACCATCTCCACGCTTGGAAGTACCACGCGGACGGGTCATGGCATTTTCAGCTAGTTCGCAAAAGAACGGAGATGGAGCGGAGCTTTCTGCAGTGGAAGCAAGCAGAGAATAACAGAGGCAAGTGATGACCGCATGAGCATGAAGAGGAATCCTCATATCAAGATACTTGAAGAAGGAGCATCCAGACCTCGCACGGGAGAGCATAATGGAGCGACGGAGCCAGTTGAGGAGATGGGACGTAGATAACAGCGCCAAATTGAATGCCAACCACCGGGACATGAGGGGAGTTAAGTCAGACGCGCGCGAGGAGGCCAAGTAGTCTTGTGAAGGATGCCTCTTTAATGTTGATGCTAGGGGAAAGGTGTCGACATAGGGATGCTGCCAGGTGGGGGAGCCACACTGCCAAGTGGGCAGGTGGCACTTCTATCCTCGGCCATGTCATTGTTGACACCCTCATTTGAGGACTAAAATCAATGCAACTTAACTATACTAGTGAATCATATTGCATTTCCCAATGCAAATATTTCAAATTAGAGAGATGTTAGATCATAATGTGAATCTCCATCTAAAGGCATAAATCAATAGTGTAAGAAATGCATCTTAACAATACTAAAAAAAACATTCATATAATCAATGCAAAGAATGGCATGATACAAAATTTAATATCACTTAATCAATGCGTATTAGAAATACTATTAGATCATATTGCATTTCCCAATGCATATATTTCAAATTAGAGGGATATTGGATCATAACACAAATCTCCAACTAAAGACATAGATTAATAAATCAAGTGCAATTATTACAAAACTAATATCTAACTCATCATTTTATAATTAATTTAACAATAGATAATCCAATATATTTTCCATTATAATCGTCAACTATTCCAATTTTGTTGTAAATGATAACACATAAATCTTACAAACAGACAAAAGTTACATTCATAAATAAATTATGGTAGAATAGTTATTTACCCAAAATTAATCTCTAACTCATTGTTCTATTATTTACTTAACAATAAACAAAAGTTATATTCATTCATTAATTATGAATGAAGTAATGATGGTTATGTTTTATATGCATACCATATATATGTGTGTGTGTGTGTGTGTGTCTTTCTTGTAGATCAAATAAAGACAAGAGTAACTAATACATAGAGATTAAGTTGTCTTGTAATTATTTAGGAAAAAGTTTATTTAATATTTAAGGGTGCATCAATGGAATTTGATATATATTTATATAAATGTGTTTTACAATGTAGTCAATTTAACTTGTAGCCAACATGTGCTTGGTTTTATAACATCAAGCACAGGTTTTATAACATGTGCTTGGTACTGCACAACAACATGTGGACCAGTTTACTGATTTCATATACCCGATGGAGGTAGATGAAGATGATGTCAAGATGAGGTTATTTTCCCAAAGTCTTACGGGAGAAGTAAAGAAATGGTTTAAAACCCTTCCAAATGGAGGAATTTCTACCTATCAGAGGTTTGAATAAGCCTTCCTAGCCAGATGGCAGGATAAACATAATCCTCTCCAGATTCTCACTCAATATGAAAACACAAAGAAAACTAATGTTGAGACTATCCAATAATTCTCGGCTAGGTTCATGAGAGTGTACAATTCTATCCTGGTGGACATCAAACCTCCTGTGGGTGTAGCTAAACTTCACTATGCTAATTGTTTTGACAATGACTATTCTCTCATGTTGAGAGAAAGGAGATCTCCTACCCTAACTGATATGTTAAAAGATGTTGTATAAGTAGAATCCAATATGATGGCCTCTGGAAAAATGAAGCACATAAGTGAAGCTGAGAAAAAGAGACCTAATGAGGCACCCCAACCTTCCACATCCCAATCCATTGATACCAGGTTTGAGAATATGATGAGAACTATGGAAAAACGGGTGGATAGGATCTCCCTTGATAATAGGCCTCGTGCCAGAGAAAACCTAGAGCCTCAAGCTCGAAATAACAATTATAGGAGACCCCCTGCCCCACAGGGAATACCAAGGGAACCAAGGAATTCTAGAAATGCAGAGAATCGACCCATTAGACGACCTTTTGTTGAGAACCTAATAGCAGGAGAAGAGGAAGATGGGTAGCATGAAGATCATATCCACCTTTTTTATCAGATGCAGCCCCATTTCTATTTAACTAAAGAGGAACATGACCAATCATCTCTACAGTTAGATAGAAGCCTAAAGGAATCCGAATCTGAGCAATATCAAAAAGGGTTCCAGAATGCAATCTTTGAATTTCAGAAACAACATAATTTGAGAAATAGGAAGGTAACAATAGACCAAGGAAATGCCATTGCTGACCCATCTAATTCTCAGCAACAAAAAAGAGAAACCCTCAGGAAGGGTGAGCCAAAGAATGTTACCTCTAATAAGGTAGCTGAGAAAGGAGCAAAAGATCCTAAAAAGGGTCCAGAAGGAAGGGATGAAAGTAATGTGAAAACCATGGAAAAGATTCATTCTGCTTTCAGTTTAGAAAATGAAAATCTCAATTCCCTTGAATGAGTTGCTAAAGAACTCAGAGTATAAAGATCAGATTCTGAAAATAGTGAAGGGGGAGGAAGGAAAGCATCCCGATACTCTAAATTTGCATGATGATAAGCCCACCCTTTTGTTTTCCCCCCATGTTGAAAGTGATCTAGAAGATGAGGTTCCCCCTTTCTATATCAGTCTGAACATTCATGATCACATACTACATAATGCTATGTTAGATTTTGGGGCCTCACATAACCTCATGCCAAGATCAGTGGTGGAAATTCTAGGGTTAGAAATCACCAGACCCTATAACGATTTGTTCTCCTTTGATTCTAGAAGAGTCCAATGTTTAGGGATGATTAAAGACATGGTTGTATCACTAACACAAATACCTCAGAAGAATGTAATAGTGGATGTGGTAGTGGCTGATATTCCACCCAAATTTTGGATGTTGTTATATAGATATTGGGCATCTAAATTGAAAGGAACTCTATAGATGGACATGTCTTATGCCACCATCCATGTTTTGGAGAAAACAAAATACTATAAAGAGAACATAGACTGTCCTATGTAGTAAGCAGCAAGAGCAAGCATGATAATCATCCCATATTTGTTGTAGACAATGATATAGGCTCCTTAATTTTCTGTTATGATCTTGGTTTAGAAGAAAAAGGTGTGAAAATTACCAATCTCCCTTAAACAAATGATAAATTTGATAATGAGAAAGAGATACAATGCATTGATAGCTCAACAAACATAGAAGACAATGGTCATCAAATGGAAAAAGGCAGCAATGAGAAATCAGAACTAGAAGCTACAACTACAGCCACAGTCCAAAAAGAAAATCATTGGGTTATGAGATTTGATGGGGTTGTGAACAAATAAGGAGTTGGGGCAGGAGTATGGATCATCCCCCAGATGAAGAGAATAAATTTCCCAGGTTGCATTCATTCAAATTGATATTTGACTGTTCAAATAATGTGGCAGAATATGAAGCCCTACTGTTGGGTCTGAGTACACTCAAATATCTAAGAGCTAAAAAGATCAAAGTTTATGGAGATGTAGAGTTAATAATACAACAAGTAAATGGGATTTATGAAACCAAGCATCCCAAAATGAGGACTTATAGGAATGTTGTGTGGGATATGTTGGATAATTTCTTCACAGAACATAGTATTTCTTTCATTCCTAGAGAGCAAAACACAACAACAAACATTTTGGCCAGCTCTGCTAGAAAATTTCAACTCCTTGCTTATCCCACCAAAACTTATATGACAAATATAAAGCATAGGCCCTATGTTCCATACAATACCAGACATTGGAAAATATTTGAAGATGATCAACAAATAAATAAATTCCTAGATATGACTGAAGAGTTTTCCAATACCCAGATTGATCAAGAGAACTGTGCAAGTGATGAATGGGAACCTGATCCGCCAGAGTTCTTAACAAAATTGGGACATAAAGAGATTCTGCAACTGAAAAAAATTATATACCCAAAGGGTTGGTGCCATTGGAAAAACATTTTGATGAAAATGATGTGGCCAAAAATCCTAAAGTGGCTCCAAACAATAGTGAAGTGGAAGAATGTAATATTGGGATGATGAAGAACCAAAAATTGTCAAGCTATCCAAATATCTAACCCCAAGCACCAATGATGACTATGTTTATTTAATGAGAAAATTTTCTAATGTGTTTGCATGGTGTTATGAATATTTGAAAGAGTATTATACATATATCATACATCACACCATACCAGTGAAGACAGGTGAAAATCCTTTCAAGCAGAAGCTAAGAAGGATGAACCTTATGCTACTCCCTCTAATAGAAAAAGAAGTCATGAAGAGACTGTATGAAGCCAAAATCATAGTCTCATTAATATTTTCAAAGTGGGTAGCCAACATAGTCCCAGTAAGGAAGAAAAATGGGGAAATCAGATTGTGCATTGATTTCAAAAATATGAACAAAGTGTCCCTAAAAGACAACTATCCCCTACCCAAAATGGACCACATTTTACCGAAAGTTGTAGGGGCAGCAAGGATCTCCATGCTGGATGGCTTTACAGGGTACAATCAAGTTAAGTTACAGCCATAAGATCAAGGCAAGACAACATTTACCACACCTTGGAGGATCTTCATGTATGCAAATATTCCTTTTGGTCTGTTGAATACATGAGCTACATTTCAAAGAGCTATGGACGTAGCCTTTGTAGAAGAGAAAGAGAAGTTTGTGGTTATCTACATGGATGACATTACTGTGTATTCCAAATATGATGTTGAGCATTTAAAACATTTACATCAAGTATTTTCAAAATGCATAAAATTTGGGATTTCTATGAACCCCAAGAAGTCAAACTTTTCCATGCAAGAAGGCAAGCTGTTGGGTCACATAATATCCAAAGATGGAATTAAAATTGACCCAGACAGATTTGTCACTATACAAAAAATTTAACTCCCAAGGAGTAAAAAAGAATTCCAATCTTTTCTGGGCACAGTAAACTTTATAAGAATGTTTATCTCCAATTTTGCAAAGATCATGAGATCAATTACAAACATGCTTAAGAAGGATAATTAGATTAGATGGACTATTGAGGCCAATCAAGCATTTGGGGACATAAAAAAGGCAATTGTTGAAGCACCAGTGCTAATCAGTCCTGATTTTGAGAAGGAATTCCTTATGTTTTCTTTCGCCTCAGAGCATTCTATAACTAGAGTAATTTTTACAGAAGAATCAGGAAGGGAATGTACAACCCATATTATTTTTCAGCGGAGCTCTCAGAGATGCCGAGCTCAAATACAATATCATGGAAAAGCAAGCATATGCCATTATCAAAACTTTGAAAGATTTCAAAGTTTATGTTTTTCATTCCCATATTGTTGCTTATGTTTCTAATGTTGTTGTAAAGGATATATTGACACAGCCTGATCCAGAAGGTCGAAGAGAAAAATGGATAGCTGTACTGTTGGAGTATGACTTGGAAATCAATCCCACAAAGCTTATCAAAGGACAAGGACTAGCCAGGCTCATGGTTGAATCAAATTGGGATTCTCTGAGTGTGAATTTGGTCTCACACATGCTGGAAGAAACCACTCAATACCAACTGTTACAAGTATCAAACACACTCTTATCATCTCCTTGGTACTCTGATATTATTTATGTTTTGCAGAACTTAGAAGCACCCCCTGAGATGAATGAAAGCAAGGCTAGGTCAACAAATATGAAGGAAGCAAAGTTTTGCATATTGAATGTAAGCCTTTATTGGAAAGACCCTGGAGGTGTCTTACTGAAATGTATAATGGAAGATGAAGCCAAAATGACCATAAAATAATTTCACAAAGGTGTCTGTGGGGGGCATCATTACTGGAAGGCCACTATCAACAAAATTCTCAAGGCAGGATTTTATTGGCCCACCATGTTCAATGATGCATACAAAGAAGTAGCCACTTGCCATGAATGCCAGATCTTTGAAGGAAGGAGGAAGCTCTTGCTCTTGCCTTTAAAACCAATTTCTGTACAAGCCCCTTTCCAACAATGGGGGCTAGATTTCATTGGTGAAATTATTCCCAACTCCTCTAGAAAACACATGTGGATATTGACTGCCACATATTATTTCACCAAGTGGATTGAAGCCATACCAACCAGACAAGCCACAAACACAGTCATCATCAAGTTTCTGGAGGAAAATATCATGTCAAGGTTTGGTTTCCCTATTAAAATAATCATTGACAATGAACAAGCTTTCAAGTCCAAGAAAATGATCAAATTTTGCAATGGTTTTCACATCAAATTGGGTCATTCTACTGCATACTACCCCCAGGGAAATGGATTAGCTGAGTCTTCTAACAAACGCCTAGTCAATATCATTAAGAAGTTGTTGCAAGAAAACAAAAAGGGCTTGGCATAACAAATTCACCTTTGCTCTGTGGGCTGATAGAATCACCTCCAAGAGATCCATTGGAACTTCACCTTTCAAATTGGTATATGGAACAAATGTAATATTTCCTGATTCTCTCAGAGAGCCTGCAATGAGGCTGCTACAGGAGCAAGAAGAAGAGCCAAAACCTAAGCTAAGGAGAACCAATCAACTGATTGAGATACAGGAAATTAGAGACAAAGTACATGTTGAATCCATGCTAGCTCAAGAGAATGTCAAAAGGACTTTTGGCAGAAAGACCAAGGTTGATGATTTCCAAGTGGGAGATTTGGTACTAAAATGGGATGCTAGGAGGGAAGACCAAGCCCAAAAATTTGATAACCTCTGGCATGGGCCCCATACAACCATTGCTTTCCATGGAAACAACGCTTTCTTCTTACAGGACAAGGACAGTGAACCTATGGGGAAGAGACCCATCAATGGGCGGTTCTTGAAGCACTATCTCCAGTTAAAAACAAGTCTGTCGACCCACCCTCGTTGTACATTACAATTTTTTGAGTTTTGGTTAACTTTTTTTCAGTTCTATTTTACAAAAAAGAAAAAAAGAAAAAAGAGGCAACTAGTCTACTGTTCTTGTTACCTTACAGGGAGGATAGCATCCCCAGTTGGAGTCGTTGTTATCACCTCTAGAAAATCTCCTGCAAGAGAAGGAAATGTCACCCCCCTACTGAAACCCCAAGCATGCCCATTGACCTTTTACACCAAAGGAAGAAGCAGGGAACCCAAAAAATGGCTAAGTATCAACAAATTCCAAGCTGAATGATCAATCCGTAGTGAAAAGAATGAGGAAAATGGAGGTATCAGTATGCGCTCAAGGAAGATTGAATGATCCAGATCGAATTAAGGAGATCGACGATGGAGAAAGGATTTCACTAGGAGAACATGCGTGGGAGATAGAGATCCAAAATTTCAAAGTGATCGTCCCTCGTAGCCACAGATCGACGGACGAGGAAAGCAACCAAATGATCAACGACTCATACAACATTTCACAAGACAAAGGGTTCAGGGGTTAATAGCCAAAACGGATGCAGAAATCCTTTATGGAATTGACACATAAGATGTGGAGTCCACCGTTGATCTAGATCCGACGGTCCAAAGCAACTACGGAAGGCGCACTTGATTGATGCTTAGCCTCTGGTCTTCCACTTTCAAAAGAAGCTGAACGGTCGGGATTGAAAGAACAAGGTCATATCAACGTCTGGGAAGCGATCCGCAATGCATTCGATGAGAAGAATTTTCGGCTTTCTGACTTTCTGAACCCGCGTTGCAGATTGCGGAAGTTGGAACGGTATTTGTTTTCAAATGGGCACAATTGGGTTTCCAATTTCCGCAACCCGCATTACGGAATGCAGATTGAGGAGGTGCGATTTTTCCAAGGGCGCAAATTCGGGTCTCCGATTTTTGAGTCCCACATTGCGGAATGCGGATTGCGGAGGTCCAATTTCTCCAAGGGCAAAAATTCAAGTTTTCGACTTCTGAGTCTCGCATTGCGGACTGCGGATTGCAGAGACATAATTTCTCTAGAGACACAAGTTCGAGTTCCTGATTTCCGAAACCCGCATTGCGGAGGCATTATTTCTCTGGGGCGCAAAATTGAGTTTCAGACTTCCGACTTCTGCATTGCAGACTGCAAATTGCAGAAGGTGATTTTTGCAAAGTTGTGCGATGGCCTTCCGACTTTCTGAATCCCGCATTACAGATGTTGGAAGGGAAATTTGACAAAGTCTGTTTTGCAATTCTGATTTGCGACACCCACATTGCGGCCTGTGGATTGCGGATTGCAGATTGCGTGTTGAAAATGGTTTATCAAAGCAGGTTGCAGCCGCGAAAAATGCAAAATTTCATAGGGAAAAGGCACAAATGTTCCACAACTGGGATTTGATCTGGAAGTAGAAGAAAGGCGCATCTTGGTTATCCATGCAAATCAACCTGAAACAACCCAATCCGAAGAACAAACAAGGGGTTTTTCATGGCCCGATTGTACACTGACAGTGCGCTAAAGTTTCCCCATCAATGCATCTAACAGATCAAGAAATTGTTGCAATCTACCAGTTTAATAAACAACCACACCTGGATGAAGTGTTCTAGAAGTTTTAGATATTTTGTAAGCCTATAAAGGAAGGTTTTGAATAAGACTCAAGGGTTGGATATTGGGATTCTGAGAGATAAAAGATTTGCGTATGTAATAAACTCGGCCTTTCAATTAATATGAAGACCTAATTCTGGAGTAGAGATTCTTGTGATGAGTGTTCTGATGTCTGTTATTCCTGTGTATGTGTTCTTCATTAGTATTTTCCATTGATTATCTTCTTCTGCGGTATCTAGATCAAGATTACATTGTATGAAATTCATATTGTATGCTTCAGATGCATATGATTAGGTACTCCACCCTTTCTTCTTGAAGTTGCAGGTTAGAATTCACTTACAAATGTTCTAACTATGTGATGGAATGTGTTTCCCTTTCTACTACCATCTGCTGATTATATTTCACTTGAAAAAACCTCATCTACCTTGCCTCTGCCCCCTGAAATTATAGTCCAAATCATTCATCTATGACAGAAATCCCATTAAATTTTGACTCCATGTCCAATGAAGCTCCTATCCTTAACCCCAACTAGCTAAAAAAGCCCTAAAAATCCTTATCTGAAGGTTTAGCCACCACTTTTTATACATAACCATCCCATTCAAGTAATATTCTGTGTGCTAAAAGAATTGAAGAGAGAGCCCTCTCTGTGTTTGGAAAGGCTAGTTTCCACCCAAAAAAGTTGTGATTGAAACAGTTACCTCGGTGATCCCTTCTGTTGCAACCCAGAAGAATCACGAGTGATAACAACTAGCATGTTTGTTATGTGGTCCTACTTCTATCATGCAATGAAGGGAAATGTTTATGGAAGAGTTTAGGGCCACAACTAGTATGTTTGTCACGTGGGCCTATTTCTATCGTGCAATATTAATATAAAATTGATAATGAGGGTTTGGGGCTTATGAAAGGCCTTATTCATATTATAAAGGCATTATCCACTTCAAGATGCCCACTTATTGCAAGGTGTATCAATTGAGATCTTTAATATTTTCAAGACTGTATTGTTATTATGTAACTTGTTTAATGAACAAATCATTGAACAATGTAAGATTATTATTGGTTGTATCATTACAAAGGTTAAAGTTTCAACAACCTACTTAATGTTGATTTAAAAGTATTGTGATTTACATGTTGGGTTGTGATACAGTGGTTGAGATGGGGCATTACCATGATGATGACCGAAGTTCGTACCCTAGTTAGTATAGAGCCTTGGTGATTAATATGGTTTTTTAACATAAACATGCATTGATTTATATCAAAAGGGTTGTAGATCAACCAAACAACCAAAAATTACATAAGATCAAAATGTAAAAAAGAGAGCTCTTTTCAGCTGTACCAATACACTTACTTCTTCATTAGAGAACAAAAATACCCTGAAACTACAAATTTTCTCCAAAATCTAAAACTATAGTCTTACATACTAACTGAGCAGAAAAATACATGTAATGACCATAAAGAAAAAAGAGTTTGAGCCAAATTTATGACCACTATGTTCGGATATCCACATCATCTATTTCGGGATACATCATCTATTTCAGGATCTTGCATGATCTATTTCAGGATATGATCTATTTCAGGAGTTTGCATGCACAGGCATGCATCCCAGTCACCAGTTTGATGCCTCCAGCACCTTATCCACCTTCTTCTAGCACCCGGGAGCCACCTACCACAGATTTTTAGCCCTCCTAAGCTGAAAGGCGCCCACTTCTCACCTACTGCCAGAGAAGGGCGCACTTGTTCACCTACCACTGCAGTTCCACTTCAGTTACATTCAGTTAGCTCCGATTCTCCCTGATTTGAGGCTAGTTTCACTCCCGACTGACTGTATCACTTCCGTTTGACCTCCAGTTTTATTAGGTGACTTGTTCTGACTTCAGTTAGCCTCCCATGCGCCCCCACTGAGCCTCCAGATCCTATATCAGTGCTACACACTTCAGTTACATTTATTACACTCAGTTAGACTCAGTTTGACACCTGGATGACTGGTTGTTGTGATTGATGAGCACCACCGATGATTGATGAGGACTCCTAGATAGAGTCAAGCTACTCCATTCAGTGATTCGAATGGCCTACTTAGTCAATTCGAATTGCTCAGTCATTGTGACAATTTGTATTGTAATTCATTCACCCTTTCTGGGATAGAGAGCACTGCTGCATGTTTTGCACAGTTTTGCACCATATTTTCTATGTTCATCTGTTGTGATTGATTTACTTGTTCATTAGATCTGCTGTGACTAATTTTACATGGTATCAGAGCCATTGCAGGGACAAGATCTCTTTTCTACAGGTGTTTATACAAGAAGATTTGACTGAATTGCTAAAAATTGCAAAAAGTTTGGCATGAGATATCTCAAGGGCATTCGCTCCTGTGCATGCAAAGCTTGAAAATTATTCCAATACCACTCCATAAGCTTGAGTTACCACATAATTCCTGGATCTGATACATTGGACCTATTCAACATTGCTTGAAATCCAATCCCAGGTGTGATGCAACTCTCAAAGGGTGGATTGTTCGACCTTATTGTGGTTGTTTTGATGTGATTTGCAGGTTTATTGTCTCCTCCAATTGCACTCGCTACCTTCTGCATGCAAGCCTTTCTACAGCAATTGCATTCGCTATAGTCTGCATGCAAGCTTCCTCTTCATCAGTTGACTCAATCCTTGCAATGGAATACTCTTCTTCAAATCCTATCCTCACCCCATTCAATTATTTTGATTGGAAAGATGATATGGAGATCATATTACGTTCAAAAGGTTACTACCGAGTCACTCTTGGTCTTGAATTGGAGCCAAACAATGTAGCAGAAAGAACTAAACACTACAACAAGCTTGATGAAGCTTACGGTCTTCTTTGTCTCTCCATCTCCAAGGATCTTCACTTCCATCTCAGCGGATTGAAGACTCCAAAATCCATATGGGAGAAACTTGAGACACTATTCGGCAAGCAGGATGAGCTTAGGGCTTTTCAATTAGAGAATGAATTGATTGGCCTTAATCCTGAGAATTTCGAGACCATCAATGAATTTTTCACAAAATTCAAGAACTTGAACTTGCAATTGAAGAACAGTGGTGTTATCAAAGAGGATAAACAGTTGATCCTCTCCATTCTAAGCAAGCTTGGGAAAGATTATTCGGTATTTGTCTCTA
Source organism: Larix kaempferi (assembly GCA_027924585.1). Lineage (NCBI taxonomy): Eukaryota > Viridiplantae > Streptophyta > Pinopsida > Pinales > Pinaceae > Larix > Larix kaempferi. The sequence goes on along the minus strand of BSBM01000374.1, from coordinate 7,435,851 downwards.
CTTTCAATTCCGGTCGGCTAACTACCCCGAATTGGAAGATGCCTACCTTGAATGCCTTCATTGAGTCCGTTACGAAAGAGCATGACAAGTTGATTCAAATGGGGTCCATAAGCTCCAAAGATTCAGCCCTATTTGTTCAAGGACCCAAGATCTCGAATGGTAAAGGAAAGCTAAAGAAGGAGAAGCCCAAATTCGAGCCTCACAAGCTAAAAGACAAAGGCAAGCAAACGGATGCACCATCCAGTTCGAAATCCAAGCAAAAGGGAAAAGAAGGTAACCAAAAATCTAAATGTACTTATTGTAACCGTGGCTTTCATCCCGAAAGTTCATGTATGAAGAAGACTATAGATCAAATGGCCCTCCTTTTGGAAAAGAACAACATAACCCTTCCTGACGGTGCAAGGAAGAAAGATCGGAATGATGATCATGAAAGAGGACAAGCACTCATGGCAACGGTTTCGAAGCCCTCAACTCTCTTGATAGATTCGGATGCATCAAATCATATGGCTGCAAATATTGATTCTTTTTCCTCATTCGATCCAAACAGCTCCATCCCCATCCATTTGGGAGATGACTCAAAAATTTCTTCAAAGGGCAAAGGTACGATTCATGTAGAACATGGATGCTTTCATAATGTTCTCTATGTGCCTTCCTTAGCTTCAAATCTCCTTTCTGTGTATCAAATGACACATACTGGTGATCCAAAGAAAGTCACATTCAGCCCTAATACAGTTGAAATTTCTGATATCAAAAGTGGAAGACTAGTTGCGGTTGGAAAGGCAAACCACACTGCAAAATGTTATGAGTTTTCGCACTTTATACCGCTTGCAAAGCCCACTGCTCTTCGCACACATGGTAATGAGGTTAGTAGGCTTTGGCATGAAAGATTTGGACATCTAAATTATAAGTATTTGCTGCTGCTATCAAATAAATCCATGGTAGATGGGCTTCCACAACTCCGTTCCTCGAAGGGAATATGCACCGGTTGCATTATTGGGAAGCACCCCGAGCACAGATTCGACCGCGGCAAGGCTAGCAGAGCCTCTACTATTTTGGGATTGATCCATTCTGATATCAGTGGTCCGCTGCCCCATATGTCATTAAATGGTTCAAGGTATGTTTTGACATTTATTGACGATTTTTCCCGCTTTACATGGGTATTCTTTCTCAAAAACAAGTCAGAAGTGCTTGGAAAATTCAAGGATTTTAAGGCTTCTGTTGAGACCACCACTGAGAGCAAGATCAAAGCTCTTAGATATGATAATGGTGGGGAATATATCAAGTCCGATTTGCTGCAACTTTGTGCCCAAAGCGGAATCAAGATCCAACATACAGTTCCCTACACACCCCAGCAGAACGGTGTAGCGGAAAGGAAAAACCGGTCACTGAAAGAGATGGCTACATGCATGATTGAATCAAAAGGTTTGGCTGCAAATATTTGGGCTGAAGCAATCAATGTTGCTGCATATATACAGAACCGAGTTCCACATTCATCCGTGAAAGGTATGACTCCTTTCGAAGCATTCTTTGGTCACAAACCGGATGTGTCAAATTTGAGAGTTTTTGGCTCTACTGCATGGGCTAGAATTCCTTCTGAGAAGAGACGAGCTTTGGATCCACAAAGTATCGAGTGCATATTGATAGGATATGGGGAAGAATAAAAAGCATATAAACTCATGGATATCAGATCTAAAAAGATATTCATAGAGCGCAGTGTGCAGTTTGAAGAACCGCTTCAAGAATTGCAACTAGTTGAGGAGAAAACTGTCGATTCACCGCCTTCACCAGAAGAAGATTTGAGCAGCGATAATGAAGGTATGAGTTCTGATATTTCTGATATTGTAGCAGCATATGATGATCATGACATATCAAGTTCGGAATCCGACCATTCAGATCCCCCTCAGTTGCCAAAGTGGGCCCAAAACACTCTACAATCTGCTGGTTCTAGTCTTGGAAATCCTGCTGATCCGAGACGAACAAGAGGAGACTTTCAAAGGGCAGGTATGGCTCTTTCTATTGCTGATCCATTTCTTCCTGAGATTTGTTATTTGATGGCTGGTTCAGATCCCCAATCATACTATTCATCCCATCGAGATCCGAGATGGAAAAGTGCCATGGATGAAGAGTACAGTTCTCTTCAAAAGAACAATACATGGGAGCTAGTTTCTCTTCCACCTGGAAGAAAATTAGTGAAGTGTAAATGGGTCTACCGTACTAAAGTTGCTGCTGATGGCACTATCAGAAAATATAAAGCAAGGTTGGTGGCAAAAGGTTTTTCCCAAGTCCAAGGAGTGGACTACACAGAGACCTTTGCACCGGTTGCAAAGATGGATTCCATCCGCCTTGTTTTAGCTATTGCCGCATCCAAGCACTGGGAAGTGCATCACATGGATGTGAAGAGTGCATTTTTACATGGAGACCTTGCTGAAGAGGTCTATATGCAGCAGCCAGAGGGTTATACATCAGATCCATCATTGGTTTGTAGATTGAAGAAATCTTTGTACGGGTTAAAACAGGCCCCAAGAGCTTGGTACGCAAAGATGGACTCCTTCCTTCTTTCTCAAAATTTCCAAAGATGCAAATCTGATCCGAATGTCTATCTTCAGCGAGTTAAAGGTAATTTGTTGGTTATTGTACTTTATGTTGATGATCTGCTTATTACTGGTAGCACACTTACTTCAATAAACAAGCTAAAATCTGCCTTAAATCTAGCTTTTGACATGAGCGATTTGGGCTTGCTGAGTCACTTTTTGGGCTTGGAGATAGATCAAAATTTCGATGGGATCACTATATCTCAGCAAAAATATGCTTCCGACCTGTTATTGAAGTTTAATATGGCTGAATGTAAGGCAGCCCCGTTCCCATTCCTCTCAGGAATCAGTCTTGAGGAGGGAGATTCCACACCGCTTGCAGATTGCAGTATGTATCGACAGTTGATTGGTTCACTACTTTATTTGACACATTCACGGCCTGATATCTCATATGCCGTGAGTGCCATGTCAAGATATATGCAGCAGCCACATGAGCTTCATTGGCGAGCAGCCAAGCGGATCTTGCAGTATGTGCAAGGTACGAGACAGTTTGGCATACATTATGCTGCAGATTCTGAGCTAGATTTCATTGGTTTTACTGATTCAGATTGGGCAGGTGATAGCATTGATCGGAAGTCCACTTCCGGTTATGTTTTCATGATTGGTCATGGTGCTATTTGCTGGTCCAGCAAAAAGCAAGCAGCCATTGCACTTTCTTCAGCAGAGGCAGAGTATCGAGGGGCAGTCAATGCCTGCATTCAGGCAGTTTGGTTGCAGGGTATTCTTTCCGAGTTTGGTTTTGGTGGCACTACTTCGAATGTCTTATTTTGTGACAATCAAAGTGCTATCAAGATCTCCACAGATCCAGTTCAGCGGCAGAGGACCAAACACATTGAGATTCATATGCATTACATTCGACAGTTGGTGCACGACCGCACCATCATTCTGCAATATTGCCCTACTGATGAGCAAATTGCAGACATCTTCACCAAGAGCTTCACTGAGAAGAAGTTCTCTTACCTCCGTTCACTGTTGGGGGTGAGTTCCATCATGGTGGAGACAGATTGATTCATTATTATGCTTTAGCTTGAGGGGGGGATTTCTTCCCACTGGGTTTTCCCTCTTTCCTCACTTAGTTTATTTTCAGCATTTTTTTGGATTATTGTATTGGGGTGACCTTTGGTCTTAGTTACCAGGGCCCCACATTATTTTAGTTGGCACATCATAGTCTAGCTTGAGGGGGGGTGTTCGGATATCCACATCATCTATTTCGGGATACATCATCTATTTCAGGATCTTGCATGATCTATTTCAGGATATGATCTATTTCAGGAGTTTGCATGCACAGGCATGCATCCCAGTCACCAGTTTGATGCCTCCAGCACCTTATCCACCTTCTTTTAGCACCCGGGAGCCACCTACCACAGATTTTTAGCCCTCCTAAGCTGAAAGGCGCCCACTTCTCACCTACTGCCAGAGAAGGGCGCACTTGTTCACCTACCACTGCAGTTCCACTTCAGTTACATTCAGTTAGCTCCGATTCTCCCTGATTTGAGGCTAGTTTCACTCCCGACTGACTGTATCACTTCCGTTTGACCTCCAGTTTGATTAGGTGACTTGTTCTGACTTCAGTTAGCCTCCCATGCGCCCCCACTGAGCCTCCAGATCCTATATCAGTGCTACACACTTCAGTTACATTTATTACACTCAATTAGACTCAGTTTGACACCTGGATGACTGGTTGTTGTGATTGATGAGCACCACCGATGATTGATGAGGACTCCTAGATAGAGTCAAGCTACTCCATTCAGTGATTCGAATGGCCTACTTAGTCAATTCGAATTGCTCAGTCATTGTGACAGTTTGTATTGTAATTCATTCACCCTTTCTGGGATAGAGAGCACTGCTGCATGTTTTGCACAGTTTTGCACCATATTTTCTATGTTCATCTGTTGTGATTGATTTACTTGTTCATTAGATCTGCTGTGACTAATTTTACACACTATGGGCATCTTTCATAGAAACATCATCCTTATCCATGCCATGCCCCCCATCAATCTACAACTAGTCCATAAATGTTGGATTATTTATTTCTCAGCTACTATGTCCTTGAATGAACTAATAGATACATTACTATGACTAATCACCGATTAAGAACCTTGTGTTAGCCCTAGAATTATATTAAAGTGCATTTCTAAATATTTGATGAGTTTATCACATTTCAATCCCCTCTCATTCAACTTTGCTTCATGTTTGACCTCTTGCTTCTCTATGTGAATGTTGAGGTACTATATGGCTTACACACACACACACACTTCACTATTTGAATGCTTAAAGATATTGTTAAATCTTTGTTGGGCACTATCATTTTACAAAAGCACACATCTATCTGGAAAATGAGTCTTAGTCTTATCCATGATACATTATTAACTTATTCCAACAAAATTAAAATTCATGATACATGTGATTTTGTTTTTATCGTTATATGTAACATTGATGTTGACATCTCCATTTGGGTTGTTTTTCCTTGTTTTGCAACAAATTCCCAAATTTAAAATTTATTCACATTAAAAAACTTTATTAAGTTTTAAATTAAGAATACTACAATATTTATGTAAAAAATGGATTAATTTCAACTTGTGTTTGTAATCAAGAGACGTTGAACCTATAAATGTAGAAGCAAACAAATCAAGCATCATCTTTTGATGTTTTGGTGGCTCTTGATCTATGTTTATAGAGAGGAAACCACTACATATTCTCCAAATTATTGTTGACAAATCAATGACATCAATTCACAAAATATTAACTATCGTTTGTTTCACACCTTTGCAAAACCACATTCACTAGTGTTATTCAAAATAGGAGATCAACTACCAAAACCTAAACAAGCATTGCATATCAATTCATAAATTCTATGCACAACTCTCTCTACTAGTTGAATAAATGACTTTTTGTCTCTCTTGCTCCAACTAACCCTGACATGAGCTTCAAAAAACTTCCAATCTACAAGGTCTTTAACATGAATTTCGATACCATATTTCACCAAATTAGGCTGTCAAACTAGACAAATTTGAAAAACTCACCATTTACTCATTATGGTGCCTTTAAAAGGCAACAAGCTACTATAATACTCATGGTTTACATGAAACCATGGATACGAACTTGCAATGGGATTACACATCTCAAGGACTACAACAATAATAAAATAATCATTTACTTATAAAATGCCAATTAGTGAACAATAATCACTAACATAATTTGTTATAATAAAATAATCATAACTTATAAAATGCCAATGAGTAAACATTAATCACCAACATATTTTATTTGCATCCTTATGGTCATTGTGTTTTCTCCTTCCCATTTTTCTAAAAGCTCTCCAAATTGGGTTGTCAAACTAGTTAAATTTGAAATTTAAGCAAAACTTACCATTTAGTCATCATGATGCCTTTAAATAAGCAAAGGACTACATAAACCATATATTACAATGCATGTTATTTACATGAAACCTTGAATACAAACATGCAACGAGATTACACATCTCAAGGACTACAACAACAATAAAATAATCAAAACTTATAAAATGTCAATGTATGAACATTATTAATCACAAAATGATATTTTGTTTGTGGGCTTATGGGCATTGTGTTTTCTCCTTCCTATTTTTTTAAAAACAAATCTCCTATGAGATTACACATCTCAAGGACTAACAACAATAAAATAACCATAACTTTTGATATGCCAATGAGTGAACATAATCACTAACATATTTTATTTGTGGGTTTATAGTCATTGTGTTTTCTCCTTTCTATTTTTCTAATAAAACTCCAAGAAAATGGATTAATTTAAATTTGTGTTTGTAATCAAGAGAAATTGACCTTGTTCTCATAGAAGCAAACAACGTTAGCCCATTGAACTAGTTGTTTTTCATACATAATCTACTAGTGGTTTGGTGGCTCCTGGTCTATGTTCATAGAAGGGAAAAAACGACATATTCTCCAAAATGTCGTTGACAATGAAATGACACCAATCCAAAAAAAAATTAACTAATTGTTGCTTCACACCTTTGCAAAATCACATTCATCAATACAAATCAAAATAGGAGATCAATAAACCACATAATCTATCTTTAACATCCCACAACTTTTCTACAACATACAATTGCTACAAAACATAAAGAACATTGCATATCAATGCATATAACCTCTATGCACAATTCTCTCTACTAGTTGAATAAGTGACTTTTTGACTCATTCGCGTGAAATTCAAAAACTCAAACTTGTACTCTTTAGGGTAGCATGAATTTTGATACCATATTTGGCCAAATTGGTTTGTTGACATAGTTAAATTTGAACTTTGGACAAAGCTTACCATTTACTCGTTATGGTGCCTTTAAATAGGCAAAGAACTACATAAACCAACTACTACAATACTTGTGGTTTACATGAAACCATATGTATAAACATGCAATGAGATTACACATCTCAATGATTTCAACAACAATAAATTAATCATGACTTGTAAAATTCCTAAGAATGAACATTAATCACTAACATTATTTTTTTTGGCCTTTTTTCTTTTTCTCATTTTTCTAACAAATATCCAAATTGAATAGTCGAACTTGTTGAATTTAAACTTTGAACAAAATTTACCATTTACTTATATTATGGTGCCTTTTATCAATACAAAGAACTACACAAACCAACTAATACAATACTCTTGATTTACATAAAACCTTGAATACAAACATGCAAAATAAACTCACATCTCAAAAACTATAAGAACAATATAATAATCATAACTTCTTAAAAAAATGAACATTAATCACTAACATATATTTACTTACTATGATGCATTTATATAAACAAAGAACAAAATAAACCAGCTACTACAATATCAGATGTTAAAACCTTGACTACAAACATACAATAAGAATCACATCCCAGAGATTACACCAATAATAAAATAGTCATAACTTATCAAATATTAATATTAATGAGTAAATATTAAGCACTAACATATTTCGTTTCTCCTTCCCATTTTTTATTAAAATCTCAATGTTACCCATAGTTACTACTCTTCTTTTGGTTTCCTATTCACAACTTCCAAGCACCTATAATAGTGGTTGACGTTGGGATCTCGGTTTCCTATAAAATCAGTTTTATTAATGAGCTGGTAGGGACTCTATTAATTGACTGGTTTATTTTTTCATTAGAATGACACACAAACTTCAATGCTTTTATTTCTTATACAGCCCCTATGTTTTAGGTTCATATATGATAAGAAGTTTTTCTTTGAACAATTACATACTCATATGCTTTTTTATGGCCAATAAAAATTTAGAGGTTTTATTTGAGGCATAGGTTCATATATGATAAGAAGTTTTTCCTTGAACAACTACATACTCGTGTGCTTTTTTATATGACCAATAAAAAATTTAGAGGTTTTATTTGGCCTCAAATCGAGGCAATTTTCATTTATGAATGGTTTTGTTAAGTTTCTAAGTTAGGAATTGAAAAGTTTCGCTTACTCTTTTAGTCTTTTAAGATTGTGAGATGCGTTAATATTAACATTAATCCTAACATTAACCCCTAGCATTTTCTGTTGAGGCGTACTTTTTATGGTATGTGCTTAAACTTTTTCATACTCTTTTGTCTTTGGCATGAGGCTAAGGTTGTCCCACGTTGCTGACTGAGGTTATCTAAGGTTGTCCCATGTTGCTGCTAGGAATATAATACCATAATCCACACTGTTCGTAGGAATATAATACCTTAGTTCTTTAGCATGGACATATGGTAGGAATATAATACCTCTAGCTCTTGCTCCACATCCAAAAACCAGTTTTGGAGATTTCCCTATTCCCTAATTACCATCTAGCTTCCTATTATTTTTTTAAACATTGTAGAATCAATTAGATACCTGCACAAGAGTTCTGGTTATCAATAAATCATACATAGCATGGACAACGCAATAGATGAAGAGAGAAGACTCAAAGAATGAAAATAATTTATATTGTTTGCATAACAGAATAGTAGAATGCAATCCATATATGTGTGTGGAATGCTCATGTGAATTAGTTGTGTTCATGAGAGATTAACACATGCATACAACTTGAGAGACTTGCCGCATACTTGCATATGTGGAGAGATTAGTGCTACGTGTTATCTCCAACAAATCTAGCTACGCGCTATCTCCAACTACTGGAAGTTGGAGAGAGATTAACGCGGCACGCTATCTCCAATAGATCAAGTTGTGCACGGATATTAGCGCTGCACGTTATCTCTAATAGATCAAGCTGCACGCTATCTCCAACCTACACCCCCCTGAACACTACTAGGGAGCATACATAATGAATGGGTCCAGACAACAGAGACCATGTTAGGTACCCATGAACAATGCAACTAATGAATACTAAAATAAAGTGAGGAAAGAGAGAAAACCTCATGGTAAAAACCCCACTCAAGTACAATGTATCAAAAAAGAGAAAGACAATTGCTATAGGAAACTATGTCCTTCACTCCAAGACGATCGCGCAAACTATGGAATTTTCGCTCAGTGAAAGTCTTGGTGAAGATGTCGACAGTCTGCTTGGCGAAAGGACAGTACTACAAATCGATGACCCTACCATGAACCAGCTCCATGATACAATACATATGGATCTCGATGTTCTTTGTATGTTGTCTCTTTACTAGATCTCCACAAAACTTGAGTGTAAATCTCTGTTTGTCACACCAGATCATAGTACGACGATGGACTAAATGTCAATATCGGTGAGGAAGTTCTATAGCCACAATACCTAGATGGTGATGTGGACTGCTCCCTTGTACTCGGCCTCTGCTGAAGATAGAGCAATAACTGACTGATTTTTTATCGACCAACAAATTGGGCTAGATCCCAAGCTCAACATGTACCCAAATGTGGACTTGGGATCTATGTCATCGCCAACCCAGTCAGAATCGGTGAATCCTATGAGATCCAACTTGCAACTTGTTGCATAGTGGATCCCATAGCTGATGGTACCATGAATGTATCTAAGGATGCACTTAGCAGCCTTCTAGTGTAACTCATGCAGCCCCTGCATGTACCTGGAGACTACCCCTACTGCATATGATAGATCAGGTCGGGTGTGGGTGAGATACAAAAGGCTCCCCACAAGTAGTCAATACAAGCTGTTGTACACCACTGGTGTATCTTGACCATCCTCAAGTCTAACCCCAGGTAAGAAGTGTGTAGGTGCAAAGTTGCAGTCTGTCATGTGGAATCTTACCAGGAGATCCCGAGCATACTTAGCTTGAGATAGCTTGATGCCTTAAGCATCATGGTTGATCTTGAGAACGAGAAAGAAATGGAGTGGAACCATGCCCATCATCGAAAATCTGTCATGAAGAGTGCCCTTGACTGCAGTAATCGTTGAAGCCAAGCTATAGGTGATCAAAAGATGAAAAATGAACTACATAAAAAATGAATTGGGGATGATAATACTATGCCACAGGGACCAAAACTTCAATCACTAGTATTAATTATAATTATTTTAATGTCCTCAATTGCACCACCATATGGTGTGTTGAAAAAGCAGGGTGATAATTATACAAAAGTTCAAAATAATTTTAATTTAATGGAAATATAGGCAATCTCCACACTCAATCTTTCGTGATTCTATTCTCAATTACGTACAACTTTATTCATCTTAGCCACAAAGTTTTGTCTCTTGCAAATTTCAAAAAACTAATTTGCAATGACGCAAGACATTGCCACTTCATGGCTCTTGTTTCAAGATATCAATCTATTATTCTCTTTTCATATTTATATGTTTTTTTTTTTTAATTTAAAACATTTTATAGGATTCAAATTAATGTATTGGCTCTTGTTTCAAGATATCAATCTATTATTCTCTTTTCATATTTATATGTTTTTTTTTAATTTAAAACATTTTATAGGATTCAAATTAATGTATTGATATTATCACTCCATGACTCTTGTTACAAGATATCAATCTATTATTCCTTTTCCATATTTGTATTTTTTTTTTATTTAAAATATTTTATGGAATTCAAATTTATGTTTTTATAACTTTATTATTCTCTTTTCATATTTGCATTTTTTTATTTTTTTTTAAATTTAAAACATTTTATAAGATTCAAATTTATTTCTTTATAATTTTATCACATTACAAAACATAATCAAAGGATACTTACATTTTCTATCAATTGGCCCTCTAGGATACTCTTATATATATTATATTATAGAATCAATATTTCATTCTTTTAGCTTTTGTTATACTAGTGAATTTCATTGTATATACAACATTTAAAAGATTTATAAAATTAATTTATATAACATTTAAAAGATTTATAAAATTAATTTATATAACATTTAAAAGATATATATATATAAATTAGATGGTAAAAATGATTTATTTATTTTTAAATGTGTTATATAATCTTAAGTTGAAATTCTTTTAAAATTTGAATTAAGTTATATATTTTAATATTTATGAGATAAACAATTTTATATTAAAATAATATTTTTCAATACATTAATTTTAGTTAATCAATCCAATTCAAATTTATATTCGTATTCAAATTTATATTCGGATTCAAATCTTTTTACTATATAATAATATTTTAAGAAAAAACTTGTATAAATGGCGTGTTATAAAAACTTTTAGGCTGTTTCTTTTCTATTCATAATCAATAAAAGCAAGCCGTGGTTTAACTCATGATTTAGCTCATGTATTTTATCTATGAAATATATAATTCTTATATTAAAAAATAGTATTTATTTTAATTACACTCATTCAAATTTATATTCGTATTCAAATCTTATTATTATATAATAAGATCTTGAGAAGCATCGTTCTTATGGCTAAGTGTCTTTATGGTTTTGATAAGCATTTACGAATTCTCAAAGGTTTCTGCATTAGTATGGACATGACTCTTAGCATTGACAAAACAAAAGTCATGATTATCAAGTCCAATAAAGGTACTTATGACATTTTTTTCTTATGACAATAGAATCTTAGAGGAAGTAACCTCCTATAAGTACTTAGGAATTGACTTTCATCACAAGCTCAACTGGAACTATAGCATCGAAAAGAGGATATATGGAGGGTGGAAAGCCTACTTCGGCCTTGAAAACAACTATAAATCGGCAAACCTTGTGATGTGGGACAAAAATAAATTCCTTTGTAAAATGCTCGTCACTCCCGTTATTCTATATGGCTGTGAAGCCTGGGGATGCAACATTTCCAGAGAGTCTTGGAGAATAATTGAGCAAATCGAGAAACAGTTCATTACTTATAATCTGAAAATTAAGAGCAACATGCCCTATCTTATTCTCCTCTTAGAAGCAGGGCTCTCACCCATTGAAAGCATGGCTATGATTAGATACATAATGTACAAGAACAAGTTAAACAATATAGGAGACGACGGACTCCCTAAAATCGTTCTTAATTCTAGCCAAAAGCACCTGTGCCTCAAGCGAGGATGACTTAAAGATGCCACTGCTTGGTTAAATTATTGGGGGATTAATGAAACTACCACTCTGCAAAATATTGATAACATTAATTACATTATTACTTCTACCTTCAAAGAGAAAATGTGGGGCAAAGAAGAGTTAGAGGTAAAAAGATGCTTCAGTATTACAAAGCAATCATAAACCCTAATCTCGATGATCAAAACAATATTTCTATCTTAAGAAGCTCAAAGAAGAAAATTAATATTGCTAAGATCAGAACGAACTCTCATGAGCTTCATAGTGAAACTGGGCGTTGGATAACCCCTAACACGCCATGGGCTTAAAGAATTTTTCATCTATGCGATTCTATGAGCGTGGAAAATGAAAATCATTTTCTCTTAGATTGCTCGGATTTCACTCACATTAGATCTCATTTTCAACATCTTTGCTCTGACACTAACCTTTCTTACCTTCTAGATCCCCAAAACTATAATGAGCTAGGGACACTCCTCTATAAGCTCTTTGAGCATAGAAATAATATTTTAAAGAAAACCAAATAATCTCTTTCTTCTTAAGGTCTGATAAACTAATATTGGTCTCAGTGGACGTTAAAAACCATCATCTTCATCATCAATAATAATCTAAGAAAAAACTTTGATAAATAGTGTTGCTATAAAAAAAATTAAGTGATTTTATTTATATTCACAGTAAATAAAGGCAAGCCATGGTTTAGCTCATGTATTTTTTATTGTTGCTATTGTATTGATGTCGCAAACTATCATTCTTTATGATGCTTGATTGTTTTATGCTGAAAACAAGAATTTTATGATATTCCTTAAAAAACTAGTATACATGGTTTGGGTTCTTGGTTGAATTTGGGATCTTATAATTTTTGTATTAATTCCAAAGGGTTTCTCTACGGGCTAGGATAATGAGTAGCACGAGAAATCATTCTTGGAGCATGCCAATTTTATTCTTGGTTGTTCAACTCAAATTTATATTTGTACAGTTAATCATTTAGGTAGTCGTTCAAATATGTAACCACTAAGCTAACCATTCATGAATTCCAAGCTAAGCATTCTAACCATTCATGCATTCATTATATATGTTATATGTAACCATTATTCGATCGATCACAATCCTCAATTTGATTTGTTAACACCTAAGTTGTACTTAGTTGGATTTCCGATGAGTAGCCAAAGTATTCAACAAGTCCCTTATTCATCATCAAGTGTTCAAAAATCCAGCAAGCCACTTTGGCACTTTTTCAATTTTTTGCATATTCATACCCCTTGGGGATATTGTAATAAATTGATGTAGCACGATGAATTTTTGTAAAAGACTTGGTTTTCCTAGGACTTAGAAATCAATGCGATACTCTAGTGTTTTTTCCTTGTTAATTATATGTTGTTTTTCAGCAACGTATAATTTTTTAGTTTTTCACTCACACCTTCAAAGCTGGAGTATTCGTCTTGGTGGTTAAACAATAGGGAGGTTATTAAAGTCTAAGTGTCTATGTATATTACCATGCTAGTTATCAATATTGAGTCATATGAACATGCAATAGATCCCCCCAAGTTTATTTTCTTTTCCGCAAATAAAAAAATTTCCCGTAAAATGGGTCAATTCTTTAATGTTTTAATTATGAAAATAAAAATAAAAAAAACTTGAAAAAGTGGTTAGGAGGTGGATTTTTCCATGGGGGTGCTCATTTTCTAACTCAAAGCACCCACTATACCCATAAACCCACTTTGAGGATAATTTGAGTGATTGTTTATCACTTAAATTAAAATTCTCTCGAAAAAGACAAAAAATGAATAAAAAATTTAAAAAATAGAAAATAAAGGAAAAAATCAGCATTCCTAAATCAAAGGGAGCTTGTCCCGGACATGTTTCAAAGGTGGCGGAGTTAACTGGAAATCATTCCTAATTTAACTAAAGATCAAATCGAGTGACTGGAATCAAATCCGAGTTGAGGTGAGTTCACTCCAAGTTAAGAGGGCGCACTCTCTCCTTAGTGAGGGTGCATCCATGAGTTGGCATCATGTGAATGGGTGGGGGATAATCCCAAGAGAAAGTGGGTGCACCTCTTGAGAGGTGGCACCTTCCTCTCCAGTTTAACTCCAAGCAAATCCCCCAATCTTCTCTAGAAATCGCCCTCTACCTTAGTTGAACTCCCAGTGAGGGATGCACCCCCCTTGGGCTGATTTTTTCTATTTAAGCAGGCATTTGGGCTCTTATTTTCTCATGGTCGGAGAGGAATGAAAAGCTGCTCAGCTTTGTACTTGTATCAATGTAATATTTATTAATAGAAAGGCTTTGGAGGTCCATGGAGTGTCGCAATAGTGTGTGGATGATTATTGTCACTGATATATGAGGTAATTGTATTATTGCTTTTGCTTTGCTTCTTGTGGTGATTTATCTGTCCTTGGAGAAAGTTGTTATCAACTCGTAGGGTAAATGATTCTAGTTTGATTTCATTTAAATTATCTTTCTACTTATAGAGATCTAGGAGTAGCAGACAGTAGTCGGTTATACTTATGCTCTCTTAATCTATGTTTGTAGAAATACTAGATTTAATCCTTTTTCTGTGAATATTGTTAGTGGTGCATAATTCCTCGCTTGATGAGACAGCTGATTTTGGTTGACTCTTCCGTTCTTCAAGCACTCTCAAGAAGGACATATTCCCTCCACTTTCCACCGTCGGATTCCATAGATCTGGACTTACGGGCTTGGGCTCTCCTTTTCTTCTCTCATTCCTTCTCTTAATTTAAACCGTTTCTTTTGGTTACCGTTACTTTCCTACATGCTTACGTAAATTAGTTTGCTTTTGAAAAGAATATTTAAGAGCTTATTTATCTAAGTATGTTGCTAGATCTAGTTGCCCATGCTTCATTTTGAGTAGATCTATCTTTGTTTAAGTACTCAAGCTTATTTTTCATCTTTCAAGTACTTAATATTGTATGCTTTCAATGCTTTATTTGGAATATTTGGTGCATTTCAGGTGGTTGTTTTTTCACTTTTAACGAACAGGTAAGAGGAGATGTTACTGAAAATTTCAAGATCCAGGCCATCCAGGACCTCCAAGAGGACCATACTTCGATCTTATTTCATCGATAAATGCATCCACCTTTTAAAAACTTGTAAATTAATAATAAAGGCGAGTGAGATACCCAGCACCCACATCAATCCCCCCCCCCCGGTGGTCCTGCATCATTTTCATGGCGTGAACGTTTTCGCTTCCTGCTTTTATTTTATGTGCTAACATGTAGCTTAGTTTCTATTTTTTTCTTGGATTAGTTAATTATTTATGTTTATTTCATTCACTTCATGATAAAAGTAACGAGCCCATTGCCTACGCTTTCCCAAAGTATGGTACTACTGAAAGGGCTTGCCCAAGTAGGTGGTTCTCGGAAAAGAGATTCATAGTTAGTAATTAGCAGGACATCTTATTGCTTTTGCAGTTAACTGGAACAAATATTTTGCACAATCTCTATGTCTGCTCTTTCCCATCGTAGGCTTGCCTGATCTTTGGAACAATCGGAACGGGATCCGTTGCACTCAATAAATCTCCACATTTAATTAAAAAACTGGCGTTTAATTAAAACTAATTCCCCTTAAGGATGAAAATTTGACGTCTCGCCTTTGTCTATTGTGGGAAAATTCTCCAAAGAAAAGGGAACAACTAAGTAGTGACCATGGGGACCCATCAAGCTACACCCTCGTTTGGTTTCAATGTTAGACATCCCCCTGTGACTCCAATATAGCCCTTCTTCTTGTGTGGAACTACATTCAACAAATCTGGACAGCTCGTTCCATGTACCTCGAAGTATATCAGAACTTCCCTCCCCATAATCCACTCATCCATAACAATTAAAACTGACCAAGAAGCACTTGCACAACATTTATTTTCAGTAGACTCCATTTACCTTTTTCGGCACCGGTCTGATAAATGATATTTTACTTAAGTGAATCCAATGTGTCACGACTGGTTTATTATTTACATGTTGTTGGTTTAATTCATATGTGATGCTCTTGTTTCATTAATTCAATTCAAACTCCTAGATTAATTTCATTATCATAACTTAGCGTAAAGGCCTTAGTTTCTTTTCTTAGGGACCACCCCCCTTGACTTCACTCGGAGTTAGCCTAGACGGAGGAGTTGAGTGTTAAATGACAGTATCTCAACTTAAGACTTGCCCCCAAGGACGCACCCAGTGGCTTGAATATTTCCGCCACTTTAACCCCGAGGTGCATATCAAGCGACAACATTTTTAGCATCGTTGTCAGGGATAAATATTTTTATTCCCGGAGTACGACTTTTGTTTTGTCCTTTTTTGTTTTTGCTTTGTTTAATGAATTTTTAGAGTAGATCTTTAATTTTCATCTAACGACTCCACTAACCTTTTTTCTTTTTTTTAAATTTACAAAGAAAAACAAAAATTTAGAAAATAATAATTTATTCTTTGTGAGAGTTTTTTTAATACATATATTTTTTCTCACATGGAGACTCCATTGAAGGGATAAAACCCTATTTTCTCATAAATCTTGAGACTTGTTGTGTGTATATGAGCACATGCGACATAGTAGAAACCTTTAAAGCTCGTTGTTTGACAACTCCCCTGATTTAGTACAAGACATTCTCCATGGTTATTCCTAATTTATGCTATTGAATTATGATATGAAGGATGAAGAGTATGGTGCTCAAGTTTCCAATGCATATCCTTCCATCAATTTCTCATGCATCCTAGGTTTTCTCAACTCTAAGCCATATCTCCCATATGATGGATATTTTTATGCTCCAGTCTTTCGTGGAGATGGTGATTCAGTTGTCTTGCACATCATATCTATCCTTTCATTTCTAGGTGATCTCAACATTTGTCATGAGGATAATAAGATGTTGATGTTTGCCAAATATCTTAAGGGGTATGCCTAGATGTGGTATTATGGTCTTCCCGATAAATGCATTTCCTCCCTTATAAATTTTTTTGATATATTTTTTCAGAGGTGGCATGAGGGTAAGGGCGATATGGTAAGTGTCATAGAAAGGGCCTTCGCTCACCTGAATAACTTGGCAAGGTTGAATGAACCCATGACTTCCAGTATTGAGCAGAACAGCCCAGGTGACCCTATTGAAAGAGTTCATGAAGGTCCCTTGATTGAGGATATTATTGAAGATCCACATTGTGGTACCATGACAAAAAATAATATTTGTAAGCCAGATCTACCTCATGAAGTTGTTCATGGAGAGCCCTTGACTGAAAATACTGTTGTAAACCTTGAACTACCTCATATCATCATGGTAGATGACACACAATATTGGGAGATGTCTCTAAGTTATTTCAGTGAGGAGAAGATTAGGCAGCTTATCAAAGAAAAAAGTGTTTTCCTCCCTAAAGCAAGACACGACTCTAAAGAAGAGATTCATGATGACCCCATTGAAAAGATTCATGAAAAGCCATTCATTGAAGATATTATCGAAGACCCTCCTCATGTCACCATGATGTAAAACATTGAAGATTGGGAGTTTTCTCAAGCTTATTTCAACGATGATGATCACATTTGTGCTCTAGATTCGCCTCAAGAAGAAACAATTACAGAAGCTTACAAATAAACCCATGATATAGTGTGTATGATGGAACTCCTTCATGTTCTCTGTATAATGATGATGGTTTGGAGGGTTTACTTCCTTGTGACATCGTTTATGATGAAGATGATTATCACCATGAGGAGGACATGTATCGCCAGGAGCATGATGCAAGTGATGAATAGTCCCTTATGTCTAACAAAGATGTTTATGATGATTATTGGACATTCATCGAAAATCCCATCTATGACATTTCTAAAGAAGGGAGTGTTGAGTCAAAGTCTCCTGATGGTTTTATTGAAAATCCCATCTATGAGTTGTTTAGAGAAAGGAGCGTGGATCTTGAGGCCTTAGGAAATATCTGTATGGAAGAGGAGCACGTAGTTTGCTCATATGATCAGTTAGAGCCATTTATGAGTATCAGTAAAGAAGACATGGAGAAGCAGTGTAGTGAAGAGTCAGATCAAATGCAATAAATTAAAGATCAGCCTCAGTCGCCATCTTCACATGCAGAGGTTCCTTATGATTGGGAGCATCTTGGGGCTTACACAGAGAGTTATCTTCAAAGAATCCCTTCGGATAAGTATGATGGAGCAATTGATCTTCCTCACTATACAAAAGTTTATATCAGTCTTATCCAATCTTGGATAGAAGAAGCCTGCAGGACGACTTGCTAGCTTGGGAAGCAATTTGATGATATTTTTCACACCTATGATCTCCCATCCAACCCTCCCATCCAGAAAACCTACTCAGGTTTGCATTTCTTAAATAAATTTTCCTTGATTTAGTTGGTAACCAAAGACAAGGCCAAAAAATTTAATACTAATTAAATGTTAAGGTGGTTGCATTGGATTTTTCATTTCACTTGAACATTTTTATTATGTTATAGAGTAGGAAAATAAGCTCCTTAAAGTGAGCATTTACTTTATGTGTTTCTTTTTTAGTATTTTCCTTTTATGTACTTAGGAATTTTCTTAGTTTCATTTTCCGAATAAATACATCTTGTGATTCATTGGCCCTTTTATAAAACGTGTGCTACTGAAGGTTTGGCTTGTCAAGTTGAGATGTTTATACAGAAACCAGAGACTCTATGGTTCTCGCATCCTCTCCTTGCCTAAAGTCTAGATCGATCACATGTCCTTCAGTTGGAGCCTGATATGACCACCTAAGTTGTACTTAGTTGGAATTTCGATGAGCAACCAAAGTATTCAACAAGCCCCGTAGTCATCATCAAGTGTTCATAAGTCCAGCAGGCCACCTTGGCCCTTTTCAATCTTTTGCATGTTCATACCCCTTGGGGATATTGTAAAAAGTTGACATAGCATGATGACGTTTTGTAAAAGATTTGAATTTCCTAGGACTTGGACATCAATGTGATACTCTAGAGATTTTTTTCCTTGTTAATTATGTTGCTTTTCAGCGACATATAATTTTCGAGTTTTTCACTCATGCCTCCAAAGTTGGAGTATTCGCCTTGGTGGTTAAACCTTATAAGGTTATTAAAGTCTAAGTGTTTATGTATATTACCATGGTAGTCACCAATATGAGTCATATGAACAAGGACAAATTTTAAGGATCCATAATTTTCTTAAAGTGTAGAAATCTTGGCGAATCTTATTAATTCTTAAACTTGCAACCATAAAATGTTTGGCGAATTGAAAAAAAATTCAAATTTCTAAGGATTTTATATAATTTTTTGGACAATTTTGGTGATTTTTAGAATAAAAAAATTATCCCATGGAATTTGGGCGAATCATTTTTGAAAAAAGGGAAAATTGGAAAATATTTTTTTGAAAAAAAATGTCAAAAAATAGCCCATGAGCTAAATTTCGCCCCTAAAATTTTCCTTGATATGAACATGCACTAGGGCCATAAAGTGGGTCAATTTTTTAATGTTTTAGTTATGAAAATAAAATAAAAAAACTTTAAAAAATGGTTAGGAGGTCGATTTTTCCATGCGGGTGCTCGTTTTCTAACTCGGAGCACCCATTATACCCCTAAACCCACTTTGAGGATAATTTGAGTGATTATTTTTCACTTCTCTTGAAAAAGGCAAAAAGTGAATAAAAATTTCAAAAAATAGAAAATAAAGACAAAAATCAGCATTCCTAAATCAAAGGGAGATTGTCCCAAACATGTTTCAGAGGTGGCGGAGTTAACTGGCAATCATTCCTAAGTAACTGAAGATCAAATCAAGTGATTGGAATCAAATCCAATTTGAGGTGAGTTCACTCCAAGTTAAGAGGGCGCACTATTTCCTTAGTGAGGGCACATCCATGAGTTGGCATCATGTGAATGGGTGGGGGATAATCCCAAGAGAAAGGGGCCACACTTCTTGAGAGGTGGCGCCTTTCTCCTTAGTTTAACTCCAAGCAAACCCCCCAATCTTCTATAGAACTCATCCTCTACCTCAGTTGAAGTCCCAGTGAGGAATGCACCCCCCCTTGGGTTGATTTTTGTTATTTAAGCAGGCATTTGGGCTCTTGTTTTCTCATGGTCAGAGAGGACTGAAAGAATGCTCAGAATTGTACTTGTAACAATGTAATATTTTATGAATAGAAAGGCTTTGGAGGTCCACGGCGTGTCGCATTAGCGTGTGGATGATTATTTTCACTAATATATGAGGTAATTGTATTATTTCTTTTTGTTTGCTTCGTGTGGTGATTTATCTAGCGTTGGAGAAAGTTGTTATCGACTCGTAGGGTAAATGATTCTAGTTTGATTTCACTTACTATCTTGCTACTTGTAGATATCTAGGAGTAGCAGATTGTAGTCAGTTATACTTATGCTCTCTTAATCTCTATTTGTAGAAATGCCAAATTTAATCTTCTTTTTTTTGCAAGTATTGTAAGTGGTGCAAGTTTCATCACTTGATGGAGCAGTTGATCTCAATTGACTTTTTCGTTCTTCAAGCACTCTCAAGAAAGACGTAGTCCCTCTGCTTCCAACCATTGGATTCCATAGATCTGGACATTCGGGCTTGGGATCTTCTTTTCTTCTCTCCTTCCTTCTCTTAATTTAAACTTTCTTTTGGCTACGGTTACTTTACATGCTTAAGTAAATTAGTTTGCTTTTGAAAAGAATATTTAAGAGCTGATTTATCTAAGTATGTTGATAGATCTAGTTGTTCATGCTTCATTTTGAGTAGATCTAGCTTTGTTTAAGTACTTAGGATTATTTTTCATCTTTCAAGTACTTAATATTGTATGATTTTAATGCTTTATTTGGCACATTTAGTGCATTTCAGGTGGTTGTTTTTCACTTTTAACGAACAAGTAGGAGGAGGTGATGCCGAAAATTTCAAGATCTAGGCCATCCAGGACCTCACGGAGCACCATCTTTGATCATGTTTCATTCGTAAAACCTTGAAAGCCTTTGGATACATATTTATAAGGACCAAAGGCATCCACCTTTGAAAAAGTTGTAAATTAATAATAAAAGAAAGTGGGATATCTAACGTTCACATCAATCCCCTCCTAGGGGTCCTACATCAATTTCATGGCGTGAACTTTTTCACTTTCTACTTTTATTTTATATGCTAACCTGTAGATTAGTTTCTATTTCTTTTCTTGGAGTAGTTAACTATTTATGTTTATTTCATTCACTTCATAATAAAAGTAACAAACCTATTGCCTCTACTTTCTCAAAGTACGGTGCTACTGAAAGGGCTTGCCCGAGTAGGTGGTTCTCGGAAAAGAGATTTGTAGTTAGTAATTAGCAGAACATCTTATTGCTTTTGCAAGTTCTTTTCTACTTTTGCAGTTAACTGGAACAAATATTTTGCACAATCTCTGCATATGCTCTTGTCCATTGCAAGCTTTCTTGAGCTTTGGAACAATCAGAAATGGGATGCGTTGCACTCAATAAATATCCAGATTTAGTTTAAAAACTTGTGTTTAATTCAAACTAATTCCCCTTAAGGAAGAGAATCTGGTGTCTCGCCTTTGTCTGTTGTGGACAAATTTTACAAAGAAAAGGGAACAACTAGGTAGTGACTGTGGGGACCTGTCAGGCTACACCCTTGTTTGGTGTTAGTGTTGGACATCCCCCTACGACTCTGATTTATCCCTTCTTGTGTGGAACCACATTCGGCAAATCTAGACTTGTTCCACGTACCTCGAAGTATATCAAAACTTCCCTTCCCATACTCCACTCATCCATAATGATTAAAACTGACAAAGAAGCACTCACACAACATTTCTTTTCAATGGACTCCATTGACCTTTTTTGGCACTGGTCTAATAAATGATTTTTTACTTAAGTGAATCCAGTGTGTCGCGACTGGTTTATCATTTACATGCGGTTGGTTTAATTCATATGTGATGCTCTTGTTTCAGTAATTCATTTCAAACTCCTAGATTAATTTCATTCTCGAAACTTAGCATAAAGGCCTTAGTTTCTTTTCTTAGGGACCACCCCCCTTGGCTTTGTTAGGAGTTGGCCTAGACGAAGGAGTTGAGTGACAGTATCTCAACTTGAGACTTGTCCCCAAGGACACACCTAGTCGCTTGAATATTTTTGCCACGTTAGCCCCAAGGTCTGCATCAGGCAGCAACACAATCAATTGATCAATCATATATGCTATGCTACTCATTCCCTCAATCATATACACTACACATACTATCTTCTTATAGGTGATGCAATGAATTACATGGAAGGTGCTTCCCCTACAACTCATGTTGTCTTGTTCGATCGATCACAACCGTCAATCCGATCAATTGATCAATCATGTATACTATGCTACGCATCCCCTCAATCATATACACTACTCATAATGTATTATTATAGGTGATGCATTGAATTACATGGCAGGCTCTTCCCCTCCTACTCATAGTGTCTTCTTATAGGTGATGCATTGAATTACGGTGGCAAGCTTCGCAAGCTAACATTTAGGCCATTTCAATCTAAGCAATAAAAACCCCTCTCATCTCACTTGGACTTGGTTCCCTTAGCAGTGCCCCTTGTTTTAATAGTATGCCATTTAAGTGGGGGCGAATCAAACTAAAAACGGAACCCTAAACTTCATAACCTTACACATAAATCAAGGCCTTCTTGGGAATATTCTATATATCAATGGAGCCATCTAATTGCATAACCTTACACATTAATCAAATCCCTATCGGAATATCTTATATATCAACACATAATTTTGATAAGGCCCTATCGATATATTTTATATATGGACACATAATTTTAATACTAGCTTTAGATTTGATTTTGTATGATGTAATCAATAATTGGATCATTTTGATAATGGCCTTAAGGTTGATTTTGGCATTAGGGTTGAATTTGTATGATGTGATTAATAATTGGATATCCAAGGAGGTATGGCGACAACCTACCAACTAATTTTTAATATATTTTTTCGTTTCTCCAAAGATGGAAAAAACCTATCATAACGTAATTGTCAATCAATAATGAGGATTATCATCATTAGTTGTTGTATGTTAATGTAGACTGACTCATCACAGTTATTTAAGAAACACTATGCTTTGAAATAATCCGTTGGTGATCCATAATAGAGTAGACTTTCACTCCGGCCAGATACCTCTTGGTCTTGGGTGGTTACCATATTTCCTTACGTTTGAGGAAGATGAATTCTTAGCCAATCCAAAACAATTTTAGGTCTTACTCCAAGACCAAAAGGTTGGTATCAACCCATTATAATATCGCCAAGAGACACGATACTCCATGTTGTCCATCATTGAAACTTGGCATAGGTCATGTGGTATCAAATATACACCAAAATTTATCTATGTACATAAAGCCAGGATACTATACCCCATTGTGGTTTTATTTCTTACCGAAAAGGAATTTTTTTGTGATATGCTTTTATGTACATATTGATTAAAATTTTGAAAACATATTTATAAAATGAAACATTAATATTGGAAGCGTTGTTAAAAAACCTCATTTATGCTTTGAATCCAACCTCGTCACACCTAAAGACAATCTATGGAGTATATAAATGAAGTGTCGTGGGAATCATGATTTCCCGAATTAAATCGGAATCGGCCACTAAATGATCTTATTCAAATCCTCCCAAGTTAAACTCAGGTTGACCAAGTTTGACTCAGTCAATACAACTGCGTTAAACCATTTAAGCGAGTTTAATTCACATTTTTTTTTAACCCGCACCCAAGAAACTTTAAATGTCCATTTTTTATTATTTATTTCATTCTCTTGCTCTATATAGGTGCTTTCTATTTGCTGGAGTGAAGGAACATTTACCCTACTTTTAGATTTATACAATTCTAACAGTATAATTTAATTGCAGATAAAACAACAAGATTACTAAAAGAATAACCAAGCACAAAAACAATAGAAACAAGAATTTTATCCTGGGAACCCAACAACCTTCGTATAGAGATTAATTCAGAGATCGGAGTACATCCAAATATCAAGAATAAGAGAGAAGAAAGAGAAACTTCTACAAATGTAGTAGCCCCAAGAAACCCTTCTGCAACTACAGTAAAACATTTCTTTTTCCTTGAGCAAACTTGCTTGAGTTGAGTGAGTGAACAAATGAGAGGTGCGACCTCTCTATTTTACTAGTAAAAAATGAATTTTTATTTAACTGGGGCAGTTCTGCCAATTCTTTGGGGCAAATTGCCCACTGTTTGGGATAGTTTACCCACTAGGTCGACTTGTCTTGGGGGAATACAAAAAATTACATTTAATAAATGTTTTCTTTGGGTGATTCCAACCCAAGGTTTACATTGACTCTTTCAAGGTCTTTACATGATCAATTACATCAATATCTTCTCCCGAAGGAGGTACAACAATAATATAATAAAGTACATTAAGAATAACTTCTGAAGTTATATTATTTCCAACACTCCCTCTTAACAAGGAAGGTATTCTTCGAACACGGTCATCATCAACATCACTGGATACGATCATCTGGATCTCAATTGTACATTACATATGTCTCGAACATCTTTATACATACATAAGGTCTTCAACACAGTCTCATCCCATTGAGAAGTGTCATCATGCTTCAACTCAACCCGGTCCATTGGGGAACATGCACCAACTCAACCAGTCCATCGATGAGTCCATACATCAACTCGACAACTCTGCACAGTCCATTATGCATCAGCTCAACAACTCTGAACAGTCCATCGAAGAGTCTACCATGCATCAACTCAACAACTCTACATAGTCCATCGGAGAGTCCATCATGCATCAGCTCAACACAGTCCATCAGGAAACATGCGCCAACTCAACCAGTCCATTATGCATCAGCTCAACAACTCTGAACAGTCCATCGGAGAGTCTATCATGCATCAGCTCAACAACTCTACATAGTCCATCGGAGAGTCCATCATGCATCAGCTCAACACAGTCCATCAGGAAACATGCGCCAACTCAACCAGTCCATTGGTGAGTCCATACAAGAGTACCAGTGTGCGCCAGCCTCTCCATCCCATATCAGGATGTCTGAGAGATCTCCTCACTCTTTTCAAAGTGATCGAGAGAATGCACTAAATCTCTCCATGAGAGATCTCCTCACTCCTTTCGGAGTGATCGGGAGTGTGTGTTGGCCTCTCCATCCTTTTCAGGATATCTAAGAGATCTCCTCACTCCATCTTAGAGTGATTGAGAGAATGTCGTGGCCTCTCCATCCCCATCTCAGGATGTCTGAGAGATCTCCTCACTCCATCGCAGAGTGATCGGGAGAATGCAATGGCCTCTCCATCCTATCTCAGGATGTCTAAGAGATCTCCTCACTCCTTTCGAAGTGATCAGGAGAATGTTTGGTCTCTGTATCATCGTCCTTCCCTTTTAACAAGGGACATAATCATGGAACCAATCTCCCCACTCCATCACAGAGTGCCAAGGAGTAAAGTCATCCTTCCCTCTTATCGAGGGAGTCAATCATGGGACCAATCTCCTCGCTCCCTCTCGAGGTGATCGAGAGAAGATACCTGCACATATATCAGCTAATCGAGGCATCAAGTATACCGGGGCAGACATTTATGTCTTGCCCTATTCTAGTCATGAAAAGAAAATAAATGAAATAATAACAAATCACATGACTGAATTTATGCACTTGCATGGGAGAGTATCAAGAGACTAGTCTCCCCACCCTATCAAAGGGCGTCTGGGAGAAGATGTGGTACTACCATCGGACCACTCACTCTTAGCCAAGACACACGGCTAATACTTGTCTGATATTGGAATCATGCTCATCACATCTCCCTCTATGCTAGAGCATCCTGCTCCCTCTACATCTGAGCATCCTGCTACCTCTCGGAGCTATCCATAGGTAGGTCCATCAGCCTATCACTTTGGGTGCCAATGCAAGCACAGTTCCTTACTAAGATGTAAGTATCCATCCTGTTGACGATCAGGTACGTCAAGGATCCTCTCAATTGTCTTTCTGAATCAACCAACAATGCCATCAATGAAGCCAGGTACTCGCAGTCACCATGTTGGATCTGCTCAGGATCTCAACTGTGTTCTTCCTTAACCTAGGAAGATCTCGTCAAGTTTCTACCACACCATCAATAGGCCAAGATCCTCGTCTCAAGGGCTAACTCCCCCTATCTTGGTGAGGAATAGATCATCAGTATACGACATCACGAACAATGGATCATCATCAACAATATGCTCTGATCCACAATTCTAGCTGAACAGATGAGCACCTCCTCGAAAATTAACTAAGTAACTTTCGTCCTTCAGGACTAACATGATGTCATGACTCTAATTGGAAACCAATTACTTTCCATAATCATTGAAGAACCAAGCATCTGTAGTAGAGAGAGACTGACACCCGTTGGAGCCTTCTGCTCCCAAACACCAATCTCTATATGAGATCCTCTAGGCCTATGGGTCATGCATCAAATACAATTGGATGTATTAGGTCCTCGTCTGTCCGCTGCTGCATAGTCATGACTTCCATCTAAATACTTTGTCTAGGAGTCATCCTTCTAGAATCAGAGTCATGCTCCTAGAAGCTTCCTGCTTTTGATTAATATGAACATCAACGGGATTCATGTGTCCACACTTGTTCATCGGAACAAGTCTCATCAACCTTCTCTTGTAGGCCATATCATATGGTCTTTTCCCTACAAGTCAAATCTCGTCAGATGGTTGGCGACATTGCATAACCAATTTATATTTCAATGCAATGGAAAATAGTTTACACAGGTATGCAGGCATCTTAATGCTTTAGCACAACAATCATAAACATGCATCCTAAACACGTATGGTAAGTATCTAGATGTTTGTTGTCTCCACTAGAACATGCCATCAAGAGTGTGCACTACTCTAAGCATGTAAGAAGGAGATATCATCTAGACTAGCGTCATCAGGTGTTGTGCAGCTCATAAGCATAACAAGTACAACAAGTGCCTACGGTACATCAATAGGTGAACTATATCAAATGCTCAACAAACTTCCTAATAGATTTGCATATAATTTGTTATGAAAAAAAACATATAAGACAAAACAGATCTATCTAAGCAATAAATCCAAATACTTATCTTGTATTGTTTTTGTGGGTGGGCTCCCACTGCCTCCTTGTGGGAATGAGAGTCCTTTGTTCTTCATTTTTCTTGCTAGAAGTCCATCGTAGTCTGAATCATCATATCATCACCTTAACATGGGGAACACTAGAAGAAGAACTTCATACGATCATCATTCCTTGACTTTTTGTGAAAAGTATCTTCATCAATATCTGTAGTTGAGGCTTTGTGCTTCATTTTATTTGAACTTTGACAACATCTGGCATAGTGGCCATACTTATTGCATTTGAAGCATTGAATATGAAAAACATGTTATACAACTTGACGAAAACTTTATATTCAAAACGAGAACTCTAGCCATAAAAACTCGTATTTTTGCATAAAAAACACCAAAAAACAACCTCGAATCAAAAAGTGGTGCTACCGGTAGCACCACTTTTTGATTTGGGGTTACAAATATAGAATTGGACCAAAACAATCGTTATTATTGTTGACAAAATCCTTAAAATCATGCCCCGAATTGAAAACTAATGCTACCCATAGCACACTTTTTTTTAAATGGCATTAATATATCATTGTATTATAATTTAAAATTGTATTTATTAAATCTCTTAGTAACACTGTACAAAACTATCGATGACCACTCTTTCCATATAAAATAAAATCATTCATGATATTATTCATAATAAAAGCATTTATTAAACCATAAAACGTAGAAATTATGATATTTGAGCGTACGAGGGAGGAAACGTAGTATCACCCATTTGGGGGGGTTCAAATTACAAATTTCTAGAAACGATGGGTGGCATCATTGCAGTCAAAACCTTAAATCAACCCCTAGATTGAAAAGTGGACCTCCTTGAATCACTATCATTTTTATTCCAGATTAAAATTAAAAAAACAATATGAAAAACCAAAAAAGTGAAAATTCAAACAACAAAACTTATTAAAAAAAATCAATAATCAAACATTTAAAAAAAAAAATCAAAATTTTTTAAAAACTTACAAGAAAATTTATAAACAAAAAAAATTCAAAAAAATTAATCCAAAAAAATTGTATAAAAAAACCAAAATAAAACTCTAATTTCAAATTAAAAAAAAAATCAACAAATTTGAAAAAAAAATTAAAAAAAAATATTTAAAACATCTCAAAATAAAACAAAATTTTAAAAAACAATTCATAAAAAATTCAAAAAAAAACTTAAAAAACAAAAAAAATACAATATTTAAAAACAATAAATAAAAAATTTAATATTTAAAACCTATTAAAAAAATTAAAAAACAAAAATATACCACCATCGCCCCGTCCCCCTCCCCCTCCCCCGTTCGCCCCTCTCTCTTCTCCCCCGTCCGCCACTCCCCTAGGTTTACATTGATTCTTTCAAGGTCTTTACATGATCAATTACATCAAGATCTTCTCCCGAAAGAAATACAACAATAATATAATAAAGTACATTAAGAATAACTTTCAAAGTTACATTATTTCCAACACCTACAAAAAGACCTTAGTATATTTGCCGATTTTTTTTCGATCTGATTCAAAATTAACTATTTTGCCTTAGCGATTTATTGTCGATTCCAAAGTCTGGTAACTATGATAAATATGTCCCAAAGTCAAATAAATTAATGTTAGTCACATCAAATATGAGGAGTTGAGATACCAGTTATCTCTCGAGAAATTTTATCTATCAAGATATATTTTTTATAATGGCATTGGAGCTGATTCCGTACGATGTAATCAATAATTGGAGCCGATTTCGTATGAAGTAATCAATAATTGGATGGAGCCAAAGAGGAACCAAATGCCTCTTTCACTTCTTATAGAATTTGAAACAAGTGTAGATATTAATACAGGAAGAATTGCTAGCAAGCCCAACTATTTTGCCTTAGCGATTTATTGTCGATTCCAAAGTCTGGTAACTATGATAAATATGTCCCAAAGTCAAATAAATTAATGTTAGTCACATCAAATATGAGGAGTTGAGATACCAGTTATCTCTCGAGAAATTTTATCTATCAAGATATATTTTTTATAATGGCATTGGAGCTGATTCCGTACGATGTAATCAATAATTGGAGCCGATTTCGTATGATGTAATCAATAATTGGATGGAGCCAAAGAGGAACCAAATGCCTCTTTCACTTCTTATAGAATTTGAAACAAGTGTAGATATTAATACAGGAAGAATTGCTAGCAAGCCCATTTGATGAAAACGAATGTTCGGTACATAAAGTATGAGGAGTTGAGATACCAGTAGCAAGCTTATATTTGCTGAGCGCAGAGAATTACCTTAATCATATTGCACATCATAAGAAATGTGGAATTCTTTCTCGGTTCCTTTTCATGTACTTGAAATCATTTTGCCTTTTCAAGTTCATGGTATCATGATCTCTCTTATGAAACAATAGAGAACACCCAAGATAAGCATGATTCTTAGATAACCCTTCTAAGCATACATTCAGACATCGACATCCTAAGAAGTTATTGCCAATAAAATAATCACAAGGCCTCCGTTCAACCCTCAAACTTAACAAGAGACTCCTCGTTTACATTTCTCGTATAATCAAAGTTGCTATGTATCCCTTTCAAACTTCATTTTATTCAAACCGAAATTCTGCCTTGGCAACTTGAAATAAAATTCATTTTAGTGGTCATATCAATTACAACTGCAAAATGTTTCAAGAAAATAATAATGGTGATATCAAGCACGGATACTACTTGGCAAACCTTCGACTACTGCGCTTAAATAATAATGGATCATGTTTCAAGTTTTCTAATAATCAAAGGGCTATCTACCAGCTAAGGTTATCAGCAATAAAAAATGTTAGAATTTCGGTGAAATATGATACTGATTTATACATCAACATAAATCCATCTTAAAATGGGATCTACCAAACGTCGAGAGGGATCAAATCTCTCAAGGTGCAAACCCCTTTTTAGAATGTAAATGTTCAGGAAGCACTTTAATTTATCTAATTTGTGTAGTTATATATATATATATATATATATATATATGCCGCTGTAAATGTTTTAGATCTAATTTGGGTCGATATGTTATTTTTTATAATATTTTATTATTTTTTAAAAGAACACATGTTAACTCCAGGATCAGCACGGAAGGAGTTACACGTCCCCCTACTGGGCTGTAGAATGTACCTCTTCGGTGCAAACATCCATGCCCCAACCAAGTCAACTAGCATAAACATTATTTCAAATTCATTAGCTGTTTTGTTTTATATTCTGGTTATAGTATTTGTAGTGACACATATTTTGTTTTTCATTTTTTCTTTCTATGATAACTTTTACGATAACTTTTACAAGGCTGCATTGGAAAGCACAATGCTTGTGCATTCAAAAGTTTCTGTCATCTTAAGATTTAAAAAAATGAGAAACACGGCCAGACATAGCCAATTTATGTCTGCAACATTCAAATGGTATTGAGAAGGAGCTTTCCAACATAGAATCAAATATCAAGAAAGAAGGACTTTGAAAGCCATCTTACATATCTTATTGATTGTAAGCTTTAAACAATTGCAGCCTGCTAGATGAGGACAGACTTTCAAAGTCAGCTTACATATTATATTGCTTGAAATCCCTAAACATTTGCAACCTTCTTGATGAGGAGATCTGACACCTTGTTTGCGTAGAAATCTGGCTGAATACTGTTGCTAGGATTTTGAAGCATAGGCAGCGTAGTGACACCTGAGGTATATGATTACAAACAGAATTGATATAATCAAAGCATTCAATTTATAATTTTATACATATATTACAATTACAGCAGAAACTGCCCAGTTTGTTGTGTAAAGAAACTGAGAGATAGACAAACAAGCGAAACATAAAGTCACAAGAAAATCCCAGATTTTAGATAACAAAACATATACAGTGCCTGAAATGGTACGAACTTTTCAAATGGAATGGAATATGAGAATTCTGCAATGTATGCACTTAATGCGCATGCACATGTATGAGAAAATATGAAACAGAAACAATTTTCAGTGTACCTGAAAGGACGAGAAGTGTTCTGCAACCACCATTTTGACCAAATAAAATGTCAGTGTCCAATCTATCACCGACCATGCATATCTGTGACTTACTAATCTGAAATCTGCAATACAATCCGAATGACAAAGGGTTAGAAAGAAGTGAAACAGCCTTGAAAATAGATAGTGTAATAGGACAACATGTTCATCTTATTTAGCCCAAAACACAATGCAAGGGCTTGGAAGACAAAAATCCACATTTATTTGCCATTGTCAATGGGAGGCTTTGTTTAAAAAGATAACATATCTATTTTTTACTACCCCTCTATATACCTTAATGTTGGTGGTATTGATTGTTGAACTCCTCTGTCATGACCTTAATAAAAATGTACTCGTCACTCAAGCAAAATCACTTATTAAGCATGGGAAGCCTTGTCTACCTTATTTTAACAATTGGATTATGAAGTTTCGCCAAAATTGTAGGGTGTCGAGTCATTGACTAATGCCATTGGAGGACCAACTTTGAGATTCAAGGTAGAGGCAAGGGCTAGAGCCTAAAGGAGGGAGGCATAGGTTGCTAATGATTAATAGGATTCCAATATAGGCAATGATTCGCCGACATGTATGATTTATGATTTATGTTTCACATTCATTTTTTTAAATGTCCCTGCTCATATATATATCCCCAATTCCAAAATTTTGGGGGATCACACTTCCAATGCATCCCCATTTCAGAAACTCGGCCCCGTTTTCCCATTTCATGCAACTTAGAATCTAACCCTAACCCTAAATCTATAAGATGAACCCTAACCTAGTGCTTCTAGGCATTCAACTAGTACTACCACTGCAATTGTAGATGACCTTGAGGAGTCCAAGCTTGAGCCAGATGATAATGCCATTGCTAGTCCTAAATCCTTGATTCTAGTTCTACTTCTAGTTCTAGTAGTGGTGATGAGTTTGATGATTGATCATGTTGATCAATGACATGTATGATGTATGATCATTGATATATAATGTATGATGTAGTGGCATTATAGCATGTTGTTTTTTGGACTCTATAGGCCATTTAGGCCGCATTGATTATGTATTTTGTTCCACTTCCAGATATGTATTACACAACACACTTCGTGCCATTTTGATATATTCACCCTTATATGGTATATAGTATATACATGAGCATAGATTGGATATTTTGTCTTTAATGCTTTGGAATCATGGATTAGAATCTTTAAAATATTGTTTTTCTTTAAAATTTATATATTTTATGTATTTTTGAGTAAACCAAGTCATTATATTCAACTCGGCTGAGTCATTATCGATTCCGAGTCTGAGTCCAAGTTGACCCTCAACCAATTCCGAGTTCGAGTCCAAGTTTTAAAACATTGATCATAATTAAATAAAAAATCTGAGTCCAAGTTGACCCTCAACCAATTCCGAGTTCGAGTCCAAGTTTTAAAACATTGATCATAATTAAATAAAAGCAAAGAAAATGAGGAGAGGAAAAGGGAGGAAAACTTAACTAATCAGAGTCCAAAAGTTTAACTAAATTTTAAAAAATATTTTTATTCATATTGTTGGGTTCTTTTCAATTCTCTAATTAGTTTATGCGATAATTAGTTTAAATTTTAATGTAATAATGTTGAATTTTAAAAAGGGCTTCCTGTTTTATCCAAATATGTGATCACATTTTTTGTTTTTTTTTCTATTTTGCCCACTCTAATTAATCTAATGGAATAATGTTACTCTAATTAATCTAATGGAATAATGTTTCTAGTCTTATAAAAATATATGTGGCCTTTGATAACATTTTTATTTTTGTTAATTCCTACCAGAAGTTTGGCAAAAGACAATCAAATAAAATGAGAGCCTAAAGTCACACCCTCCAAACCCTTGGCAAAAGATAACCAAATAAAATGAGTCTAATGTCAGACCCTCCAAAACCTAATTTTTGTCTTGGGCGTTGACCTATATATATGGATGACAAAAAGCAAATGATATGCAAGGAAGAATTTAGAAGCTAAAACCAAGTTTCTACCTTCTGGTTACAAGGAATCGCCATTATCCATAAAACAATACCGGGACTTCCGTGACTTTTTATTTTGCGGAATGATGTACATACACGAAATATTTCAGGACTTTTGACTTTACATTTTGCAGAATGACGTGCATACACGAAATGCCAGTAGAGACTGCAAACCAAATTTATCGCCCAAGGAAAATATTGTGCTAAATATAGCCACCACAATACGTCATATAAACTCACCAAGTATCTCGACAAGACATAGATGCTCCATTGTTCATCATGGAATTCATTTAACAATGTGTCATATATAGAATTGTCCCTTTAGTGTAGGAAGAAAATCCGAAATGTGGCATCCCTATAATAATGCAAAAGATTATTTGCATCACAAATGAATATTATCTAATCGGTTTATTATGTCACAGATCCATGTAGTCTACCAAGGAAGGAAAATAAAGATGCATGAATAGCACACATCAACAAAATGATTGATTAAATTATTTTGAAGAACGATGGGTAAGAGAGGGAGAGATACGCACTTTTTTGAAACGTAATCCATCATAAATGTCGAGGGCTTCCCAACAACAATAGGTTCTTTTTGAGTTGACCCTCTTAACGCACCGACCATAGAACCACCACCTGTACATGTTTTGATCAATATCAATAGCAAACAATTTCCCTGTATATGTAATAATATATTGCGTGTGTACTTCTATGTGTTTGTGTTTCAAGAATGTGGAAAAATGGTACAAAGACTGCGACGCCTTTACAAATCTCTATTTTCGACTGCGTCTAAAGATATCTCTCACAAAGAAATGCCATATTGCATTTTTCTATGTGAATGTCGGAAACATTCAAAGACACAAATATGCCAGGCAAATCAATAGTTTATTTCATCAGCATCAATAATATGTGGTGGAAACATATGTATAAAGAAGAGAATCTTTGTTCCCTTTTTCTGTCAGGCATAATTCATTGCTTTATTACATTCTATTTATATTATTACATCCTTGTCTTAACACATCATTAACATTGCTTTAACACTAGCATAAATCCATCTTAATTTTGGCTCTATCAAAGTGTCGAGGGGGATTAAATCCATTGAGGTGCAAACGTTTCCTTAAGTTTAGGACTCTAAAAGGGGTTTGCACCTCAAGGAGTTTGATTCCACTTGGCGCTTGAGAGAGATAGAGTTAAGATGGATCTATGTTGGTTCCAATCGCAATGGCCACATCAAAACAATATTTGCTTAAAAACCAAAATTACCACATCAAAATCATTTCATCCAAAATTATTAAAAATATATTTACATGATCAAATTAGGGTTTTGACTATTTAATTGTGGTGATTATATCTACTCATCTAACTATGGTAACTAAATCAGATTAGGGTTTCGACTATTTAATTGAATGATATCATACAAAATGGCCAGGATGGATGGATGGAAAGCTTTGGCCAAAACATATGGATCTATCATAGAGTTTTTGGCTCCAACAATGACTTGATGAATAGATAATAGATGCCATTCTACTCAGCTAACTATGGTGATTCTATCTACTCAGATAACTGTGGTAACTAAATCATATTAAAGTTTCGACTATTTAACTAAATGATATCAAACAAAATGTAATAACAATGAAATCAATGCATCTTAACAATACTATTAGATCATATTGCATTTCTCAATGCCCAGATTTCAAATTAGAGGGATGTTAGATCATAACGCAAATCTCCATCTAAGGACATAGATCAATAGATCATAGATGTTCCTCAATGTAATTGAATTAGATTAGGGTTTCAACTATTTAACTAATTGATATCATACAAAATGTAATATTACTAAAATCAATGCATCTTAACCAGTGTTGAAAAACTCTCCAAAAACTCGGCCATTTTTTAAAAAGTCGTGATTTTTTCCCTAAGCCAAAAAATTGACAAGTAAAAATCACAATTTTTTAAAAAATCTTAACCTCACAACTTTTTCAAAAAAGTTGCGATTTTTTCCTAAAGTCGGGGGTCGATGGAAAAAAATGCCCAGGACGCCGAATCTGTGTCTTAAGAGGGGGAAAGTGAGTATTTTTCTATCATTTGCTTGAGTTGATTGTTGGAGAAGGAGTGAGAAGGGCAGGAGGAGACCATCAACCACTTTGGAGGCATCCAAACACCATTTGTCATCACTGTTAAGAATTTTTGTGGAGCAAGGGTTCAAGAATCAAAACATTTGCCAATCAACCAATTGAATCTTCCTCTCACAGGTATGTAGTGTTTCTTCTATCTTTTCCATAGCTTTTTTTGTATGTTTGTTTGCATATTTTCTTGCCTATCTTCCTCTATTTATTTTGCCATTTTGCTAATGATTTCCATGTCCATAAATATTAAAAACCATGTCACAATGTAAGAGAGTTTTAGAATGTAATACCAGGCTTGTTATCCACTTTGAGTCCTTGAATAGACAACTCTGATGTTTTAGGATTCAATATCGACTTTGATGTATCATTTTATATTTGGCATGACTACATTATGATGGTATATATTAGTGCTTTTTCCATATTTATGATCCAATGTGTTTATCTAATGTTATTGTTGCTTTATATGTTTAAAATTATGAAAAAATTGAATGTGTTTTGTACTTTTTAATGTTTGCCGAGGTTTATCGATTTTTCCCGATTTTTGCCGATGTTGTCGAGAAGTTGTATTTGGGACCCTTGCCGACTTTTTGCCAATGCCAAGTTTTTCAACATTGATCTTAACAATACCATTAGATCATATTGCATTTCCCAATGCATAGATTTCAAATTAGAGGGATGTTAGACCATAAGGCAAATCTCCATCTAAAGACATAGATTAATAGATCACAGATGTCCCTTAGTGTCACTGAATCATATAAGGGTTTCAACTATTTAACTGTTGTGATTCTATCGACTTGGTTAACTGTGGTAACTAAATCAGATTAGGCTTTTGACTATTTTACTATGGTGATTCTATCTACTTAGCCAATTATGGTAACTGAAACAGATTAGGGTTTTGACTATTTAACTAAATGATATCATACAAAATAGCTAGAACTAAATGACATTATATACAATGGCTAGAACAAATTGATGGAAAGCTTTGGCCAGAACCTGTGGATCAACCGCAAGGTTTTTGGCTCCAACAATGACTTGATGACTTGCTAAACTCCTGAATTCTTGTTGAGTATTGTTTATGTTAATTAGATCAAGGTTTTGACTATTTAACTATGATGATTCTATTTACAGTTGTAGGTAGTTCTTTAGATTCATTTTGAATTTGTACAGGGCAAAGAAGCCCAACCACAATTACTTTAGGTAAAAGATTTCATGTACAAACTTCGATTAATAAATTCCCACATTATAACATTAGATGCCAATATATAGTCAAAACAATAACTGAATCAGATTAAGGTTTCGACTAATTAATTGTGGTGATTCTATCTACTTGGCTAACTATGATAACTAAATTAAATTAGGGTTTCAACTATATCACTGAAACCAATGCTTCTTAACAAAACTAGTATATCATATTGCAATTCCCAATGCATAGATTTCAAATTAGGGGGATTTTAGATCATAACACAAATCTTCATCTAAAGACATAGATCAAGAGATTATAGATGTCACTCAGTGTAAGTAATGCATTTTAACAATACTAAAAAAGAACATTCCCGAAATCAAAGCAAGACAACAATGATATTATACAAAATACAATATCATTGAAATAAATGCATCTTAACAATACTATTAGATCATATTGCATAGATTTCAAATTAGAGATAAAGACTCAAAAAAATGTGCTAATGTGCTTGGATCGGGATAGAACTTTGCCTTGCCAAAAACATAGACTCACAAAAAAGGTTGGGTTTGTCCACTTATGATCTCACTTTATCATTTATTTTGTAAACATTGATGGCCAACAAGTTATAAGTTTCTCAAATTTTTCTTTGGTGAGTGCCTTGGTGAAAATGTTTTCTATTTAAT
This sequence comes from Larix kaempferi, assembly GCA_027924585.1. Lineage (NCBI taxonomy): Eukaryota > Viridiplantae > Streptophyta > Pinopsida > Pinales > Pinaceae > Larix > Larix kaempferi. Next base: position 7,398,805 of record BSBM01000374.1, on the reverse strand, counting down.
CTTGCAACAAACCAAAAATCAATTTTATCTCTTTACTATGTGCCATAGTTTCCAACAAATGTGGGTACAAGTACTAGTACACAACTTTTGAATCTAAGAACGGGGAGACATGGGGTATGGGCACATCAAATGAGAATATATATATATATATATATATAAGTTGCACTGAAATGGATACGGATACGGGGGGCACGGATACAACAAATTTTCAAAAAATCTAGATACAATACGACAGGGAAACGACGTATATATATATATATATATATATATATATATAATCTAACTAGAATTTAACATTCATCATTAAAACTACATATTAACATATTACATAATCCCACAATTTGCTCAACACAAGCACTGCAAGATTGACCATATATCATCAAAGATATGGTTAAGTGTCAACAAATGTATATATCATATTTGACCTTTGAAGTATTATGTTATGATGATGACCAATCTGAACCTGATATCTTATATAAGAAAGGTTGTTTGGCTGGATTTTTTCTCCCTTCTAAGGGTTTCCTCCAGGATAAATCTACTATGTTTTATATGGAATGAATTTGTGCATCTTATTTTTGACATGTATTGCTGCTTGAATTTAAAAAAATTGACATGAGTGATGTATAAGTTTCTAAGAGTTTATGTTTCTGGAACTAATACAACGTTTCCACATTTCATACAACTTAGCTTTGATCATTTATTGTAATAGTAGGCAGTGGTTAAAGCCAACCTAGTGAAACTTGTACACGTAGGCTCATTAACATGTCTTGGGGGTAGCACCATACTTGGGTTGTGTATAAATACACCACAAATTTCATTTGTATTATACCATCTTGTGATCTTCTTGATCTCTCTTATATATTGTTTTATGCCTAAGGACAGCTATAACTTTGGCATTCTCTTGTGATTGGTGTTTCTTTCATTTATGAGTAAATGTGCATCTCCTGTAGTGCACTTGTGCTTCTTTAGCACACCAATATTTCCCTCTCTAGTGCACTTTTTCACTAGGTTATTGTAAAATTTGGGTTTGTCTTTGGTTCTATTCAATTCTCTTACTTTCACTTGTGAATCTTAACACTTGTATCATCTCCATGCTATTATTATTCAAGTTTCAAGAATAAGGTTGACTTTGCCATAAAAACAGAAAAGGTTATCAACTTATCATCCCAGCTTTTCTCATTTAAAAAAAAAATCCTAATAGAAAAAACATGAAATTGCCATATTTATGATGTAATGTGCGGGTTTTGGTTCTTATAAATATAATTCAAAGGAAAAAGTCCTTATATTCAATATTCCAAAGAAAATATATATTTCAAACTACTTGTCTTGTTCATGCTTTCGGTCGTGTTCATAGACTTCAATCTGTACTTGCCTATACCTTGATTAAAAGAAAATAAAAACATATTGCAGTTTTTCACAGCCAGTCTAGCCTTCCAAAAATATCAGTAACAAGAACCAAGTCCCATCTGAAACAAACATTAATTTCATTGTTGAATATCCAATTTAAGTAGGACAATAGGTTATAATCCATAAAGGACAAGTATATAATAAAAGTATAATATATGAGATGATACAATGCCATGGGACGGTGTGCTTTAAATAAGCATTGATTGGTCACCATGGGTTAATAGACATACCTTTTCATTAGGTCATATCACTTCATTAAATGTGTATTTTTATTATTTATTGTTTATCACTAATTATTATTATTATTATTATTAATGATGCTTATTTATATTTATTTATGTCTATTACATTGCCTTCCCCTTAAAAATTGTTTGTCCTTGAAGCATAAGAAAGTTATGTCTTCATTTTGGCTTGTAACGACTTCTCGGGATTCTTCATAGGCTTAAGTTCGTCAAGGCAATTGATACATCATGATGTGATCTTCTACGCGTTGAGCAGAACTGTCGAGTTGTGAAAGAGTTTGCCCACCCTAATTCAATCTTCTATGAAACTAAACATTTATAGGAATCTTGAAGAAAACCTATTGTAATGCAATTTCCAATATGACTTCTACTTTGAGACTGAACTATATTGGTATGAGTATCCTTAGAAGCATAGGTCAACTGCTTTTGTTGATGTTGATATGTTGATTGGTTAAGGAATCAACTCTTATGAATAGGATGTCAATAAGGTATCCTTGTATCTGGTGTCATATTCTCAAAAATCTCATCTTTGGATGCTTCTAATGATTTATTGTTTGGTAAGATTTTGATTGGATTTCTATTGGTTTCCTTCCCCAACGTCTCAAGTTTTACACATGATGACTTCTTTATTTCAACAAGATCAGTCATTGTTTCTTTATTGATTAAGGATTTCTTGCTAATAGATTTCTCTAAGTTATTCTGTACAACTTCCTGCCATTCTTTAGCTTATTGATTCGGTTAAGTAAACTTTGATTATGAACCTTTAAGCATAAAAGTTCTTCATTGTTCTCTGGCTTTTTGACTTTGTCCTTAAGGTTGTGGTTTTTTTACTGCTCCTATTTTAATCTTTTGGTTTGCTTAAGCAACCTCTAATTAATGTTCCTTAAGTTGGAAGCTTCTTCATCTTTTTTCTGATAACCGATTCTCGAGAACTTGATTCTTGTTCTTGGACTTCATGATTATTGCAAGTAGTTTATGATTATGATTTTTTAAGTGAGTAATTTCTACATCTTTTTCAGTGATAATTTTGTCACCTTATTTTTGTCGATCCTGCAACTTTTGTATTGACTTCCCACTATCTTGAAAGATCACTTATGATACGTGCTCTAGGTCTTCTGAGGGCACTTTTGAGCATGGCTTCATCAAAACCTCCTATAATGTTATTTTCTTCTTATAGGAAAATGTCAAACTTTTTCTCCATGTTTAAAACAAAAGTACATGTTACCAACTAAGTTGCACTTAGATGGTTTCAAGTGAGCCTGTGAGCCTGTGAAGATGGAACAAGTTTACTTGTTCATATTCAGAAGATCAAAAGTCCTAGCAGGCCACCTTGGCCCTTTTTCTAAAATAAAATCACATGTCCATGCCCTGCGGGGAAATTGCAAAAATGTCATAGCATGATGGTTTTTTGTAAAGGACTCAGTTTCCTAGGACTTGGTTATCAGTCCGACTAGCCCAGAGTGTTTTTTCCCTTGTCAATTATATGTTGTTTAATAAACAACTTATAATTATCGAGTTTTTCACTCATACCTCCAAAGTTGGGGTGGTTGGCATGATATCCCAGCCTTAGGAGGTTATTAGAGCTCAAGTGTCAATATTACCATGCTAGGCATTAAAATTGAGTCATATGGACATGTGCTAGATACCCTTAAGTTTTTTTTAATTTCTAAGAAAAATAATTTTTCCCGTAAAATTTGACTAATTTTTAATAGTTTAATTGGAAAAATTGAAAATGTAATAAAAGTGTAGTTAGGAGGTCAAATATTCCATGGGGGTGCTCGTTTTCTAACCCAGAGCACCCACAAAACCCCTAAACCCACTTTTCTAAGTTTGGAGTGAATATTTATCACTCAAATCTTATTTCTCTCAAAAAAATCAAAAAGTGAATAAATAAATAGAAAAATATAAAATAATGAGAGAATATTTCATCCCTAAATCAGTGGATTCTTGTCCCAATCAAGATCTGAGTTAACTGAAACTCAATCAGAGGAGATTGGATGTGCTTTTATTGGCAATCAAATCCAAGAGGGGCGAGTTGTCACCATTTAGGGAGGGCGCATATCTCATAAAGGAGGGCAAATTGCTTGTTTGGGCGAATTGTATTGGAGGGAGGAGATCCCAAGGTAGAGGGGGCGCACCTCTTGTGAGGTGGTGCCTCCCTCTTAACTCCAACTCCCTCTTTTATCCTCAATCAAAGGGATCTAGCCCTCATTTCTCTCCCTGGATGCGCCCTCTCTCCTTTTGGAGCTAATGCGCCCCTCCCTCTCTCTTTTGTTATAAAAGCAAGTTCCATTCCTCTCTTTTAGATGGAATGTGTGGAACCTCTACTCTCTTATGTAACATCTTTGTTGAAGTATTCTTGTGAATAAAAAGGCTTTGGAGGTCTAGTTTGGTGTCTCTTGCAAACGGTGTATGATCATTGTCTTTCATATGTGTTGAGGTAATCTGTAGAAGTTTATTGCTTTCACTTGCTTGCTTTGCCAATACTAGCTTAAGGAAGGATTAATATTAATTGGTAAGAATGAATATAGAAATCTCTTTTATTCATTTAAATCATGCTTAGCTCAAGATCTAGAATTTGCATGCTTATTGGTTTATATGCATGCTCTTCTCCTCTTTAGCTTAGATGTTTTACTAGATCTGACAAATTGTGGGGCAAGTGTGAAGGGTTTCTTTTACAGGTTCCTTCTTTGAATTGGTAGATGATCTAGCTTGCTTCTACTACCCTCCAACAAATTTTGTGCTTAAAGAAGACATAGTCCTCTTGAAAATCCACCGGAATAGCTCCATTGCCCAAAGTTCCAAGGGCTTGCTTTCCACATTTCTTCTTTCTTCTAAATTCAACTTTTCTTTGGTTACTTACAATTGTTTCTTAGATCTGATTTCAAATAAGTTCATATCATACTTTCATATCTGATTTATAAGTCTTACATGCTTAGATCTAGATTGTTTCAAAGAAAGATTAATCATTTGCTTTACTAGATCTAGCTTTAAGAAGGTTTTTCTTTTACAAGTCACTCAATAGTAGATCTAAAGGTTTGTTAGATTAGTTTCCTTTTTGGGCATTATAAGTTCATATTTAGCAATCTAAAAGTGCTTCCATTGGCTGTCCCAAAAGACAATCCAAGATCTTGTGTTCATTTTTTGCATGTTACACTTGGAAAAAATTTCAAAATTTTTAGTAAATTTTTTTTGTTGTCCAAAGTGTTTTTGGGCACTTTTAGGAACTAATAACTTGCTGGTTTTTAGCAGGTTGAAGGAAAAAGGGAGAGAAACTCTGGCAAAATTTCAAATTTTTTGCCATCCAGGGCACCCTGGGACCTCTCTTGTTCATAAAACTTGTGTTTCTAAAGCATTGTAAGCTTAGTGATCCCACTTTACAAGGGATCACAAGCATTTCTATATTGTAATAAGCGATAAAATGACAGAGCAAGTGGGATACCCAGAGCCCACACCCCATCCCCCTGGGGGGATCCGCATTATTTTTTGTGGCGTGAATTTTTCTAACAATTTTTTTTTCTGCTTAAACACAAACACACACGCACAACATATAGTATACTTTCATTTTAAAAGATCATAAATATTGTCTTTAATTATTTCAATTTTTGCTTCATTTCTTTAAAGTAACGAACTTGGCATTGCTCTCCCGAAGTAATTGCTCTCCCGAAGTATGCTCTCGCCCTCACATAAAGGGCTTTGTCTGAGTACGTGATTGGATGATTATAAAAGAGATTCCCTGCCTTTAGTAATTAGCATAACACTTTACTTCAGTTGTTTATTGTTTTTTTATCAAATCGGAACAAATATTTTGTTGCCAATTCAAAGTATGCTCTTTCCCTTTGCGGGCATTGGCCTGGTCCTGGAGAAATCAAAGAGAGTTGCAACAACTCCTTAATTTTTCACATCTAATTAAAAAATCATACCAATAAAATCAACAACCCCAAACATAGTGAAAATCCGACACTCAGACATTAGTTATTGTGTGGAGAAATTTCTCAGAAGAAGCAGGAACCACTGGGAAGAGACCGCAGGGCACCGTTAGGCTACACCCTTGTTGGTGTAGTGTTGAACAAACCCTCAAGACTCCGTTCCAGCCCACACGTCTTCGTGAGGAGCCACCTATAGTTAATTTCCGGACATTACTCCTTGTACCTCATGGTATATCTAGAGTTCCCCTTTTCCCGTAATCAAATCTCATCTCATAATAAATTAAAACTGACCAAGAAGCACTCACGAAACATTTTACTTTCTTAGCAGCACGTAGTTTCGACTCCACTTTGGCATTGATCATATTTACAATATTTCAATCTTTGGTTCAGATCTCATGTGTTATTCTATGTTTATCTCATGTTGTTGATCTTAAATTACATTTGCAAGTATTTATTGATTTCAGTGATTATTTCAAAACTTCTAAACAACTTACCCATTCAAAACTAAATAGCTTAAATAGCCTTAGTAACTCATAGGGACTACCCCCCTTGGATTCATTAGGAGTTCTGCCTAAACGGAGGAGTCAATATTAAGTGACAGTACTTGACTTGAGACTTGCCCCCAAGGAACGCACCTAAGCAGCTTGACGATTTCTACTGCGACAACCTCCGGGTGCATGTTCCAGCGGCAACAGTACCTAGTGTTTGTACCGAAGGTGAACCTAGAACTATATCAGTGTCTTTATAAAACATGGTTGTGACATTGAATTTGGATATAAAGATATAATCCTTAACTCTCAATAATATATCATTTATTTCATATTTTTTTTACTCCTGAATTGTAACGTTTCCTTTATGCTTATCTTAGGAATCAATAATTGATTAGCCACATCAACAATGATGTGATTTGTTTTGTCACTCAGACAAATAACAATGTTAACAACATTTCCTTAAATAGTCCCTTTAATTTTTAATAAGTAACACAAAGATTTTCAATACTTTCATAACTAAACGTTCCTTCCTTTTTCTTATTAAAATCCTTTTTTTTCCTTTGTCTAAGATTAAACACTTAAAAACATTATTTAATAAAACCCATAATATTTTTAATAAGTCATAAATATTTTTTTTAGTTTGACTTGGCCTTTAAATCTTCCTTCCATAAACTTAGGAGTAGGAGTAAGAAATAAACTTTGGATTATAAAAGCCTTCATTAATTCTAACCCAATTAATTACACCCTTCACTTTTAACTCTAGAGTGTACTTAATTCAATTGTACCTTAATCAACTTTAACACTTTTATATTTTTTTAAACTCGTTTTTAATGTTTTTGGCAAACTTTTCCGTGAGCACCCTTTGACAAATAGAATACTTTTTCAACGGATAACAGCTAGGAGGCCCACCCAAAGGGGCCTCACCCTATCAGTGCCTCAAATAGAGAAACCTGACCCCAACACCCAGAAATTGAACCCCTGACCTCTAGCCTGCAGCAACTTGTCAGCTGAGGCCCAACCAACTGAGCTAGCTGCTGGGGTTAACAATTTTATGCCTCCTTATTCGAATCCTCCTTTATGAATATTTTGATTAAACACCTATGATCATTAATTCCACCACTTAAACTCTCACTCGTGCATAACTTACACCCATATCATAAAAAGTCGTGACTTGTGGAATTCTCATTCGGTGGAACAATATAACCCTTCCGCATAGTCACTTAGTTTGACATGTTTGAAAATTCGGACTGTTGTAATTGCACCGAGTGTTTTTATGCCTCCTTATTCGAATCCTCCTTTATGAATATTTTGATTAAACACCTATGATCATTAATTCCACCACTTAAACTCTCACTCGTGCATAACTTACACCCATCGTAAAAAGTCGTGACTTGTGGAATTCTCATTCGGTGGAACCGTATAACTCTTCCGCATAGTCACTTAGTTTGACATGTTTGAAAATTCGGACTATTGTAATTGCACCGAGTTTTTTATGACGGCTGCACCAGCGCTCGATTTGAATTACACTAACGACCCACACCTTAGGATCTACCTGAGATTGCAGGCGGCTGTATGATGTTTGTCCGATTTTAAAGATGGATTCTAGGGCAATTGCAACTCTGCAACGCCGTTTTAATTTTCGCTTTGTTATAACCTTGAAAATCACCTCTACATAACATGCAATCTCTCCTTCACGCGGCTTGTGAAGTGAGATTAAATTACGGTGAATGTAAGTGGGGTTGAATAATCTACTCGATCTTTCTTCCCAGACACTATGATTTATTGAGAGTTGAACTTAATTATTCCTTGTCACAATTTAGAAGGCTGCCCGTTATAAGCTCGGTTGGTCTCGTCTTGAACAACTGGACTGATTTGACTGCTGTACGAACAGAAATTGGGTAGTGTACGGGAAGTTCTGAACGGAACCATCTATTGATGACAGCATGAATTAAATCTTATTTCTTCAACAGAACTCTGGAAAGTTGGTAAATGTGTGGCCAAAAGCCCAGTCAGACAAAGTCTGAGAAGATATAATCCATATTAGAGATTCGTTTCCTGTCACCAGGGATTCGGTTCCGTTTTAAAGATTCGTTTCCATGATTTAATGAATCAGTTCCTAATGGAGGAATAGATTCCTGAAGAGACAGCACATGCCTTCATTGCAGAGTAGGCCACGTACATTGGCCTAGCGAAAATAAAAGGAGCAATGGCATCATGCGAAGCTGCATTAGAACCCGTGAATTGGTATGTGAAGCTCCATTCAAGAGTGCACTGTGAATAAGAAAGAGTCAGCCAATGTCGATCCAATGCATTCCAAGCGGCGTGTGGACCATCACAATCTCATCTTCCCAAAATCTGGCAAATTACATCACATTATTTTACTCTGTCTAGGTTAAGTTCATACGCTATCTTTGACATTTGATTAAATTTTATGCAAATGTTTTGAAGAAGTCGTATTTTAATTGGCTTACAAAGGAATGCATAAAGCATAGTCAAAGGTTTTACATATAAAAACCAGTATATGCACAGTTTTTAAAGAAATCACTTTTGAGGTGATATATGCACAGGTTTTAAGGAAATCATTTTTGGGGTGGTATATCAAGTAATGCATAAAGTATATTCAATGTTTCAAAAGTATTCATTTAGATATTTAGAAAGGATTTTGACTAGGTTAAGTTCATACGCTATCTTTGACATTTGATTAAATTTTATGCAAATGTTTTGAAGAAGTCGTATTTTAATTGGCTTACACAGGAATGCATAAAACATAGTCAAAGGTTTTACATATAAAAACAGTATATGCACAGGTTTTAAGGAAATCATTTTTGGGGGTGGTATATCAAGTAATGCATAAAGTATATTCAATGTTTCAAAAGTATTCATTTAGATATTTAGAAAGGATTTTGACTAGATCATTGCTTTGTCATGGACAAAAAAGTGGGAGTTATATGAATAAGAAAAAGGGATTTATAAGAGTGAAGGAGATTGGAAGTGTTTTAAAGGAGCTTGGAGATTAGATTTTTTCAAACATTGAAAAGTTTGAAAGAAGAAAGATTGAGAAACTTAATAAAAGTGAAATTATTTTTTGGCTGTGTTCTTGGTCTGTCCCGAAATTGAATAGGGAGATCAAAGGAATAGTGTGCACTGGTGGATGATTATTGATGCTGCTCTTTTTTCGTATCTAGTTTTGACACAATTGCAATATATCATTTGACCATACACAAGTTGATATGATTTTAAATTTGTGATTTTTTCTAAAATTGTAGATTTATAATTTTAATTTTTAAATATATATTAATTTTTTATTATTATTTTATTATATATATTATAAAAAATTAGGGTTAGGGTTCCGAATCCCTGAATCCTAATTTTGGACGACTGCCGAATCCCGTATCCGATTCTTCAGCCGAATCCGATCACACCCATGGTTTGTGTAACCTTGCTGAGAGGTCATAGGTTCAAGTCCGGTAGAATCCCTCTGGGTTAGGAGTACATGCACTGCAAGGACCATTCACGGACTGTGAGGAAGTGCGTGAAGGGTTTCCCAAGGATATTTTCCATGGGAAAATAATGTGTGTGTGTGTATGTTTACAATAAACTGTCTTTGCCATCGGATACATAAAGTATTAAAGGGTTATCATCCTCCCACTGTTCATAATACAGAATTTTGGCTGATTAAAAACTCTGAAATTGCCATATTCCAATGTATGATGTGTAAGATTCTGATTCTCTTGTTACACAACTCATTGCAAAGGTGTCTCACATAGTCCAACATAAATATATCATACAATAGTTAATTATATGTATGAGCTTTCGAGATCAGTCAAGAGATGAATGTTTCTACTTGTTTTTTAATTATATGAATAATTATTGTATTGTCTTTGATATCCTAGACTAAATCGACCAAAACAGGGTGCAAAACTTACCTGCCCATTCTTGAGCATCAGTGAGATGAGTGACAGCATCACAGTTTGTAGCAATGAAAAGACATCCTGGATTTTCCCGTATGCAGAGAGTTCCATACCTGTCAATAGCAACTGAATTTTGTGAGACATCTGTTAATGTCCATATGTTATATAGTCAGTCTATTAAAAGAGTCAGCATGTACACTGTTCCTCTTGGGAAACAGAGGAAGGTGACATAAGAAAGCTTCATTTTTAACGATGCATACGATTGTGTAACATCAAAATGCAAAAGTGTCACACAAATAATTAAGCATAACTACTTATGAAAGGAACAATGAAGAAACGAACATTTGTATAGCTTCAAATGCAGCAATGTCTTAAAAAATAAATCAAAGATAATAACTTATGAAAGCTACAATTATTAAACAAAGCCACAGAATATAAGATTATGCAATACAGTGTGAAACAAAGATTCAGTGAGAGAGTTGACTGTATTATTCAATATGAAAAATAGATGCATATAACATAAGTCTCACAAGAGCGACGATCCATGATTGCAACCAACATTATGTAACAAACTAACCCACGTGACTAAAACACTTAATTAACATCTAACTTGCCTCATGTATTACTAACTTAAAAGTACTAAGACATACATACTAAAGTGCATTCTGAATATGATCATTAGTTTAAAATTTAAATACATTCTGTCACCTTCTTTAATGGTCATATAGAATACAAGTGCTTGTGCCAAAAAATCACAAATTTATCTAAACCAGGTGCATTGAAAAAGATGTCTGAATCCTGCCACAGGGTTGTGCAATGATGCAGCTATAGATCCTCATTCTTCATCAGCCGCTAAATGTGCTGATGGTGAATGTCAACATGTTGAAAATTCTTCATTCTGCTGTCCAAAATTTCACAATCTGATATCTGCACCGCATGCCCCTCTCTACTACACTTCAATAATCAGCTTTTAATGCTGACATAATGTGAGATAAAGTTGACTACATGACATTTATACCAGTGTTATCAGAACTGGACTGGAATCGGCAAAACCGGCCAGTCTGACTGGTTTTGGAGGTTTTCCGGTCTAGTTCAGGCTTTCTGATCGGAAAAGGCCATTCTGTACCTGAACCGGTCGATTCCGTACAGAACTGGTCTTAAATGCCTGAACCAGCTGGTTTGGTACAAGACTGTATGCATGGATTAGAACATGAAATTTAAAAAGAAAAGAAAAAAGGTAACCTGAACCAGTCGATTCAATACGAAACCGGTCTTGAATGCCTGAACCAGCCGATTCCGTATAGAATGGGTTGGTTTGGTACAAGGCTGTATGCCATGGATTAGAACATGAAATTTAAAAAGAAAAAAAAAGTAAACCCTACACCCTAGTCAAAATCATTGCCTATACTGGAATCCTATTCATCAATAGCACCTTGTGCCCCCTCCTCTAAGCTCTAGCCCTTGCCTCTACCTTGAATCTTGAAGTTGATCCTCAAAGGACATTAGTCAACACCCTACAATTTTGATGAAACTTCCTAATCCAAGTGTTCAAATAAGGTAGAAAAAGATTCCCACGCTTAATAAGTGATTTTGCTTGAGTGAAGGATACATTTTTATTAAGGTCAAGATAGAGGAGTTCAACAATCAACATCACCAACAACAGGGTAAATAGAGGGGTTGATGTGCTTGATTAAATGCCAATCCCATACTTTCATACACGATAGAATCCAGTGGAAACATTGCAATCCTGAAATCCTGAAAATTGTCAAGTCCATTGAATTTGGAATGGCATCTAAAATTCTACTTTTTGCATATGAAGTCCAATGTTGTTGGAATCACTCTTAAACATCCTGAAGCAATTAATGGTAATGTAAAAATTTAGGCAAAAGGATAGAAAAAAATCCTTTTACTTTAAGAAATTAAGATTACCATTTAATGTTACAGATGATTACTAGGGTCTAAGGTTTACTTTTTTATTTATTTTTAAAAACTTCATGTTCAAAACCATGGCATACAGACTTGTACAAAACCGGTTGATTTCGTACAGAAATGGCTAGTTCCACACGATACCAACCTGTTCAGGTACAGAACTGACCGGTTTGGTACAAAACCATCCTTCTTCAATCTAAAACCTTGAATCAAACAGGTATGGCCCTAAAACCAGTTGGACCAACCGGTTTTGCCGATTTTGGTCTAGTTCCAATAGCATTGGTTTATACATTCAACATTTCAATAAATACTCGAGGAAAGAACTGATTTGTCACATTCAAACTTTGTGTGTTTGCTAGAAATTAGTGTGGAAACCATAGTTTTAACAATCAGAAAAATCGGAATCGGAATCGGCCGATTCGCCGATTTAGGGCAAGGCTGGTTCAAATCGGTTTCCAAACCGGATCGGTGGCAATAAATCGGCCGACTAAACCGATTTTTTACATAAATCGGTCCGGCCAGCCAAATCAGTCCGGTTAGACCGATTTACGTAAAAAATCGGTCCGGTTTTGAAGGTGGGCCCATGGGGCAGTAAACAATGTTTTTTTTTAATATTTAAACCTAAACTACTTACTAACCTACCCAACCCGACCCCCCAACCTACACTACTTTCATTTATCACTTAGAATTTAGCACTTAGCAGCCGTGTGGACTCGTGGAGTACTGTGGAGTCGTGGACAGTGGATTGTGGGAGTATCCGGCACTTAGAAGTTAGCAGCCGTGTGGACAGTGGGAGTATCCAGAGGCTGGAGCAACGTGGAGTTGGAGTATACGCCGTCGATTTGTGATCTGTGACGGGCCCTGTCACCTGTGCAGTGACTTGTTAGCTGGACGATGGAGCATTGCGGTGGAGTTTGGGGCTGGGTGCGGTGGTCTGGTGGTGCCACAGGAGACTCGGGGAGACTCGGAGAGGGCTGTGTGCAGCGGCAGCCTACACTGGTGACTGTACAGCAAGGTATTTCATATTCAGACTATGCACACTTTTTTTTTGTTTTTTTTTGTTTTTAAATTAATTTTAAAGTTTAATTTAATTTTAAAAAAGCAAAATAGCAGTATTAATTTTCAGACACGAATTTGCCGGAATTTAGAATCTCAAATAACAGTATTAATTCTGGATAATTTGGACGCCCTGGGGTTTCATTGTTTTCCAGGGTGCTGAATTCATCTCAATGTTCAGAAAAACTATTTAAAATTTTAATCAACACAAATAGCTGGAATGAATATCACATAATTTTTATAGTTTTCATTTTAAACAAAAATGAAAAATTAATTTTTCTTATTAACAAAATTCATTTAATTTTTTCTTGTTTGTTTTGGAATGCAGATCATGGCCCCAAAAGCAAAAGATCCTGCATGGATCCATGCAGATGTTGTTTAGGGGGACATATATTGCAAGTATTGCAACAAATTAATTAAGGGTAGGGGAATTTATAGGCTTAAACAACACTTGGTTGCCATCAAAGGCCAAGTTAAGGCATGTGAAGCCCCACTGGATGTTATTGGGAAAATTAGAGCTGAGATGCAAGCACAGTTCAAGAAGTTTGAAGAGGGAAAGGCTATGCAAAGAGAGATAGAGGAAGAAGTAGGGAGGAAGAGGAGGATTGCTGAAATGATGGGTGGAACCTATGCCCCCGGTTCAAATTCAAAAGAAGGCTCTTCATCTATCCCTTCTACCACTCTTAAGGATCCTTTCCAGTATGTTCCACCCTCCGACAGTACACAAGATAAGGGCAAAGCCAAAAAGAGGGGTGGCATTGAAATCTATTTCACACCTCCCACTTCTGCCAGTGTCAATGCTTCTCAGATGCAGCATCCAACACAAATTCATCCCACCTTAGATGAGCACTGGAAGAAGCAGTACAAAGATGTTGCCCATGAGTACATTACAAGATGGTGGTATGATGTTGATCTCCCATTCAATGTTGCCCGCTCTTCTTATTACCAACCTATGTGGGATGCCGTTGTAGCTGCTAGTAAGGGCTTCAAAGGCCCTAGTATGCATGACTTGAGGGGATCTCTTTTGCAAAAAGAGAAACTTTCCATAGAAGATTACATGAAGGAGTTCAAAGCTTCATGGGTAAACACAGGATGCACTATCATGTCGGATGGATGGAAAGATCAAAGGGGCCGACACCTTATAAACTTTCTTGTCTCTTGCCCACGGGGAACCATGTTTTTGTCATCACATGATACATCCAATAGGGTGAAAGATGCAAATCTGTTATTTCATCTTTTGGATGAGGTTGTTGAGGCGGTGGGGCCTGCTAATGTTGTGCAAGTCATCGCCGATAATGCCTCTAACTATGTTCTTGCTGGTAGGATGTTAAAGGAAAAGCATAAAACCATATTCTGGACCCCATGTGCGGCACATTGCATAGACCTCGTGGTTGAGGATGTATGCAAATAGGATTGGATCAAGTTCACTGTGGACTATGCCAAAAGCATCACAAAGTACATCTACAACCACGGTTGGGTATTGAGCTTGATGAGGAGACACACAGGGGGCAGGGATCTTGTTAGGCCCTCAGTTACTAGATTTGCAACTCACTTCCTCACGTTGTAATCTCTCCTTTCCCAAGAACAAAACTTGGAGAAGATGTTTTCAAGTGATGAATGGAATTCATCTAATTGGGCTAGCACACGAGATGGAAGAGACATTAAGAAGAAAATTAAAAGCTCTTCATTTGGAAAAAAGCAGCAAAGGTTGTGGCAATTACTGAGCCACTTGTTAAGGTGTTGCGGTTGGTGGATGGGGAAAAATTGGCCATGGGATACATTTATGAAGCTATGGATCAAGCAAAGGAGCAAATAAAGAAAGCATACAAAGATAGAGTAGCCAAGTATGGGCCTATTTGGGAGATCATTGATAGGAGATGGAACAATCAACTCCATCGCCCTATACACGCAGCGGGGTATTTCTTGAACCCGAAGTATAATTATAGAGATGACATTGATGTTGATCCGAGTGGGGAGATAGCGGATGGATTGTATACTTGCCTTGAGCGCATGGTCCCAAATGAAGCGACCCAATTGGAGATACATCAGCAGATCACCTCTTTCAGTGAAGCCACAGGTCTCTTTGGCAAAAATGTGGCTAAGAAGGCAATAGCGAAGGGCCAACCAAGTAAACAATTCCATTGTTTTATTAAATTATGTTGTTTAACTTTAAAGTTTAAATTGTACAATGTAAATTACTAAATACCTTGATTCTTAATTTCTTAGCCAAATTCACAATCTAATTTGTTGAATTAACTGCCTTGACTCTTCGCATTTACAATTGCAGCACAATGGTGGAAGTCATTTGGTAATCATACAAAACAATTGCAAAAGTTTGCAGTTCGGGTCCTTAGTCAAACCTGCAGCACTTCTGGGTGCGAGCGCAATTGGTCTTTGTTTGAGCAGACTCACACGAGGAAGAGAAACCGTTTAGAGCAGAAACGGTTAAATGATCTGGTCTTTGTGCAGTACAACCTGTGACTCAGACGCAACCAATTGATGAACAAAAGCCCTGATACGGATCCCATTACGTTAGATGATATAGATCCAACCTCAGATTGGGTAGTGGAGACCGCAGAGCCAGAGTTTGGTCTTGATATGGATATTGAGATGGAGGATATGCTAGCGCCCCGGCCTGATTTAGATGCAGATCTTCTATTGCCGATGCCATCAATTCATACAAGTGTGGATCCCGATATTCCAGGCACGGCAGGCACTAGTGGACCAGGACCTCTTACTTATAGGCGACGACGACGTAGGAGTAGGCATTCAGCCAGTACTACTACTGCAGTAGTAGATGACCGTGTGCCTGAGCCTGGGAGCCTGAGATTGAGCCAGATGTTGATGCCTTTGCTAGTCCTTCAGCTTCTGGTTCTTTTGATTCTAGTTCTACTTCTACTTCTACTTCTACTCCTCGCCGTAGCAATGGTGATGAGTTTGATCAGTTCGATTGATGTAGTTGACTATATATCATGTTATTTTTTGGACTCTACTGGCAATATAGCCTATAGGCCTCATGGATTATGTATTTTTTTACAGTTCCAGTCTCCTAGATATGTATTGCACAATACACTTTGTGCCATTTTGATATATTGACTCTTATATGGTATAAACATGAGCAGACATTGGATATTTTGTTTCTAATGCTATGGAATCATGAATTAGAATCTTGAAAATGTTTGTTTTTCTTAAAAAAATCAGTATTCCACGAGGACTCGTCCCCCAAGGTCGGGAACTCGCCCCCCTCGCTCCCCACACCCCGGGGGCTTGGGGGCTTCCTCCGAAACGTTTCTCTACGCCCCCAAAAAACCGAAACTCGTCGAAACGCATAAGGGAGTGCGCCCCTACCTCTTGAAGCTCGTTCCGACTGTCGAGGACGCCTAGGCGCTTCTTTCGACAAGTGGGGGGCTTCTAGACGCCCCCCACGATTTTGCTTGTGGGGTTAAAAAAGCAAAAGAAAAAAAATGTAAAGCACTACTAAAACCTAAATATACCTTTTACCATTCATTTGGTTGACCCGTGAGTGAAGACAAAGCCACTGATTGAAGTCCCTGCCGCTTTGAATAGTGAAGACCGGCGTTGTGTGTATTAGTGGAGAGCTCGCTGTGTGTAGGAGGGGAGAGGTTGGCAACATTGAGGAGTGGAGGACCCACGGTTTTGACGAGTAGAGAGGCTGGTGTTGAGGTGGAGAGCCCGGTGTTGACTAGTTGACTCGTGGAGAGCCCGCGGTTTAGAGCAGTGGAGAGTCCGGTGTTGAGGTGGAGAGCCCGATGTTGACTGTTGAGGTGTTGTAGCCGCCTGTTGTTGAGGTGTTGCAGTTGTCGGCTGCTGTGAATAGTGCAAATAGGAAAGCCCACGACTGACAGAGAGCCCACATTGCTGTTGGGGTAGTTTTTTTTTAATTTGTTGAATTATCAAGATTCAAATGACAAATGTTGAATTACATTAGTAATTTACTAATTTGTTAGATTTAATTTACATTGCACAAATAGTTTCTGATTTAATTAAATGTTGAATTACATTAATTTATGATTTACATTGCACAATGTTGAATTGTATTAGTAATTTGTTAGATTTAATTTACATTGTTAATATTTATCATTTATAATTTATATTTTTTTTAGAATTTTTATGATCCCAACGCCCCCCCCGTCCCCCTCGAATTTCCCTAAAATTTGGGGGTGGTCTCCAGACGTCCCCAACGTGCGTTTCCCCGTTCCCGCGCTCCCGCATCCCGGAAACTTGGGGAAACATTGAAAAAAAAAAAATATTTTATGTATTTTTTAGCAAACCGATTCGTTAAATTCAAATCGACCGATTCATTACCGATTCCGATTGCGATTCCGAGTCTGATTTCGATTTTTCAAACTTTTGTGGAAACTAGTCTTGGAGAACCCAAAAAGTACCGCTCATTAACTAAATATGAAGGTGTTGTTTTATGGCAGGATTATTATCAGTGTTACACGAGTACGCGTCCCCAAGGGTAGGAAACGCGTTTCCACGCTCCCGCACGTCTCAGAAACTTGGAAACTCCATTGGAAACATCCCCTCCACGTCCCCGTTTGAAGGAAACTCAAGGAAACACGGAAGGAAAACGTTTCCCTCCTAAAAATGGCGTCCCCAGATTTCCTTTGAAAGTTTTTTTTACCAAAAGACAAAAATTTAAATGATAAAGGGCCACGCCATCCACTATTTTCCTTCTCGGTAGCCTCAATTTCATTTCGTTGTTCAATATGGTGGTATTTCCGATTTTTTTTTATCAGTTATAGCTTATGTATGGTTGTATTTCATTTTATTTCACTTGATGTATGTTGTAAACTTGTATTAATCTTTAGATTATAAAATCAAAGACTTTAATGACTTATGCTCCAACTTTCAATTTTGTAGTATTCATGGTGGGGTCCCCTATGTTTCAGATCCCGATGTACCCTTCGACGTTTCCTAAAATTTGGGGGGGTACTTCTACATATGTCGTTTCTGCGTTTCCCCGCTCCTGCGTCCCCGCGTCCCAGAAACTTGGGGGAACATTGATTATTATTTCCAATCAGCAACTTAACTTGATATAAAATGGATAACAATAAAGAAATAAAATAGCAAGGAAGATGAGGGAGAACCTCCTCACATTGCTTTACTCCTAATGAAAGGTGTTTCATTATTAGGCCTGCTACCCCATATCCTAAAAGAGTGACATGGAGAAATTTTTCACTTGTGATCAAGGAAAAATTTAAGAACCCCCCTTAAATTTATATGTATAATAAATGGGTGAATCCCCATGATGCATGGGAAAATGTGCAAGTTATTTTATCAATAATAAAATATCTATATATAATTTTTGGTTAATCTTTTATTTCAAATTGGATAACTATATTGTCAAAAATTATATTTTACAAACAAAAAAAATTTAAATTAAATATATGAAAAAATTATATTTTTCAAATTCTAAAATATATATAATTGATTTTTTTTTACCTAACTAAATTTAAAAATTATACACAATTTAAAAATTATAAATTGATTAACATTGCATGGAAAAAGGAAACCATTTTCAAACCCCTCTCTTCTAAAAACCATGGGCGAAAGCCATTTTCAAGGCTCTCTCTTCTAAAAACCATGGGAAAAAACCAGTTTCAAGCCCCTCTCTTCTGAAAACCATGGGCGAAAACCATTTTCAAGGCCCTCTCTTCTAGAAACATGGCCAAAAACCATTCTCAAACCCTCTCTCATAAAAACCAGTGGGCTAATAGTTATAGACAATTTTTTTTTAAATATGGAGCTAATTATTTTTCTTATTTAAACTTACAAACATATAAAATATTCGCCCAGTCAACATTTAGGACCCTTTAATTTTCGCCCCTAAAATTTTCCATGATTGTGATTTTTATCACAAACACCAATTCCACATAGGAGACTAATGAATGTTTTGCATCAAATACATCTCTAGAATTTTTCAGCTAACAGGATCTGGTGACTTGATGACAAATGTGCTCCAATGTTATGTAATGTGCCTTCTCCAGATGCCTAATGATTCTTCTTTGCTTGGATCACAATGTTGATGATTGATAGTGTTCACTCTATAATGGTTCATAACACTCTAGACTATTGTTTCTTGCTAGGTTAATTACATTTTATTTTAAAATTTTACCTTTAGAAAGTGTATCATTCTATCAGTTGGGGTATGTCCCTAGTGCCTTAGGTGGGTGTTACGATGGTACCGGTACCAACGCACCTGCAGAGGTGCCCCAGGGAGAGGGTGTCATTTTTCTCGGCAGGAGAGGTGTTTAGGCATCTTTTTTTGAGTAGGGATTATGGCCAAACCCTTTGATTTCTCTCTTGGAAGGACTATGGCTTAGTGGCATTGCTGATTGCCTCATGAAAGGGCTTGAAGCCCTAAGGTTGGTGTCTGGGGCTTCTAGGGTGGATCACTGGGTCACATGACCCCAACTCTGTTCCACCACTCCAGCGGCAGATGTTTCAGCACTGAGACACTTTTTTATCCTCCAGAGCATCTCCAATACCCTCCTGGCCCTCCAGTTCACCAACGCCCTCTCTCTGGGCCCTCCTACAGAAGATGACGTCATCCTTCTTGGCAGACTGTTATGCTTGATAAGGGGGGGGCGTTGAGGGATATTCACTTTTGTTGGAGTTAGTTGAGGCATGAAGACCCCCCCACTCCACAGTTTGGCCTTCAGAACGGACCGATTTGCTCATATTTAGCCTTTTCAATCATGTGTGGGTCAAATCTGGGGAAAACACCCCAATTTACCCACTACTTTGATTATTTTATATTATTTTTGTTTTAATTTTAAGTTGACATTTCTAATTTCAAATTGACATTTTAAAAAGGCATGTCGAACTGGTTTTTAATTATTTTTGTAAAAGTGAGTGTGAAAAGTATAAATAATTTTTTCTCACTTCATTTTTACACATCAACTTATGGGATTACACTAAAATTTTCTGATTTTTACCCTTTTTGGGCTCAATGGAGTGATGCGCACCTCTTGAGGATGGATATGCTTGCTAATTTGGGGATTTTTCTTTGAAAATATTTTTGTTTTTACACTTTGCTAAGGTAATGCTAAGAGTTGTTTGCTTGACACATGCACAAGAAAGTATCTAAGTCTTTCTATTGATGTTTTTTTGTTAAAAGTTGGAGTTGTTTTGTCTAAAGTTGAATGGTAGCCATTGATGTTGCATTTTTCCCTAGCATAAGTCATTTTCAGCCTTTAGTTACCCTAGCATTGTCAACTTGAGCTTTAGGTCTCCAAAGTTTGTCTTAGCTAAGGCATCATCAACCAACTCTTGAAGTTGTTGAAGAAGCCCTATTTTTCCAAGCTTGGAAAGTACCATCTCAAGGAGAGGCTATCCTCCATTGATGCCTAGGGTTAGGGTGAATTTCTCATACAAACCCTAGGTTGTTCTATATCTTTAAATCCTGATTTTCTGAGTTTGTATTTTTATAAATATTATTGTTAGGTCAAACTTGCATTTTCATGTGTAATTCTATATTTTCATAGTAGAATTAGGGTTAGATATAGGTCTGCAATTTTATGACAAAAACCTTAAAAATTAAAAAATTATTTTTTTGCATATTTTGGCCTCCCTAAAATTTCGGCCCTTCCTCCTATAATTTCAGCCTGGCCTATTTGTCCCTAAAAACCCTAGGGAGAAATTTTAGGAGCCCTAAAAACCCCAAAATTATCAAAAACTCTCTAAAAAAACTTAATTTCTGAGTTTTGTATCTTTTGTAGATATTATGTTAGATTAGTCTTATTTTTTGAGTATTGTACATTTTGTCATTATTATCTTAGTTTAAATTTTGATATTTGTTATGCTTTATGCATTTTTGCAAATTTTAAATTATTAAAAAAGCCCTAATTCTGAGTTTTTCTATGTTTTTTTTACCCTAAGTGCAAATCCTAAACCCTCTATCCTACCTCTCTGCCTTTCCTTCCTAGCTCTGCTCCCTTCTCCTTCCTTCATCCTCCATCTCCCTTCCACTTCCAGCCTGCTGCCCTCTCTTCTGCTCCTCATTCTCCAGCTCCCTCTCCATTCTCGCAACTCCCTTTACCAACCCTTATCCCTTCCTTTCATCCTTTCTTCTGCTCCCTTATTCCCTGCTCCTTCCTACCCTATTCGCTGCACTTCCTTCAACATTGTGCCTCCCATCCAAGCCCTCTTTACCTTCATAACACAGGTCTGCAAATTAATTTGCAGACCCTGTGTCTCCTCCTTTCTCCACTGCACAAACACAAACAGAAGACCAAAAGTTAACACATTAATTTAGGTTGTCTTTGTTTTATTTCTTAGGTTAGTTTGTCATATTTCATACACCACGAAAGTTACATCTCTGCTGCGTTTTCTCATGTACAGATCTAAGGTTTGTTTTGGTTTGAATTATAATTTATTTCTGCTAATTAAAGCTAGTTATTGAGTGAATGCTAAAGTGTCTGTTGGACGGTGGAGAAGTCTCTTGGCAAACCTAAACTTGCAATACTATTGTACTGTAGGTAGATTACAGATCTGGAAGTTGTGTTTGTAATAGGTTATTTTGGCCCTAGTTTAGCCTTTTATGTCACTAATTTTTTATGTAAGTTATTTATTGAATATCGAATGGTGGAGAAGTCTTACCACAAAACTAAATTGCTAGACTTTTTATTTTATGATAATGTATATTTACATACAAATCTGAAGATTATGTTTGCAACACCTTTGATCTTTTAAATGATACATGCTAAGTGACTTACTTGCAATTAATACATTGAATTCGTTGTTGGATACATATAGGTGAATGATCTTTATACAAGAACTCTCACGTTGCATTAATATCGTCATTAATTTGCTGTTGTTATGATACATGCTTATGACTTTTCTTGATGCAAGTGGGTTGATACTCTTGAATTAATGATATTTCTAACATGATGATCTTGGATTGACCTTACACTTTGATTGAGTGTTCATGTTGGATAATAATCCTTGGTGAATCTTAGCATAATTGGTGATACTATTGACATTGGATGATTAATTGTAAGTTATCTTCATATTGACTCCATCTAGGCACTGGTCTAACTATTGATTGCATAGAGAACATAGTCTTTTGGTTGGATCAGTGTTCTACAAGGTTTCATAATGATACTTCTCCTTGGAGGTTTCGACACTCCGAAGAAGTTAGAATAGTGATCGAGGTGACATTGTGTCACTTTTCTTATTATTGCTTATCGGGAACTAGCCCTGCTAGTTTGCCCGGTAACAGGTGGGTATTATGTATGAGTCATATCATTTCCATTATTTCCCCTAGCCATTTTTCATTCTTTGTAATTTCATCACATTTTCCGTCCATTTTTATCATTTTCTCTTTTTTGACTAGCTTATCATATGCCATGTTGCCAAGTCTAGTGTATAATGAGCCAAACAAAAATTGCTCCATATAGAAGTAGCCTTTATATAGTTGAGTCATGCCTTTATGTGTCAATACTTCAATATAATAACTCAAGATAACAATATCTCATACATCCATGATCCATGAAGGAAATAACATCCCAAGAGCTTGGGAAAATAAAAGATTTGCAGGAAATAGAGTTCACAAGTAAATTTCTAGATTAACCACTTAGCCAACATCCATGATTAATAAAATATAAAATGATGAACCAACGAATAACCAAGTGAGCACTTAAGAATTTACTTTTTGTTACAAACTGTTTGATGGTATGAAAGAAGCAAGTAAAACTCAGAAAATATTCAGATTATCGTTTAACCAATAGTCAACAGAAATTTAGAACATGTAAAACTGAAAATAAGAGATGCTAGATGCCCATTAAACATTTCAGAAATAAAATTCACAATATTGTTATAAATTCCAGAATTATTTAGAATGCAAAATGAGCCATTTAACCACAAAAAACAGCAAGTAAACTTTAATGGAAAAACCCAGAAAATTTTAGTGACGAATCTAGCATGAAGCCCTCAACTAAAAATATGAAATTTAGGTGTTATTAGGGTTGTTTTACTTTTGTTATTTCTGCAGTTAAATAATGACATAAAACAGAGACAAAACTCATAAAACCAAGCCTAAAGAAATGCTAAAACAAAACAAAATTACCTTGGCTTGATGGGGGTGGAATTTGGAGAAAAAAAATTAGCCTTGAAGAAATCAGATTTTACCCTAAACAAATAAGGAAAAGAGATTTCTTTTGTGATTACTGATTTTATGGTTGAAGATATGGGGTGTTGGGCTAATGCCTTCAAATCCTTGGGCAAATGGGGTCTTAGAATGGTTCCCCTTGGGCCTTGTCTTAGTTTGATTGGCTGAAACACCTGCAAAAGAGCATGACAAATTCCTCCTAAGCCTTGAGGTTTCATATAAATCATTCCTAGGAACAATCACCTTAGCATACACCTTCGATTAGAAAACTCTAGCTCATACCCTAGCCTATGCAAAATTGAACTTGTAACTCTCATAAGATGCCAATCATAAGCAAGTCACAAAACTAAAATATGAAATAAGCAAAGAGATTTTTCCCTACCTAACCAATGGAGCAAAATCACTCTTCTATAGCCTAGGTTTAATAATCCTACAATGCAAGAAGATACATGCTACCTCAAATCAAATCTCCAAGGTGTGCCTCACATGTACGAAAAATCCCAAGGGATCAAGAGCCCCATAGATGAAAAGATAGTTTTATTCTCCAACAACAACAAGATATAATGAGGAAGAGGCTCTCTTATATAGGAAAGGAGTTCAACTTCCTTCACGATAAAATAAATCTATCCTAGGGAGGATCACCAATCCTATAGGCAAGGTCAAAAATGTTAAACAGTGAGGGAGTTATAACAAAATACTCCAAAACCCTAGTCAAAACCCCAAGACGAGCGGGGTGCACCACCAAGTCAAATGTCAATACATGAGAAACGGTACATAGATACTCCCAAAAGGGGAGCGCTCTCCTCCAAAAGGTCCAAGAGGTAACCAACAACCATAATGTGCTCTAACAAACTAGCGTGCTCCTCAAGAACTCCACACATGTGGCCCAGAATATCCTCAAGGTGTGATGTCAAGGTCCAATGGTCAACCAAAAGAGTTTGGGGATCCTCAAACAAGGGAGAGCTCAACCAAAATGTTATGCCAAGTGGATATGATGGTCCATACTAGGGTCAAACTCTAGAACACTCCTCCCAAATCTCAAGAAATCACCCTCAAATGCTCACATGTGTGGTGTTGCCCTCTAGGAAATAGATCTAATGGTCCAAAAGTGATGAAGAAATGGACCAAAAGTGATAGAACATGGTCCAAGTGTGTCTCAAACTTTCCCACGTGCCAAGGAAGAGGGTCTCTAGGAAATAGATCCAATGGTCCAAAAGTGATGAAGAAATGGACCAAAAGTGATAGAACATGGTCCAAGTGTGTCTCAAACTCTCCCACATGCCAAGGAAGAGGGTCTCCATCACGTAACAAAGGGGTCAGCCCCATCCAAGTATATGTGACAAGGGTAGCACTCCACTTAAAACACCTAGTCACCACCAAAATATACCACATCATGTGCCATAACATGTGTATATGATAAAGTGTTCTAGTGTTAAGGGGTTAGCCCAACATACAACTTAGGAAATGTTCACAAATATGAAGATAATACATGAAATTAACTTACAATTACACCTTTCTAATAACTCAACGACTTATTTAACCTTTACTCATCCAGTGTAACATTGGTGTGACCCTTTTTAAGTTCTTATTACATGTGAAAGCCCTAAGTTAAGTTGCACAACATAGATTCCTAAAGTATGTGAGGGTGAATGAAGTGAATGTGTACTTACAGAAAGAAAGGGGTCTTTGCAAATTAACCATCATAGCAACTGAGTGTGATAAGTCAACCCTTAACTTTCAAGAGCTAGGGTTTAAGATATTTCTTGCACATGTGTGCCTTAGAAGGAAGTGTTTTCATGGGGCACCCATCCTTGCGCCTCTTTTTTGCAATCCCTTTATACTTTAATTTTTTATTTATTTGCATCACTTAGCCTTTTCATTGGCTTTGTCCCTTTACTTTAGATTTAACTTTGATAACCTGGTACTTAAGGAACCTAGCTTTTGCAAGGGAGAATATCTCCCATGTAATTCATCGACCTTAGAGTACTAGACTCTTTTGGCTTTATTGAAGCAATTCATACATGGAAATAATTATGAGACATTGGGTTGTCGTTGATGATTGATCATTTACAAAGGGAAAAATGAAGGGGATGGATGAATTGGTTAGCAAAATGAAACATGGCTAGGCAGAATGTTATGAAATGGGTGAAATCACTTAATTTAGTTCACCACAGTACAAATTAACCTTCAGAATGACACACTTCTAAGGCAGAATGACAACAAGGTTAGACTAAGACATGAGTAACTGCTTTAAGTGTTATGAGTCGTTATACGAGCATAGATGTAATATCCCGTGAAGGGAGAAGTAAAGCTTCAGTATATACCCACAAATCAATAGGTAGTTGACATTCTGACCAAGCCCTTAGAAAAAGGGAAGTTTAAAGCATTTAGAGACAGACTTGGATTGGTGCAAAATTCCTTCCTCGCTAAGAGGGAATGTTGAAAAATGTAGCTCAAGCGAAAGCTTCTTGCACAAGTTAGGTGTGAACATGCGAGAAGTAGTTCAAGACAACTTCTTAGTGAGCACTTAGTAAAAGTGGGAAATAATACCATCTTGTAATTTCACTTAATAAATAAAAGTCTAATTTCCTTTTATCTCTTAGTCTTAGAAATCTAAATGAAATATTCTAGAGATTCTAGAATATTAGTGAGTTAGATTTGATATAATCTTAATCATACACCTCATTGTTGAGATAAGGTTGTTGCTAGAGGATGAAGGAGATTGGTTGCTAGAATAAAGGAGTTGGTTGCTAGAATCAAAGAAGTTGGTTGCTAGAATTGAGGAGATTAGTTATCTCTCTCAAAGCATAAATAGAACAAGATGGGAGGAGAAGTTGAGTAATGCGTGATGAACACACACAAGTGAAGCCAAGGAGGAGAGAACGCAAGTAGCAGGAAGAGGATTGACCAATAAGGTGAAGACAGCTAGGATAGTACTGTACAGTGTCGTACAGGGTACAACAGTTCCTCAGATTTTTTTAAGGCGTATTGTTTCTTTTCAGCAAGCTATAAACCTCAGGCTGAGGTGTCCTTCTAATTTTTGGTTATTAAATTATAAGTTGATTTGAAGGACAAAATTTGTGTAGCGTGTTTATGCTTCTGTTGTCCATATTCAGCTTTATGTGTGATTGTTGCATGTTCAAAAATATTTATTGCTATTGTTACATAAGTTCAGATCTTATTTATTTAATCAAGAGAAACATAGGATAACAGTCACCTAGGGCCTGGAAATTTATATGGGACTAGTGTCTCTAGAGGCTTCAGACGGAGCTTCACTTCTGGCAATTCAAGGATCTTCCTTTTGCGAGTAAGTTAATTGTTGTTTTGAGAATCCTTCAAGCTTCACACATTTATTGTCTCTTGTTGGCTCCTCAACAAGACTTAATTCAAGTGGTTAGAGCAAATCCTTAGATTATTTTCGTGGTCTAAATATGACGAGGAGAGATGTCTTCCAATGATTCCATGGGACATCTATACTATGCCCAAGGAGGAGGGAAGACCAGGCCTTATTGATGTTGCTTCTCAGGGAAGCATTCTTACTACCGTGTAGGCAGTGAGATCTCTTGAGGGCTCTTTTCTTTGATAAGTTTTGTTGTGACATAGGTTAGGTTTTTCTCCGCTCAACATATGCTTAAGATTCATGGTTCTTTTGGACCATGTGATATCATCTCCTCCTCATTTGTTCCTGATTTTGGGTCCTTGATATGCAAAACCATTTGGGACACCTGGAAGTTGGTTGCAAGTTATTGGGATTTCTACAATAGCAATACAGGGTGGGATTTGGGTTGGCGCCTAGTTTAGTGCTCACACGACCTGCATACTATTTGACTTTTGCAATTCCAAGCTCACAAGTTGAGTAGGAATGGTATTTTCTTTTAGAGGGGTCTTCTAGATTTTCAAGGCAGATCTTGGATGGACTAGATAGTGTTAGAGTGGAAGAAAACCCTCCTTTCTTCTGATAAGCTTGTTATCAAGGAAATGTTTCGGTTGCTTCCTGTTGAGGACTTGTACAAGTTGAGCATTGATATGCTAGTTCCTATGTGGAGAAATTGGCAGGGAGTGATTGGTTAGTATATTCAATAATATGATTCCAAAAAACTCTACTCCATTTTGCACTAGAAGCATGTTTTGTCTCTAGTTCTCAATACTTGTTGGACCTCTTATGATCGAATGATAGATGGATTCATAGGTTGCACAGTGTATGGTCCATTCGTCTCTACTATACACTATGGGTCTTACATGGCTCACCGGGTTTTGATATCTATTCTCCTTTTCTCTAAAGACGTGGTCCTTCTAGCCTCAACTCCAAAAGGGTTACAAAGATAGTTGGATGCTTTAGCTCGTTTTTGCGATCTTTGACAGTCGACAATCAACCTAGGTAAAACCAAGGTTACGATCTTCAATGGGACAAAGAAGACCTTATCATATCTTCATTTCTTCTTCAGGGGAGAGGAGATTGAGATCACCAGCTCCTACACTTACTAGGAGTGCAATTTTCAGGACCCCACTTCAGTTTGTGACATGCTCCTCGACCTTGGCTCAACAAGGGTTATGGATCCTTAGCCCTCCTCGAGAGACAGTGCTTCCAACACCACTTTAGGACATCTCGTCCAAGATGGCCCTCATGGACTCCCTTATCCGACCCACCATTCTCTATGGCTTAAAGATTTGGGGCCTTCTTTGCTAGAGTCCAATTGGGCCTCAATCGAGAGATTCCAGACTCTTCTCCTCCAATGCATCATTAGGTGCAAACAGATAATTCCTCAACACATCATCCTAGTAGAGATTGGTTCCCGACCCTTCCGACTTGAGACGATGTTTAGTCTAGTCTCTTTTCTGCATCGCCTTTGGAGCTTTGTTGACTCGACGACAAGGCGGGACCAATACCCATACTTGGCCTATTGTTCTTCAGATACTATTGCCTCATCTAGCCCTCTACGACCTGCTCAATGTTGTTTTGCAAGGGTCTTAGTTCTCTTGGAGTCCATGGGCATTCAGATAAATCGACTCCCTCCTTTTAGATATTCTTTGGATGTGCCTGGCCACCTCTTACCTATTAGACAAGAATTGAATAGGATCATCAGAGATAACATTTACATGCAGTTTATCCAACTCACTTGGGTTAGCCCTTGAGATGGGTTACACCCTAAGATCGCCCTCTATGTTGAGCACTTTTTGGAGACGAGAGACAAACTCATTATTCAACAACAATATACCCTCTTCCATTAGTTATACACTCTTCGCATTTCCCTCAGCGAATTCAAAGTAGGTTTCCACAAAACTTCGAGTAGAGACATACAACCAAATCGACCATTCAAACAGGATCTACCAATTGTGCCAAGTTGCCAACTTCAAGAGATCAAGACAAGGGAGCACTTAATTTTACACTACCCTATCTACTACGAGATCAAAGGGAGGTTTCATTGCCTTTTCAAGGGAACTCAGACCCTCACCAGCTTCTTTAGATATCCTGACCAGAGATGCTTGGCTTTATCCATGCAAGAGACCCTCGAGCTCTGATCCCTTATCCTTCATCCTTTTGCTTGACCAGATTCGATCCAATGGATCACTTCCTATTTTCACAGTGCTACCCTCAGGAAGGGACACTAAGAGACAATCTAAATAATCCAATAGTAGAATAATCACAACCTCCAGATTAGTGCGGACTCGTGAGACCCTCTCCCATCAACGACATGACAGGACCAGATCCCTCTCCTTAAAGCATATGAGAACCTCCGAGCCTCAACGACAAGCTACCTCCTCTCAATAACAGTGTAGTGGGCAGCCTAGGTCTTCCACCAATTCTTCCTCTAGACGACATACTATTTTGAGTTTCCTTCATTTGGCCTCAAATGATAAGAGAGATGGGTCTATTCCATGATAGACCTACCTCATTACTTTTAGATCTTCTAGCTCCTAGATCTTTTACTCTTGTACATCTCCACCCTTGTGAGATCTCTCGTGCTTGGGGTCGGGGGTTTTTCATGTTTTTCATGACCTAGCATAGACTTCACGCTTTGTTCTACTTCACTTTCCTTTATTGCCTTTTGCCTTATATAGGAGATTGTTTGGTACTCCTGCTTTGTAATGACATCATTGTACTCAACAGTCACATTGGCCTACTTTTTTGGTCACTAGTTGGACATTAATAAAATTATCTTATCTTATCTACATATAGACAGAGTCCTAGAATCTACTCCTACCAAGATAACAATAAGAAGTATATCATGGAAAAAACATAAAATGGAAGAACAAGACTCTGCTTAAAAATGTCAACACTAAAGAAAACTATGTCAAACATAAATGCAATAGAACTAACAAAGTTTGAAATGACATCTTCTATTCACTTGAAAGTCAAAAGCATAGTTTTCTTGATAGTTGCCATAGCTTGCAAGTAACTGAAAGTATGGCCTTGGGGCAAGTATTGAGCCCATACTCAACTAACTTGTGATGATGGAGTAATGACTAGTCCATGCACATTGTTACCCTTCAAACTAGCAGTCTTGAATAAGCAATGCAATGTAACCTTGATGCTAGTGATATGTAAGCATATGGGAGAAGTCTAGGACCAAATGTCACCACAACCTAGCCTCTCAACTTCTTTGGGTAACTCCTAAACCCAAGGGAGAACCCTTGAAAATACCTACAAACAACAAGATACATGCAAATACCTTTCTACAACCTTGTAACCAGATCAATGCATTATATGGAGTCAACAATGAATAATATAGACACATAAATCAGAATAAAGGAGTTCATTAAATTTATCAATCAATATCACAACTTTCAATATACTTCACGAATCCCCATGCAAGGGCTTCACACCTCCCAAGGAAATACCTCAAAAGGTGCGCTCTGGAGGGGAGAGGGCGAAGTGGCCTAGGGCACACCTTTTGGCCCAATCAAAGCTGTAAAATACCCAACATAAACCCTAATTCAACAAATTCACGATTCCCAATGCACTTGGGCAAAATGGGATGCTCTTCAAGATCTGTGGATAAATCAACTAGCGCGAAATTGATGGGTGGACCAGAATTTCCAAGTTGCAAATTTTTTAGGTTTTTGGATTTATTTGAAATTTTAGGGCTTTTTTGACAAATATATTATTTTTAGGGTTTTTTACCAAGGTAAACGAGGACGCCCTCGGAGATCTATAGATAAATCCACTAGGGCGAATTTGTAGGGTGGAGCAGAATTTCCAACTTCCAAGTATTTTTGTATTTTTGGGAATTTTTCAGATTTTTAGGGTTTTTAGGAATTTTCATATTCTTAGGGTTTTTATGCATAAAATTGCAGCAGAATAAAGTACAAGTAAATTGATAAAAAGAGTAATCTAATGAAAACAAAAAGGGATATGATTTTCGTCTCAATCCCTAGGGCATTGAGAGATTAATGGTCAACGTCCCTCTCTCGAAATGTCCTTTAACACTTGGAAGCTAGGGCATCACCTAGCAACCTCTAGGTTTCGGTAGGAGAGCCTAACTAGGGAAAATGAAGAAGTCCAAGGCCCCAAATAGCAATAGAGAACTCCTATGGAGGACGTTCCCTTCATACAAAAGTTGATAAAATGTTGACAAAAAGCCCTAACAAATCAGCAAAATGCACCATAAAAGCTCCATTCAACTAAGCTAGGAGCATAACTTACCATCATTTTGTTAGACACAATGACTCACTGAGAGGGGGGGAGTGAATCAGTGAGCCAGTACTTAATTCAATTTCAACCTTTTCTCACCCTAACCCAATATCATTTACAAATTCACTTCAACAACACTTTCATCAAAACATGTCATTCATCAATTAAAATCATATTATCATCAACACATCACACAAGACACAATATATAAGCTTTGTAATCTTTTTGTATTTGGTTCAATCGGCTACAACCGCGAGGTAAATCAGCTACAACTGAATCAGAAGCACCTACTTCTATTGCAAGACTCCGCTTGGTTTTTTTCTTAGATCCTACTAAGAAAAATAGTTACAAGGCCCTGCTTGTATTTAACATACACATTTGTCACATTACATTTCATCAACTACATGTCATCACTATCAACATCACATGTCTCTTCAATCTGCTGCCAATTCTGTATTACACACACATTATCATTCTGTAAGTCAACAGCATCTCCACAAATTGTCCTCTGTCCTATCATGTCATCATTTTGCCTGTAGGTTCATCTTTACACTATCCACATGCACATCAACAAATCATCACAATCAGTCTTGTCCAAGCTTCATCATGGCCATCATCAAGCTGCTGCTCTAATCAAACCCAAAAATCAGAGATAAAAAGTCTTCATCCATCATCAACCAAGCATCATGTACTCATCAACCAGCCAACCCAGAAATAAGAGATAAACAAGACATGATTTATTGTTGCTCCTGTTGCTGCCACCGAACTGTTCTCATCTTCTCCTAACCCCTGAAATCAGAGCTCACTTATACCTCCTGAATTCTCCACAATTCACCACATCAAATCAACAACTTGATCTTTATTTATACTTGTCTTTTATCCATCACTTTAGGAGGGCGACTTGTTATTGATTATCTTTTTTATTTTCATTTTACCAAATAATATTTTTGTTTCCATATTTTTCTCATCAAATATATATAAATATATTTTTGATCATTTTGCCACATCATCGTGGTCTTCATGCCCATATGGTTTCCATCTTTATGCCCTTAAGGGATTTTAAGACATGCCCGCAATGCTCTCAAGAAAATGCATGCATGGGCCTTCATAAGATGCCCGTACATGCCTTTAAGTATGCCCAAATGGGCCTCATTTCAAATGCCCGCAGGCAACCTTGAAAAATGCCCGCAAGGGCTATTTCATATGCCCACAAGGCTTTACAAAATGCCCACAAGGGCTATGTAAAATGCCCGCAGCCTTCATCAACATGCCCGCAGTACCCTTATTAAAATGCCCGCAAAGGCATAATTTTAATGCCTCCAGGTGTATATACAAATGCTCGCAAGGGCCTTTTAGTAGCCCTCAAATATGCCCGCAAGGGCTGAGAAAGATGCCTGCAGGATGCCTTGTCATCATTGTTGCCATGTCATCGTGCCATTTCCATCAATTCCTTGTCTAAATTGTCTTCCATGTCATTTGCCATTTCATTGTCTTCCATTTGTGTTCTACTTGTCATCAACCTTGTCAAGTCTGCATCACTACAAAGTTCTTGCCATGTCAACATGCATGCTTGCCATGTCACCATCATTGTCCTTCGTCCATGTCATTAAAGCTTGTCATTGTCTTATCCATTGCCATGCTTTTCTTGTCTTTTGTCTTGTCACCTTTGCCATCCTTACTTATGCTCGCAAGGGCCTTTTAGTAGCCCTCAAATATGCCCGCAAGGGCTGAGAAAGATGCCCGCAAGATGCCTTGTTATCATTGTTGCCATGTCATCTTGCCATTTCCATCAATTCCTTGTCTCCATTGTCTTCCATGTCATTTGCCATTTCATTGTCTTCTATTTGTGTTCTACTTGTCATCAACCTTGTCAAGTCTGCATCACTACAAAGTTCTTGCCATGTCAACATGCATGCTTGCCATGTCACCATCATTGTCCTTCGTCCATGTCATCAAAGCTTGTCATTGTCTTGTCCATTACCATGCTTTTCTTGTCTTTTGTCTTGTCACCTTTGCCATCCTTGCTTGCCTAGTCACCTTTACCACTTATCACGTCCTTCATTGTCCTAGCCATGTCAATGCTTGTGTTCTTCATGTCACCAATTTGACCTTTGTCATTAATGGCTTTTCATCAATGGCAACCATATTCAACACATTTAACAAGAATGAGCAAGGAAAAAGACCTTAGGTCACACTTGTGCATGAATTCTTCCAACTATTCTAGCATCAACCTTTAGCATGTGCAAAATTAAGCCCTTGAACATTCCATCATCCACCTTCAAGCAAGAAAGAGCATCCCAAGAGAAGTGTGCATCACATCAATAACTCATAGAGTAGGAGAAAAAGAGAAAGGAACATATTTGAACCCTTGTCTTATGATTTTACAATGAGGTGAGGTCATCTATTTATATGATTTCATCCTCAACCTTTTTAATTTTTTGACCCTATAAATCAAACATTAAATTAGAATATTTTTAGGGTAAAACCCCCACAAGATAGGGAATAAGCCCTAAAATAGACATAAAATAGCAAATAAGACTAAAATAAAGGTATCACTTGATGAAATAGTGAGCCAAAGGACGACATCATGCCCCAACTAACCCCAAAGTGTTGTTTATCCCTCAACGCCCCCCTTTCCAAGCTTGTAGGCTCAATTGTGGAAGGATGATGTCATAGGCCAAAGAGCTAGAGGAGAGGTTTCTCTGTGCTGGAATGAAGTCCAAGTGGGTGAAGGAGGTGTGCTAAATAGGGGACAACAACCCTTTACAAGACGAAATCACCTCCGCATAATAAAAACCAAGGTGGTCATTTGCCCCAGTGGGTCACCCCTAAAGGCCCTGGACACCAACCCATGGGCTTAAAGCCCTAGTGGGGGCATCCACACATAGTAGGGGCAGTCAGCTGTGCCACAAAGCCAAGCACTTCTAAGAGTGAAACCAAGGGAGCCTACCATGACCAATCCAGGGGGGACAACAGCCCCTAATCCAAATATCCATACAGTATAACCCGTTTTGGCCTTTACAATAAAAAATTTAGACCCCTTGCTCTAGGTTTGGCCCTGATAGAACGCTGCAGTAGCTCTGAGGCATAACACACACCGTACTCACAAGTATTGGCTAGTACTCACTAAGTATGTTGAATCAATAATTATCATATGCGGGTAATTTTTACCACATTTTTTGGTAAGGATGAAACACTCTTTTTTTGTGGGCAGTTATCAACCCCAACTCCACATTATCACAGTAAAGCCCACTTTAACACGGCGTCATCAAAATTAGGCAACTCATCCATGTCTGTCGAGATTTGAACTGAACTCATTATCATGGCCACACACATCGCAACCACTACGCAAAGCCTAACAGACTAGTAATTTATACTTCAATAAAAATAAATATTTTTTGTGTTTTTTATACTGCTGACCAAGTCACAAGCCTCGGCAAGTACAAGTGTTGTAAAAATATGGTAAATATGGATGTGTTCCCATCACTATTAGAATAGAGAAACTAATGAAAGAAACTGAACTTACTGAATCTTGTAATAATTGACATATCGATCAAAGCCAACCACAACTGCACCAACCTGCAAAGATAATGTCACTGCTTTGAAAATGTTTTTAAAGCATGCACAGGTGAAAAATAAAAGAATATACAGAAAAAGCAATAACCTAAGAAAGGAACCATTAAGTTTCATTTGAAAGAATATATCTGCGGAAAATAAAATAAAATAAAAAGTGAATTATGAACCCCAAGTTTAGAGAAATACATCTTTATCTTGCTCCAAAATAAAGCCGGGTTTAAGCTCTATCCTTTGGTCAGCATCGTCCTGACAAGAAAATATCCAACATATCATATCTACATTTGTTTTATTCTTTTGAAAATGGTTTTTTATATTACATTAAAAATGTATTTTTCTTTACAACAATAAATTAAGTGTTAGTGTAAATGATGATAATGATGGATATTTTATGTTATTGAGTTTCAGTTTTCCCTATTGTTGTTGTGGTTGAAAGAAATTTCATTTAATCTCCTAGATTAGTTGGTTTCTTTTCATAAATTAAACACCTTAGATTCTTTTGCATTTATAAGGGACCACCCCCCTTGGCTTCACTAGGAGTAAGCCTAGACAGAGGAATCAAGTTTCGAGTGACAACACTTGACTCTGACTTGCCCCCAAGGCCACACCAAGTGGGGCTTGAAGATTTCTGCCGCGTTCCCCCCAGGTGTGCATCCAAGCGGCAACAGGATCAAAGGAAGAAAACTCGGTTTACATTTGTACCCTTCATCTTCTTGCTCGGAAAGATCCAAGAAATAGCCCCAATTCATAAATGAGGCTATATGTGTGCACAAGGAGATCCAAGCAGAAGGCATTATGGAGTTGCCTATAGTAACACACTCAATAAATAAGCCACAACTTGAGAATGTTGAGAGCCTGCCATGCATCTTTACTGAGGATGTAGAGGATGCAGAACATGAAGAAGACTCAATTGTTGGCATTACTGATAGTGACCAGTCACCAATGAGGTTTGTATCATTTACTCTGAGATTTTGAACATTAAATCATGAATGTGAAACTGGAATTGTGATTATGACATGGTCATTATCATGTTTAGTTCAATTTTACATCTAAAGTTTAAATTTTAAATCTGTGAGTTCCTAGTTGCGTATTCTACTAATTTCCATTTTTCTTAAATTAGCATATTTTAAATATGCATATATATAAGTGATGCACCCTCCTTCCCCACACCCATATTTCAAAACTAGCAAACCCACACCCACAGCACACCCTGGCTACCTTTATATATATATATATATACACACAAACACACACACACAGAGATCAGCATTGACCATCCCCTAAGCAGGGATAGAAGCATGCAAGTGATAGCTAACTTACAAATCAATGTAAATAAGCAATGGAGTATTCATGTACACTAGAAGGTGAATTATTCCATGGCTACTGTTGCCTCTAAACAGATTAGGATAACCAGAGACGTAGTAAGGTCAACAAACAAAGAGGCACACAGTGGGTATGCCAGACAAATAACTGTAATCCTGCAAAAGCAGCACAGCAATAGCTAGAAAATATAGAGCTTCCATTCTAACATGAAAAAAGAAAAGTATTTTATTAGTATTCTTTCAAAATTATGTGTGCTAATGGATGCATATCTTTGTCTATACTCTTGAATTTAGTATATAATCTAAGAGTGGGACAAAATGTCATACCGGGCCACCGAGGTACTTAAAGCCAGCAAGCTCCAGTTCCTTCAGAATTCCAACCTCCCCAATAACGTAAACCTGCAAACTATAAGAGAAAAATTAGGTTAAAATATACACTTTCTTCCCCTCTTTCTTCCTGGAAGCTTATCACCCCCTGAAGCATGAGACAAGAAAAAAAACAGCAAGAACTTAATGGACAGCAATGATACAAGAATTGTCAATCCGATTATGGTCAAGAAGTAAACCAAGTGACCTTTCTTCACAAAACCTGGGTTCAATCCCCCCAAGAACATGTTGTGTTAATGCAGCCAATTATGTGCTATCTTGTGATATTTCAACGTTAACCAAGTCTAGCCAGTTTGCCCTAGGTAGTGTATCAAAACAAACAAGACACTGTGCAAGTCCATGTTTTTGATAGAAAAGATACCCCTCAGTTGTGGCATCTACACCAAAGGTAGAGCCAGTTTCATTAACAAAGGGCCATTTACCAACCAATTAAACAATGATACAAGAATACAGTCTGTAATTTGGAATGGACCATCTCTACTTGAACAGAACAAGCTTCAAATTAGGCAGTCCTACTGATGAAGATATTAAAGAGATGTTCTCAAGTCCCTGGATACCAAAAATCTGAATTTAAAATAAACAGAGAGTACCTAGTATGAGGCAACAGGACCTTGATTTCAACCTGCTAATTACATACTATTTTAGAGATTGTATGCTATACACTTAATCCACCATTTCTTCCAGACATATCTATATATATTCAAAGTATGACATGTCTACACTTAGAATGCAGGATGATATAAACCACTAAAAGCAAAAGCTAAAAACAATGTATCTTCTTCCAGAATAGAAACTACAAAATCAGCATCGAGTGCTAGCTCTTTTAAGGGGTTAAAAGGTATGGAAGCTTATGGCAAAAGCAATCTCGTTTCCAAATATAAGATAACATACAAAACACTACTACCATTTTATGGAACTAGAATCTAAGAAGTTTCTTAATTAATATGAAAAGCACAAGAAGCAAAGAGATGTATGCCATGTGGAAGTATGAAAAAGCATTTATTGAAGGCACTTTCTGCTAGTAAAAAGGAGAGAGATGACATAACAGTTACACAATAAGTTTCCTGTGTTGAAGTTTGTAGTGAGGATAGGTGCTTCTACGTTGGCTTGTGTCTAAACTTCAACATGAAGGAATTTCATGATAGAATATGTCATGTACATCAAATACCAATAGTGTGCTTGAAAATGAGTTGTCAATTGCATACAGGTTTGCCCCATTAACACTTAATTGATTGGCCAATTAGCTTCAGATTCCATTTCCTTGATTTGCATGGTACAACACAGTTGATGAACAATCCCTAGGCTGTAGTCTTTTCATTTTAATAGTAAATGCATGATTGTGCTCAAGAGATGGACAATTATATGGTTTCTTTGAAATCAGATACAAAATACAACATAAATAAGCCAGATGAGCGTGCATCTTGTTTGGCATGTAGTACAGAATGCCATCAGTCAGCACAGCTGAAGTGAGGTGGGGTAAGATTCGTCAGAAGTTTCAGTATCAACAAACTAGCCATGCCCTAGTAAAACAGTTAAGCATGTAGCTTCAAGCTTAGAGAGATCAAGGCATTTTCACCCTGAAAACTTGTTAATTGGAACACTAGTTATCAATGCCTGCCTTTTGGCCATTTGATAAATGAACATAGCAATGTCTGCGAAGAATTAAAGTAGTACTAGGAACTCTTCAAAAAATTCATCCAGGACAAGGCCTCTATATCCATTGGAAAATATATTGATCTACAGACATGGACATGTCAAAAGAAGTCAAAAATAGTATTAATTTGAATCAGATTAAAACATACTTTTTTGTCTTGAGGAAAATCAATTGACTTCAAGTATGCAGCTGCAGCAAAAGATGAAGCAAAAATTTCTTCCTGCAAAAGAATGGTAAATCAGTATGATTTCTCATCTAATACAAGCAATCACAAAGAGCAGATGACTCTGGAAAATCAATTCTCCTTCTTCTTTAGAAACAAATCACACAATCATCTGACCTCTCCAACTGTAAGACCAAGTGTTTCAAATTTCTTCCCGTACTGTTTTCGGGACTTTGTTGAATTGTTTGTCACGAACACAAGTCTCTTTCCCTGCCAGGTAAAAAAAAAAATCAAGACATATACGTATGATCAAAGATGGTCAACACTAAAATTTCCCCTTCACACTGCCCAATAATAGTACCATATTTTAAATGTCAACCTGTCTCAACCATTTATATATATCGATACAAATCACTATTTTTGCTATGGTGGATTTTGTTCAAAGTCCAAGACAATGGTTCGTATTAAGAGTATCATTTTATTGAAAGCACTCTTTGGTTTTAGTTGGAGACTGGAGTGAAGATTGATTAACATAGGATAATCGTACAGGACTTGAAAAGCCACAATTACAATTCCTTATGAATGGTATCTAAATATAGTAGCTTCAAGTTTGTAGCTGAACTCACAATGTCAAAAACAACATAAGGCCTTCCTTTTTAGTTAGATATACCTGAGAATGTTAAAGTGAAGAAAATATCTGCCAATACTTGAAAACATGAAATAATACTTGCAGACAGTGTCTAAAGAAGGTACGCTTGAATTCGTGATTATAGCCCCATGGGTATTATCCAGTCCATGTTGACTCAGGTTCCATGCAAAGTTTTTGCACACATTATATCAGTGATGGCTGATCTTAATGGTGCTTGCTTGCCACATTTTATCTCCGGATTGCTTGGGTCTTGCAATCAAGGACAGTTTCATCTTAAAGGGGACAAATATGTGTGAATTAAGTAACATGAAAAAATATAAATTTGAAATTACGAGTTGAACACATGTCTAGACTCTAGACATGTGTAAACACTAAACTGTCAAGTTTTACTTCAAGCAGAAATACATGTCATAATAAAATTGCACAAATTCATTCCACATGAACACGGTATATTTTTACCCTGGAGAAAACCCTTAGAAGGGAGTGTTGCCGCCTAATACACACCTAGGGGGAACGCGGCAAGAAACCTTCAAGCCGCTCGGTGTGTCCTTGGGGGCAAGTGAGAGTCAAGTGTTGTCACCTGATTACTTGACTCCTCCCTCTAGGCTTACTCCTAGTGAAGCCAAGGGGGGTGGTCCCTATGAAAATTAAACTAAGGCTTTTAATCTATAACAAAAGTAAAAGTCTATTTTAGGAGTTAGAAAATGATGAAAAGGAAAAAATAACTCAACATTACATCATTGCAAATATTCAATCAACACTACACATGATATTGATAAAGATACATTTCACGACATTTTGCAAGAATGATAAAAATAAATAGACCAGTGCCGAGAAATAAACGCGCGCGATTGTTGCTGTGTAGGGTCGTGAAAGTATTGCAAGAGGCTTGTTGGTTTATTTTAGATTAATAGATGAGTATTAAAGGAGTGGGTAAAATTGTTGGTTTGGCCCAACCAAATCTAGCTCTTTGGACTGAGTGCTTTAGCAGCTTCACCGAGTGTCCAACCAGGCGAGGATGAACCTTCTTAAAGTAGCCTGCTGACTCTACGGTATACACCCATGCAACCTTTCGAATCCGCCAAGAAAGATGAGATTGGATTATCATATTAAAACTATGTACCTTACACTTGTTTCTGATTGACTCAACTGTTCTGACTAAGCTGCAGCGGTCAAGAGCATACTTTGGGTTTGGGGTGTTGGTTCGTTTTATTAAAACGTGTGAGTGGATGACTAACTAAACTACAACCCAAGAGTATCTTCGGTATCCAACCCAAGAGTGAGTGGTTGATTAATTACACTACTTCGGTATAGCAAGTAGTTAATTTTAAGATCAGATTTTAAGAACAATTGTATGATTGAATCAAACACATAAGCATATAACAAAATGATAAATGAGTCCTCGGAGGACGTTGTGTGCTTGAGTGTTTGTTATTTAATTACTAAAGCATAAAGGAACTAATCTAAACAAAGAAAAACAAAAAAAATCAAAAAAGAGAAAATCGATGCAAATCCCCCCGGGGGGATTGGGGACAGGCGCTAGAATAGCCTGTTGAGCTCTTTTTATTTCTGGTTTACAACTTGGAAAATTTAGAAGAAATACTGCTTGCCCTTTATCAATAGGGAACAAGTCAGTATACAATATTTGAAAGACAAAAGAAATAGTGCTTGAAACCGGTTCTCTGGATGATTCTGGAAGTTCCAAATGCAAATTTTTATCAAGTTTCTTGTTCCAACCTGCTAGAAATGCAAAACAGACCAGCAAGCTATGTTGGTTAGAAAAGTTAATCAAAACACTTTAAGAGTGTTTTGATAATGCTACAGAAATGCCTAAAAATTAAAGGATCAAACTAGGATGCAACAAACTACTTTTTAGATGATTTTTTATGCCTCTAACCAAATTTTAATTAACTTTTACATCCAAAACTGATATGCATGCAATAAAAAACAGCAAACTAATAATTCGTGAAAAAAACTTGAAAAACACTCTAAACTAGTCCTATTTCTAGATGCAAATTATGCCAAAAATTGCGGTTTGAATGATAAAAGAGATAACAAAAAAAATGAACTAGTAAGACAAGCTAGAGAGCTTGTCTTGCTAGGATCTTTGGCTGCCCTTTTTTCAAGTTGCAAGCCAAATCATGCAAGCCTCATGAGCTAGATATGTCTTTTAAAATCACTTTTCCTTAGCAAAACTTAGATCTTTTGAAAATTTAGGTGCAAGCTTAAGGAAATTTTTTCACTAATGAACTATAAGATTTGGATTTAATAATATGATAGCATTAGTAAAGGAAACTAGATCTACTTCTTAGAATTTTAAATTTTAGATCTAGAACAATGTAGAAACCATAACCAATTTAGATTTGAAAGTATGTTGAGCCAAAGGTAAGAAGAACTGAGTTTTGAGCTTGAAAGAGGTGGGCTAATGGAGCATTCATGAGAGTGAGTACAAGAGGAACTATGCTTCCGTTTGAAATTGCTTGGGAAATGGCAAAGCTAACATGCATGCCTCCTCCTTAAGCTCGGATCTACCTGCAAAAAGATCTCACACAAAACTTGCACAAGAGGATTAAAAGCACCGATATAAATAAAATGCAAGACTTCTAAATATAAGCATTCAAGCAAGAGATGCAAAATATTTGAAACATTTCATACTATTGTATATTAAGAAACAAGCATCAGATCTTATTCCTTACCCTATTGAAATATAAATTCCCTTACAAGGTCAGATGCAATCCCAACAATATACAAAATATTTATGCAAAAATACAGGTCACATCCATGGATTTGAAGCATCAAGCATCCACACACGACATGCAACCACAATGTAGCCTCCAAAGCCTTCTCTTTATTTACTCTTGAACTCAAAAAAGAAATTACAATACACAAGCAGAAGTTCCACCTTCAGATCCTCAATAATGGACATCGGCTCCTCAATATATAGCACCAAGCATGCAAGCTAGGGCGCAAAACCCTAAGGAGGGCGACCTCCTTGATTGTAGAGCAAGGTAGCTCATAGCCAAAGGATATGCGCCACCTCAAGAGAGGTGGGCGCAATCCTCATTGGAAAAAATCACTTTGAAATGGAAGATGCCAAGTTGAAGGAGCTGCCCAGGTGAAGAGAGGGCGCACATGCTAGATGGGAGAGGGCGAATGAGATGTTTCCATATTGCGTTGGATGGTGGGGTTGGTTGCTTTAATTAGCAGCCAAATTATGTGGGTTATGCCACCTCACAATGAGGTAGGCGCCCACCAAAAGACTTATCATCAATCAATTCCGTACACGGCCATGTGGAGAAGTCGGCCCACGCGAGGATGGACAGCGTAGCATGGAAATAAAACATTTGCTCAACCTTGAAAAAAACAACTTCTAACATATGCTTTGTCCTTTTAGCATAGTCACCCAACTTAAGTGACTTGATGCCATGTCATTTGGCATGTGCTAAATGCTTTTTTTTAATATTTTAATTTTTGATAATGGTGCAATTTGTAGCACCATTAGCATTAAAATGCTAATTTGTAGCTCTGATAAGCAAAACTGCTCCAGGGGACGTTTTGGTCGCCTGAAACATAGGAAGACCGGGTACCAAGGTAAAGAGGTTGCTCTGAGCGTGAAAACGATCATCCATGCGCCAAATTCTGACTTCGGATCACACTTTTATCACCACTTGAAATTTTCCATTTAAACCATTAAAAAAATGGCTTAAAAATGCGGAAAAAATATTTTTCTCAAAACTGACTCAAACTCCTGGGGGACCTAGTACATGACC
Source organism: Larix kaempferi (assembly GCA_027924585.1). Taxonomy (NCBI): domain Eukaryota; kingdom Viridiplantae; phylum Streptophyta; class Pinopsida; order Pinales; family Pinaceae; genus Larix; species Larix kaempferi. The sequence continues at coordinate 7,356,551 of BSBM01000374.1, read as the reverse complement.
AAACAACATTATTTTAGCATCTAGCCTATTTATAAATGTTACAAAATGGACTCTAATAACCCCCTAAGGCTTAACCACCACTTTGGGCATTCCAACTTGGAGGTGTAGGAGAAAAACTCATCGATTATACTCGGCTGAAGGCAAAGCATAATCGACAAGGGAAAAAACTCCTTGGAATACCTTCTTTGGTTGTCAAGTCCTAGGGAACCGAGTCACTCAAAGACCACCATGCTATCACACTTTATTACAAACCCCGTGGGGCATGGCCATGCATTACAGAAATGAAAAAAGGGCCCTGAAAAGGCCAAACTTGGAACTTCTGAACTCTGAAAAAGCACAAGTGATTGTGCAATACTGGTGGCTCACTGAAGTCCAACTGAAGTGCAACTCAGATGGTAATAGGGAGAAAAAACTCCAGCCAAACAATCTTTCTTATATAAGATATCAGGTTCAAATTACATCATCATCATAAACTTCACTTTTACTGTGCTAGGACAAAATTTAATAGCAGAAGTAACAACTTACACCAGAATTGTATGACAACCTTGAACTATGCTCACAACATCCTTTGTCTGCTGCAAGTGTTATCCCCTGCTTGTTGCTGCACATATTACTCCTCTATTGCAAGTATTATCTTCTGTTAACTGTTGCACATACTAATCTTCTAGTGCAATGGACAGACCTCACATCGACTTCAAGAGCATACGTAGACAGACCTCACACTTACTTCAAGAGGATACAAAAAAATATGAATGAAATAATGGGGAGGGGTGGCTCCTATTTATGCTTTATGGTGGTTGTCCCAAGCAACCCCCTAGGGAGGAACTGCCCTAAGCAGCCCCCTAGGGAGGAACCGCCCTAAGCAGCCCCCTAAGTGGACTCTTGTCACTTGGCACATGAACTATATGATTTGACAGGACATAAAGCAGCTGCTGGAGATGACAAAGCAGCCCCTTAAGGAGGAACCGCCCTAAGCAGCCCCCTAAGTGGACACTTGTCACTTGGCACATGAACTATATGATTTGACAGGACATAAAGCAGCTACTGGAGATGACACATGGCAGGAGAAGGTAAGGACACATAGCAGAAGTTTAGTGATGATATGTAATAGCTTCTGAAGCTATAATTTTAACACTCCCTCTCAGCAAGGAAGCTATTAAATTATTAACTGATATTATCTTATAAGAAAGATTGTTTGTTTCTAGCTCTATAGGAATTGTATGTTCTTCCTAACTTTTGCTAGACACCTTGACTTTTGCTAAATGCTCACAAGGTTGCCTATCTTGACTTTTGACATGACTCACGAGGCTTGTCCTTTCGCCTTGACTTTTCTCATAATCTCACAAGATTTTTTTAAAGGCCTTATCACTTTTATTTTGACTTTTGTCTTCGCTCACAAAGTTTTTATATTCACTTTCACTTTTGCCATGACTCACAGAACTGATTAATCTCCAAGTCTCCCTGACTAGCTTTAGGGTGATCACTTATGACCTTAGACCTTGGAGGATGCCTTTTTTATCATTTTCTTTCTCAGAGATGGAGGCATTCTTTGCAACTCCAAGTTTTCCTCTGAAGTGAGCAAACTTCACCAACTGTAGTGGTTTTGTCAGGATATCAGCTACCTAATCGTCTATTACAACATACTTCAGCTTGATCACAATTCGTTGTACCATATTTCTGATATCATGGTACTTTAGATCAATATGCTTTGATCTGTCAAGAAATACCGGATTTTTTGTGAGCTTCATACAGCTCTGATTATCGCAGTGTATAACCGTAGTCTCAAAATTTTCATTAAACAACCCAGAAATGAGTTTTATGAGCCATACTGCTTCTTTGTTGGCATTACTTACAGCAATATATTCAGCCTCAACTGTGCTCTAAGCAATAGATTCTTGTTTCCAACTGAACCAGGAGATCATGGCTGATCTCAAACTGAAGCAGTAACCAGAGGTACTCTTTCTGTCTACTAGACTTCCCGCCCAGTCTGAATCTGCATAACCATGCAACATCACACCACCATTGGATGTGAACTTTATCCCATAGGTTATGGTACCTCTAAGATATCTCAGAATATGCTTTCCTGCTACCCAGTGTCGTTCTCTAGGCTCTGTCATAAATTGGCTTAATGCGCTCACTGCAAACTGCATATCTGGTCTGGTATGAGTCAGATACATTAAAGACCCAACAAGTTTCCTGTACATAGTGGGATCCACCAAATCTTCTCCTGAGCTTGAGTCATGTAACCTCTTTAAATTTGCAACCATAGGAGTTGACACACTCCTGCAATTCATCATACCAAACCTTTTCAGTATGTCTACTGCATATTTTCCTTGAGATAGGAAAATCTCGTTTGGTTTCTGCCAAACTTCTAATCCTAGGAAATAGTGCATCATTCCTAGATCTTTCATTTCAAATTCAGCAGTGAGTCTCTCTTTGCATTTGACAATCTGCTTTTCTTCTCCTGTAAGAAAAATATCATCTACATACAACACCAAAATCAGAGGTTGATTTTCAACAACTTTAAAATAGAGGTTAGAGTCTGCGGTACTTTTACTGAACCCTAATCCATGCAAAAAGCCATCAATTCTGTTATACCAAACTCTGGGTGCTTGTTTAAGACCATACAGGGCCTTTTTTAACTTACATACATGATTTTCCCTTTCATGCATTGTAAAGCCATCAGGTTGTTCTATATACACTTCCTGCTCTATTTCACCATTAAGGAAAGCAATCTTTACATCCATTTGATGTAATTTCCAACCAAGTACAAAAGCAAGAGAGATAATTGTGCGGATAGTAGTATACCTGGCTACTAGTGCAAATATCTCATCATAGTTTATACCTTCTTTTCTGGGAGAAGCCTCTAGAAACAAATCTTGCTTTGTACTTTTCAACACTCCCATCAGCTACATGTTTTATCTTATATAGCCATTTGGATGAGACAATTGACTTATTTTTGGGCCTGGGAACTATGTCCCATACATTATTCTTCATGATGGACTTGTATTCCTCCAACATGGCATCTTTCCAAACCTGCAACTTGTTAGCTTCAAGAAACAAAGAAGGTTCAGCATCACTAATGTTACTTACCAAAGCAACATAACCTGTAAATCTTTGAGGCCTTTTGCTCTCTCTAAAGGTTCTTGAAGGGGCTATATGTTTCTCTGCTTCTTGCAGAGTTTATTTGAACCAAGCAGATCTTCTGTTGATAGGAGGTTCTTCAAGAGACCTTTCTAACACCTCAGCAGGTTCCAAAACTGAATCTTGATCCATTGGATCATCATGACTTTCCTCCCTCTGAAAGTCAGAACAAGAAGTCTTGGTTGGAGGAGAATCTGGCTCATCATCGATCTGAAGCTCTCTCGATCGTTTAAAAACAACTTCCTCATGGAAAGTTACATCTCGGCTAACCTCGATTTGTTTTTGACCTAGTATATAGATTCTGTAAGCTTTAGAAGATTCACTATATCCTACAAAGATCCCTTTCTTACCTGAGGGTTCCATCTTAGTTATCTTCTCTTTAAGTACATGGATGTAAACTGGACACTCGAATACTCTCAAGTGATCTACATTTGGTTTCTTACCAAAGAAAGCTTCTTCAGGAGTTTTATCTTCTAGGATAGCATGGGGACATCTATTCTGAATGTATACAGCTGTGGCTGTAGCTTCTGCCCAAAGAGAATTTGGCAGATCCTGATCAAACAGCATAGCTTTTGCAGCTTCACATATAGTTCTGTTCTTTCTTTCAGCAATGCCATTTTGTTCAGGATTGTAAGGAACAGTTAACTGACATTTGATACCAGCTTCCTTACAAAAGCTTTTGAACTCATAAGATTCATATTCCCCTCCATTATCAGATCTTAAAATCTGAATGTGTTTTCCTGTTTGGTTTTCTACTAAAGCTTTGAATTCTTTAAATTTGGAAAACACTTCACTTTTCACTTCAAAAAATAAATCCAACATTTTCTAGAAAGATCATCAATAAATATGACATAATACAAAAAACCATTCAGGGAAGGAGAAGACATTGGTCCACAAGTATCATAATGAATAAGCTCTAAGATCTTTTCATTTTTTCTACTACTGTGAGGAAAAGACTTCTTTGCATTTTTTCCAAACAACCTTTGCATACTTCAAATTTATCAGAAGAATTAGAAGGCATACCACTTACCATAGATTGAAGTCCAGGAAGAGATTTGAAGTGAAGATGACCGAATCTTCTATGCCATAACTCGCTGGGACTAACTATAGAATGGACAAGAGCATGAGCAAGATGATTTGATACCTTGTAGAGACCTCCTTCTCGAATTCCAATAACTTCAGTTGAACTTAGTTACCATCTTTTGGCCAGAGAACTGCTTTACCATCCATGAAGGCCACTTTGTAGCTTTTATCTTCAAGTGAAGAGACTGACAACAGGTTCTTATTCATGCAAGAAACAAATAAGACCTCATCAATATGAATGATAGATCCAGATCTTAACTGAAGGGATATGGAACCAACCCCTTTGATATCATAACATGTGTTGTCACCAAGCTGTACCTACACTAAGTAGTTTTTCTCCTTGTAATCTAAAAGGATATTTTTGTAACCAGTCATATGCTTTGATGCTCCACTATCAGCAAACCAAGTGTTTTGGCCAATAGTTAGATGACCAGAAAGAGCAAATACTAGGTAGTATTCTTTCCTTTTCTCATCTCTCAGGAGATTCACTAACCCTTTTACTCTATTTTCTTTCTTCAGCAATAGATGCATGATGCTTCTTTTTATGAAAATTTCTCTTCTTGAATTTGCAGTCTTTAGCAAAATGTCCCATTTTATCACAATTATAGCATGTAATTTAAGACATATCAAAAAGTTACCTTTGAGCTTGTTTTCCTGGAAATGGCCTTTTAAAGAAAGGTTTCTTTCCTCTTCTTGTTTTTGCAACCAAAGCAACACTGTCATCATTAGCAACATGATTTCTTGAAGTCATGCGACTTTCCTCCTGAAGGCAGACATGCCATAAACGCTCAAAAGTAGGTTGAATCTCTCTACCATTCACACTGGAAAGGAAAGTACTCCATGAAGATGGAAGACCATCAAATATGGTTTGAACAAGATCGTCATCATCAATAGTTACCCCTGTGACAAGTAACTGATCACGAATCTGAGCAATTTTAGAACAAAAGGATGCAACAGACTCACCTTTCTCCATCTTTAAAAACTTCAATTTGTTCTTCAGGTTTCTCTTTTGACTGGGTATAGTCTTCTCATACAACTTCACGAGAGTGTCATAACAGTCTTTAGCTGTCATCAGAGAAGTTAGTACTGGCATGATACTATCTTTTACAAAATAAAAAATAACCCTCTTTACCCTAGCTTGATTCCTTCTGAAGGCTACCTTACCAAGATTAGAAACTGGTTCTTCCACCACTGTAGTCACAAAATGATCTAGTTCTAACGCTTGGAGAATATTCATAATCCTGAGCTTCCAAAAATTAAAGTTTGAAGCTCCCTCTAGCGTATCTTCAGGCCGAACAAAAATAGAAGAAGACATGCTTGAACAGGAAACTTAGGACTATGCTTTATAAAACTTAAACCCTGGGACCTGTGCAGACTCATGAACTACAGAACTGAGCTTTGTTCACGCCCAAAGCTTTGATACCATGTCAAGTTTTAATTCAAGCAGAAATACATGTCATAATAAAATTGCACAAATTCATTCCACATGAACACAGTATATTTTTACCCTGGAGAAAACCATTAGAAGGGAGAAAAAACTCCAGCCAAACAATATTTCTTATATAAGATATCAGGTTCAGATTACATCATCATCATAAACTTCACTTTTTTGTGCTAAGACAAAACTTAATAGCAGAAGTAACAACTTACACCAGAATTGTATGACAACCTTGAACTCTGCTCACAACATCCTCTGTCTGCTGCAAGTATTATCCTCTGCTTGCTACTGCACATATTACTCCTCTATTGCAAGTATTATCTTCCGTTAACTGTTGCACATACTACTCTTCTAGTGCAATGGACAGACCTCACATCGACTTCAAGAGCATAGGTAGACAAACCTCACACCTACTTCAAGAGGATACAAAAAGATATGAATGAAATAATGGGGAGGGGTGGCTCCTATTTATGCTTTAGGGTGGTTGTCCCTGTGAAATTCTATGTCACAACAGATCTAAAGAGCTAAGGATACCTCACAAAGAAAGAATGAGCAGAAAATTTGAAGAAGAGTGAAAACTGCAGTAAAAAAGAGCAGAAAAGTAATAATGCAACAGAACTCAGATAGGAGCAGAATAATGTCACATGTTCCAATTATCAGTATAATAAAAAATGATGTTACAATGGAGAGAATTCGAATCATGCAGGAGAATTCGAACCTCAATTGGTCTAGCATAGAGATTATCACCACTGGAGTGCTCCGAAAAACTCAAAGTCAACTGAACTGAACCTAAACTCAGCTAACTGAAGTCATAATCAGTTAACTGACTAAGGAGGGCGCAATAGTGAGTCTGTCATGCATGCCAATCAAAAAAGGGCGCATGAGACCACAATCAATGGCATCCGAAGCTCTAACCCCCCACAAGAGTCAGATAACTCAAGTGGACTACACTGGAACACTCAGTAGGTTCCGATAAAATAGGGAACTGACTGAAGTGGTCCTAAAATGATGCATGCAGGGCTTAGAAGGTGGTAGATGGATCTTGGATGACATATGCACACCACTAGGGGGAAAATGACATCATCGACAACTAGGAAAAATAAATAATGCTAGGTAGGAGTATTGAAATATCTTAACAGCCCCAAGCAACCCCCTAAGGGAACCGCCCCAAGCATCCCAATAGGGAGGAACCACCATAAGCATCCCCCTAGGGAGGAACCGCCCTAAGCAGCCCCCTAAGTGGACACTTGTCACTTGGCACATGAACTATATGATTTGACGGGACATAAAGCAGCTGTTGGAGATGACACGTGGCAGGAGAAGGGAAAGACATATAGCAGAAGTTTAGTGATGATATGTAATAGCTTTTGAAGCTATAATTTTAACATAAACACAAGTCAACTTATAATTATAAATGCAAATTAGGAAAGCCTCTCCACCAAGTCTATAAATTTAAGGAAAATGAGAGCCTTACACACAGGAGCTAGAGATAGCCAAATGTAAGCGATTGGTGAAATTTAATAGTTTGCCTCTAATTGCGAGAAGGGGCCTTGGGAAAAATTTCTTGGTTGAAGGCGCATACTACATAGGATTGATTGAGTGAAATAAAGGAGGGAGGATCTAATTAGCTTGGTCCCCTAATCTCACTACTAGATCAAACTGGTCTTGAATGGATTAAGTCATTTTGGCCATTCCCTTTAGCATCTTCTAGGTGAGAGATTAGCTTGTGAGATTGTGTCGTAGTGCTTAGACACCAACGCAAGGTGTGCCTCAATATTCAAGCACAATATGGTGAGGTGGAGCATGGCTCTGCATCATTCATTCCCATGGAGCAATTGTTGACACACAAGACTACTTGGATTGGCATAAACTACGAAGGACTCTATGTGCACTTGTTCATTGTTATTTCCACTGCATTGTTAAGAAAGTACATCTTCAGTGGGCTTAACTATTAAGAGCATGTATTTCCTCCTTGGATCACAGGCTCTAATCTGGAGGGGGTTAGGGTATGCACATCTTTGTAGACTACATAGTGAAATTGCTACATAGAGGGGGTCCCTTGTCCCACAAATAAGGAGATCCCATACATCAATATTTGATGTATCAATATGGCTAGATCGTGACCTTAAATTAGGCTGTTGTCGTTGTTGTTATTATTTTCATATAAAATTAATATAGTTTTTCTTAATTGTTTTATTGATCTTAATGATTAAACAAACAATAGAGTATTAGAGAAATGTTGGATTCATCTCACCCTTGATTCTTACAATTTTGATATTTGCTTTGTTGCAAACTTCCATTATGAATATGAATCATACTATTGAGGATGGCTTGATTTTTGTTATAAATATGATTATGATAAATATCTTTATGTATATATTTGGACAAATTTGGCATTTTTTTTAATAAAAAATGTTTTATTGTTGCATATTTCTTTAAAAGGCCGTTAGAAAACCCTAAAACGTTTCTTGTAGGAAGACCTGAGAATTTGCATATCACGTCCCGCGAATTTCTATTTGTATTAGCATATCTAGTATTGGCAACATATGTCAAAACTAAAGTTATCCATTTTCTTGGCTATAGTGGTCAATAGCCCATCAATCAGAGCATCTTCATTAATTCCAGAAAGTTACACAACCTCCAAGAAGGCGGAAGCCCTGAGCTGATAGAGAGTGGGTTTACAACAAGTTTCGATTGCTATACATATTGTCATATCTGTTTAGTGCTTAAAGTTCTGGCAAATCCGTTTGATGGTTAAGATTCGCCGTCGGTTAACTGGGTCCGAAGACACCTTCGGCTCCATACTGTCTGCTGGTTAAGATTCGCCGTCGGTTAACTGGGTCCGAAGACACCTTCGGCTCCATACTGTCGCTCCATGTTGGATGTCGATCAAATATCAAGTTGCTAGATGCCTCATGCGTTCCAGCACCTTCAACGGAGCCCGTTTGGTGCTGGATCTCTATATTTTCCAATTTCTGTCTCAAATTCATTTCCCTTAAAGAAAAATGGAAAATATCGAGTGGTCAAGGTTATTTAGAATTTACCCCCAAAATAAACCCTAAAACTTTCTTTCACCGAAACTCGAGGCTGACAATCAAAATTGAGCAAAAGCTAAAGTCTATATTCAATTACCTTAACCGGTCGAGGTATAAGTAGTGAGATTACTCTTGACGTAATACATCTTAAGTAAATCAACAATGCGAAAAATGTAAGCGAACAAGCCTAGAGTTCGGGGTTTGAATCCTCTAACCTTCGACCTGAGCATGTCTAAAGTTTCCGGCACGCCAGCAATCAAACTGTCTCCCTTCCATATCACGCCTGCGATCAATCGAACAGAGCACATTTAGCTTTATCAAAACACCGATCCTCGGACGCCTTAAAATAAAAAACTTCAACAATTGCCGCTGACCGTCACAGTCGAAGATGAAAGTCTCCACCGAGTTTATCAATTCTTCCGCGTCGCTTAGGGGAGGGGCCGCTGTTTTGCCTGAACCGTTGCCAGCGGCATTTGCCATTGCAGATATTGGCCTGGTAGAAGAGACCTGGATGGATACGGGTTTCGAAGACGTGACCTGCAACGTGTTAAGGCGATTGAATGAGGAGGGAGACAGAGTAATATTGTTATGGAGCAATGGTCGATTATGACCGCGAAAGCAAAGAGCCCATGTTGCCGTCGCAGCCACCATGGCTCCCTTGCTCAACATACTATGTGTTCTATTTTCACGTCACCTGCCTAGGCATTATCGTTTTTCAATTGAATTTGAATGCCTTTGAATAAATGAGAAACCATATGTGGCTGAGAAATTTTATCTCCTCACTATATCCTCTAGCATTCCTAGTGGACTAAATATGAGGTGGCTAGGATATGTGGTTAGGCTATGGAAGTTTATCTAGAGGGGGAATCTATATGATTCTTTATATTTAGATTTAGATTGCAAATTGTTTAAAGAAAATTTTAAAAATTTATAAATTTTGTAAAATGTAGAAATTTTGGTGAATCTTATTAATTCTTAAATTTGTAATTATGAAATGTTTGGTGATTTTTTGTAAAAGTATTCAAATTTTTAAGAAACTTCTATAATTTTTGGACAATTTTGATTATTTTTAGAGTAAAAAAAATTATCCGACATAATTTGGACAAACATTTTAGAAAAAAATGAAAATTGGTGAATCTTTGTTTAAAACAAAACACTCATGAAATTTCCCAAAACTTTAGAAATACAATTGTTAATTCAATTTGATAATGGCTTACACATTGTTGTAAAGTTGTTCTTAAGAATGCATCTTTATAATCTATCTTTTAATCACATTTTTCAACAAAACGTTATGACTGTTTCCAGGAATATATTAAAATTATTGCCATATGTAACAACCCATATTGAACATGATCTGTGTGCTTTGATAATGGAAGAAGATTTAATGTATATTTTAATCACATTGCTCAACAAAACAACCCATATTGAACATGATTTGTGTGCTTTGATAATGAAGAAGATTTAATGTATATTTTAATCACATTGCTAAACAAAAGGGTGTAATCGTCTCCATTAATCAACCACCCAAATTCAACATGATTCATCTACTTTGGATAGTGTGTCTACTTTGGATAATGTAGGAATGTTAAATGGATATTTTAATCACATCCACTAACATGGGTTATGATTGTTTTTTAAGAAAAATATTGTAATTATCGACATAGATCAACCACCCATATTCAACATGATTCATTTGTCCTTAATACTGTAGCAGATTTAAGGGATCATTTAGTCATATTGTTTGACAGAGGGTTGTGGTTGTTTCTTAAGGAATGTATTATGGTCATTGCCACATATCAACTACTCATATTCAACATGATTTTGTGCCATTTATAATGGTTATATATTTACTATGACTCGACTTGATAGCATATGACATAATATTGGTGTCAATTGAATGTCCCCATCAGTCTCTAACACATAAGAAGGTCATCTGAATAAGTTGGAAGTGTCTCTAGGAAATGTCCATGGGCAAACCATAGATCTCATATGTGGAATTGTTGGATGTGATGGATGATCACTTAGGCAATGATCATCAAGTCACCCCTACATGTCAAGGGGTCACATCCAGTTCCAACTACAAGACATGTACTCAGTGATAGAGTGCATGAGAACCTCAAAAATGTATGGTACTCCAAGCTCCGTGATACAAGAAACGTGAAAAATACCTACTCATGGAAGAGTTCATCAATCACCTAGACCTACTAATACTCAAAACAAAAGATTAGTACTACAAGATGGGGTGAGATGATCCCTCATGTATATAAAAATAAAACCAAAATGTAGAAAACCATTTGTTTTTAAATAAAGCAAGTAAAGGCATAAATTAAACCTATCAAATGCAATACACAAGCAAAATGCATGTGAAATTTCAAACTAATGCTCATGCTAAAGAGCTTATCCATTCCCCTACCTACCTACTTTAGCATATGAACATGAGCATGCTAGATAAAATCAACTATCCAATGAAGCCACCTAAGCATCTCATCCATGTTATGGCTTCTTCCCTTGTGCTTGGTGATGGACCAAGACAAGACAACATCAATGATAGAGTGAATATATACCAAAATGTGCACAACATTAGAGCTGAAAATGCACATGTCAAGTTAAAGCCATGTGAAAGATCATCAATATCCTCAAAACCTTTCTAGGATTGACAAGTCTTTCCACAAGCTCTTTCTATCCAAGATTGGATAGGCTTGTATAAGTGTCTCCATCATGGGGTTGTCCTATGTAATTTCCATCGCCTAAATGAGCATTATTAGTTTGAAGAACTCCATGTAAATTCCATAAATTTAAATGGGGAGAGAGGGTGAAAAAAATTTCCCTTACAACATTGATGCCCTATAACATTTCTAGCCTTAACTACATGATGATATCTTGATTTTGATTCATTAATATATCGTTCAATAAAAGGCTTAAAGGCTGGAAATTTTTTGAGTTAATTTCATTTTACCAAACAACCATGAAAAATGAGAGAAAATAGCAAGATAAAATGAAAGGAATGGTTGGAAATGATACTTGGAATGAAGCTCTAAACTTCCTATAGGAGAGGGAAAGCAAGGATGTTCAAAACCTGCAACAATGACATCATTTTCCTGCCCAAAACCAGAACTAATAATTGAAGAGTATGGCTGGAAATTATAGTCCAAATATTCCCTAGAGAAAGGCACACAAAGCCGCCTCAAATCTGCATAAAAAATCCCCCTCATGTTGCTCCAAATCTGCAATATTCAAGCATGTAGATAGTTGGGAATGATCATGGAAAATATCTTCAAAAAGTTGTTGTCTAAAGGTGTTAAATTTTCAGAATTTACTTCAATCTGATCTAGGATCTTAACTGAGAGAACAACATGTACAACATATCTACAGCATATCAATCATGGAGACAATAATGCAAGCACACAAGAGACACAAAGATTTACTTGGGGAAAACCATAAAGGTGAAAAACCCCAATAACTTCCCCAGAGATAGATAGAGCAATGATACAACCCAAACATAAGAGATAGACATATCCTAGCAGCAGATCCTCCTCCTCCATAAGTGCACCACTCCTCCTTGAGTGCATGAGTGAGAAGTGAGTGAACAAATAGAGTGCCTCCCGCACTCTATTTATACTTGACTTGACTTGCCTTTTACATAAATCATGTAGGCTCGAACTTAACCACATAACATAATGCTGACTGGGCCGACCCCCAATAGGGTGGTCTAATAACCCTTTGACCCACATGGCCGACCCCCAATAGGGTGGTCTAATAACCCTTTGACCCACGTGACTTATACGGGCCGACCCCAACAAGGTGGTCTAATAACCCATCAAGTATAAGTTACGACATTTACAATATAAATGACGACACTTCTGTATAGAGGAATAATACCATCTCTATAGGAGTACATACAACATATATGAAATACATTCCGAAGTTACATATACATCAACAAAAGGGTTCAAAATCAACACTCTTAACACTATAATTATTATAGATAGGGTCCCTAAAGATCTCCAACAATCTACATCAAAACTATGATCTACTTCTAGGAGATGCTCATCAATTATATCACATCTTTGGTCATCGTCATCCAACAAAGAAAAATATATATTCTCAAATACATGATCTTCCAAGGGTTTGGTTTCATCATTTCTTTTCTCAAAACCATCACAAGATTTTTTAAGAATTTCAACATTTCGAGAAGAAAAACTCACGAAATCCTCATCTTCGTGATGTCTGGAACAAGAGGCTAAGTCTTCAACACAAATACCTTCAAGGGATTCTTCTTGCACGTGATATTTTCAAGGGATTGACAAGATATTTCTTCAACATGCATTAGCTCTGTTTTATGGGCTTCTCCCATGGCAAGTTTATCTTGGATGGATTTTTTCAATGGGACCAATCTCTCCTCACATCTTGATTTGATCCAAGAGAGCATCAGAAGGGTCTCTTTCATACTCAAGCATAGAGTACTGGATAAGTTGCTTTGTGAATTGTTAATGATCTCTCAGATCTTCAACACTTTCTTCTTTCACATAACTAGCATCCCATCACTTACAAAATGCTAGAACCAATGGACACCTTTTTACACGAATTTCTAAACCAAACAATTGTATCCCTTTGCAAGGAAAATGCAAACATCCTCATTAAAACATCTTCATGCACAACTTTGAGTTTTGACATAGCATCCATATAAATAAAATAAGGAAATGAAGAGCTTGATGAATATTCCCATGAAACTTTAAAACATGATCTTCCAACTCAAGAGGGATCTTATTTGGGTACCACAGAAATATCCTAACATCAAGAGAAGGATAAACCTCAAGAAACTCCCAAGGTGCCATATTTCTTCGATTTCTCAAACCTAAAAATGAAATCTCAAATATGCATTCATCATATCTCTTGCAAAGGATGTAGAGTGGAATCACCAAGGTAAGCTTTAAATATGCCTTCAAACTTGTTAAGTGTGGCTAAAAAAAGGAATTAAATTGACTAGTGCCTAGTTGTTCAAAGAGAGGACAATGGGATCATAAAGGAAGTGTGTAAAGATTTGGTGATCAAAGAATAGGAGAGGGTGGAAGAGCTCAAACTCTTGTCCTAGTCTTTGATAGCAAACATGTTTTTTCTTTTAATCCAAGGGAGGATTCAAGAGATGAAATCCTAGAAATAAACCTGCATGCAAAGCTTCCAAATCCTACTACAATTAACACATATCAAAACCTTAGTATAATTTTATCTAGTAAGTAAAATCAACAAATCTTTGGACTAAAAAAGTAAAAAAATCTTAGCACAATCTTCTCATGCAAGGCTCGCCAATTGTAGAAGAAATCCATACTAAACATTAAACACCTATAACTTCAACCTACTTCTTCAATATTTACTCAATACTTTAGCACAATAAGGAAAATAAGCACAAGTAGCAAAATAAATTTTATCAGCCAAGTTCTAACAAAGATTTTTTTTCACAAAGAAAAAACTATACTTATATTAAGTATAAAAAGAAATGCCAAATTCTGACACATGGCCCCATCCAATAACTCCAAGGTTTGTAAGGAGATGTCCAAAACCAAAACCATCTCACGATAAAGAAGAAGATGTAAATAAACCCCTAGCGGCACCAGGAGCTGAGAACAACTACACCATTGATCACAAAGAGACCAAAAAAAGTATTCAACGAGGTAGTTGAATATGCCGACATAGTTCACTGAGAAAGATCACCTGTATCAAGGATGTGTATCAAAAAGTGTAAGCTCCGTCGAATATATGGATACAAAAAGAACGAAGACTCGCCCATCATGAACACGACTCATAAAAATGATTGTCCACTAATATATAGAAAACTCATAATATGGTAGCATACAAAACCATGGGCGAGTAAAGTTGCGATAAATAATCTTCCCCAAAAAATGATAAAATACCATACACTGATCTATGCGGAAACTATATTCTGATAAAGTCCAACAATCTCATGTCCATTTCAATCTGTCACACATCCAAACCCATAGCAACCTACATATGATATATGAATACATAACCCAACAGTGTATAGCCGGAACAAGGAAAAATGTAAATATGAAGATATAGAAACGAAATTGCAGAGTGCAAATATCATTCCATCATGTCTTCAAAGATGAGAAGGACATTCAAGTGACCCCCAATGTAGGAGCTTAGAAGACTTGTACAAAACCCTCTTCCACAACATCCCCATAATGAACCAGTTGGAAAAATAACTTACCCTCTGGAACGTGAAGAGCCAACTTAGATAGCTTATCCGCCTCATGATTAAAATCTCTATATTTTGAAAATAAATCTCTTCAAAGGAGGATATTAATGATCCAATCTTAGCCATCCAAGGAGCCAAGGAAAGCACTTGTAAGGAAATTTTAAGACTGGCCCAATCGATTATGGTTTTTGAGTCACCGACAACTTGCGTGGAAAGGATGTGTGTTGTTCTAGCAAAATGAAGAAGCATCCAGAGGGCCAACAGCTCACCACGAGTGTTGGTGACCTCCCAGCAATTCATATGGATACTATAAAAGCATTCCAAAGTTAACCATAACACTGCCCCCCGCCCCACATAAAGTCGCACTAGATTGCAAGGAACCATAAAAAAATCCCCTGACCGTATCCATGTCCATGGAAGGAGGCAACCTGCACCGAATAGAAGATGAAGTACTCTGAATCAAATCCCCATGTGCCTCAAAAAAATCCGCCACAATTTTATAGTTGATCATTGGAGCATTAATCTTCTTGTCTTCAAAAAGCAATCTTTTGCGAGCCTTCCAAATTTCCCAGCATAGAAATAATGGAAGCTCCAGCCAATCCCAACAGGATTGCTTCCAAACATGCATACACTCCTCTAAATAACCACCATACCAAGTAGCAGATATGTTGAACCTCCTATGAATATGTTCTCAAACATTCATGGTGAAAGAGCATGAAATAAAAGGTGGTCAACCAACTAAGTGTTGCATCTACAAAGAGAACAAATGTTGGGTCCAAACCCCCCACGCTTCAAATAATTGTCCCACGTCAGAATACGATTGCTCAATGCAAGCTAGAAGAAAATTTTGATCTTCAATGGAACAAACCATTTCCACAGCTCCTTATACCACCAGACATCTACAACATCATATCCGTCCAATATAGCTTCATAAGTGGATTTAGCTGTAATTGAGCCATCCTTGATATTCCACAACCAAGCAAAAGAGTCTGCTTGCACAGAAAGGAAAATACCCCCCTCTATAGGCCCAATATGTATTGGGACCATTCAGTACTTAGGTCCCTTGAGATTCCCCAAAGTTGAGCTCCCATCCAAGTGGTTCCCATGCCAATAGAAGAATCTGCAATAGCTATTTGATCAAGCATCTCAAAACCATGGGAGTGAAGAATCCCAAGCAAATCAGGAGATAACCTATAATTTGAAGGACCGCCAACAATGGGATCCATACCAATTATGATCGAGCACCCGTTGATAGGGGACCAAGCCAACCACTCCCTAATTACATGAAAGGATGAAACAAGACAATTCCAAATCTGTGAAGCCCCTTTGGTTGGCTTATTGATAGATCTAATCCAATGTTCAATAGTTGTATTTTTGAAGTATTTATCCATAATCACCCGGTGCCATAGGCTATCCACAAATAAGGCCCACCACAAACATTTTGCAAAGAGTGCTTTCGCAAAGTGGAAGATATTCTTAATCCGCAAGCCCCCCAATAATTTTGGTATAGCCAAAGAATCCCATTGGACTAAATGAAATTTGAAAGTATTTTTGGACCCCGACCAAAGGAAATGAAAAACCCTGCTCTAAATTGCTCCCAATATAGATTGAGGAATCTTGCACAGAGAAAGCCAGTGCACTGGGAGATTTTCCAGAACCGATTTGACCAAAGTGAGCCTGCCCCCTAGAGAAAGCCACTTCGTGCACCATTGATTAATGTAGGAATCAAATCTCTTAGGAAGCCAAAGCCAATCATTGGACGAATAGAAATTTGGTTTAATAAAGTATCCCAAGTATTTCGTACCATCAATGAGAGGAGATACCCCATAAGGCAGAAAACTACGAATCTGATCAACCAGATCCAAATCCAAACCAAATTCTAAAAAAGTAGACTTAGAAACACTTATAAGCATACCTGAAGCCTGACAAAAGGAGTCAAGTATATATGTGAAGACTAGCCATTCATTTATTCATTTACAGTGCCAGCCCCAAACAACATCACATCATCGACAAACAGTAAGTGGGTAATTCGAACTTAGGATGACACTTTGATGCCCTGCAATGAACCCAAACCCCTCTTGTCTTCTATCAGCCTATTGAGACCTTTAATCACTAAAAGGAAAAGAAGAGGGGAGAGGGTACATCCCTATCGAATACCTCTAGAACAACCAAAACATCTAGTTGGAGAACCATTTACCAACACAGCGAAATTGGTCGAAACCACACAAGCCATAAACCAATTAGTGGCTTCCAAGCTCAATCCTATTTGTAAAAGAATCAACCTAAGGAATCCCCAATCAATTCGATCATAAGCATTGACCAAATCAAGTTTAAGAACCAAGGCCTTCATGTTACGCTTCTTGATACTATGAAAAGCCTCCTTAGCAACACCAATAGCATCCAAGATCTGGCGATCCTCCAGAAAACCAAAATTTTCTCTATAAATATGTTTTGATAAAAGAGGCTTCAGCCTACACGCAATAATCTTTGAAATCGCCTTGTATACAAAGTTACATAAAGAAATGGGTCTGAATTCACTGAATGAGGACATATTAGAACTCTTTGGTATCAATGCAATAAAAGTCGAGTTCAGTGCACCAGTAACCCATCCAGAAGACCTAGACTCTTCAAAAACACTCAAAATATCCTCCCACATAATTATATCAAAAAAATCTAGAAAGAGTTCAACTATCCACCCATTAAAGCACAGACTCTTAGACTTGGAAAATCTCGATAGTACATATTTTATCTCCTCAAGTGTGACCGAAGCAACCACTAGTGAACCCTTAATGGCGGAAAAAAAATGAGGAAACTTTTGTATGATATCCATTTGATCAATGATTGAAGAAGTCCCCGGATCTGAGAAAAGAGAATGAAAGTGATTAACAGCTTCAGCCGCAATCTGATGTGGTTCCATAACATATTCACCATCTTCCCTATTAATGCCCCATATAGTGTTTTGGACCCTTCTACTGTTAGCAAATTTATGGAAAAGTTTAGTATTAAGATCTCCATGAGATAACCAAATCGCACGACTCCTCCTCCATCTGAAGGATATTCAGTCTTTTAGACTCTAAAAATTCCAAACGGTCCATAACATTAGAAGTGGGAGAACCAACGCTAAGACACTTATGTAAACCAATCATCTCTTATTCACGAGCCAATAGTTCCTTTTTTGTCTTTGCTTTCTTTCCCTTCCCCCATTCAATAACCATAGACTTCAAATGTTTAAGTTTGAGTACCAGTCGATCAATGGAAGACAGAACATGTGGCACCACCAACCCAAACCACTCCCAACAAACAAGATCTTTGAAACCTTGTTCTTTAATCCACGAGTGAATGAATTTAAATGGATAATGGAAATTGACATCGAATTTATCAAGTTGTAAAAGGATGGGAGAATGGTCTAATATCGTCGAATGATCTATCCACAATCGATACCTACTAAAGTAATCAAGCAGAAATTCAGCAATAAGGAAACGATCCAACCGCTTTGCTATTCCATCAGCTTTCGATCTAAGATTCAACCACGTCGGAGCTAATGAATTCGGTCGAACATCTATCAAACCTTCAGACATGAAAATCTCTTTAAAAGTGTCCCCTAGTGGATCCAGACGGGACCTGTCTCCCCAAAATTCTATAGCATCAATAGTCATGTTAAGATATCTACCTAATATTAAGTTGGGTAACTCAAAACACCATCCCTCTCCACCTTGTCCCAGAAAGAGGCACGATCGAGGTAAGGAGCATAACAGTTGATTAAATTCAGCTCTCCCTCGATTCCTACAAAGTTACCACATATTAAAATACCTGCAAAAGTAAAATACAGAGAAAAAAGGACCTTGTTACCGGACAATCTACCAAAAGCAGACCTAAGGCGTGATCTCCCTAGCTCAACGTAAGTCTAGAACAAGTGAGACAGAATATGAAACCACTTTCCTAGATCTAGTTAAAGATCAAGTGATTATATGTCTTACCTCTAGCTTGTAGATCTTTCTCCTTGATGTTGTTCCAAGCTCCACGGTCGTCAGATCTCAACTGCAAGACCTGTCAAGACATACAGAACAATACAAGCAAGTAAAATGCATCTAAACAGTAATGGATCTAAGTAAACGGTTAAGCAAGTAAACTACACAAAACATCATTAACACGACAATATTTGGTGGAAAGAGTTTATATTACTGTATTAAAAGAGGGAAGTACAAAAGAGTGATGATTACAACCAAAGCTTAACGTTGCAATCCTCCTCCAACAAGCCAATGCCAAAGCCTCCAAAGGAAGTATAGGTCTCCCAAGAGATGAGTAGAGATCTCCTAAGATAATTTCACCAGCATGCAAGTGCTATAGACTTCCTCCCTTTGAAATGGGAATGAGATTCATATATATAGGACTAAGAGGATAAGGTAGGTTGAGATATAGTGGGAGAGGGTTGAGGGATCCTCCCAAAGGGATAGGGAACCGAATGCTAGCTCCCCTATAGGTTAGGGATAGAGATCCACATCACACACCTTCGAGAAAGGGCTCAAAGATGCTCTTTTATCCATTTAACTGACATCATCGCAAGCTGCAGTAGGACAACCTGCGATGTCGCAGGTTGCACAAAGGTGGTCTGCGACGACCTCACTAAACCCTATGGAAATGGGATAGCATCTCTTCCAATTTGGTATATTAGTCATGGAACTTCAGGGATGTTTACACTGAGTATTATGATGGGAATATTTAGGTGTAACGGAATGCCCCCCAAAGCATGAATCTATTGGAACTTGACAGGTGAAATGCTTTGACAGAAGGAATGGCAAGGACTTGTCGGACGAAGGATGCCGTTGCAGTACAACTACTCTGAGAACACAATCTCGTATGACTCACAACATGGTTGTTGACCAATGCATTGCAGATCCATGGTAGTAATGACCGACTGAACACAATCATGGCTACTAGACACAAGCGTAGATCCATGATGAGATGATAACACAGCCACGACCAATACAAAAGTGGATCGGTGCAATATGACTCAAAACAATCTCCATCGCAACCTGGGTAAAACATGACTCCCGAAGGTCTTCAAGCCGAACCTGCAATGATACGAATCTATCCATGTGATTACAAGTGTCTTGACGTCGAACATGGTAGAAACCACTTGATTACCGATCATTGATGTGTACTGTTAACAAGCACGAGGGAAATCACCATTAATGTCAATGATCCCCAAGGTATCACAGTACATATCATCAAGCATGAATGAATAAATTGAAGTCGAATGCTTAATGAAATCTTTCAATCAAGAGTCAATGGTGTAAACTCATGTTGAAAGCGAGGTAACCTACCATTGAGGCATGCAGGCCCAAGGTACTCAATTGGTTTCTAAGTTCAATCCTCGGATGATGATTTGAAGTCGATGAGGATGAACCCGTCGAAGGAGGGCCATGGTGAATCCCCCATCATCCACACGAAACTCGATAAAAAATGTTTGGAGTAGATCGGATGGTACAGTAACATGCAAGACAAACTCATAGTAGACCGACATGGTGGAGGGTGTACTGATTGCAAATGATGAGTAGTAAATGTATTCTTGAACATGGGCATGGCAAGACTCGATAATATTGACATGATGAAAATGAAGCCAATCTCCTAACGCAATTGATGAGGGAAGTATTCTTTGGATGACCTAAAGGAGTAACAAGACTCAGGAAGTAGGCGAAAACCCCCGAGGGCAAACGGATGATCCAAGTACTGTATGCAAATGCAAATGAGTGCCATGTTAAAGAACGACTAAGTACTGCCACTGGTAAAGGTGTAACACAAAAACTTTCATTTTTCCCCATCATGACTGATGAGTCCCTCATGTGTTTTTTACGAGCTTGATGAGGGTAACCAGATGCTCGGTATAGCTCATCTCATAGATGAGTCCAATCCCAAATATTTTCCGAACCTGGGAAATGAGGGGTTCGTCCCATGACGGGCCCTTCAATGTTGAGTTTTAACGAGTCCATAGAAGGTAAAATCGGTGTCATTTCATGTTTAGAGAGTTTGAAAAGAACTAAGGAAGACTCCAAAGGTCCTTTTTTCGTAAGGTTAGCCTCTTCGCCCGAAAAAGGGTAAAACAACGTGAGAGAGGAATCTTCTAGTCATGATTGGCTGGAGTATTCCTTTTTCGTAAGTAGGCCCCCCTGGTCCGAAAAAGGGGTAAACTATCACCAGGGAGACAATCATTCAAATACTTTTACAAGCGTGAACGAATTAATTTCGCTTGTCCATCTTTTCCTATTTTAGGATTCTTAAAAGAGCTTAAAGAGGACTCCATGAGCAACTTTGTCATGGTTGATAACTGAGTACGATGAAGGAAAAAGTAAACTCGGCACAATTCCTTTTCCGTAAAATAGTCTAGCAAGGCCGGATAAAGTGATAAACCTATACTCATTAGACACACCGTTTTACTCAAATTTTTAACGAGCACGATAATGGTATCAAAAGCACTCGGAATCTTTTTCATATTTGAACTAGAGCACGAAAAAGTAAAAACTAAGCTCAAACCACCTTATATGTTTTAACCAGAGCATGAAAAAAAGTGAAAAGTAAGCTCAAATACCATCTTACTGTTTTTAACGAGCTTGAAGATAGGTTGGAAGAATGCTCATGATGTCTGCATCATTTTTTAACGAGCTTGTAACAGAAAATGAACTATGCTCAGGATAATGCCCATTGGCAGGTTTCTTCCCAACATAATGGCTAGAGGTTGGAAAAAGCACAAGAAACTGACGGCTTACTTCTAGTATGATTTCTAGAGGTACTGTTTCATTTTTTAACAAGCTTGATACAGGAAGAACTCGGGATTATTTTCATGGTTTAATGAGCTCGAAAACCAAAAAGGAAAGTATGTTCGAAAAAAATCCCATTGGTGGACTCTTCCCCAACATGGTATCTAGAGGTTGGTACATACCCCCAGCATGATTGCTAGAAGTAAGTGACTTAGCTCCAACATGACGTGGAGAGGCGATCGAGTTGACTTCAACATAACGTCTAGAGGTTGAAGACATGCCCCCCAAGCTTCATTTCATTCGCCTAAGGCATAGGCAGATGAAAAGGAGGTTCGGGTACTAAGTTTATGAGAAGACTCGACTCAAAGTGAAAGGATCTATTTCATTTTTTAACGAGCTTGACACAGGAATAGAACCATGCTCACGGGAACCTATTTCATTTTTTAACAAGCTTGACATAGAAAGGGAACTATGCTCATGGGGTACTGTTTCATTTTTTACCGAGCTTAAAACAGAAAGAGACTATGCTCAACATTAAATGCACTTATCCAGCATGATGTCTAGAGGTTAGTAGTGTGCCCCCCAGCATGATGTCCAAAGGCTGGAGATATGATCCTCATGCTTAAGGAGAAGAAACCACTAATACATGTGGAACGTTCAGGGAAGTTTGTTGAATGGCAGCCATGCAATGATTGGGTGTCACGAAGGAAAGTTGATCAATGGTCACAATCCTCCCATCATAGGGAAAATACATCACTCGAAAGAGTGTGGACACTACGGCTTTCATAGCATAGACATAATCACGTCCAAGGAGTAGATTGAAATCTAAAGGGCCTTGGACAACCATGACATCAACATAAACAGTTTTACCTCCCAAGGTGACAGGTAACTGTGGAAGAATCCCTAAAGGTCCGGTAGGCCTTCTATTAAAAGCCAAAATCTGGCCGGTAACCAGCACAAGATGAGGAGACCCTATAGCTTTCCAAGCAGTTGAGGATAAAATATTAACAGAGGCTCCCTCGTCAACTATAATGCGAAAGATCTCCTTTTCGGCAACACTGACAGATATTTGGAATGGAACATCTAAGGGGAGACAAGATTCTGCTAGACTATTCCAATCAAATGAAATAACCTCGGTACTTGGAGGAGGTCCCGTGGATGAGACTTCTCCTTGCCTAGGACTGTCTGAATCGACCAAAAAGATATCAATGGTTTCTAATTCAATTTCAGTTGGAAAAGCAGGATACGACGAAGATTTTGTGATGGTGACTGCTTTAATCTCGGCATTTTCCAATGAAAGAGTTGGGTGGACCGAGGATAAAGCTAGGTCTATCGCTTGCATTTCACTCTTCAAAGGGAGAGTGGGATCAACTGAGGGTGATGCTCGATTAATCGTTTTGCATTTCACTCTTCAAAGGAGGAGTGGGGGCAACCGAGAATGAGACTTGATTAACCGCTTGCGTATCATCCCTCAAGGGAGGAATGGAGTCGATCAAGGATATTGTTGAATCGACCACTTCATTTTCACTCTCTGATGAAAGAGTGGGGTCAACTGAAGATGAGGTTGGATTGACTATCCTATGAAGCGAATATTTATTTGTTCACACAATAAATATTACCAGAACACCTGATATATTATATAAGCCACTAATAGGCAAATATATATTGATATTTGAATAGATAAGAATATGATTTAATATTACAACATAGCTCACCTTATATATGGCTTGAGCACTCGTAATGAAGGGTTACGTCCCTTCACATTAATAATGAACTACTTAATTATTAACAATTATTATTTATTTAATATGCCATTTATATTCGTAGCATTGCCACTCTCTTTAAGTACAATTAATTATGTTTATTATTAATCTACTATTATGTTCGTAGCATTGGCACTCTCTTAGAAAGGCTTTGTCCTCAAAGCCTTATAATTTTGTCGCATTGTTCTTTGCGATATCGCGGTTGACAAAACATGTCGATACGAACTGCTAAGTGTAGAGCATAACTTCCGATATGTGGATGGGTCAATCGATCCCAAATTGATTTGTTGCTGACTGCTGGGATTCCCTACTGATCTGTCATCAGGAGCTTTGATCACATTAGTACCATTATCTTTCGACATTTCCCACTTTTCAAAATATCGATTTTTATGGTTGGGGTGTCAATAGGGAATTTTCACAATGTCATTTTCTTTTACGAGTGTCGTATTTTGAGTATTGATTTGAGTTGGAAGTTGTAATTTCGCCCCTTGAGGTTTTAAGGTTTCGTTCTGTATCTTTTCCAACTTGTTTTCTAACTGCATGTTATCATTTTGAAACTTCTTAATCACTTCTACTTGTGATTTTCTGTCATTTTCAAACTTCTTAAGTTGTTCCTTAAAATCTTCGTTATGACTTCTGATGCAGCTATTTTCTTTCTGCTTGTCTAGAAGTTTTCATTCAATGTTTTCCGTAGATTGTTCTGTCTTCCGACTATTTTTCAACTTCTTAATTTTTGTGACTAGTGTCTTGTTATGATTTCTTAATCAAAAAATTTCTTCGGAATTATTGGATAGTACTTTATTACTCTTTGTGATCTCTGACTTATGTGTCTTTTTAGAGTCGTCATTTTGTTGTTGAAGAACTTTTATCTGTTGTCGACATTGACCGACCTCTGATTCTTGACTTTCTAATTTATGTCGTATCTGCGTTAGTTCTTCATCTTTGTTGCTAACGATTTTGTTCAAGCGTATTATTTCTGCTTCATAATCATTTATTTATTTCTTTATATCTTGATTTTTCAACCTCTGATTGAAATTGTTTTCGTCTTTTAACTCCTCAATTTGAGCACATAATAATTTTTCTATACGATTTTTCTGGTCAAATTTTTTTTGTTCCTTGTACTTTTCTTCTACCTTATGTATTTCAATTATTGCTTCCAATTTTGAATTCATGTCGCGTAAATCTTCATTGTCTCTTCGATAACGCTTTAACTTAGCTTCTAATTTCTCTATTTGTAATCGCAAACCAGATTCCATGATCTCGACTTTGACAATAATTAGTCTTCGTTGACTTGACTTCTTGATAAGGGAGTCTTCCTTGATTTTGTCTTCTTCCCTTTCGAATTTTGGGAAGAATCCTCTTTGATTTATTTTTATTTTTATTTTTTAATAACAATGTTCAATATTCTTCTTCTTGTAAAAAATATTTGTGTTGGTGCTCTTTTAATTTAATTTCCCCTTAATTTTTGTAAAATGGTGTAGAATGGGTGGTTGGGAGGAATGATTGTTACCTTCCCCACCCAAGTTCGAATCTCACTTTTGGTTTTTTGTTAGGGAATAAAACCAAACACACTTCTCACAAAACCACGTGCACTTTCATAAAACCATGTGCGGTTTTACTTCTTCTTTCTTTTTCTTTTTTACTTTTTTTTCTTTCTTTTACTTTTACTTTTTCTTTTCTTTTCTTATCTTTGTCTTTTTACTTTTTAGGACAAGGGCCTATTTTAAGGGAACCCCTAATCTTATGGTTAAAAACCAAAGGAAAGCCAAAGGCTGGAAACAAGCACGAGGCTCTGATACCAAATGAAGCGAATATTTATTCGTTCACACAATAAATATTGCTAGAACACCTGGAATATTAGATAAGCCATTAATAGACAAATATATATTGATATTTGAATAGATAAGAAGATGATTTAATATTACAACATAGCTCGCCTTATATATGGCTTGAGCACTCGTAGTGAAGGGTTACGTCCCTTCACATTAATAATGAACTACTTAATGATTAACAATTATTATTTATTTAATATGCCATTTATATTCGTAGCATTGCCACTTTCTTTGAGTACAATTAATTATGTTTATTATTAATCTACTATTATGTTTGTAGCATCCTATCAACCAATGTAGGATCAAGGGACAACCTACAATATTCAGTTGGAAGGTGCTTATGGGATATGTTCATGTCTTCCAACAATTTTGAAGTTTCACTCATACGAGGACAAAGGTAAGTACGGTGCATGCCCTTACATAATCAACAAGGGTCTGTAGCTCTACCCTTCCGACCCTTCATTACAATGTCACTAGTTGATGGGGTATCATCAGTATGATGTTCAGAGACCGATGACACGGGTTGCTCAGAACGCGACCATATTTCGAAGACCTTGGATATACCAGGGCATTTCTTAAGAAAATGGGACCCTTTACAAAGTTTGCAAGGGAATTTCGGTTTATGCGAATTCGAAACAGGTGTATCGGTGCCCCCAACATGATGATTAGTGGCTGGTGAGTCCTCATTATGATGATCAGTGGTTGGGGTTGTGACCTTCTGCTTAGTATTCTTCTTATTAGTCTTCCCTTTCTTCTTCTTCTCACCCACATTCTTACTAACATCATATTTTTCAGTAAGAGAAGAGGAAGAGAGGGAAACCGATTCTACTTTCGACGAAGAAGGAGAAGGGTCACCGTGATATTAATACTCATGTGGTGAGGGACCTAGGTTCGACACAATTGGTGCGCTTGGTGTAACTGGATTGGAGAATAACCATACTGGTAATCCTATTGTCAATCCAGGAAGACTCAATGTAGCCGTAAAGGGAGGACCAACAGTTCCACAAGGGGGAATAACAAATGGCATAATCTGGAAAGGGGTTTCTTGGTTGGTAGTACTGGAAGAATCTTCCACATCTAAACTTCCTAAGAGTCTCTGAAGTACCACACAAATCAAACACTACTCAAGTCTAAAAGCAACAAGCAAACTGTGTGAATAAGAGTGGATTAGCAGTCAGGATCCTCACAGGATTGTCAAGGCGCCACAACTCGCTATATACCGCAGGGTCCAACAGTAAAACATGACAAGGAGGATTGGGACCGTACCCTTGTCTGAATACCCGACTACCTGGACAACACGTGCGTATTAATCTCCCCGAGTGTTGTTCTTGGTGTGTTGCGATGCCAAGATGGCCAAATGGTTAACTCAGTTGGTCTCAGGAATCCTAGGAGTGTCTCTTGATATACTCAAGGTACGTGGGAGCTCAAATCCGTAGTGGTGTTGTCTAATGCAAAATTGTACGGCACGAGACCTTCTGCTATACTAACGAGTACGTGAAACACCTTTCGATATACGCCAAGTACATGAAGTGCCTTTTGATATACCCTAAGGTACGTGAAAGAGCCTTCGATATACTGATAGGTACGTGAAAGAGATTCGATATACCGGTTGGTATGTGGAAGACTACAATACCCCCATAATGCAGTGCAGGAAAATAACGACAGCTGCCATGTCTCTAACTTACACACAGTTACTAAATGATTTTAACCTAAGCTAGCGTTAATTTTATCTTGTGCGGTTAGGTGGATGCATGAGGTGTAGACAGGAAATGTAAAAATAATGCAAATCCTAACTACATGACAATGCACATTTTCCTTTTTCTTTCGATGAAACCTACTTAAGGTAAGGAGATATCTTTTTCTCTTTTATAATCAAAATGACCTTAAGTAGTAATGAAATTAAGAATTCCTATCTAGAATGCATACACTCTAACTTTCCACTATAATGGGCTAAAAAGGCAAGGAAATCAAAGATGCAACAAAACCTTTATATGCAACAAAATATTGTCCTTGAAAACAAACTAATGAAGCACTTTGATTTTCATATGCGTGTATCAAGATGAAATTTGATAACTAAGTACTTTTCAGATCAACAAGCAGAAAATGAGAGAATGTCTAATAGCATCCTAATCACCCAAAAATTCCCAAAGAAAAATGAGAGCACCCACAAACTTTATGACACTCAAAGATCATTCAAAGCAAGCCAAATGCAATAATTTTAATCCATTTCCTATCTTTTTACACTTGAAAAATACACATCTAATCTACGGAAAGAAAAACTCCACAAATGTTTCCAATCAAATGCAAGACAAAGAAAAGCACTTAACAGTCTTATCTAACTCAAACACACACAAATCTGAAACAAGCCTTTCTTCTTCTTATGAATGTGAGACCAAGAATTTCAAATGATCAAATTAAAGCAAGAAGAATACTTATGTTTTCCAATTTCATGAATATAGCAAAAGAGTGACAAAATCAAGCTTCTCTTTGAACTAAAGTGGAGACGAAGAATGAATCTTTTCAAACAATTATTAGATAGGATGTAAAGGAAATAAGATGCACAACCCAAGAAAGAGAGGCTAAAAAAGACATGGATATCCCACACTTTTCAAGTCTTTAAAACAAATCAATCACACCAAACCAAAAATGATCTCAAAACCTTAATATGGGTCAAAACGACTGTAGGATACACGATTCATGTCCATTTTGCTTAAAAATGCAAGTAAAACTTAATAACATGTGCAAAAAAGGTCTGAGATATGTTCCAATGCAAAGACTAGATCAGGCGAGGAGAGGAGGGAAAGCAAGGTCAAGTGGATGAAGGTGGGGGAGACCAAAGTGTCCACCATTACCAAGTCTCAAACTTTTCCAAAATGGAACCCAAAACCACTCTAAATCAAACCAAACAAAACCAAACACTAGCAATGTAACATCAAAAATGTCTCTAACTGGAAGATGCAGTGCAGAGGAGGTCTGTAAGACAAACCAAACTCAAAGGTTGGTGAGGAGAGAACCCAAGCACAAAAGTAGACTGCTCGTCGCAGTCTCTAGTCAGACTCAGAGCGACCGTCGCAGGTGGAAAACAGGTGAATTGCGTTGATGGTGCAGGATGTCAAACTGTGTTGTGTGACAACGTCGCAGGCTGCAAGGCAACAGACTGCGCCTAATAGGGGATCGTCGCTCTGGCCATATTACCCAGGTGCGATGGGCGAGATCCCTATGCAAGGATTAATAGATCTCCAAATATGATCAACCAAAAGGCCTGACAATCAAACATACAGACTCGAAGGAAGTCAATGGACTCTTCAAAGAGAATATCTGGTGGTGAAATGGTTAAGGAGGCAAAAGAAATGGCTTAAAAGGAAATCAGAGAAAATGGCTTAAAAAGAAATCAGAGAAAATGACTTAAAACTTAAAACCTAAAACAATGCATTATAAGTCCCTAGTATGGTCGCCAAACTTGTTACCGGACAATCTACCGAAAGCGGACTTAAGGCATGATCTCCCTAGCTCAACGTAAGTCTAGAACAGGTGAGACGAAATATGAAACTGCTTTCCTAGATCTAGTTAAAGATCGAGTGATTAGATGTCTTACCTCTAGCTTGTAGATCTTTCTCCTTGATGTTGTTCCAAGCTCCACGATCGTCAGATCTCAACTGCAAGACCTGTCAAGACACACAGAACAATACAAGCAAGTAAAATGCATCTAAATAGTAACAGATCTACGTAAACGATTAAGCAAGTAAACTACACAAAACATCATTAACACGACAATATTTGGTGGAAAGAGTTTATATTACTGTATTAAAAGAGGGAAGTACAAAAGAGTGATGATTACAACCAAAGCTTAACATCGCAATCCTCCTCCAACAAGCCAATGCTAAATCCTTCAAAGGAAGTATAGGTCTCCCAAGAGATGATTAGAGATCCCCTAAGCTAATTTCACCAGCATGCAAGTCCTATAGACTTCCTCCCTTTGGAATGGGAATGAGCTTCATATATATAGGTCTAAAAGGATAGGGTAGGTTGAGATATAGCAGGAGAGGGTTAAGGGATCCTCCGAAAGGGATAGGGAACCGAATGCCAACTCCCCTATAGGTTAGGGATAGAGATCCACATCACACACCTTCGAGAATGGGCTCGAAGATGCTCTTTTATCCATTTAACTGACATCGTCGCAGACTGCAGTCGGACAACCTGCGACGTCGCAGGTTGCACAAAGGTGACCTGCGACGACCTCACTAAACCCTATGGAAATGGGATAACATCTCTTCCAATTTGGTATCTTAGTCATGGAACTTCAGGGTTGTTTACACTGAGTATTATGATGAGAATATTTAGGTGTAACAGCCCTTGCACGGATCCCAAGCTGTTAACAAACCACCAGATAAGCCAGTAGCATCCACAAAGGCCATTTCCCCGCCCGGAAGAATCTTAGCAAAAGAAGAGCAAACTCTATCACTAGGTACCATAGTCTCTTGTATAAATACAATATCAGGAATTTATTTATCAATAAGACGCTTGAGGGAAAGGTATTTGGAGTGCCCTCCCACTCCACGAACATTAATAGAGAGAATAATCATTTCTTTGACCTGGAAAGGGCTTTGTTAGCTCTAAGCACCCTTAAATTTGAATGAGTACTACCAATAGTAACTAGAGCATCAATCGTTAAACCACAAATGAGAACTTACTAGGTTCCCCCTTCCTAGCACTACGTGTTTTTAGAGGGGAAAAATCATGCCCAAGACCCCCTTGAAGAGAACCCTTTTGAGGCGTTAAGGTCTTAGATGAAATCGACTTCAACTTACATAAACCATCCCCATCCACCGAAGACCCCTATGGATCTCCCTTTTGAACATTACCAATATAGAACTTTAATGGATCCTTCTTAACCACATCGTAAAATGATAGAGGCATAGTATCACCATATTTTAATTCCTCCATACTTGCACCCGTTGGGTGGTCTTCGGAAGAAATCACCCCACTCGACCCAAGCTAGGTTTTGGGATTTGAATACACCCATCCCCTTTAGTCACTAGAGACAGAGAAGATATACCCACCAAAGTCTCCAGATTTGAGCCCAGGTCTGCCTCAATAACATGCCTCTACCCATCCGAAGATAGGCCAGGAATAATATTCGTCTAAACAAAAACCCCTGAATTAATTGGAGGATCGGCTGCAACGCCATGTTCCATCAGAGATAACACCGATTCAACCAAAACATCGGAAGAAATACCAACCCCTCCTAAGAACCGACTTGCAAAATCCAAATTTGAAATATGAAGTAACTCTTCATCATTTAGTGAAAAATATAAGCAGGATCCAGGGAACGTAGCTTACCAATGGTAGGAGGACCATCTAGAGAGCCATCTTCTACAGGAACAGATAAACCCGGCTCCAGGATGGAACTCGAACCACCACAGTCTTCTGGGTCACTGATATCTTATGAGGACCATGCACCAAAACCTTCCACAAATCCTCTGGATCAGAAGTTGAACTAGAAGAATGGCAGGATTTCCACAGATGTCCCACCTCCTTGCACCTCGAGCACCGAAAGGGGATACCCCAATAATCCAAAGGTTGGGTGTAAGAACAACCCCACCACTCAATCTATACATTATCTAGCAGCCCTTTAGAAACATCAATTTCCGCCAAAATATTCCCAACACACTTATCCATCCCGTTGAGAACTTCTTCACTAACATGGAGAAAATGTGGAGAAAATGCCCCAAATGATTCCCAATAACCTCGAAAGTTTCCTTGTGCCACATTTCAAAGGGAAATCCAAGGAGTAATACCCAAAGATGTCAAAATCTAATATTTTCAGTACAAGGATCAAAAGCTGAATGCCATCTTTTTAGCATGAGACTACCATGAATCCTCAACCAAGTCTTCCGCAAAATCAATGTAGTGTGCTCTTCCTTCTAAAAGGTGAATCCTACCACCCTTTTGAGAGAATGGATATCTCTAGACAATAGCTATCTTCAAGGCACCAAGAGAACTCAACCCATTCAGCAATAACTGAACGGTTCATGGCCTTATAACTGAACTTCCCAACTAGGGTCGTAAGAGATAAACCCACCATATGCTCAAGTCCCAAATCTCGGCCCAGAACCATCTTACAACTCTCTTCTTTGAGATTCCACCTATGTGTTTTCTTATGCATCCCACGACATGGTCCAATACCCCAATTTGGATGTTTAGTGATAGGACCTCTAGTTGGAAAACCCGACAAAGATACAACCACATCCTTTGTACACCCCACCTACACCCCACCAACAAAAACTATCTCCTCTCCCTCCAGATAGAAACCCTCAACCGACCGAGAAGTCGCTTCCCTCCACTCACACGCAACACCACTAGGTGGTGCCAAGTTAGGCTCTAAAGCCACCATTTTACCCACATCTGTCAAAACCCCACACTTGTCAGGATTGGCTTTGCGATACATGTCCCATTAAATGTAAACGTTGTCCGGTAAAATCACCCCCGCACGTTCCCACCTTTCATCAGATGTAGTATATGCATCCAATAGGACAATATTGTTGACCTATCCATTCCCTTCCGCCATCTTCAATCCAGCTTCCCAATCATAGTCCACCACCTGGCAACCGACCCCCAAAAGACCAACCAAAACCAAGACCCCAACACAACAAGGGAAAAACCACCCCCGAATGGGACAACTTCCCAACTGGCCAAAACTCAGCAAATAACGGAAACACCCCAGTGAAAAGGGAATACCCCGAGAAA
Source organism: Larix kaempferi (assembly GCA_027924585.1). Classification (NCBI taxonomy): domain Eukaryota; kingdom Viridiplantae; phylum Streptophyta; class Pinopsida; order Pinales; family Pinaceae; genus Larix; species Larix kaempferi. The sequence goes on along the minus strand of BSBM01000374.1, from coordinate 7,324,540 downwards.
AAATGCCAAGACCACATGACCGCAGTAAAAGAAAAAACCCCAGACCAAAAAACAGACTGCCCAAGAAAAAACCACCGCCCACTCAAAAATAGAAAGAGTCTAACAACATCGCCACAAAACCCCCCAACCAGGAATGCCGCCTCAAAACCCCCTAACCAGGAATGCTCATAGTATAGAGAAAAGGCGCTCATAAAACCCTTGAAACCCTCAAAACCCTCCATCCCCGAAACCCCTCCATTTTCTCATCACCACTACTTTCATCTCATCAACTAGGTCCACCTTATGTCTCCAGCATGAAAATTAAAACCAGATTACAATGAGGGAAAAGTCTCTTATATAGGAAGAGAAACTAACTAACTCCTCCATGGAAAATAATAAAAATATATTCATGGTTGTCAAAATACCAAAACCTTAAACTCATCATGAGTCATGGCATGGTCAAAAAATGCAAATAATAATTGTTATGCCTATACAAAATATTCAACTAATTTTCATTTGAAGGAGAAAGAATGTCTCTTAGAATAAAATAATGTCAAAATATGATGGTGCATCTCTAGAGAGATGGAATCAAGCCCAAAATAAATGGTTCGACATCATCAAACCATGTGCCATGATCTCCTATCAATTAATATATGCATGAGGTATGAGATCCATCTCAATAAAATGCCCCACGAATGAGTTTTCCAAGGCATGAGAAATGATATAATAACAAACAAGATCCCGCGATCCAAGGAGATAGAGAGAGAGGTACATGTAAGAGTTGTTTGGTCAACTCCATGATCCAAGGCATTAACTTCAAGTGAAACTTTAGGAGATTAGGTCCATGAGCTATGAGGTAGTTCCATGTGTGCCCTTGTCCAATTTGTTAGAGTTTGCACTTTAATTCAATATTAACTAGGATCTTTAATTGAAAGAATAACAATAACAATAACAACAAAACACAAAAGACACAATAGTTTTCCTCGGGGAAACCATAAAGGAGAAAACCCCACAACTTCCTCAAAGATAGATTCGTCATTAATACAATATCAAGCAAAATGGAAAACCCAAATATATGTCTTCTGCAACTTCTCTCTTTCTCCTCAGCGAACTTGTCTTCTCTCTCTTGGTAATGTTAACTTGAGTGAGTGAGTGTTGTGTCCAAATGAGAAAGCAAAGCTCTCTATGCATACTTTATGTTTGGGAGACCTAATTCCCAATTAGGTCGACCTCACTAATCTCACTAGGACAACTTGTCCTAGCAGACTCAATAAAACATTTTACATTTGACCTTTGGGGGATCTAATGCACCGACTTACAATGGAGGTTTTACCTCAATGACCTTGCATGACTAGACATAATAATGACATCCCCGAACGGAGGATAAACATCTCCCTCAGAGCTATAAGTAAAACACAATAATATAATAAATATAAAACACAATTGAATATCTTCTGAAGTTACATTTACAACAACACTCCCTCTTAACTAGGAAGGTATTCTCTTGCCACAGTCATCATTACTCTGGACACAAATTCTGGACAACATCATCATCGTTGGATCATCTTCAATGCTGGAACATCATCATCAACATTGGGTCATCATCGTTGTTGCTGCCTCAATCCTCATTTTGTTGATCATTGATTAGTGAAATCTCTCGAATCTATATGTCATAAGAAGTTCTACAGAGCCAACTCTTTTTCATGTTGGATGTAGGCCTAGCTCTCATGTAGGTCTTCATCATCTCTGTGAGCAAGCCATCAAGTAGGTACAACCCAGGACCGCACATTACATTGCCACATCAATCACCTGCATCTCCTACTATCATCTCATCGTATCCAGATCATCTCATCATCATACACGGAGCACAGCCCAGATGCACACCTCATGTCCAATAGACCACCTACGTCTCCCACCCAGTGGGTAAATCCTAGGAGCACCCGATGTGCATTATGTCTCTCAACGGTCAGCCCGCATCTACCAGCATGGAAGCACAGTCAGGAGCACCCTAGGTGCATTACATCCCAAGGACCACCTACGTCTTCCACCATGCGAGATCCTGCCTAAGCGCACACAAAGTGTCTTTGTGAGCGGTGGACCTCTCAACGTCTCCAGCATGGGAGTACAGTCAGGAGCACCCCAGGTGCATTACGTCCCAAGAACCACCTACATCTTGCACCATGCGAGACCCAACTCTACATCTTGTCCAGCATGGGAGTACAGTCAGGATCACACCAAGTGCATTACGTCCCAAGGACCACCTACATCTTCCACCATGCGAGAACTAGCTCTAGTGCATTTGCATCTTCCGGTCTCATCACTCCCACTTTTGAGGAAACTCGATTTAGATCACACCAAGCTTCTCTCTGAAGTACTTGAACTTCACTCTTGCTAACGGCTTGGTCAACACATCAACTATCTGCTCGTATGTCGGCACATACTGGAGCTTCACTGCTCCTCTCTGCACCATATCCCGGATATAGTGGTACTTGATCTCAATATGCTTCAACTTGTCGTGGAACACCGGGTTCTCAGATAACTTCACACAACTCTAGTTGTCACAGAAGATACAAGTCGCCTCTAACTGGAGATCAAACAAATATGACAGTAGCTTCCAAAGCCATACTGCCTCATAACTAGCCAAACAAGCTGCAACATACTCTGCTTCGGCTTTACTCAATGCCACGCATGACTGCTTCCTGCTAAACCAGGATATCATACCAGATCCCATACTAAAGTAGCATCCTGAAGTGCTCTTCCTATTTGTGGCATTTCCTGCCCAATCCAAATCAACATAACCATGCAAGTTAATCTTCTGATTCACCTCATACTCGAGCCCATAGTCAATTGTACCCTTCAGGTACCTCAATATATGCTTTGCAGAAATCAGGTGAACATGTCTTGCATCCGTCAGGAACTGGCTTAGGGTGTTCACAACAAAGCATATGTTTGGTCTCGTGTTCGTCAAATACATCAACGAACCAATCATCTGACGGTACATCGTGGCATCAACTGTCTCTGATGAAGCATCACATAGTAGCTTCAATTTCGATGCCATTGGTGTGGTCATTTCCTTGCAGTCCATCATTCTGAATCTATTTAGAATCTCTACTTCATACTTTTTTTGACCAAGGAAGATCCCATCCGCACTCTGCCACACCTCCATGCCTAATAAATAATGCATCATACCCAGGTCCATCTTGAACTCTGTGGCAAGCCTCCTCTTTACATCTACAACAAGCTCATCCTCACCTGTTAGAAACAAGTCGTCTACATATAGCAAAAGTATCACTGGTCTTCCACCTTCAACCTTGAAGTAAAGGTTGGAATCTTCTTTACTCTTGGTAAATCCTAAGCTCATCAGGAAGCTGTCCATCCTGTCGTACCATGTCCTGGGTGGCTGATCCAATCCGTATAAGGCTTTCTTCAATTTGCACACACGAGTTTGTCTGTCATGTGTCTCAAATCCCAGTGGATGCTCTGCGTACACTTCCTCTTCAACTACACCATTCAAGAATGTTGTCTTGACGTCCATTTGGTGTACCTTCCATTTCATTATTGTAGCCAATGCAAGTATAGATCTGATGGAAGTGTATCTTGCTACAGGTGCAAATGTCTCCTCGTAGTCTATGCCTTCCTTTTGGGAGAAGCCACGTGCCACAAACCTTGCCTTGTGTTTTTCAATGCTACCATCTGCAACATGCTTGATCTTGTAGATCCACTTCGAAGTCACAAAAGAATTCCCTTCTGGTCTCAGAACTATCTCCCAGACATCATTCTTCATGATCGACTGGTACTCCTCGATCATGGCATCCTTCCATTCCTTCTTTTCTATTGCTTCTTCGTATTTGGAAGGTTCTTTATCAATGATGTCGCATAGCAGGGCCACGTAGCTGGAGTATGGTCTGAGACTCTTGCTTTCTCTGTGCATCCCCTCTGGAGCACCATACTTCTCTGCATCTTGTATTGCCTCTCGTGCCCATGTTGGTCTTATTTTGTGGGATTTCTTCTCACGAGGTGGATCTACAAGTTCTTGTGGTTCTGCCATGTTGCGGTCTTCATGATCTTATGGAATCATTTCTTCCATCACCGTGTCTCTGATTCTGGGAACTTTCGGTTCTTCAGTTTCTTCATCTTGACTTCATAAATCTTCTTGAATGTTATAGCTGAATCAACGTCACAAGTTTCTCACGATCTTTCCTACAAGTCAATTTAGTTGCGTGATTAGAACATTTCATAATTTTCGAAACAAATTCTTATGCATAGGTCACAGTCATGCACTATCTTAGCCAATGCTTCAACACAACATTCATCCATATCCTGTATTCATACGATAACTTTCTAGATGCCTTCCATCTCTACCAGAACATTGTTAAGAGTGTGCACTACTCCCAACATGTCAACAAATAGGTTTCATTATAGATAAGTAGCAATGGAATGTTGTACAGTACCATAGCCCACTTACCCATTATTTGCATATTAGCAGTATTTTGTTCATTAATGCAACTTTTCTAACATGAATAATACACATCCTAAATCTAGGAACATAATTATGTACACGACTGAAAAAAATCATTTAATTAATTAGATATACAAGAAATGACAATTCAAATACCTATATTTGTTTGGTTGTTGGGTGGACTCCCTCTTGATCTTTGATTCCTTGCAGGAACTCCTGGAGTCTCTGACAGCGTGCTCTACTTCATCGTTTGATTCTGAGGACCTGTGCCTTTCTTGGTTATGATCGAAAATGTTGAGCAAGTATTGTAGATCATTTATTCTTTGTACTAGAGTAGACTCTGTGTGTCTCTTCTTCTTTTTTCATCATAATACGTATTCTTCATCACTTGAAGAATCGTCTCTTTCTTCTTCTATGGTTCTTTTCCTTGCTGGTTCATCATCTTCAGCGGTGTGTGCATGATGTCTCTTCGTGTTAGTCTTCTTGTTGGAGGAACCTTTGTTTCTGGGACAATCTTTGGAGTAGTGTCCCTTCTCATCATATGTGTAACATCTAACACTGGATAGATCTCTTATGGGTCTCCTTTGTCTTCTGTGATGCTGTTCCTCCCTCTTGTTGTGATTTATTCTAGTGTGAACTGTGAAAGCTTGATTATCATTTGCTCCCATCTTCTCTTCTCGTGCCACAAGTCGAGCTTCTTCTTGTGTACATTCTTCCTATAGTTTACTGAAGGTGATCAACTTCTTTTTGGAACATATTCCTTGAATGAATGAATCTAATGATCTTGGGAGACCATTCAAGGTGGTCATAACGATCTCTCCTTCTTCTACATTTTCTTCAATTGCTTCAAGTTGTTCTTTGATTTAAGAGACCCTTGTGAAGTAGGATTGCATGGTATCTGAGTTTAGAATCTTCATATTCTTGAGCTGGTTCCTTAATGTCATCTTCCGATTGATGTTCTTCCCTTCGAATAATTTCGTCAAAGCATTGAACATCTCCTTGGGTGTCTTCAAGGATGACACATGGGGGATGGGATGATCTTTAATGGAGTCTGCAATAATTCTCTTGGCCTTGAAAAATTTCTTCTTGTGGATAGCCTTTGCTTCATCTCCCTCTGGTGCTGGAACCTCTTCATTAACATATTTGTCCAAATCATTTTCTTCAAGGACAAAACAAATCTTATACTTCCATGCTCGGAATTTGTGAGCTCCCTCAAGCTTGTCCTCAAGCTTGGTGTGGTGAGACATTATGAATGAGAACCTCAAATGGAAATAACAGAGATTTAGATCTTACCAATTTGAGATGCCCAACCTGGTTTTGGAACTTGTTGGCCTAGGGTTTGACAGAGAAACCCTAATTTTCCAAATTTGAAATCTTGAACTTCTTATTGGATAGGAAGATGCACCTCCTCATGGAGAGTTTTCCAATGTACTCCTTTTTCCAAATTGATGGAGAAAAACCCTAAAACATTGATGCCCTAGTTTTCCTCTCGACAGTAGTGACAGGGCCAAAAATGAAAATTCTCGGAATTTGATTCTGCTACCTCCAAAAGATGCGCCCTCCTAGGGCGAGTTAGCCTAGCCCTCTTTTTCAGATGATATGTGGAGAGAAGACCTTGAACTAAGAAGCCCTAGTTTCCCGTTGCTGCACAATGCCTTCTTTTCAGGTTAGCTCTGATTCCATGTTAGAGTTTGCACTTTAATTCAATGTTAACTAGGATCTTTAACTGAAAAAAATAACAAGTACAACAAAACACAAAAGACACAATAATTTTCCTTGGGGAAACCATAAGGGAGAAAACCCTGCAACTTCCTCAAATATAGATTCGTCACTAATATAATATCAAGCAAAATGGAAAACCCAAATATATGTCTTCTGCGGCTTTTCTCTTTCTCCTCAGCAAACTTGTCTTCTCTCTCTTGCTAATGAGAACTTGAGTGAGTGAGTGTTGTCTTCAAATGAGAGAGCAAAGCTCTCTATTTATACTTTATGTTTGGGTGACCTAATTCCCAATTAGTTCGGCCTCACTAATCTGATTGGGAAGACTTGTCCTAGGAGACTCAATAAAACATTTTACATTTGACCTTTGGGGGATCTAATGCCCCAACTTACAATGGAGGTTTTACCTCAATGACCTTGCATGACTAGACATAATAATGACATCCCCGAACGGAGGAAAAACATCTCCCTTAGAGGTACAAGTAAAATACAATAATAATAATAAATATAAAATACAAGTGAATATCTTCCAAAGTTACATTTACAACAACACAATTCATCCCTCTTCATAAAGCTTGGGTCAATACATCCCACACATTAATGATAGATATTGACGTCATGATTAAGTGGGGTTGGATTCATATGTATGTGCTTTAACTCCATCCTGACTTCCATAATGTGAAGTGGGGTGGGGCCTTCACCATATTAAAATAACATTTTTATTTGATTGATAGAGATATTAAAGATAAAGAGTTCACCATCATTTTGTTTGATAGCTTAACTAATGTGTATCAAAATTTTGTAATGTCATTTTGTGTGTATTCTCAAAATGAAGCTCTGTTGGGCGCGGCCCAAGTTAAGACATTTTTGGACAAGACAGTTTTTGGAGCTGCGAAGTTACAGCGCAGCGCAGCTTCGGCAAAGTAGAAGTTACAACGCTGTGGAGATCCAGTGCTGCGAAGTTCCAGCTCCGCGAAGATTCAACATGGCAGAATTTTGGACGGAAAACAATACAAGTTCCAGTAAGATCGGTTGGCGATCTATTTTGGGGAAGATACTCTGAGATTCCCAGGAGGCAGGTAAGGAGTGGCGAAGAAGGAAAGCAACCAGTCGCAGGAGCAAAGGCAGCACTAAGTGAACGGGGCGCACGAAACCATTAGAGAAGGAACAACAAGATGAAAGCGACCCGTCGGCATGCGCTCGATAGAGGGGTTGAAAGCGATGTGACCATGTGCAGTCAGGAGATGCCAAAAGCCAGAGACAACGCAGAGGGATGGCCACGACGATGAAGTCACTATCATAGCCTAACATATTTGGTTAGCGGGGTAACCGCACCATTTTGGGTACCTTAGGGTTTGTTTTGGCCCATATGCATTGTAACAGACGTGACCTAAGGGCACGATCTATATAAAGGGCAACTTTTGTAAGGGAAAGGGTTAATCTTCGTTTTGGTGATTGTTTAATATTGATATCTGTTAAGAGACTATTTGTTAAGAGACTATTTGTAAAGAGGCTCTGCAGTTGTGTGCGTAGAGACCCATTGAAGAGAGAAGAGAGTCTGCAGTTGACTGCGCAGATTGGAACTGTTGAACCCTTCCCAGTTATAATAAACAACAGTTCCCGTGGATGTAGCTCCCATCTTGGGGGTGAACCACGTTAAATCATGTGTTGTGTGATGAGTTTTATGTGAATGTGTTATTTGCTTATGGTGTTGTAGTTTCTTATGCACAATTATTCTTTCATGTTTGTGCTATTGCCTGTATTTCTAGAATGTGAATGACAAGATTAAAGTCTAGGTAATCCTGCTCTAAGTCAGATATACAAGCGTTAAATACTTGTGAATGTATGCATATTTCATTTCAAGAAGACATCGGATGCAGAATAATCTAAGTAATGTGTATGGATAAAGGAACAAGTTACGTAGTTGCACAGATCTGATGAATGCTGAAAGTATCTAAGTGTCCAGCCGCGCAGTCCTAGGTAGCGCAGCTGCCTTGTCTACTTGGTTCTTTCGCAACGCGAGTCTTATAGCACGTTGTTCGTTGGTCAGAGAACCTGAGAAGGGAAGAATCTCCGTGTCGCAAGCTAGTTCGAACCGTGCATCACCCGGTTGTGGAAAATTGATTCTGCAACCTCCCCATAACTTCGCCTCGGGTGAGACCTCAGTTTGCTCATAGACTATTGCCGACAGGGCCGGTGAAAAGGGGTTTTGTTGGTTCCCTGAAACGCGCAGAACTTGGGTCTATATGAAAAGTTTAAGAATAGTATACGAGCCAACAAATTGCCGCTCTTGAACTGGTGATGTGTTCAGAAAATTGGAATCTAGAGAAAATAGAAATATGGAACTGGGTGGACAAGACAGAAAGGGAGTTTGCAAGACAGGAGAATAAACATCCACGCTTCTCTGACGAAGAATGGTTGTAGAGATACTTGTGGGCAGACATTTATGAAATTTTCTTTGCATGTTTCAGCAATGACCTATACGAATGGTTGTCAAGGTTAACAAAATGCAAAAGATGTTTTCAAGGAGGAGAACCTACGGTGTGGAATCCAGAACTGATCCAGAGGCTTAAAGCGCTGGATAGTCCGATCGCAAGAGCAATAGACTTCTGGTTGGATAGCATACTAGAAGGATACGTTACAGAGTTCACTGTGGACACCCTGAAGTCCTACAGCGCAGTAGAGGCAACGTTCTTCAAGGCATTCAGAGGTAAGTACCCGAACAATCTGAATCTATATATCAAAATGCTGTTAGCAGAAAAAAGTGTTTTAAGAATGCAGTAAGATACCTAGTTGTTTTGAGTCTGTAATGTTCAGAGCTAATGACAATGTTAAAAGATACAGAAGAACACATTCATACACTAAGAAGTGGTAAAAGATACAAGTCTAGTGCAGAAAAGAGATCTAAGGAACAAGAAATTCGCATAGACACTGAGTTACAAGTTGATCTTGATAGCCAGACAGAACCTCCAGTAGCTACCTATCATCCTATCACTCCACAGAATCCACCAGTTGACAATATTGCTAACCCTCAAAACATTAGTAGTAGTAACATCGCAAGAGCGAGAACTCAGAACATTTCGCGCAGTAGTATCCCTACCATTGCAGAGAACACTGTGCCCCCTAGAAGGAGAATGACCGACGATATAAAACTGTCGATATTCAAAGGAACAGGTCTAGAAGACCCTGAGCAACACTGGTTTCTGTGTAAATCCGTGTGGAATGTCAAGCAAGTCCAGGATGATGCTATTAAGCAAGCACAACTCGTCACTACATTCAGGGACAGAGCCTTGAATTGGTTTATGAAATATTTTGTCAGACACAATAGGACTCTAGTGGATATCAAGGCTGCCCTCCTAAGAGAATTCAAGAAACCTAAGTTTGGATCACAATGTATCATAGAGTTAAAAGAGATTAAGCAGAAAACGACTGAGTTTGTATGGGAATTTGACCAGAAATTCAAGGCATTGTTAGACCAAGTGAGCTTTGACATCGCACCGCAACAGCACCAAGAGTGGTTCATAGCCGCGCTGTTGCCACATATAAGATTGCCGTTGATGCAACATAAGGTGGCTTCGGAGACATAAGCCTTGGAAATTGCGATGAAGCTAGAGGCTTCGCCGATAGTAGAGACCAGCCAAGGCATGGTCCAGATCTAGAACCAGCTAGCAAACCTAACACTACAACTACAAGACATTAAGAAAGGAAAAGAAATCAGAGAAGAAGTCTGGTGTACAAAATGTAAAGCAAAAGGACACCCAAAATAACACTGTCCAATTTTCAAATATTACATTGATAATGGAGCACCAAATACACTAAATCAACAACAAGGGCTATGGTGTGAAATTTGTCGATGCAGAGGACATCGGCCTGAAGACTGTTACTTAATTCAGAAGTACATGTGAACACCCAAGAATTTATACTGCACATTCTGTAAATCAATTGGCCATGGTGATTCCAACTGTAGAGCATATGAGCTAATGATGGAAAGAAAGCATGATGTTTACAAAGTTCAGGAAGAAACACCGTAGTACAATGATAACGCGCAGTATGATCAGGGTGCATATAGAGGACGCAGTGGGTTCCGAGGAAGATGAAGAAATACTGGCCAAGGAAGAGGAAAAGGTCAAACAATATGCTATAACTGTGGTCATCCTGGCCATCTATCCAGGGACTGTACTAATCCTTGTACTACATGTAAATACTGTAAGTCTTTTGGCCATGTTATTGAGGCATGCCTAGTATTGGAAGCAAAGAAGCAAGAAAGAAGATAAGAAGGGCAGAACCCGAACGTTCAGATGATTGCAGCAGAGAAAAGAACTAGATATCCAAACATTAATGCTGTGACGCGAAGTGGAGATACCACAGGAGACGATCAAAGAGCAGAAGCTTCAACTTCTGAGAATTGTCAAGCTAAGCAGACACCTACTGAAGGGGTCTGGATAAGAAAAACAACTGGGAAAGCACCTGCTTTCAATCTGGACACAAACAAAGAAGTCTTCGCAGAAGCAAGGGAGACCTTCAGAGAATCAGAACCTGTAACACCAAGAATTAAAATGAGAAGTGAAACAACGCATATGAAGGATATGCCAACAACATATGATAAAACATGTACCGCAACAGAAGCAGGGACTTCTGTTGCGCAGTTCCTACGGAGCTATATGAAGTTACTGAAGAGCGAAGATGCCTTAGTGGAATTGCAAAACTTACTAAACCACTATGAACGACGCAGTTGCACGAGTACTGTCCATAGCGCAATTCACCATATAAAAATTCATAAGAGAACAGGCCGAGAAATGAGGCTAAGTGCGCAGATTGGAGACTGTGAAATGGACTAGAATATCCTTGACTTGGGATCAGAAGTGAATGTCTTGACCAAGCAGACATGGGAACAGATGGGGAAACCAAGGTTATCACGATCACCTATCCAACTAAGACTAGATATTCAACAGAAAGTTATTCCCTTTGGAAGACTCTCCAATGTACTTGTGGACATTGATGGAGTAATAAGTTCAGTAGACTTTGAGGTTATTGAGATCATCGAGGACAGTAACCCATATCCTGCATTACTGGGGATAGAAGGGCGATGGATAACCTCACGATTGTCAATTTGAAGAAGAAACATATGATCTTCGAAGGACAAGATATTAGTGTCATCGCACCCTTGGACCCTTCACAAGGACCAAGATACAGTGAACCAATATAAGAAGAATGCAGAGCGCAAGACCTTGATCGCATCTACAAGATGATTGCGAATCATGTCGACTACATCAATCCTACGGCTGATGGAACGTTGAGTTGGAACTGCGACAACTCTTTCATAACAGACTCCAACGGAGGATTGGAGAATTGGCAAAGCAGAATGCACGAAGTATCTGCCAGGCGATGTGTGCAAATCACAAAATCACTACGCTGGGTTGGAGCAGAGGTAAGTCCAATCCCTACCTTTGATGGTTTGACTAGCATTCAGGCATTTTTTCAAGAATATACTGTGATTCCAGATGAATATAAGCTGTCAGCATTAGATTCAACATTGCGTGCTACACCTGCTAGATGGTGGGTCGCGCATAAGGACAATCTAAAAACATGGGAACAGTGCAAGCAGATGATGGAACTAAGATTCATAGAGCAAGCTGCATTGAAAATAGTAAAGTATAACGACCAAATGAATCCAAGAGATCTCATAGATATTTGCTCAAAAACATGGGAACATAGACCTCAGGCAGAGTGGGTCCATCTGTCTGTGCACACATTAGAGAAAACCCCAAAGAATTGGTATACAGACGCAGAGCTTCACAGAGGAACAACAGATTGGTCTATCATGACTGCGAACTTCCAATGAAATTCCAGCTTCGAAGATGACTGTCCAAGCATAAATGAGGCTCTGCATATTATCAAAGAGAAGATATTCGAAGACATACAGAGACCTGTTTATCAGCAACCAGAATGGGAAAGACAGATAGAACATGCCCTTGAATGCTATAACCTCACCGCAGATGAAGAAGATGAAGAGGATAACGATGATGAAGACCCACACAATATCAATATACCAGAGTCAAAAGGAGTGCGCGAGGTAGAGGGACCTCCATTAGAAATTCCAGATCTGAGCAGCCGTGTCAAAACAAGAAAAGTTAACATTGCCACAAGTGAAGAACCAAAGTTTGCACCTATCGGAGATTACAGGGATGAAGAAACGGTCGTGTAGATCGTGGATCTTCTGCACGGATATGAGGATTTGTTTCCAACAAAGTTCTCCGAAATGAAAGGAATTTTGGGGGACTTGGGAGTCATGAAGATAGCTCTCAAGCCAGGTGCGAAGCCTATCAAGTAGAGACCTTACCAACTAAATCCTAGATACAAGGAAAGAGTGAAGGCAGAGCTTGATAAAATGCTTGATGCAGGAATCATCGAGCTAGTCGAAGAATCAGAATGGATAAGCCCTATGGTTATCCAGGACAAGAAAACAAAAGGGGAAATCAAAATCTGTGTGGACCTCATGAAGCTCAATGATGCTTCGCTACATGACCCATTTCCTACTCCATTTATAGATGAAGTACTAGACAATGTTGGAGGAATGAGGCCTAGTCATTCACTGATGGATTCTCATGATACCATCAGATTAGAATTGACTCAACAGACAGACATAAAAGTACACTTGCTACTGAATGGGGCTCATATCAGTATACAGTTATGCCATTTGGTTTGAAGAATGCACCTGCTATATTTTCAAGAGTTGTTGTTACTGCATTCAAGGATTTTATTCATAAGTTCCTAGAAGTATACTTTGATGATTGGATTGTATTTGGTTTAGTGAAGAACCATTATGAAAACCTCAGAATGATGTTAGCTAAGTGTAGACAACATCAAATCTCATTGAACTTAAAGAAAAGTGTTTTATGTGTTCCCAAAGGAATTCTATTGGGACACATTGTGTGCAAGCAAGATCTGATGGTTGATCCTGTGAAGATTGCAGTTATTGTGAATCTACAAGTGCTAGATTCAGTAAATCAACTTCGCACGACACTGGGACATACAAGATACTACAAAAATTTCATCAAGGGTTATGCACAGATAACCGAGCCGATGGATAAACTTTTGAAGAAAGAAGCGAAGTTCTTATGGACCGATGTCTGTCAGAAAGGATTGGATACATTAAACCATTTTAGATTGGAATAAACCATTTCATGTACATGTTGATGCTTCATCTATAGCGTTGGGCATTGTGCTCGCTCAACTAGGTGAGGGAGGCATTGACCATCCCATTGCATTTTCAATCAGAAAGCTATCTTCAACATAAAAGAATTACACAACCACAAAAAGAGAGGGTTTAGCTATGGTGTACGCACTACATAAATTTAGGCACTATTTGCTGGGTGCGCACTTCTCCATGTACACTGACCATTCAACTCTGAAGTACTTGGTCAAGAAGCCAGTGTTACGGGGGAGAATATGTAGATGGTTACTAGTCTTTCAAGAGTATGACTTTGAAATTATTTTTAAACCAGGAAGACTGAATCTAGGACCTGGCCACCTTTCAAGAATTGAGTCAGGCAAAGAACCCACAAATCTTGAAGACAATCTTCCTGACGCGTAGTTATTTTTCATACAGATCGCAGATGATTATTACAAAGACATTGTAGAATTCTTGACTATAGGATTGGAACCTATGGAGTTCACTACGTAGCAAAAGAAGCAGTTATTAGTAAAAGCAGCAGAATTCACCATCATCACAGGACATCTATACAAATTAGGACCGGATGAAGTGCTGCGCAGATGTGTGCTAAAACATGAAAATCCGTTTATATTGGCTGATGCACACTCAGGAGTGTCTGGAGGTCACTACGCAGGAAGAGCTATTGTGCATAAAAGATTAAGAGCAAGGCTATGGTGGCCTACACTCCACAAAGACTCAAAAGAACATTGCCGAAGTTGCAATGTGTGCCAAAGAACTGGAAATCCATCGCGAAGAGATGAAATGCCACTAAGACTGCAACTGACTTTACAAGCCTTTGATAAGTGGGAAATTGATTTCGTGGGACCTATTAACCCACCAGAAAAGAAAAATGGTGTAAGATATATTATCACTGCTATAGATTATCTCACCAGATGGGTAGAAGCTAAACCAGTAAAGGACTATAGCGCAATTACTGCCGCGCAGTTCATCTTTGAGAATATCCTTACCAGATTTGGATGCCCAAAAATCTTAATGAGTAATCAAGGAACCCATTTCCTGAATAGAACCATTGAAGCACTGACTGAAGAATTTCAAATATATCATCAGAAGAGTACACCATACCATCCACAAGCCAATGGAACTGTCGAAGCATTTAACAAAGTACTGGAAAATGTGTTGACCAAAGTATGTAACACAAACATAGATGATTGGGATCTGCGCATACCAATTGTATTATGGGCATATATAACAACTTGTAAGAAACTGACAGGCCATACACCTTTCAGGTTGGCCTATGGACATGAAGTTGTGATGCCGATGGAGTACATTGTACCAAGCTTAAGAATTGTTGCATTCACAGACATGGCAGACGGGGAGACATTGCAAGAAAGGATTTTACACTTTGTCGGATTGGAGGAAGATCGCTTCATTGCAGGCTTTCACCAGCAAGTGCAGAAGAATAGAGAGAAAGCATGGCATGATCGCCATATCAAGCACAAATTCTTCCAGGTAGGAGATCTTGTACTCCTATATGATATTAAGTTCATGAAATTTCTTGGCAAATTTAAAATGCATTGGCTTGGGCCATATATTGTTATGCATGTTACTAACGGTGGCACAGCTCAGTTAGCCACGTTAGCCGGAGAAAACTTACCAGGGCTGGTAAATGGAAGTAGACTAAAACCCTACCGGGATAGTCCTACTTCTCCGAACCCTCAGTGAAATGAAGTTGCGCAGAGAAGAAAAGAAGAAGAAGAAGAAGACGAAAAAAGTAAAAGCGCGCATATGCGAAGCTCAAAATGCAATTGCATAGATCAAAGGAAATACGAAGGATGCAAAGTTCCGTATGAAGAAATACACCACTGTGCAGTTAACCGCGCCGGAGTGATGAGAACCCATCCACGCAGTTCGATGCAACACATCAATATAGCCGTTAGAGATGAAAAGTGACTGCTATACAGTGTTTTGGAAACTATCCGTTTCTGCATTTAAGGAGGAATCGCCCGTTGAAGGCGTAGTTAAGGAAGGAAAGTACATGGATTCTGCAGGGATTTGGCCAAACGGTCATAGCTTTTAATGCTAATCTAACCGTTAAGGGACGCGGGTAAGGCTTCTAGTGCCTATAAATACCACAATTTTCATAGTGATTCGGTTACCACGATTTTCCAGCTTGAGTATTACAGATCATTCATAGACCTTCTTTAGTTTTAAAGTCGTGTTGTAAGCGGATGTCCAAAGAATCCACTCTAAGTGAAGTGCTGCACGAATTCAAACAAACTGGGACTGTAGAGTTGATGAGAACCCCTGCCAAGAAGTCTGTCCCAGAAAAAGGCAAGGGTTCACGCTGTTTGCCACGCCAACCTCCAGCAATGCAACACAAGGGAAAGAAACCTGCAGTTGAGATGTCAAAGCCGAAATTAATGGGCCGTAAGAAACAAGATTCCCCACCAGCAGACATAGAGCTGTGCATATACTTAAGACCAACCTATATATCTCCGCGAGCACCAGATGCACTAGCCTTGAAGCTTGCCAGAAACACCAAATATGACATACCGCTCCCATAGATGTCCACTCATGTCAAGCCACAAGAAAATTTGTTGGGCAAGCTCGTAGATTGCAAGTTTGAAGATTATGATTTACTGCAACAGCTCAAGGATCTCGACGAGCCGAAATACCTTCAATTTCAACCGGATAGATACATGTGCCGAAAAATGGACATGAAGAACAACCCACTGCTGGTAGCGCAAAGTTGGCTTTTCGAAGTCGTGGAATCAGGACTTCTGAACCTGCTGCGGATCCCACACTTCGACAGGAGTTCATAACTCAATGCAGTTGTGCGCACATTGATATCGCGCACACACCAAGGCTACCTCTGGATGGACATGAATGTTGATATCAGCATAAACTTGATCCATAGGATCACGTGACTAAGTAAGCGAGGTGGTAACCCTCGGAAGTTCTTTAGGGGCAAGACCTGGGACAAAGAGATCGCCGTGCAGATGAAGGAGGAATTCAATATCCCCAAAGGAAAACAAGGTTTCATCACAGAAGACCTACAAGATGATGCCACGCGGTTTGTAGTACAACTGCTTGGAGGAAAAGTCTTGCGGAAGGCGAGACCAATAGAAGTGTCAGCCGAGAAATTCACCTCGCTGCGAAGACAACACAGGGAGTAAAATTTAATTGGTCTCAATATTTTGCTAAACGGGTTATTGGACGATGTCCGCGACACTCAAATCAATGGCACCGCCTTTCATTACAGTTGGCTAATGGTGTTGATCTCCTTTGTAGGCTGGAAAGAACCAAAGAATTGTGTTGGTCTTTCCTCTCTCATCCAGGATTGCCGAGGACCCAGATATGCAAATCTCTGGGCAAGTATGAAGTCGGACCAACAACACGCCTTAAACGAAGTAATGTTCACATATTACGAACAGTTGTACGATGTCATTGTTCACACATCGTGCATATCAAAGCAGGTAACAACAAAATATATCTGCACTTTGAATTTTAAAGCTGACATGCATTTTGGTTTATATCTCACCAAAGGTACAACAGAAGAATCCATAGTGGTTCATCAACTTGATGAAGTTGGTATTGATCTGATGATGAAGGAGTGGTTAGATGAATGGAAGGTCGAAGGGCCGATGGTCATCGACTCAAACTCAAATGAAAGTACTCAGACCCCAACAAAGGTCATTGAAGAAACCGACGATGAGCAAGACAAAGGAGCCGGCGAAACTCAGACTATATCGGGAGGAAAAAGGAAGGAGCCAGAAAACTCGGTACTAGAGACAGGGAAGAAAAAGAAGTAGAAAGCCACAAAGCTCCCATCAGAAGCAAAGTTGCATGATGATGATTATGAGATCATCACAAGTAGAGACAGTGCATAACTGGATGAAGCGCTCACCCTAAAAGACAACAAAAATGAGAAGATTCAAGCTAGTCTACAAGAAAATCTCACCACCATGCAGGGCATAGCGGTGAAGATCGAACAGGTCCAGAAAGACTTGGTTCGGGAATCTGATTCAGAAGGAAGATCAGCTGACACACCTCAGCAAAAGAAAAAACCCTTGGCTCTAACCATGGCACTGTGAGCGCGCATCGTCTGCATGGACCCACTAAGCGTAATTTTTCCAAGTGATGAATTAACTAAAGGCGTGAAGAACCTACCACATGTGGATATTAATATCGTGATGTTGCCATTGGAAGGTCTACATAATCTGCACTTGCAGGTTGTGGAGTAAATCCACGACAGAGATATGGTGACTTTGGTCCAACACTAGGATCTACAAGCAAACTATAAGCAGTTGCAAGAAGAAAATGCGCAGAAGGCTAAGGACCTTGAAAGTGCGCATGAGCAGCGCTGAAGAATATAGGAGATTGTTGCTTCGGTCTGTGCAGATATACCGGAGTGTGATGAACAACCAAAAATCGCAGATACCATCATTAAGATCGGCTCGGTAGTAAGCAATCTTAAGGCTAAAATGACCGACATGGAGATAAACTACAAAGAAAAGCTTGCCAACATGGAAGCACAAAATCTCCCTAAGACACTGCCAGATCAAACAAAGATTAGAGCAGTAGAAGTCAAGGCTGTTGCAGAAAATATATCCAGCGAAATAGCTAAGTGCCAAACCTTGCTGGATGAAGCAACCCGAGTATGGACTATGCTACAAGAGGACCCTCAGCTGCTGCAGGTCCAGAACAACTTACACTACACACAAGCAGAGTTAGATTCTCTGAATGCGTAGATGAAGACCCTGCCGGCAATAGAGAGACTCTGAATATTTGTGGAAGTCAAGGAACTAAAGAGAGAACTCCAATTTTTGAGAGAAAGAGAGGCTGTGACCGCGGAAAAGTCACAGCCCCTCCAGAAAGAAGCTCTTGCCATCTCGTAAGAGATTAAAGAGAAATTGCAGGAACTCCACAAATCAGAGACGACAGTGCAAGAACGAGCTAAGGAATACTTGCACCAGAGGTGTTGGAAACTGTCAAGGTAGTTGAGCAGGAAGCTAAAGACACAGTTGCGAAGCTAAGCGCAACTTATCAAGAATTTACCACGAAGATAGCTTAGCAAGGAGAAGTACAGCCCAGTGAACCTACTGAGAGTTGCTCGGGGACGAGCCACATGTGGGTGTTAGGGGCCTGTTGGGTGCGGCCCAAGTTAAGACATTTTTGGACAAGATAGTTTTTGGAGCTGCGAAGTTACAGCGCAATGCAGCGTCGAAAAAGTAGAAGTTACAGCGCTGCGGAGATCCAATGTTGCGAAGTTCCAGCTCCGCGAAGATCCAGCGTGGAAAAATTTTGGACGGAAAACAGTACAAGTTCCGGTAAGATCGGTCGGCGATCTATTTTGGGGAAGATACTTCGAGATTCCTAGGAGGCGGGTAAGGAGTGGCGAAGAAGGAAAGCGACCGGTCGCACGAGCAAAGGTAACACTAAGTGAACCAGGCGCACGAAACCGTTAGAGAAGGAACATCGGGATGAAAGCGACCCATCGGCATGCGCTCGACAGAGGGGCTGAAAGTGACGTGACCATGCCCAGTCAGAAGATGCCAGAAGCCAGAGACAGCGTAGAGGGATGGCCACGACAATGAAGTCGCTATCATAGCCTAACAGATTTGGTTAGCGGGGTAACCGCACCATTTTGGGTACCTTAGGGTTTGTTTTGGCCCATATACATTGTAACAGATGTGACCTAAGGGAACAATCTATATAAAGGACAACTTTTGTAAGGGAAAGGGTTAATCTTCGTTTTGGTGATTGTTGAATATTGATCTTTGTTAAGAGACTATTTGTAAATAAGCTCTGCAGCTGTGTGCGCAAAGACCCATTGAAGAGAGAAGAGAGTCTGCAGCTGAGTGCGTAGACTGGAACAGTTGAACCCTTCCCAGTTATAATAAACAACAGTTCCTGTGGATGTAGCTCCCATCCTGGGGGTGAACTACGTTAAATCCCGTGTTGTGTGATGAGTTTTATGTGAATGTGTTATTTGCTTATGATGTTGTAGTTGCTTATGAACAATTATTCTTTCATGTTTGCACTATTTCCTATATTTCTGGAATGTGAATGACAAGATTAAAGTCTAGGTAATCCAGCTCTAAGTGAGATATGCAAGCATTAAATACTTGTGAATGTATGCATATTTCATTTCAAGAAGACATCGGATGCAGAATAATCTAAGTAATGTGTATGGATAAAGGCACAAGTTACGTAGTTGCACAGATCTGATGAATGCTGAAAGTATCTAACTGTCCAGCCGCGCAATCCTAGGTAGCGCAGCTGCCTTGTCTACTTGGTTCTTTCGCAGCGCGAGTCCTGTAGCGCGTTGTTCATTAGTCAGAGAACCTGAGAAGGGAAGAATCTCCGCGTCACAAGCCAATCCAAACTGCGCATTACCCGGTTGTGGAAACTTGATTCCACAACCTCCCCATAACTTCACCTCAGGTGAGACCTCAGTCTGCTCGCAGACTCTTGCCGAAAGGGCTGGTGAAAAGGGGTTTTGTTAGTTCCCTGAAACGCGCAGAACCTGCATCTATCTGAAAAGTTTAAGAACAAATACGAGCCAACAAGTTCGTACATTTGAAGAAGTTGTAGGGCTACTACATCAAGAACAACAACAACTCAAAAAAATGAACTTGCAGAACCAGATATTGCTTTTACAGGAAAACACAAAGGAAGAGGCCGTACAAAGGGATGATACAATTGGCATCCCATATGGATGCATAATTCTTCATATCAGACAGATACTTCTCAAAGTTCTAAGCATTGCAATTATTGTAGTAAGAATAATCATAATGAAGAAGAGTGTTATCTTAAGCAAAGACATGAAGATGATCAAAACAAAGGTAGAGTATATAATAGAGGACAAAGTAGAGGGGGAAGACATCACATTCTGTTGATGTATTTGTAACTTCAGAATGTATTTCATATATGTATATTGTATTCCTATGGAGATGTTATTATTACTCTATAAGGAAGTGTTTGTATTCCTATAGAGATGTTATTATTCCTCTATACGAAAGTGTCGTCATTTATATTGTAAGTGTCGTAACTTATACTTGATGGGTTATTCGACCACCTTGGCGGGGTCGGCCCTGTATAAGTCATGTGGGTCAAAGGGTTATTAGACCACCCTCTTGGGGGTCGTCCCTTTCAGCATTATGTTATGTGGTTAAGTTAAGGCCGACCTAGTAAAGGTTATTAAGCAAGTCAATTCAAGTATAAATAGAGTGCGGGAGGCACCCTATTTGATGATTCTATTATTCTCTCACACACTCACTGGAGAGTGGTGCACTAGTGGAGGAGGAGAAGCTCTTGCTAGGAGTATATCTATTATGCTTGGGTTGTATCATTTCTCTATCTATCTCTAAGGAAGTTGTGGGGTTTTTCACCTTTATGGTTTTCCCCAGTGAAACTCTGTGTGTCTATTGTTTCTTATGTGCTTGCATTATTATATCCATGATTGATATGCTATACATGTTGTTCTCTCAGTTAATATCCTAGATCAGATTGAAGTAAATTCTGAAAAACTAACATGGTATCAGAGCTAGCCTGAAAGAAGGCATGGTATGGCATTTATGACACTTGTTGCACTTGTGAAGCTAGGGCTTGATATAGAAAAAACCAGTCATCGTAGCACTTTCGCTATAAATATATTTTGGCGAATTTTCAGGATATGAAACTGTTACAGGTCGAAGATAAGATCCCAATGTACCTTGTGTCCAAAGAACAACTTCTAATTCGTTGTACTTTGTGTTTTAGGATCTATACAATCTAGGGTTTCTGCCTCTTCCAGATCTCAGTCATAAACAGTTGACCTGGGAAAAAAGGTCACAACTTGGGCTAGGAAGCTCCAAATGAAATTTCGTAAAAAGTGACAGGTAGGGCACAGATGGTACTTTCCCAGGACGAAGGTTCAGAGGCCGAAAATTAACCAGTGACACGTGGCACTCCGTACAAGTTCACTCTCCTATTTTATCCCATAAACAGGTCACGTTGTGACACTTGGCATAAATCCCTCTCAGAGAATCCATTTGAGGTTAGACCTATGGGGTTGGAAAGATAACAGGTTAGTCTACCACAGGAATAATTTTCAGACCCTGTAGATCTGAAATTTCGGAGTTACACCAGAAACAATCAGGTGCATATTTCTATCAAAACAGAATTGGATTTTGAGCACCTTCATTCATGGCTCCAGGAATTTAGGGCTTCAGAGAAAGTTGGAAATTTTGTAATTGGAGACCATGGCTGGATGATCCTCATCAAAATCGAAATTTAGAGACCAAGATGTAATTTTTTGGTTGGGTAGAAGGTCGGACTTGATCAAACCCTAGTTCGAGACTTTGATCGGAAAAGTGAAAAATTAGGGCTTCTGCAAAAATGAGAATTTTTGAAATTTGTGACCATAGATGGAAGCTCCTTGGAAAAATCGAAGTTTAGAGCTTTAGATCAAATCATTTGGTTGGGTGAAGCTCCAGGAAACTCAAACCCTAATTCAAGGTCCTCCCTAGTGAATCCGAAAATCTAAAAAGCATTTTTGAGGGGTGAAACTTTGCAGTTTTCAAATTCTGAGTACCAACTTGACCAGCTCAGAAAGGCGCATCTTTCTATCCTTTCAGAAGTTTGAAATTCAAAGTTTGAATTTTTAGGGTTTTTCTGACAAACCCTAATCCAGCTCCAGATCTAGTTTCTGCAAATCAAGTGGATTGAGTTAATCCTAGAAGAGAATGGATTGGTCACCTGGATAAGTGAAGAAGTTCCAGTTTCAGAGGGAGATGAGGCTAAGGCCTTACATAAGAAGATTACAAGCAATCTCGACAGGTATGACTTATCCAGGTATGTTTCGAGATCTGTTCATGATTAAGTTTATGGTATGTTTGTCTTCATTAAGGTTAATACAATCTTGATTAACTTTAGACTTGTTGTATCACCTTAACAAAATTATGAATGCAGACATTCATTGATTAGGGTTTTGAAACTTATGATTGTACTAATGCATTGTGGTGTTGTATGAGGTTGATGTTGTCCGCTAACATGAAAGGTACATCAAGAAAGACAAATCATGTTCTAGTTCAAGAACATATGACCATGGTGACATGAAGACAAAATATTCATCCATTGTCATGGATCACATAGAAGATCTACTTACGAGGTATGTATAACTTGGTTCTATAATGGTTAACCTATGTAGGTTACTAGCACAAGTCATTGAAGAGAACAAGAAGACATTATACGGGTATGTTAGACATAACTAGCTAGCATGCTAATCCATGTATGTTTTTCCTATATCAAGTTAGAATCCTACCTTGTGTTTGTAAAATTAGTCACAACAGATCTAATGAACAAGTAAATCAATCACAACAGATGAATATAGAAAATATGGTGTAAAACTGTGCAAAACATGCAGCAGTGCTTAATATCCCAGAAAGGGTGAATGAATTACAATAGAATACAATATCTGTCAATGAGCAATTCGAATTGACTTAGTAGGCCATTCGAATCACTGAATGGAGTAGCTTGACTCCAACTAGGAGTCCTCATCATCAATCGGTGGTGGTCATCAATGCATAAGAACCAGTCATCCAGGTGTCAATCTGAGTCTAACTAAGTGTAATAAGTGTAATTGAAGTGTGTAGCATTGATTAAGGAGAGGGAGGCTCAGTGGGGGCGCATGGGAGGCTAACTGAAGTTAGAACAAGTCATCTAGTCAATCTGGAGGTCCAACGGAAGTGAAACAGTCAGTCGGGAGTGAAACTAGCCTCAAATCAGGGAGAATCGGAGCTAACTGAGTGTAACTGAAGTGGAATTGCAGTGGTAGGTGAACAAGTGCGCCCTTCTCTGGCAGTAGGTGAGAAGTGGGAGCCTTTCAGCCTAGGAGGGCTAAAACTCTGTAGTAAGTGGCTCCCGGGTGCTAGAATGAGGTGGCTAAGGTGCTGGAGGCATCAAACTGGTGACTGGGATGCATGCAAGTGCATGCAGGTGCATGCAAACCCTAGATTTTGCATGCAAACCCTAATTGCATGAAAGATCCTGAAAAAGATGATGTGGATATCCGAACACCCCCCCTCAAGCTAGACTATGATGTGCCAACAAAAATAATGTGGGGCCCTGGTAACTAAGACCAAAGGTCACCCCAATACAATAATCCAAAAAATGCTGAAAATAAACTAAGTGAGGAAAGAGGGAAAACCCAGTGGGAAGAAAGCCCCCCCTCAAGCTAAAGCATAATAATGAATCAATCTGTCTCCACCATGATGGAACTCACCCCCAACAGTGAACGGAGGTAAGAGAACTTCTTCTCAGTGAAGCTCTTGGTGAAGATGTCTGCAATTTGCTCATCAGTAGGGCAATATTGCAGAATGATGGTGCGGTCATGCACCAACTGTCGAATGTAATGCATATGAATCTCAATGTGTTTGGTCCTTTGCCGCTGAACTGGATCTGTGGAGATCTTGATAGCACTTTGATTGTCACAAAATAGGACAGTCGAAGTAGTGCCACCAAAACCAAACTCGGAAAGAATACCCTGCAACCAAACTGCCTGAATGCAGGCATTGACTGCCCCTCGATACTCTGCCTCTGCTGAAGAAAGTGCAATGGCTGCTTGATTTTTGCTGGACCAGCAAACAGCACCATGACCAATCATGAAAACATAACCGGAAGTGGACTTCCGATCAATGCTATCACCTGCCCAATCTGAATCAGTAAAACCAATGAAATCTAGCTCAGAATCTGCAGCATAATGTATGCCAAACTGTCTCGTACCTTGCACATACTGCAAGATCCGCTTGGCTGCTCGCCAATGAAGCTCATGTGGCTGCTGCATATATCTTGACACGACACTCACGGCATATGAGATATCAGGCCGTGAGTGTGTCAAATAAAGTAGTGAACCAATCAACTATCGATACATACTGCAATCTGCAAGCGGTGTGGAATCTCCCTCCTCAAGACTGATTCCTGAGAGGAATGGGAATGGGTCTGCCTTACATTCAGCCATATTAAACTTCAATAACAGGCCGGAAGCATATTTTTGCTGAGATATAGTGATCCCATCAAAATTTTGAGCTATCTCGAAGCCCAAAAAATGACTCAGCAAGCCCAAATCGCTCATGTCAAAAGCTAGATTTAAGGCAGATTTTAGCTTGTTTATTGAAGTAAGTGTGCTACCAGTAATGAGCAGATCATCAACATAAAGTACAATAACCAACAAATTACCTTTAACTCGCTGAAGATACACATTCGGATCAGATTTGCACCTTTGGAAATTCTGAGAAAGAAGGAAGGAGTCCATCTTTGCGTACCAAGCTCTTGGGGCCTGTTTTAACCCGTACAAAGATTTCTTCAATCTACAAACCAATAATGGATCTGATGTGTAACCCTCTGGTTGCTGCATATAGACCTCTTCAGCAAGGTCTCCATGTAAAAATGCACTCTTCACATCCATGTGGTGCACTTCCCAGTGCTTGGATGCGGCAATAGCTAAAACAAGGCGGATGGAATCCATCTTTGCAACCGGTGCAAAGGTCTCAATGTAGTCCACTCCTTGGACTTGGGAGAAACCTTTTGCCACCAACCTTGCTTTATATTTGCTGATAGTGCCATCAGCAGCAAATTTAGTACGGTAGACCCATTTACACTTCACTAATTTTCTTCCAGGTGGAAGAGAAACTAGCTCCCATGTGTTGTTCTTTTGAAGAGAACTGTACTCTTCATCCATGGCACTTTTCCATCTCGGATATCGATGAGCAGAATAGTATGATGTAGGATCTGAACCAGCCATCAAATAAAAAATCTCAGGAAGAAATGGATCAGCAATAGAAAGAGCCATACCTGCTCTTTGAAAGTCTCCTCTTGTTCGTCTCGGATCAGCAGGATTTCCAAGATTCGAACCAGCAGAATGTAGAGTGTTTTGGGCCCACTTTGGTAACTGAGGAGGATCATAATGGTCAGATTCCGAACCTGATATGTCATGATCATCATATGCTGCTACAATATCAGAAATATCAGAACTCATACCTTCATTATCGCTGCTCGGATCTTCTTCTGGTGAAGGCGGTGAATCAACAGTCTTCTCCTCGACTAGTTGCAATTCTTGAAGTGGTTCTTCAAATTGCACACTGCGCTCTATGAATATCTTTTTAGATCTGATATCCATGAGTTTATATGATTTTGATTCTTCCCCATATCCTATCAATATGCACTTGATACTTTGTGGATCCAAAGCTCGTCTCTTCTCAGAAGGAATTCTAGCCCATGCAGTAGAGCCAAAAACTCTCAAATTTGACATATCCGGTTTGTGACCAAAGAATGCTTCGAAAGGAGTCATACCTTTCACGGATGAATGTGGAACACGGTTCTGTTTATATGCAGCAACATTGATTGCTTCAGCCCAAAGATCTGCAGCCAAACCTTTTGATTCAATCATGCATGTAGCCATCTCTTTCAGTGACCGATTTTTCCTTTCCGCTACACCGTTCTGCTAGGGTGTGTAGGGAACTGTATGTTGGATCTTAATTCTGCTTTGGGCACAAAGTTGCAGCAGCTCGAACTTGATATATTCCCCACCATTATCAGATCTAAGAGCTTTGATCTTGCTCTCAGTGGTGGTCTCAACAGAAGCCTTAAAATCCTTGAATTTTCCAAGCACTTCTGACTTGTTTTTGAGAAAGAATACCCATGTAAAGCGGGAAAAATCATCAATAAATGTCAAAACATACCTTGAACCATTTAATGACATATGGAGCAGCGGACCACTGATATCAGAATGGATCAATCCCAAAATAGTAGAAGCTCTGCTAGCTTTGCCGCGGTCGAATCTGTGCTCGGGGTGCTTCCCAATGATGCAACCAGTGCATATTCCCTTCGAGGAACGGAGTTGTGGAAGCCCGTCTACCATGGATTTGTTTGATAACAGCAGCAAATACTTATAATTAAGATGTCCAAATCTTTCATGCCAAAGCCTACTAACCTCATTACCATGTGTGCGAAGAGCAGTGGGCTTTGCAAGCGGAATAAAGTGTGAAAACTCATAGCATTTTGCAGTGTGATTTGCCTTTCCGACTGCAACTAGTCTTCCACTTTTGATATCAGAAATTTCAACTGTATTAGGGATGAATGTAACTTGCTTTGGTTCACCAGTATGTGTCATTTGATACACAGAAAGGAGATTTGAAGCCAAGGAAGGCACATAGAGAACATTCTGAAAGCTTCCATGTTCTACATGAATCGTACCTTTGCCCTTTGAAGAAATTTTTGAGTCATCTCCCAAATGGATGGGGATGGAGCTGTTTGGATCGAATGAGGAAAAAGAATCAATATTTGCAGCCATATGATTTGATGCACCCGAATCTATCAAGAGAGTAGTGGGCTTCGAAACCGTTGCCATGAGTGCTTGTCCTCTTTCATGATCATCATTCCTATCCTTCTTCCTTGCACCGTCAGGAAGGGTTATGTTGTTCTTTTCCAAAAGGAGGGCCATTTGATCTATAGTCTTCTTCATACATGAACTTTCGGGATGAAAGCCACGGTTACAATAAGTACATTTAGATTTTTGGTTACCTTCTTTGCCCTTTTGCTTAGATTTCGAACTGGATGGTGCATCCGTTTGCTTGCCTTTGTCTTTTTGCTTGTGAGGCTCGAATTTGGGCTTCTCCTTCTTTTGCTTTCCTTTACCATTCGAGATCTTGGGTCCTTGAACATATAGGGCTGAATCTTTGGAGCTTATGGACCCCATTTGAATCAACTTGTCATGCTCTTTTGTGACGGACTCAATGAAGGCATTCAAGGTAGGCATCTTCCAATTCGGGGTAGTTAGCCGACCGGAATTGAAAGTAGAGACAAATACCGAATAATCTTTCCCAAGCTTGCTTAGAATGGAGAGGATCAATTGTTTATCCTCTTTGATAACTCCACTGTTCTTCAATTGCAAGTTCAAGTTCTTGAATTTTGTGAAGAATTCATTGATGGTCTCCAAATTCTCAGGACTAAGGGCAATCAATTCATTCTCTAATTGAAGAGCCCTAAGCTCATCCTGCTTGCCAAATAGTGTTTCAAGTTGCTCCCATATAGCTTTTGGAGTCTTCAATCCGCTGAGATGGAAGTGAAGATCTTTGGAGATGGAGAGACAAAGAAGACCATAAGCTTCATCAAGCTTGTTGTAGTGTTTGGTTCGATCTGACACATTGTTTGGCTCCAATTCAAGACCAAGAGTGACTCGGTAGTAACCTTTTGAACGTAATATGATCTCCATATCATCTTTCCAATCAAAATAATTGAATGGGGTGAGGATAGGCTTTGAAGAAGAGTATTCCATTGCTAGGAGCGAGTCAAACTGATGTAGATGAGCTTGCATGCAGAGAGTAGCGAATGCAAAAGAGGAGTTTGCATGCACAGTATAGTGAATGCAAGAGAGGAGCTTGATAACCTGCAAATCACAATCAAACCAAGAACTGTAAGGTCGAACAATCCACCCTTTTAGAGTTGCATCACACCTGGGATTGGAGATCAAACAATGTTGAATGGGTCCAATGTATCATATCTAGGAATTATGTGGAAACTCAAGCTTCTGGAGTGGTATTGGAAGTATTTTTAAGCTTTACATGCACAGGAGCGAATGCCCTGAGATATCTCATGCCAAAACTTTTTGTAATTTGAGCAATTCAGTCAAATCTTCTTGTAGAAACACCTGTAGAAAAGAGATCTTGTCCCTGCAATGGCTCTGATACCATGTAAAATTAGTCACAACAGATCTAATGAACAAGTAAATCAATCACAACAGATGAATATAGAAAATATGGTGTAAAACTGTGCAAAACATGCAGCAGTGCTCAATATCCCAGAAAGGGTAAATGAATTACAATAGAATACAATATCTGTCAATGAGCAATTCGAATTGACTTAGTAGGCCGTTCGAATCACTGAATGGAGTAGCTTGACTCCAACTAGGAGTCCTCATCATCAATCGGTGGTGGTCATCAATGCACAAGAACCAGTCATCCAAGTGTCAATCTGAGTCTAACTGAGTGTAATAAGTGTAACTGAAGTGTGTAGCACTGATTAAGGAGAGGGAGGCTCAGTGGGGGCGCATGGGAGGCTAACTGAAGTCAGAACAAGTCATCTAGTCAATCTGGAGGTCCAACGGAAGTGAAACAGTCAGTCGGGAGTGAAACTAGCCTCAAATCAGGGAGAATCGGAGCTAACTGAGTGTAACTGAAGTGAAACTGCAGTGGTAGCTGAACAAGTGCGCCCTTCTCTGGCAGTAGGTGAGAAGTGGGCGCCTTTCAGCCTAGGAGGGCTAAAACTCTGTAGTAAGTGGCTCCCGGGTGCTAGAATGAGGTGGCTAAGGTGCTGGAGGCATCAAACTGGTGACTGGGATGCATGCAAGTGCATGCAAACCCTAGATTCTGCATGCAAACCCTAATTGCATGCAAGATCCTGAAAAAGATGATGTGGATATCCGAACAGTGTTAGGATCTTATACTGTTGTATGGCTGATAATGATTATTCATGAAGTTATAAATGTAAGTAATCAAGGGTTTATGCATGTTATGTCTCTTACCTTGATTGATGATATGACTAACCAGAAAAGTCCTTTGGTCAAATAAGAATATGCAGTATTCCTTGAAACCTTGAATACTAATGTTTATTATCTGTGTTTGAAATGATCATGACTATACATGTTTAAGATTATTGTGTTTTGATAGTATTGAGATTATACTAATGAATGTATGTATGAGACCTCGAGGATAACACAATTATGATACTAGTAAGTATGCATAAGTGATCGATGATGGATATAAGTTCAAGGACAGGTAATCCAGGAAGCAAAGATCAAGAGGGAGCACACTCCAGTAGTTCTTGCAAGGAAGAAAATATTGAGAGGGAGTCCACCCTACAAACCAAAGATAAGTATTTGAATTGTCATTTCTTTCATATTTGTTTGTTTAAATAATATTGTTCAATGATGTATATGCTTATGTTCCTAGACATAGGGTGTGTATTATGCATATTAAAATAATTGCATTAATGAACAATATACTACTAATATGCATGTGATGGGTAAGTGGCCTATGGCACTGTACAACATTCCATTGCTACTTATCTAGAATGAAACCTCTTTGCTGACATGTTAGGAGTTGTGCACACTCTTAACAATGTTCTGGTAGAGATTGGAAGGCATCTAGAAAGTTACAGGATATGGATAAATGTTGGATTGAAGCATTGGCTACGATAATTGCATGACTGTATGACATATGCCTTTATGTATAAGACTTTGTTCTGTAAACTATGAGAAGTTTCTACTCATGCAATTGAATTTGACTTGTAGGAAAGATCGTGTACAATCACCTACAAAAGAAGGACTACAACATTTGTTCCAGCAAATGAAATTCAAAGAAAACTATCTATTGAAGATATTGAAGAATCTGAAGTTCCCAGGATTCGGGATGCAGTAATGGAAGAATGCCATGATCAAGGAATACCAGTTGATCATGAAGAATGATGTTTGGGATGTGGTCCCAAGACTTGAAGGGAAGTCAGTTGTGACTTGCAAGTGGATCTACAAGATCAAGCATGCTGCAGATGGCAGCATAGAGAAATACAAAGCAAGTAATGAAATGGAAGATACACCAGATGGATGTCAAGATAGCTTTCTTGCTTTGTGTTCTTCAGATTAATGACACTTCAAGGAAGAAGTGATGGACACATTTGTAGGAGCCATTCCAAGCATGGTGAGAGGAGGATCCTTCCCATGGCTGTGTATATAAGTGCCGTGTGAAGAGCATCAGGACGATGCTCTAGTTACTGCTCTGTATGCATCATGTTGGATGCTTGTTATGATAAGTTGGATCATGTATATGTATATGCATCATGTTGGATGTTGGATATGATCAGTTGGATCATGTATTTGTATATGTATCAGGTGGATACATTGTATGATCAGGTAGATCATGTATGATGATATGTATCAGGTAGATCATGTATGATGATATGTATCAGGTTGATACATTGTGTGATCAGGTAGATCATGTATGATGACATGTATAAGGTAGATACTTTGTATGCATCAGGAGGACGCAGTGTATGATCCGGATGATCATGGATGATGGTCTTCAGGGTGTTGCTCTAGATGATATGCATCAGGATGATGCTGTGATGATGATCAGGATGATCATGTGATGATGTATCGTCAGATGATTGGGTCCTTGATGTACCTGACGAACACGAGACCAGATATTTGCTTTGCGGTGAACACATTGAGCTAGTTACTGATGGGTCCCAGAGGTGTTCACCTGGTTGTTGTAAAGCATATTCTGAGGTACCTGAAGGGTACGGTTGATTATGGGCTCAAGTATGATGCGAATCAAAAGTTTAACCTGGAGGGTCATGTTGATTCAGATTGGGCAGGCAATGCTGCAGGTAGGAGGAGCACTTCTGGGTTCTGCTTCAGTATGGGATCAGGTGTGATCTCTTGGTTTAGCAGCAAGCAGTCCCGTGTGGCACCGAGTACAACTGAACCAGAGTATGTTACAGCTTGTTCGGCTAGTTGTGAGGCATTATGGCTTAGGAAGCTATTGTATGAGTTATTTGATCTCCCAATGGATGCTACCTGTATCTTCTGTGACAACCAGAGTTGTGTGAAGTTGTCGGAGAAACCAATGTTCCATGACAAGTTGAAGCACATTGAGATCAAGTATCACTATATCAGGGATATGGTGCAGAGAGGAGCAGTGAAGCTCCTGTATGTTGCGACAGACGAGCAGATAGCCGATGTGTTGACCAAGCTGCTTTCTAGAGTGAAGTTTGAATACTTCAGAGGGAGACTTGGTGTACTTCAGATCGAGATACCTTCCAAGAGGAAGTGATGAGTCTGGAGACACAGATGCAAACGAGCCATTTTCACATAGTGGTAGGTTCATCCTCCTATGGTGTAGATGTAAGGGCTGGGCCATTCTCACATAGCGGTAGGTTCGTCCTCCTATGGTGCAGATGTAAGGGCTAGGCCATTCTCACATGGTGGTAGGTTCGCCCTCCCATGGTGAGTTGTAAGGGCTGAGTGGGATTTTTCGACATGGTGGTAGGTTCGTCCTCCCATGGTCGTTGATGTAATTGCTGAGCTTTTTCGACATGGTGGTAGGTTCGTCCTCCCATGGTCATTGATGTAATTGCTGAGCCATTCTGACATGGTGGTAGGTTCGTCCTCCCATGGTTGTTGATGTAAGTGCTATGAGCCTTTCACATATGGTAGTAGGTTAGTCCTCCCATGCTGGTGAGTGTAAGTGCTGTGTGTGTGCATCTGGGTTGTGCTCCGTGGACGATGACGATGATCTTAAGATGATGATGTGACAGTATGGTACATATGTTTTGCAGAGGCATATGATCAGTCCTAAGATGCTCTTGCAGGTTTTGCAGAGGCAATGTAATTAGTCCTAGGAGATCTTGCAGGTTTTGCAGAGGTAGTGTAATTAGTCCTGAGGTGTACCTAATTGATGGCTTGCTCGCTGAGATGACATGATCAGTATGATCATGAGTATCAGGATGATACTATATGGCCGTGGACAGGTTGTGCAGTGGCATGTAAAAGGTCCTGGGAGATCCGATAGGTTGAGCTGTGTACTCGTAATCAGTCCTGGGATGCTCTTTCGAGGTTTTGTTGACTCACATAATAAATCCTGAGGATTCCACAGTATGGCCAGTGATGATGAAGACCTACAGGTGGTGGGCCTACGTCCAGCATGAAAAATGGTTGGCTCTATAGAACTTCCTATGACGAGTAGATTGGAGATTGATTGAGACAGCAACAATAGTGATGATGATTCGATGACAATGATCCAGTGATGATGATCCAGAGAAGAAGACTTGTTCTAGCAGATCTGTGTCGAGAAATACCTTCCTAGTTAAGAGGGAGTGTTGATGTATTTGTAACTTCGGAATGTATTTCATATATGTATATTGTATTCCTATGGATATGTTATTATTCCTCTATACATAAGTGTTTGTATTCCTATAGAGATGTTATTATTCCTCTATATGGAAGTGTCGTCATTTATATTGTAAGTGTCGTAACTTATACTTGATGGGTTATTAGACCACCTTGGCGGGCCAGGCCCTGTATAAGTCATGTGGGTCAAAGGATTATTAGACCACCCTATTGGGGGTTGGCCCTGTCAACATTATGTTATGTGGTTAAGTTAAGGCCAACCTAGTAAAGGTTATTAGGCAAGCCAAGCCAAGTATAAATAGAGTGCGGGAGGCACTCTATTTGATCATTCTATTATTCTCTCACACACTCATTGGAGAGTGGCACACTAGTGGAGGAGGAGAAGCTGTTGCTAGGAGTATATCTCTTATGCTTGGGTTGTATCATTGCTCTATCTATCTCTGAGGAAGTTGTGGGGTTTTTCACCTTTATGGTTTTCCCCAGTGAAACTCTGTGTGTCTATTGTTTCTTGTGTGCTTGCATTATTATTTCCATGATTGATATGCTGTGCATGTTGTTCCTTCAGTTAAGATCCTAGATCAGATTGAAGTAAATTCTGAAAAACTAACACATTCATTTTGTAGAGAGTCATACTGTGGTTCCACAAAATGAAACTACCATTGATTTATGGCTTCTCATATTGACTTCTCTATCTCTTAATGTTTTTGGTATATTGATTTGGGGGGCACAAAACATATGACTGGTAAGCAAGAAGTTTTCTCCAAACCTGCTCCCTGTGATAATGAGATCAACATTCTTAGGAATGACAACATTCATGAGGTACAAGGAAGAGGTGAAGTACCTATGCAAGTTTCAGGAGATTAATTTTGCAAGGGGGGCAATTGTTTCCTCATAATCTATACCTTCATGTTGTGCATATCCTTTTGCAACTAACCTGGCTTTGTATTTGTCAATAGATCCATCTAACTTAAACTTAGTTTGATATACCTATTTGTAGCCTATCAGTTTCTTATTTGGAGGTAATTCAAAAAAAATTCAAGTGTTGTTTTTCAATAAAGCATCATATTCTACTTGCATGGCTTCTTTCCATTCTTGTTTCTGATTCCCTTCATTAAAATAAACTAGATCAAAAGAATGCACAACTTCACTCATCAAAGCAAGATTTACCTATTGTGGGGATTTTGACCTTATTCTCCTCTCACCCTACTACATCTCATCTAACTTTGCTCGACATTTAGGCTTTAGCCTAATGTATTTGTCATTTGACTCATTTCTCCTTCAATCAACATGTTTTTTACTCTAGCCTATGATTTTTTTGTGAACACTTGTCGAAAGCTGTTGCCCACTATTTCATTGTCTCTGCCTACCGCGAGACACCAATTTGTTGTCTCTACCTACCATGAGAGGGGTGTTAAACGCAGTTGTATTGGAGCATGTTGTGTGAGGGTCATCTTGGTCATTTGTTAATTGTTGGAGCTTGTAGTGAGGGTCAACGCATTGATGTGGTGGTTTGACATTTGTTGGAGCTTGCTGTGAGAGGCTTGAGCTCTAAGGAGGGTGGAATCGTGGACCATAGGCCCTAAGGTTCTTTCTATTGTTGCTACCAACTAGAGAGTAGGGTCGTGGACTATACAATGTAGGGTTGTTGGAGAGTAGGTCAATTGTTGTGTGAGGGGACTGTGTCTGCCAAAGAGTAGAGATTGTACACTGTTGGAGGGCTACAAAGGGATCTTGAGATTAGATGATCTATATCTTTTGAATTTTTAATTTTCTAAATAGAATGAGAAATACAATAGTGATAGTCTATAGATGACTTATGAATCGTGATTTATGATGTTACATTGCTATTTATTAGATTATAAAAGTTTAAAACTTCAATGATTTTTGTTTCAATTTTCATGTATTCTAATTAATTTTTTTAGTATTCCTAAGGGGGGACCCTGACATCCCCCTTGACGTTCCCAAAAATTTGGACAGTACTTCTACATAAGCCGCTCCTACATCTCTGTGTCCCAAAAACTTGGTGGAACATTGGCTTTTATGATTAAAAAGTATAAAGGTGAAGAAATCCACTAATGAAATGAATCAACATGTTTAACTTATTTTCTTTGGGCCTAGTAAGTATATGAGATCATGATATTTGATATTTGGAAAACCATAGATGTCTGTATTGGGAAATGATCTAAAATGCTACATTGAGTACATGATAGAGCATTCATTGTGTGTTAAATACACAGTCGAATTTGTGTTCATGATTCATGAAGAATTGAGATTGCATTGATGAATTTGCTTTGTTTTTTACAAATAAAAAGAATAAAGCATAAGATATCCATTAATGAAATGATTTGGAATTTTTAACTTCTTTTCTTTGGCCCTAGTACTTATATGAGATCATAATGCTGAGTACGTCATGGAATTTTTTGCATGAGCCCACTTCACAGTGAAGCACCCACCGCACTTTGACCTCATGACATGGCCTAGGAGCAAACTGCACTTTGCTAATCGGTCTAGACTCTACACCAAGCTAAACTAAACATTTACCTTTTAAATTTTGTTTGCTTGCCCTTGCCCAAGAGTTGAGTAAACATATACACCAATTTTGGCTTCAAAGTTACATCGACATCCTTCTTATTGATGGTTTTTTAATTGAAGTTGAAAGAATCATAATCCTTGCTAGGACTTGCGAGGACTATGAAATCTTGAATGTGTTACCCATCGATTTCAGCAGAAAGAGTTCCATGTGTGTAATCTAAATTCAAATATTATTTGTTAACTAGCTACAAACCAACACGGACAACAAATATAAGAGATTCCTAACAATTGTTTTGGCACACTCTATGGTGAATATTTAACATATTTTAAACATCATCATATAAGCACACTTTAGGTGCATTACCTACAATAGAAAGAATATTCTAGAAGAGTCTATAACCATTTGTGGGGGCCTTTTGAAGGTAATCTCGGGTAATGAAATTCAGCCTAAATGCTACTTATAAACCATTTGAGGATGATCATAGCTTCAAACAATGAAATGGAGAAGGAAAAGCAATCGACATGCATTGCAAGTTGTATAGCAAACATACCTTCCTAGCAATGATTCAAAATTGAGACCTTTATTTAGGGAAGTCCATCATTCTCAACATGATCCTGTAACAAACCATATGGCATGTCCTTACTCCCTCTTTTGCACACAATTGTAAAACAGGCACCCAACCATCAATTACTCAGGGAAGAAAATGGTCGGCTAACACTTCTCCTTTATAGGTTCTAAAAATGATCTAACATGCATCTTTTCTAACACATCAGATTTTCACAACATTCATTTGCACTGACAAGGACAATTGCTAGTCCTTAAATTTCATGAATTCATTAAGAAAAATAATTGTTGGAAGTGTTATTTAATCATCTATTGGTTCCATGTTTAACAATTTTAGCTACCGCCACCTTTGTTTATGTCCACTATTATCTTCCAGGGAATAGAAAAAAAGTGTTTTATGACTCATTAGGCACTCAGACTCAAAGTCATAAAATTGCATCTCCGACTGTGTAGAAATATAATCCTCTTCATCTACATAATAACATACATTTAAAACTATCATTCAGGTATTTTTGACATTAATCTGGTAGGCATAGGTAATCTTATGGACATGATAAAAAAAAACATATGATAGATAAGATAAGATAAGTTAAATTTATTAATGTCCAACAGATGACCACAAAAGTAGGTCAATGGGACTGTGTGGAACCATGATGTCAATACAAAGTGGGAGCACTAAGGCAGCTCCTATAAAAAGCAAAAAGTGAGACTCTGTTAAAATTCAATATGCTAAGACAGAAAATAGCAGCATTACATTCCATTTCACAATAATAGCATATACAGGATCACTGAAGAAACAACAAGCACTGCATAAACACAAGAGACACAGATTTATCCTGGGAAACCCTCATGGGGTAGAAAACCCAACAAAGCTTCCTCAATATAGATGACTAGCAAATACAAAAGATGTAACCCTGAGCATAAGCTCCTCCTTCTCCATAGCATACCTCTCTCTCATAAGTGCACCACTCTCAAGTGAGTGAGTGTGTGTAAAATGAAGAATACACCTCCTCTATTTATACACTACTCCGACTTGTCTTTTACACAAATAATGTAGGCTCGTATTTAACCATTGGGTTAAATACCCCACTACAACTGACTGGGACGACCCCTCTAGGGTGGTCTAATAACCCTTTGACCCACATAACACATACAGGGCTGACCCCCACTAGGGAAGTCTAATAACCCAAGTTACCACAATCTGACGGAGGAATAAACATCTCCGGATATACAATAAGATCTTCAAGGAGGAATGAAACATCTCCGAAATAATAAAGTACAAATATAATATTCTTTGAAGTTACAATAACTCAACACCCCCCCTTAACAAGAAGGATATTATAACAACATTTGCACGAGCAAGGAGTCATCAACGTCATACATGATACATCTATAAATCATTGGAAGCTTTCTCAACATCATTAGTAACTCAAGCAGTTACTGGAACATCTTCAATACTGGAACATCAACATCTTCAGTACTGAGTCTTATCTTCTACAGCACTCGAACAGCTACAACAACATCAACATATGGATCCTCACGATCAGCAGCATCGTCATCACACAATCATCAGCATTGTCATCATCTAGACCATCATGATCAGCAGCATCGTCATCACACGATCATCAGCATCGTCATCTAGACCATCACGATCAACAACATCGTCATCTAAACTATCACGATCAGCAACATCGTCATCTAGACCATCACGATCAGCAACATTGTCATCTAGACCATCACGATCAGCAGCATCGTCATCTAGACCATCACGATCGGCAGCATCGTCATCTAGACCATCACGATCAGCAGCATCGTCATCTAGACCATCACGATCAGCAGCATCGTCATCTAGACCATCACGATCAGCAACATCATCATCTAGACCATCACGATCAGCAACATCGTCATCTAGACTATCATGATCAGCAGCATCGTCATCTAGACCATCACGATCAGCAGCATCGTCATCTAGACGATCACGATCAACAACATCGTCGTCTAGACCATCACGATCAACAACATCGTCATCTAGACCATCACAATCAGCAGCATCGTCATCTAGACCATCACGATCAGTAGCATCGTCATCTAGACCATCACGATCAGCATCGTCATCTATACTATCACGATCAGCAGCATCGTCATCTAGACCATCACGATCAACAACATCGTCATCTAGACCATCACGATCAGCAACATCGTCATCTAGACTATCACGATCAGCAGCATCGTCATCTAGACCATCACG
This sequence comes from Larix kaempferi, assembly GCA_027924585.1. Taxonomy (NCBI): domain Eukaryota; kingdom Viridiplantae; phylum Streptophyta; class Pinopsida; order Pinales; family Pinaceae; genus Larix; species Larix kaempferi. The sequence continues at coordinate 7,286,921 of BSBM01000374.1, read as the reverse complement.
ATCAGCAGCATCGTCATCTAGACCATCAGTACAAGTATCCACACCAATACAAGTATACATCATCAATACAAGTATCCTCATCAATACAAGTATAAACATCATCAATACAAGTATCCTCATCAATACAAGTGTACATATCATCAATACAAGTATCCTCATCAATACAAGTATAAACATCATCAATACAAGTATCCTCATCAATACAAGTATACGCAATAGCAGCATACCCTGCAACACACATGATCCAATTACGGGATGATCAATCCCTCTCACTTTAGGACATAGGTCCAAGCATGATACAATCCTGATCCGCTTACGGGATGATCAGTCCCTCTCAGTTTAAGACATCTCTCATGTCTATGGATGATGCAATCCAGATCAACTTACAGGATGATCAATCCTTATCACTTTAAGACACCTCACAAAGTCTAGGGACGATGCAATCCCGAATCAACTTACAGGATGATTAGTCCTTATCACTTTAAGACACCTCACCATGTCTAGGGACGATGCAATCTCGAATCAACTTACAGGATGATTAGTCCTTATCACTTTAAGACACCTCACCATGTCTAGGGACGATTCAATCCCAAATCAACTTACAGGATGATTAATCCTTATCACTTTAGGACATAAGTCCAAGGACGATGCAATCCTGATCCACTTACGGGATGATCAATCCCTATAACTTTCTGACATAAGTCCAAGGATGATGCAATCCTATCACATACATTTTGAACCAAACGCTCAGGGACGATGCAGTCCTATCACGTCCACTAGGGACCACTTTCTCGGAGACATATGTCTACGGATCTCTTTTAGGACATGTGTCCATGGATGATACAATCCCCTTGTCCACTATGGACCACATTCTCGGAGACATCTGTCTACAGATCACTTTAAACTAAATTCCAGGGATGATACAATCCTCTCGTCCACTAGGGACCACATTCTCGGAGACATCTGTCTATGGATCACTTTAGAACTGAAGTCCAGGGATGATACAATCCTCTCGTCCACTAGGGACCACTTTCTCGGAGACATCTATCTACGGATCACTTTAGAACTGAAGTCCAGGGATGATACAATCCTCTCGTCCACTAGGGACCACATTCTCGGAGAAATTTGTTTATGGATCACTTTAGAACTGAAGTCCAGGGATGATACAATCCTCTCGTCCACTAGGGACCACATTCTCGGAGACATCTGTCTACGGATCACTTTAGAACTGAAGTCCAGGGATGATACAATCCTCTCGTCCACTAGGGACCACATTCTCGGAGACATCTGTCTGCGGATCACTTTAGAACTAAAGTCCAGGGATGATACAATCCTCTCGTCCACTAGGGACCACATTCTCGGAGACATCTGTCTACGGATCACTTTAGAACTGAAGTCCAGGGATGATACAATCCTCTCGTCCACTAGGGACCACATTCTTGGAGACATCTGTCTACAAATCACTTTAGAACTGAAGTCCAAGGATGATACAATCCTCTCTGTCGGCATCACCAATATAGGTATCCACATCATCGACCTCACTATCGATGCAGGAAATCTCGTCATAAGTGACCACATCATTCCCCCTCTTGAGGAGGGTCCTACCAAGCTTGTCTCAGAAAATACTCAAACTTTTCTTGAGGTAGAGGTTTGGTTAGTACATCGGTAACCTGTTACAAATTCAAACTTTATAGTTCCTTTCTGCACCATATCTTGTATATAGAAATGTCAGATCTCTATGTGCTTTGACTTATCATGGAACACTGGATTCTCTGTCATCTTGATACAACTCTGTTTGTCACATAGGATCACAGTTGGGTCTATCTCTAAGTCAAACAATCCTGAAGCCATACTTCTTCACAACTAGAAGAGCAAGCAACCATATATTCCGCTTGTGCTGAGAGCCACACTAGACTGCTTCCTGCTAAACCATGAGATCATGGCTGATCCTAGACAATAACATCCTCTTAATGTGCTCTTCCTGTCTGATACACTTTCTGCTCAATCAACATCTATGAAGCCATTTGAAGTCATGATCTCCAAGATAGCATAGATCAAAGTATATCATATCCTTTAGATGCCTCATCACATGCTTTTGCAACTATCAGGTGAACATATCTAGTTTCCACTAGATACTGACTCAAGGTGTTCTCAGAAAGGTATATATCTGGCCTGGTATTTTTCAGATACATCAACGACCCAATAATATGTCTGTACAGAGTTATATACACTAACTCTGATGAGTCATTCACTAACAGCTTCAAGTTGGAATCCATGAGAGTGGCCATTCCAACATATCAAGTCCTTTTGATATTTCTCGGCATACTTTCCCTGGTTGAGAAAGATTCCTTCTGAGCCTTTCCATACTTCTAGACCTAGAAAGTAATGCATCAATCTGAGATCTTTCATTTTCATTTCTGCAGCCATCTATTTGTGCCATCTCTCGTCAGATGGGTCTACTGATATGAGCCTCAACATCATTCGAACTCTGTGGTGAGTTCCTTCTTGCATCTATGTATAGAAACCATATTCAACCGTAGCAAAGGTTGAGATCCATATCACCCATGGTGATCATTAAGCTCATCAATTTACTATCGATCCTGGGAACCCATACAGAACCCGATTCACCCGTCTTCTTTAATTACATAATTAAGAGAATGGTCTTATCTAGTCACTTGGAGCAAACATCTCGTCATGATTCTCTTCCTCTTTCTAAGAGAATATTTTAGCCACGAGCCTTCTATATTATGTTTGATTTGTAAATATTCTTGTTGAACATCCATCACTTGTGCGGTGTTCATCATTCTCCATGATCTTTCCTACAAATCAAAATTAAGTACATGATTAGTAATACTTCATAATCATGAAATCATGTTGACATGATAACCTATTATGCATACAGATATCATTTGCATAGTTATGAAGCTATCTTGACCAATACTTTGGCACAAAACTTTTCCATATCCTGTATGCATACAGTGGCTATCTAGATGCCTTCCATCTTTACCAGAACATACTATCGAGAGTGTGCACAGCTCTCAGCATGCTAGCAAAGAGGTTTCATTCTAGACAAGCTACAATGGAATGTTTTGTCCAACTTACCAATCATATGCATATTAGTAGTATACTATTCAATGCTCTATGAATGTTTACACTCAGCATGAATACACATATGCATACAATCAATTTATTATTTCAAATAACAACTCAAATACTTATCTTTTATGTTTGTGTGGTTGCCTCCCGCTTGATCTTCTAAATGTCTTTTGAACTTCTATTCATTCTGTACCACTTTGCATGCTCAAGTGTGCACTAGTGTTATCCTCATGATCTCATGCACAAACATACATTCATTAGTATATTCTCAATATTATCGAAACATTATAATTCTAAATAATCTTGAATATGTATAGTCATGATCATTAGTATTCAGGGTTTCAAGGAAGTCTTCTTTTACTCATGCATATTCTTGTTTGATCATAGTACTCTTCTGGTTAGTTAAATCATCAAGATAAGAGACATAATATACATAAACCCTTGATTACTAACTTTATGAATAAGCATAACCAATCATACCAAGTATACTTATATAAGGGATCCTAACACAAGGTAAGATTCTAACTTGACATAGGAAAACATACCTGGATTAGTATACTTGCTTAGTTATGTCTAACATTCCTAGACAATATCTTCTTTGTTCTCTTCAATGATTTAGAGATCCTGTGCTAGAACCTGCATATCTCATAGGTTAAGCATAATATAACAAAGTAATACATACCTCGTAAGTAGAACAAAGATTATGGATGAGTCTTTGTCGTCATGTTGTCATGGTCATGGAACTTGATTTGTCTTTCGTGATGTACCTGTATCTTGTTAGCAGACAACATCAACCTCATACAACACCATAAATGTATTAGTACAATCATGTATCCCTAATCAATGAATGTCTTCGATCATTCACATGCATTCATACTATTACTTGGGTGATAAGACAATTCTAACATTAATCAAGATTGTACTAATAAATAATATGAAGACAAACACATTATGAACTTAATCATGAATCAGATTTCAAGACATACCTGAACCTCCTTAAGTCATACCTGTCGAGACTTCTTGTAGTCTTCTTATGTAAGGCCTTAGCCTAAACTCCCCCTGAAACTGGATCTGGAGTTTGATTAGGGTTTGCTAGAGAAACCCTAAAAATTCAATCTTTGACTTTCACACTTCTGAATGGATGGAAGGATGTGTCTTCTTGAGCTGATCAAACTAGCATACTTCAATTTTGAAATCTCCAAAATTTGACCCCTCAAAATTTGCCTTCGAAACTTCTGGATCTTCTGGACAGGATCCCGAACTAGGGTTTGATGAAGCCCAACCTTCTACCCAATAAAAAGGTTCGATGCAAGGCTCTAAACTCTTATTTTTCTGAGGAGCTTCCAGCCGTGGTTACAGACTTAAAAAATTCCAACTTTTGCTGAAGCCCTAATTTTCCATCTTTTCGATCAAAATCCCGAACTGGGGTTTGATCAAGCTCGGTCTTCTTCCCAACCAAAAAATTCGATCTTGGTCTCTAAATTTCGATTTTCCTGAGTAGCATTCAGCCGTGGATTATGATTCCAAAAATTCTAACTTTCTCTAAAACCCTAAATTCCGGAAGCAATGAATAAACGTGCTCCAAAAATAATTCTGTTTTGACAGAAATATGTACCTGATTGTTTCTGCTGTAACTCCGAACTTTTCGCTCCAAAGGGTCTGAAAACTTTTTCTATGGTAGCCTGACCTGTCGTCTTTCCATCCTGACAGGTATGAACTCAATTGGATTTTCTGAGAGAGAGTTATTCCAAGTGTCGCAACGTGACCTGTTTATGGGATAAAACAAGAGAGTGAACTTGTACGGCATGCCACGTGTCACTGGTTCAGCTTCGGCCTTTGAAAACGTTTCCTGATATATTTTAGTCTGTGTACTACTTGTCACTTTTTACGAAATTTCATTTGGATCTTCCTAGCCCAAGTTATGACCCTTTTTCCTAGGTCACCTGATTTTGACTGAGATCTGGAAGAGGCAGAAACCCTAACTTGTACTGATCATAACTCACAAAGTACAACGAATCTGAGGGTGCCCTTTGGACACAAGGTACCTGGGGATGTTATATACGACCTGTAAAGGTTTCAGATTCTGAACCTTCGCCAAAATGTATTTATAGTGAAAGTTCCACTATGACTGGTTTTTGCTATGTAAAACCCAAACCTTCAAATATTCGCAAGTGAAGCAAGTGTCATAAGTGCCATACATTGCCTTCCTTCAGGTTAGCTCTGATACCATGTTAAAATTCAATATGATAAGACAGAAAATAGCAGCATTACATTCCATTTCACAATAATAGCATATACAGGATCACTGAAGAAACAACAAGCACAGCATAAACACAAGAGACACAGATTTATCTTGGAAAATCCTCATGGGATAGAAAACTCAGCAAAGCTTCCTCAATATAGATGACCAACAAATACAAAAGATGTAACCCTGAGCATAAGCTCCTCCTTCTCCATAGCAGACCTCTCTCCCATAAGTGTGCCACTCTCAAGTGAGTGAGTGTGTGTAAAATGAGGAATACACCTCCTCTATTTATACACTACTCCGACTTGTCTTTTACACAAATCATGTAGGCTCGTATTTAACCATTGGGTTAAATATCCCACTACAATTGACTGGGCCGACCCCTCTAGGGTGGTCTAATAACCCTTTGACCCACATAACACATACAGGGCCGACCCCCACTAGGGAAGTCTAATAACCCAAGTTACCACAATCTGACGGAGGAATAAACATCTCCGGATATACAATAAGATCTTCAAGGAGGAATGAAACATCTCTGAAATAATAAAGTACAAATATAATATTCTTTGAAGTTACAATATCTCAACAGACTCTAACCTAAAAACCAAAAAGAGCTAACTCCAAAGATGGAGAGCCAATCCAGAAGAGAAATGTACAAAGAGAGCTGATACAAAAGAGAGAAGTACAAGGAGAGTCGATCTGGAATTTATAATACAAAAATGGTGAATATGCCATGGTGCAATGGAAGCATCTCTCCTAACATCCGAAGCCAAATGAAGGAATCTCAAAATAATACTATGTTTGAAGCAAAAATTGGAAGAAGAGCTATAATGGGTAGTACATTGTTGCACAAAGTGGTGAGCCAGTTACTGTGATTTGGATGAAGTCATCCATCTACTGCGATGGGGTCGAGACTGGCCACGTTGCTGGAGTCGAGCGGAAGTGGAGGTGGTCCTCTGTGTCCTGACTGATCTATGGTCAGAAGCAGTACCATCATCTGTCTGTCTCTTTGTGCCCCTAGAGGAAGTGAGCACCAGAAAGAAGGAAGTAATCCACTGAGTGGAAGTTAGTCCCAATTGTGAATGTCACTAGAGGATGGAGGAGCAAAGCCGGAGGGCATCCTGCAAGTATAAGGCTAGACATTTTTGATAGAGATATCTGAAGAAGTTAGTCAGATTCTAAAGCTCCATGAGAAGAAGGTCCCTAAAAAGACAATGGAACCGCCAACAAATTTCATAGTAGATAAGGCACCGAAAGATGAATTGCTCCTCAGTCTTGACCTCTTGAAGGTAACATACCTTGTAGATCCTATCTAATTAGTCGATCTGGTGGTCCATCTCTATCTTGAGACAATGAGAACCAACTCTAAACTGGCCCAAAGGAATACGAAGAGTATATGCCCAATGACAGAGTGTGTATTGGGGTCAAACTATGAGGTCGTCCTTCATATCCATGAAATGTGTAGTATAAAATGCCATCTTTGGATGTAACCCGCTCTGAGGGTTGATCCAAGTGATCTGCACGAACTGTCTATAAATGTCGTCTCAAGTGATTTTATTGAACTCATGCCTGGTAAGTAAGAGGTGGCTAGGCCCCTCTAGAGAATACCTAAATGGAGGTAGTTAGTCTAGTGCAATAACAATAGCTGCTAAAAGATCCGTAACCCCTGCATACCAATACCTAGTGTGGCCTGAAGGGCTAGCTAAGGCTATCGACTGTGATGAGAGATATGTTGAATATTGTAACTTCTAAGAATATTATATTTGTACATTATTATTCCGGAGATGTTTCATCCCTCCGAGGTAATTCTATTATGTGTCCGGAGATGTTTATTCCTCCGATCGTTTGTGGTAACTAGGGTTATTAGACCCACCATGTGGGGGTCGGCCCTGATTTTATATTTTAGGGGTTATTAGACTTCTCCAGGAGAGGTCGGTCCCATTAGGGATTTTGGTCAGTTGGGAACTAGTATAAATAGAGGAGGAGAGCTCCTCATTTGATACACTTCCACAACTCAGAAAGTAGCGCCCTTGTGTCTGGGAGGTCTGCATAGGAGGTAGAGAAGGAGGTCAAGTCTTGGAGCACATCTTGTATTTTGGTTGATCATCTTATTGAGGAGAGCTTTGCTGGGTTTTCTACCCCATGAGGGTTTCCCAGGGTAAATTCTGTGTCTATCTTGTGATTATGTTTCTTTCAGTGATCTTGCTAGTCTATTTGGTTTAAACTTAACATGGTATCAGAGCTAACCTGAATAGAACATCTTTCACAAGGTGAAATTATATTTCTCTCTCTCTCTCTCCCAAAATTAGGGTTTCTGCAAAAGTTAGTATTTTTGGATTCTAGTTGCATGGTTGATTAGCCCTTCTAAAGATCCATCTTTTGAGCCTTAAATCGAGGTTTTTGGTTGGGTAGAACTCTGAGAAAGTCAAACCCTAGTTTTACCAAAAGTGCGATAAACCAAAAATTCTGTTGCAGTTCCAAAAAAGTGAAAAGTTAAAATTTCCGGGTAAGTACTAATCTATCTCTTATCTCTTGGACTTCCCCAAGAGAAGATGGCTCCAAGCACTAAGCTTGAAGACAAGCTAGAAGGTATAGAGAATTTATGGGCATGGAAATACAGAATTGGTCTCATTCTTGAAGAGAATGATCTTGCTCATTATATCAAGGATGAAGTTGCAGAACCTGAAGGAGATGAAGCCAAAGAGAAGCATAGGAAGGATTTGATTAGGGCAAAGAGAATCATAGTTGATTCTATTAAAGACCACTTGATTCCCCAAGTGGCTTCCAAGAAGACTCCAAAGGAAATGTATGATGCCCTAGGAAGAATGTATGAAGGAAAGAACATCAATAGGAAGATGAACCTAAGGACTTAGTTGAAGAGTACCAATATGCACAAAGGAGAATCCATTCAAGACTACTTCTCAAGGATCTCCCAAATCAAGGAGCAACTAGATGCCATTGGTGATACTCTTGATGAAGATGAACTTATGATGACTGCTCTAAATGGTCTCACTAGACCTTAGGAATCATTCATACAAACTATGTGTGCCAGAAAAGAAAGTATGAAGTTTGATGTAGTATGGGAGGATTGTGTTCAAGAAGAAGCAAGGGTAGCCAATAGAGAAGCCCTTCTCAAAGAGGATGACCAAGCCTTGGTCACCCACACCAAAAGAGGAAGAAGGGGTCACTTCAAGAAAGTGAACCACAAAAAGTCTCAACCCTCTCATAGATTCAAAAGGAAAGGAGGAACAAACTCAGAAAGAGACCTCTCCATAGTCCAATGTTATAATTGTCTTAAACTAGGACACTATGCTAGAGACTGTACTTTACCAGAGAAGAAGAAGAAGAAGAGGAAAGGCCTAGAAGGAAAAGATCTAAAGTAAATAAAGAAGATCCAGAAGAATATGTCCTATTTTCTACACTCTCTGGATCTGTGTCTCCTGGAGAGGATACATGGCTCATTGATAGTGGTGCTTCAAAGCACATGACAGGTCAAAAGAAAACTCTCTCAAGACTTGAAGAAAAGTTTTCACCACAAAAGGTATCTCTAGGAGATGATTATCAATATCCCATCAAGGGAATTGGTGAAGCAAGCTACAAGCTTGATTCTGGAACACCCTTGAAAATGAAAGAAATTTTATATGTACTAGGTTTGAAGAAGAACCTACTCTATATCTCAGCACTAGATAAGAAAGGTTTTAGAGTGGCTTTCATAAATGGACAAGTACTCATGTGGCCCAAAGGAAAATCAATTGAAGATGCAATTGTCATTGGTGAAGAAGAAGGAGGTTTCTATAAGCTCAAGGGTCATCCAGAAGGTGCCCTTGCTCATGAAACCTCTAGCCCCAGTGAGCTATGGCATAGAAGATTAGTTCATATTAACTACAAAGCCTTACCCTATGTAAGCAAGGTGGTCATAGGATTACCAGATTTGAAGGTTGATCATAATGGCTCATGTAAAGGATGTTAGAAAGAGAAGAATGTCAAGAACCCTTTTCCAAAGAGTGAAACAAAGACTAAGAACATTTTGGAGCTAATACACTCAGATGTATGTGGACCAATGCCCACCACTTCCCTAAGTGGGATTGAATACTATCTCTCATTCATTGATGACTATTCAAGGAAGACTTGGATATACTTTCTAAAAAAAAGTAAGTATGAAGTCTTTGGAAAATTCAAAGAGTTCAAGGACCTAATAGAAAATCTCTCAGAAAAGAAAATCAAGATTCTCAGAAAGGATAATGGCGGAGAATATACTTCAAAGGACTTTGAAGACTTTTGTAAAGAAGCCGGAATCAAGAGGGAACTAACCACTCCCTACAATCTCCAACAAAATGGGGTTGCTGAAAGAAAGAATAGAACCATCATGGAAGCTATAAAGACTATGATACATGACCAAGATCTACCCATGTATCTATGGGATGAAGCAGCTAGGACAATAGTCTATGTGCAAAATAGACTATCCCATAGTGCTCTTGAATTCAAAACTCCAGAAGAAGTGTTCACAGGAAAGAAGCCTGAGGTAAGTCATCTCAAAATATTTGGGTGTCCTGTGTACATTCACATTCCAAAAGAAAAGAGAACCAAGTTGGATCCTTCTGGTAAGAAGGGAATATTTGTTGGATATTGTGAATCATCCAAAGCTTTCAGAATTTACATACCAGGTTTTCATCATATGGAAATAAGTAGAGATGTAACATTTGATGAAGAAGCAACTCTCAAGAAATCCAGGAAGTGCCAACTTGAAGAAATCTATGAAGAAGATACACCTCCTAGAATCACAGAGGCTGTGCCCATCCCTGAAGATGTTTCACCAGAGGATCATGACATGTTGGAACCACAATAACCCCCTATTACAGACTTATCTAAGAAAAGAAGGCCAGCATGGGCTAGAGATATTATTCAAGGCGCCGAAAGATATGGAGCTCATGAAGGCTCCACTAGAGAAAGAAAGAAACCAAAGCTAGTGTCCAACTATATGGCCTTGATGTGTGATCTTGTGGATCAACAACCTACTAGCTATGAAGAGGCAACTCAGAAGAAAGAATGGGTAGAAGCAATGACAAAAGAATATCAATCAATAATGAAAAATGATGTTTGGGATATAGTTCCCAAACCAAAAGATAAAAGTGTGGTTTCTTCCAAATGGATTTTCAAGATAAAACATGCTGCAGATGGTAGCATTGAAAAATACAAAGCAAGATTTGTAGCCAGAGGATTTTCTCAGAAAGAGGGAACTGACTATGAAGAAACATTTGCATCAGTTTCTAGGTATACTTCAATTAGAACTATCATGGCACTTGCATCTATGATGAAGTGGAAATTACACCAAATGGATGTTAAGACAACTTTTTTGAATGGTGTAATTGAAGAAGAAGTGTACATAAAGCAACCACAAGGGTTTGAGGTTAAAGACGGGAGAACTCATGTATGCAAACTGAAAAATGCATTATATGGATTGAAGCAAGCTCCCAGAGCTTGGTACGGAAGGATTGACAATTTCTTAACAAGCATGGGCTTTACCAAGAGTAAAGTTGACCCCAATCTTTATCTCAAAGTGATGGATGATGAGCCAGTTATACTGTTGTTATATGTAGATGATCTATTTCTAACCGGAAATGAGAAACAAATTATTGAATGCAAGAAGAAGCTTTCTTCAGAATTCGAGATGAAAGATCTTGGATTAATGCACTACTTCTTAGGTCTAGAAGTATGGAAAGAACCAAAAGGAATCTTCTAAATCAAGGTAAGTATGCTGTGGAGATTCTAAAAAGATTTGATATGTTGGAGTGTAAAGCCATGGCCACTCCCATGGACTCCAACTTGAAGTTATTAGTTAATGACTCATCGGAATTAGTAGACTTAACTCCATATAGGCAAATCATTGGGTCATTGATGTATTTAACAAATACTAGGCCAGATATATGCTTTGCTGTAAATACCCTAAGTCAGTATCTAGTAGAACCTAGAAAGGTTCACTTAATAGCTGCAAAGTATGTAATGAGATACCTAAAAGGTATATTAGATTTTGGTCTATATTATCTTGGAGATCATGAACTCAGATTATATGGTTACTCAGATTCTGATTGGGCAGGAAGCTTCTCAGACAGAAAGAGTACATCAGGTGGATGTTATGGTCTTGGATCTGCCATGATCTCATGGTTCAGCAAGAAACAATCTAGTGTGGCTCTCAGTACTGCTGAAGCAGAATATATAGCTGCCTGCTCTGCCAGCTGTGAAGCAGTGTGGCTTCGAAAGCTATTATCTGGAGTGTTTGACTTAGAAATGGATCCCACTGTGATCATGTGTGACAATCAAAGCTGTATTAAGATGACAGAAAATCCTGTATTCCACGATAAGTCAAAACACATAGAGATCCGATACTTTTATATACGAGATATGGTACAGAGAGGAGCTATCAAGCTCAAGTATGTGAGCACTGAGGATCAAATTGCTGATATCTTGACCAAACCTCTGTCTCGAGTGAAATTTGAATACTTCCGAGACAAGCTTGGTGTAGTTCAAAAGGACCCTCCTCGAAAGGGGGAGTAGTATAGTCACTGATGATGAGATTGTCTCATCGACAGCAAGGTCGATGATGTGGATACCTGTTTACTACACTTGGATACTTAGATTATTTAGATTTAGGACTCTTATACTTAGAATACTTATTTTTACTTTTGATGATATATGTATTAGTAAGAATACATGATTTTGATGATATATGTATTAGTGAGGATACATACTTTTGATGATACATGTATTGATGAGAATACTCATACTGTTACATATTGATGTATTGATGAGAGTACTTGTATTGATGTATTGATGAGAATACTTGTATTGATTAATGTACTTGTATGGATGAGGATACTTGTACCTGTATTGATGAGGATACATGTGAGGATTGGATCATCCCTGGACTTCAGTCCTAAAGTGAGCCGTAGACAGATGTCTCCGAGAAAGAAGAGGGATTGCATCATCCTTGAACACATGTTCTAAAGGGAGCCGTAGACGTATGTCTTCGAAAATGAAGTCCTTGGTGGACATGTGAGGATTGGATCATCCCTGGACTTCAGTCCTAAAATGAGCCGTAGACAGATGTCTCCGAGAAAGAAGAGGGATTGCATCATCCTTGAACACATGTTCTAAAGAGAGCCGTAGACATATGTCTTCGAGAATGAAGTCCTTGGTGGACATGTGAGGATTGGATCATCCCTGGACTTCAGTCCTAAAGAGAGCCGTAGACATGATGTCTCTGAGAATGAAGTCCTGAATGAACAGGTAGGGGATTGCATATTCCCCGGACCTTGGTCCCATAATTGAGCCGTAGACTGATGTCTCCGAGAATTGAAGATAGGACTACATCGTCCCTGAACTGGGTTCAAAATGTACGTGAGGATTGCATCGTCCATGAACTGGGTTCAAAATGTACGTGAGGACTGCATCGTCCATGAACTGGGTTGAAAATGTATGTGATGGGATTGCATCATCCCTAGACATGAGACTTGTCTTAAAGGTACGTGTGAGGACTGCATCGTCCATGAACTGGGTTCAAAATGTACGTGATGGGATTGCATCATCCCTAGACATGAGACTTGTCTTAAAGGTACGTGTGAGGACTGCATCGTCCATGAACTGGGTTCAAAATTTACGTGATGGGATTGCATCGTCTCTAGACATGAGACTTGTCTTAAAGGTACGTGTGAGGATTGCATTGTCCATGAACTGGGTTCAAAATATACGTGATGGGATTGCATCGTCCCTAGACATGAGACTTGTCTTAAAGTGATAAGGACTGATCATCCTGGAACTTGATCTGGATTGTATCATCCATGGACCTATGTTCTAAAGAGAGCGGGATTGATCATACTGTAATATGATCGTGTGTATTACAGAGATACTATAGATCGAGATGATCCAGATGCTGTAGATCGAGATGATCCAGATACTGTAGATCGAATGCCGATGATTGTATGATGACGATACTGATGATCGTGTAATGATGATGTTGATGATCGTATGATGACGATGCTGATGATCGTATGATGACGATGCTGATGATCGTGTGACGACGATGATGATCGTATAATGACAATGATGTTGATGTTCCAGTAACTGGTTGAGTTATTGATGATGATGTATTGAAGAAAGTTTCCGATGATTTATAGATGTATCATGTATGATGTAGTCAATGACTCCTTGCTCCTGCAGATGTTGTTATAATATCCTTCTCGTTAAGGGGGAGTGTTGAATATTGTAACTTCTAAGAATATTATATTTGTACATTATTATTCCGAAGATGTTTCATCCCTTCGAGGTGATTCTATTATGTATCCGGAGATGTTTATTCCTCCGATGGTTTGTGGTAACTAGGGTTATTAGACCCACCATGTGGGGGTCGGCCCTGATTTTATATTTTAGGGGTTATTAGACTTCTCCAGGAGAGGTCGGCCCCATTAGGGATTTTGGTCAGATGGGAACTAGTATAAATAGAGGAGGAGAGCTCCTCATTTGATACACTTCCACAACTCAGAAAGTAGCGCACTTGTGTCTGGGAGGTCTGCATAGGAGGTAGAGAGGGAGGTCAAGTTTTGGAGCACATTTTGTATTTTGGTTGATCATCTTATTGAGGAAAGCTTTGCTGGGTTTTCTACCCCATGAGGGTTTCCCAGGGTAAATTCTGTGTCTATCTTGTGATTATGTTTCTTTCAGTGATCTTGCTAGTTTATTTGGTTTAAACTTAACAAGATAGGCCAAATACAGGTACCGATGTCGCCCTTTCGCCGAGTTGGAAAAGCTACAAAGGTAGTGTCAGAGTGAGACAAGGTTTAACACAGTCTCAAGCCAAAAGGGTTGAGAGATAGGCCAAATATAGGTATCGACCCGCCCTTTCACTAAGTTAGCAAAGCTCCGAAGGCAGTGTAGGAGTGAGACAAGGCTGAACACAATCTCAAGCCAAACAGATCGGGCATTGAACTTTGCAAGTATAATGGACTAGAGGTATTGTTTGTTTGCATTTGATGATGCGACGAAGGAGGAGGATCTGCACTCTCTCTTTTGAGGCCCAATCAGAGTCTAGTAGGAAAGGCCCCCAAACCTCTAAGCCATAGAGGATTGTGGGTCGGATGAGAGTGTCCATAAGAGACATCTTCGACGAGATGTTTTAGAAATGGTGTTTGAAGCAATGTCTCTCGAGAAGGGCCAATGATCTATATCCTTTGTTGACTCGGGGTTGAAGGGCATGTCACAAATTGAAACAAGGTACTTTGAACTGTACCCCCAAATAGGTATAGGTACTAGTGATCTCGATCTCCTCCTCTCTAAAAAAGAAATGAAGATCAATGAGGAGCTTCTTCAACCCGTTGAAGATCATGACCTTGGTTTTGCCCAAGCTGATCATCAACTGGCATCGATCGCGGAAGAGGGCCAAGGCATCCAACTGTCTCTACAACCCCTCTGGAGAAGAGGCTAAGAAGACCACATCATCAGCGAAGAGCAAGATAGAGGTATGCATTTGAGTGATTATTCAAATAAAAAAATCTTCCATAGTAATGTGTAATTAACATGGCAAAGAATCTACTACATAGGTGTGAGTTAAAGTAATTATTCAAATCCAAAATATATAATGAATTTACCACCTGGTATTGCTGAGGTCAGCAAGGTACAAGATACGGGAATTTAAATAAGATAACATTTCAAGGCTATCAAGTTCAACATCAATGAAGAAGAGATTTAGTAGAATAGACTAACTCAGGTGGAGCAAAATCAGATAGTACAATAAGCCTTTTGGACCGTAATATCATCTAAAAGGTGGTATTCTACATCATGAACAGATGATTTTTTGTTAATCTAATATTTCTGGCAATAAAGTGTTTTGACACTGCAATTATCAAACACTCTGGATTCCAAATGGTGCATTGTACCTAAGATGAATCTCCATTTCCATTGTCTTCACCAATAGTCCCCACAAGAACACAATCCATTCCTGAAATGATGGAAACGGTTTGTGTCCCGCACAATAATTTCTCGTACAACAATTTTAGAGATAATCTTTATTGCAATGTGACAGTCCCCACAAACTCGAAGATTTTTGGCAATCCGAATAGGTGTTCCAGGACATGTGTTTATAAGCCCAAAAGCAACAGCCAGTTTCTCACTGTGGCCACAGAGGATCTGCTCCTTCTCCTCCTCCTCCACATCATGCAGAGCAAAATCTCTACTAGGTACAAACCCTGTCTCCTTCATCTTCCCTGCCAAGTTGTCCAACATTGCATAAATTTCTGGCAGCTGTGGATGCGATTTTCCTCCTACGATGAAAGTATGGACCTTATTCTTGACATTAATCCAGCTGCATCCTGGATCCTTTTTTATCCCTTTATTTCTCATCATTGCTCTGACCTTCCCCACTCCATCCCACCTACCAGCTGCAGCATATATATTCGAAAGCAGCACATAATATCCTGGGTGCTCTAACTCCAAAAGACGTTCTGCAATGCTTATTCCCAGTGTTAGATTGGAATGAATTCGGCATGCACCTAGCAAGGCTCCCCATACACCGGCATCAGGTTCAAAAGGCATATTTTCAATAAAAGCATGTGCCTCATCTAGGCATCCAGCACGACCAAGAAGGTCCACTATGCAGGTATAGTGATCCATTGTAGGTTCTATGCAGTAATCTTGTCTCAGTTGATCAAAGTATTGCATGCCTTCATTAAGAAGCCCCGCATGGCTACACGCTGACAAGACACCAGTGAAGGTAATGCTATTTGGCTTAATATCTTCCTCTTGCATTTGGCGAAAGAATTTGAGGGCATCCTCGGCATACCCATTCATGCCATAACCTGCAATGATAGCATTCCATGAAATCACATCTCTAACATACATTTTGTCAAACTGATGGAGTGCATTTTCCATAATCCCACATTTTGCATACATATCTATAAGGGCATTCCCAACAACCACATCCGATTCAAGTCCAAACCTGACTATGTAATCATGAATCTCCCTCCCTTGTTGCAGTGCCACTAAGCGGCCACATGCAGGAAGAATACTGGCCACTATGACAGAATCTGGTTTCACGCCTGCCAGTTGCATTTCATGAAAAAGACTTAAGGCCTTGTAGCAATTCCCATCCTGGACATAGCCTGTTATAATTGCAGTCCATGAGACCACATCTCTCTGAGACATTTTGTCGAACAATTTTTGTGCGTCCTCCATACTCCCGCATTTTCCATACATGTCTACAAGGGCATTCCCAACAAAAATATTCCATTCTAATCCACTTCTAGCAATGTAATCATGAACCTCCCTGCCCTGCCGCAAATCCACTAAGTGGGCACAGGCAGGCAGAACACTCGCAACAGTGACTGAGTTGGGAAACTGACCTTCACTCCCCATTTGACGGAAGAGCTTCCGGGCTTCATCGCAATGCCCACTCTGGCAATAGCCTGCAATCATGGCATTCCAAGAAACAACATCTCTCTGAGGCATTTTGTCAAACACCTCGCGTGCATCCTCAATCCTGTTGCATTTGGCGTACATGTCTACAAGAGCACTTCCCACAAAAATATTTGATTCGACTCCCACCCTAGCAATGAGATCATGGATCTCCTTGCCTTCTTCCAGAGCTGCAAGGCTAGAACAAGCCTTCAGAGCACTCGGAAACGTAAAACTATCAGGTTGTATTCCCTCTCCTTGCATTTGATGATAGAGTTTTAGAGCTTCCTTACACAGGCCATCCCTGGCATACTCCCCAATCATGGCATTCCACAAATACACATCGGGGTTCGGCATTTTATCAAAAGCCATACGTGCATCCATCAGATTCCCGCACTTGGCATACATGCTCACCAACTTAGTGGCGATTACATTGTCAATCTCAATCCCACTGATAAACATGTGCGCATGAATTTCCCTGGCCTGTGGAAGGGATTTAATATTTCTAAGGGCATCCACGACTGATTTATGTGAGGGTGCTGTGTTAATTGCGCGGAAGCTGAATACGGGCTTAAATCTATCCACGCACCTGGAAAATATGCGCATTTAGTTGACAATGCGATTTGATATTTCTCTGGTATTGATGATGTCAAATAATGGAAGTGCTCCATTCAGTTCGTTATTTAGAGCTGCTCATCGTCGGTTTGCATATGTTTTACTGCATTTTTACTCGACAGATACAAATCACCAGAATTCGTTGAATATGGCGACACCCTCGACCAATCAAAACTTCAGAAAGTAACGCCTGCATTTGCTTAGCTGTAAAATTTGCCATCATGATAAAAAAAACAATCCAGTTTGGTTCGAATCCGTTGCACTTTGGGGATTTCACCATTTTGTAGACGCTCAGGATCTCATGACATTGCTTGGCACACCGGTGTCCACTTATATGAGTTGGTGTCACGATTTATACTGGCATCGTCCCTTTTTTGGCAGGGTATGGGAACTGTAAGATAAATTTTCGATCTGGTTTTCTCAATTGTATTCGACTGCGCAAGCCATATCTGTTACTATATATTTCTGTATGAGGGAGTGGATTCTTTTGGAATCATGAAGACTAACAACAAGAGCCGCATGTGGCAATGCCCGTGAGAGGCAAAAAAGAGATTTGTGTTTTGCTTGTGCATGTTGACTTAGACTTACTTTGAATGGAAATAAATATTAAAAAGACTTAGTGGAGAACAAAGGCTAATTATCTTCAGCAATACCTCAAGATAGATATGGATGGAGAAAGAATCCATAGCGTTTAACTATGTTTCATATGACAAAAATAACAATGATATTGAAAACCCGGTATAAGTTACAGATTACTAATGAAGACACCTTTTGGATCATTAAGCTTTTTGAGATGGAATTTCTATTTCCTTGGTTACATAATATTGATGTAACATTTGCATTCACGTCTATGCATTTTTCACAACACAAGCAAACTTACTGGAACATAGTCGACATCTAGTTCAACTTCATGCTTACTTATTAACTTGATGTTTTGTTCCTATGGCTTTAAGTAAATACATCATGTGGACAGTGACAATGATCACAACTATTAACATTGATCACAATTGCAATTGGTAAAAACATCATGTGGGCAGTGACAAAATTAAGCATGAGTATCAAACACCTGATAAGTGAGAGAACTACATTTGCATATACGATATCACCACAATTAGAAACATGACGATTATGAAAATGATCATAATCAGTTTTCTAAGCGTGTCTGAAACCACCATAATGAGTCTTATGTAGATTTATAGAACCACCAGCCATAATAGAAGACAATCATAATCGTAGTCTGAAAATTAGTTGTGCAAAGTTCGTAATTACAATCTGAAAATTCTCATAGACAATCTGGAAAGACCCATGATCATTTGTAAAATTTCCAAGATCTTTCATGTGGTCATTGATAAGACTATTGACAAATTGAAGACTATTAGGCACTTTGAAACATCACCACATTGTCACATCACCACAATAAGAAACATGGTGACTTTGAAAAAATGATCATAACCAGTTTTATAAGCATGTTTAAAAGCATCATAATCACCATAAAATTAAAGATAACAATAGCAATATGAAAATTCTCGTAGACATTCTAGAAAGAGCCATAATCATTTCCAAGATCGCCGAGATCTTTCATGTGGTTGTCAATAAGGTTGTTTACAAAACCATGACTATCAGACACAACGTCACATCACCACAATCATAAACATGGTGATTTTGAAAATGCTCATAACCAGTTTTATAAGCATGTCAAAAGCATCATAATGAATCTTAAGAACATTTATAGAGCCACCAGGTATAATAGAAGACAATCATAACAACAATCTGAAAAATTATATGTGCATTGTCAAAGCAAAGTTCATAATAGAAACTGGAAATTCCTGTAGATATTTTGAAAATAGGCAGAATAATTTGCAAAATTGCCAAGGTCTTTCACGTGGTCATTTATAAGACTATGAACATTGCTCACAATTGCAATTGCTAAAAACATAACGTGGGCAATGACAACGCCATCACTATCAGATTGCATAGGCCTTGGTTAGGTTGAAATGGAAAGAAGCAAGAATACCATCAGATGCACTATGATGATGCTTGAGATTGCTTACAAACAAATATGGGCTACAAGAGTAGACTTCACTTTATTCTAAAGACACAAACTATACAACCAATACCTATTTCCAGATTTCTTTCCAAAGTGCTTGGTACTCTGAATCTTTAGTGTTATTTCCTCTAACATTATAAAGATAGGTAGAATGGAACAAGCTCAGAATAACAACAATTCTGCTTCAGACAAAGTAAACACAAGTTCCATTCTTCTTTAGAATAACTCAAACATGAGTTATATTCTTCCATGGATGATGGCGACTATTATATGGATTTGGTCACACAAATCAATTAGCAACAATGCAATTTAAGTGCTAAAACAAAATCATCTTGTTTGTCCTTAAAATCTAGACCAATTATAGGCCAACTACTCATTGCAATGGAGAAAGTCAAAATCAACAACCATATGCATTACACAATTACTCAATACAATGCCCCAACTCCAACACACTCTGAAAACCTCTAAGCACATGCCTTAGATACAAACCATAGACTAATAACATGTCAATTGTGCACTAATCCAAGCAAACAAAACATCACTAACGCCACTCAAGGAACCAAGTTGCTTCTCCAGAAGATAACCACCAAAAAAACTGAAGAGACTTGTAACAAAATTAAGTCATTGATTATATAAGCATACCAAATTAGGCTATTGATTATATAAGCAAAGAACAATTTAACTCCACCATAGTACATTATATATATAAACAAATAGGGCCACATAAAACGTTCACTTTTAGTAAAACAAGCAATCAGTTGCAAAAATTGAATTTACAGAAGAAAATATATGCCATTCATAAAAGATGCCATTTAGCCATCTGTATATGGTAAAAAGTGAACACACCAATTTTTATGGTAGAAAACTTAAAATAAAAGAACATATAGGAGATGAATTCTAACATTGCATTATAGATGTAGAAGACATTCAGTTGAAATTTCTATCGATGCAATGAACAAGAAGAACAGATAGCATCAACATATACCAGAGTTTGAAATATTTGTAATTATGTGTAATAGTAATATAAATATATACATGTATTTATATATCACATGAAATATGCAGGTAGAAACTCTGAGGACAGTAGACAAAATGATATAGCCGATCTAAAGATAAAAGCCATATAAAGTTGGTTTTATACATACTATCAAACATGCAATTTGAAGTTTGCAAAATCTAAATAGCATGTTGTATGGAAAGTTAACTAGATACAGTGAAAATAACAAAAACTGTTCTATCCACTGTCAGTGTGTGCTATTGATTTCTGTTATGGTGTTGTATGCATCAAATGTGAAAACAACTTGCACAGAGAGTCTTCGTAGGCGAAAAACTGTTGATGAAATGCTGGTTGTGTATTGCTCGTATGTAGTGAGTGCAACTGCTGGGCAATGTTGTTGCAGTTGTGGAAATTTCATTGTACAAACCAGTGTTCCATTTTCTTTTTCAATAGCACATTCCAGGGAATGCTCCTGCCTGGATGGTGTGTTTTGTTGGCATATTATGCAGTCCGACGAGTTGTTAGGGATCTGCTTGTTGCAATTATTGCATATTTTGCGGAATGGAGACGTGAAGGCATTTTTTGGCTTGAGTGTTCCATGTACTTGCAGAATGCAGTGGGTCAATTTCATATTGAGTAAGAATTCAAAGATGGTTGCAAATGTCGAAATCTATGAAGCAGCAATGAATTTGTCATAGTGTAATAAACTATTGATAAGAAGTTTGCAATTATATGCAATAAAAAACATTATGAGCAATGTTGCAATGGCAGAATGGCAATAAATTCAAGCACAATAGCAACGCTGAACAAAAAAACATAAGCAAAGATACTATTACATCTGCACATGGATCTAATAGTATAACAATCCTACAATTAGTTGATTCTAGAAAAACATAAAAGAACAAAAGCATATAAAAGACAACTATCAAATGGCAGGGAAAAATTGGTCTATAAGCAATTTAGAAATGAAACTCAAAACTGTCTTAATTGCAACCTAGAGCATAAGAAATTGAACTGTTGCCTATGGTATGGTTTATTGAGTTTCTTTACATCTTACGATCTTCTTTTCCACATTGATTGTGCAATTTCACCCAACAATATCTAGAATACTATGGAAGCAATAGTTGGGAAGAAAAATGTGTTAAGAGGACATGGTCCAGAGAATCAGATGATCAAATAAAGACCAAGCATTTTTAATACCATTTAGGGCTTTCTCACTAGGTTGAAATCCTTGAGGCTACAAACGAATTTTGTGTGGGATTAACAAGGAGAATGCAGTGAAGAAACTAAGTTTAAACAACCAGTTTTCTGTTAAATGGGCTAGGGATAGATTACAGGTGCTTTAGTCTTGAAAAAGAATAGCTTTGTATGGTAGCTCAATGATGATTGCAGCTATAGAGAACATGAAACCCTGACTACTAATATTCAAATATGTTGTTTTTCATTTTGTAGAAAACTAGAAATGCCATTGGATCATTTTTATGTACTTGGTTTCAAAATTAGGACTTGATACTACCAGTCTACTAAAACCTAGAAGCATAGCTACAAATCTAAGAGAACAATTGGTTTCAGCTATGCTATAGAATCTTAGATATGGAAACAGACATAATCAATGCATGTAGCCATATATATAGTTGTCTATATGGATAATGTAGCCAAAGCGTTATTACATCGAACAAAGATTAAGCTGAGATGTTTCAAAGTATTTTAAAGCAATCCAAAGGAAGAGAATCTGCACTTGCCTTGGTCTTTGATTGCATGAGCGCAAGCAAGTGTTCCTTTGCATAGTTGTCATTCAACACATCGACAAATGTGGCTTGAGAAACACGCAAAAGATGGGAACCTGTCGCACCATTTCTAACAATGTTTTTGAATAGGTACATGGGTGGAACCTCTGATACTAATGCTTGTTGTATCTTGAAGGAAAGGTCCTTGTAGCTTTCAGGAAATTGCAACTGCAATGGAATGAAATTTATTGTTGGCTGTTAGTAAGAGGATTGAAAGACAAAAATGAACTTTCCAACTGCTAAGTGCAATAGAGATACATAGTAGCTATGAGATCAAATTCCAACATACCATTGCAATATCTTGTATCTTTTCCCCATCTTTAACACAGAGCTCATAGTTCCTGTTGTCTTGTTCACATGAAATAACAAGTGCTGCAATAGAACCAACAAAGTAAGCATTTGTTGAGATTGACAAAGCATGTATTGTTGTGTCCGGTGCCAATTTGCGTTGTTGGCAAACTTGTGGAATTGTTTCCACAGTAGTCTGTTGGTGCAGAACAATGCAATGCTTTGCATCTGCTCTCTCATAAACCCCTTTGTTTCTAGTTATGAAATTTGAAATCCGCACACTGCTGCCAGGGGTGAAATATTTCATGAAACGTGAGACAAGCGTATTGTTCATGTTAACTGTTATTGTTAACTGACCATCTTTGTCTATAAGATCAGCATGTGCCAACTCTATTTTCTTTGGTGAATTTGAATTCCTATTGCATGCTGGTCCATACAAGGCAACCACATCGCCTTCAAATACATTTGAATGCGATGGTGAAGAAAGTTGCATAATACTGCATGATGTGGTTGCCATTTGTTTTGCTCTGCAAGAAGAAGGAAAATTGCAAACTATATTCAGATACATGAATTATAGAAATAAAGGGAGAAAAGAAATAATGATTCATGCAAAAAAGAGTGAAAGAATGCTTGTGCATGGAGAAATCAAAGTGGTCTAACCTTTTTGAGCCATCATTGTTAGTTTCCTTGGAGATACTAGCCTCAGATTTGTTTGAAGTACCGCTTTTTGCAGCCATGTTGCAGTTGGTAAGTTTCTTGTAAAAACTGTAGATGCATTTTTTTTAGTTTAGCTTGTCTACATGGATCGACGGAAATTGTTTAGAGCTGTATATGCATTTTTTTTAGCACTTCCCATTTGCAACGTCAAACTGTGAATAATTTGAAGGGGATTGAAAGACAAATAGCATGATGATCTGTCCAATAGGCTTCAGAAATTTGTACTTTGATGTGATCATAAGGCAATGTTGTCCAGAAATGGTCAAGCAAGGAGCCATAGATTGTTGTTGGTTGTGTCATGTGCAAAGAAAAATTATTGCTATGCATAAAAGAGGCAAATTCATTTTGTCCATTGGACGTTTGCAACATGTCAATATTAAAGTCACCAACAAAGATGATATATTCATTCTGATAACTGTTTTCTATGGTGTAAAGAACAAGTGAATATACTTGATCAATTGGCGTGCGTGGTGCAATATAGACATTTGCTAATGTGACAATAGTATTGTTAATTGGAAACCATGAGATTGTTGCCTCAACAAAGTCTGTTGCATATGTGAGTTGTTTCTGAATAGCCATGTTTTTTCCATAACATGTAATAACACCATGGACATTGTATATAGACTGATAGGAATATTTTTCTTGAAGAAGAGAATCAGCTGCCAATGAATTTGTACATGTTTCTTGCAAACACAGGATATCGGTTTTCATTATGTCATAGTCATTGACAATATTTTCTATATGTAGCACAAGGCTTCTTGTGTTCAATGAGCAAAGATGCAAGTGGTCTTTATTCTCAATTGTCAAAAATCCATAGTGGAATTCCAAAGATGCTTCACTCTGGAGCTTATCTATTTCCATGGAAACTTTATATGAGAGGCAAAAATTCTTGTGCTCTAATTTGTTTAGTGTTAAATTTTCAGAATTTACTTCAATCTGATCTAGGATCTTAACTGATAGAACAACATGTACAACATATCTACGGCATATCAATCATGGAGACAATAATGCAAGCACACAAGAGACACAAAGATTTACTTGGGGAAAACCATAAAGGTGAAAAACCCCAATAACTTCCTCAGAGATAGATAGAGCAATGATACAACCCAAACATAAGAGATAGACATGTCCTAGCAGCAGATCCTCCTCCTCCATAAGTGCGCCACTCCTCCTTGAGTGCATGAGTGAGAAGTGAGTGAGTAAATAGAGTGCCTCCCGCACTCTATTTATACTTGACTTGACTTGCCTTTTACATTAATCATGTAGGCTCGAACTTAACCACATAACATAATGCTGACTGGGCCGACCCCCAATAGGGTGGTCTAATAACCCTTCGACCCACATGGCCGACCCCCAATAGGGTGGTCTAATAACCCTTTGACCCACATGACTTATACAGGGCCAACCCCAACAAGGTGGTCTAATAACCCATCAAGTATAAGTTACGACATTTACAATATAAATGACGACACTTCCGTATAGATGAATAATACCATATCTATAGGAGTACATGCAACATACATATATGAAATACATTTCAAAGTTACATATACATCAACATTTAGTAGGTATAAATGGTTCATGTCTTTGACACGTGACAATGCAGTATATACTAGTCCATGTTGGCTGATGCCTTTTGGATCACATGCCAAGTTGTCCATTGTAAGTCCTTGTGACTTGTGGATAGTTCGTGCGCATGCTAATCGGATTGGGAATTGTTGTTGAATGTTTTTTTGACATCGATGCTATTTGTCTAGTAATTTGTGTGATAGGTGTCCATGTACAAGGAATTCCTGCTGCAAAGTGATTCTGCATTTTTGCTCGTTCCATTACGCCAGTTGATGGTAGGCCAAATTCAATCCAGACTATGTCAATTTCATTTGATGTAAAGTCTCTGAAGATGCCTTCGGCACCGTTTACAAGTCCATCATCTATAGCAAAGTTCCCCCCAACTAGTTCAACAAGCATATTTTGTTTCAAGACTATTGCAAATGGCAAGTCCATCTGGCCATTTTGAAATGAGTTGAATTCTATCGTGTCTATTTTCTTGTCAATTGATTGCAATGTATATGACTTTGTTTGGACAAATGCCAGCATCTTTTTGTTGTGTTCATCAACATCCTTGTTTCTATAAAATGGGAAGGGGAATGTTGGGTCATTTGGAGGTGTTCTATAGCAATGCCTATTCAAGAAGCCAATGTCATTGTCTGTTTGCGAGTTTGTTCTGATTCTATTCAAGATTGAAATGAACGTTGGGTTTTCTTGTCTTACGACTTGTGTGAGATGGAAGCATTTGATATTATGTTTCCAGAAATCGTAAGGCAATGGATGTGAGTCAACATTCACTTGTTCAAAAACCCAAGAATCTTTGACAGGTTGTGCTTGACATAAGTCTCCGCAAAAAATAATGTCCAAATTGCTGAATGGAGAGTTGGGAGTATGCATAATTTCGTGCAATATTTTGTCAATGCTCCATAGCATCTGAGCACCAATCAAGGACGCTTCGTCTATTAGAACAAGATGCAATTGTTCAAAATGCTTGTACAATAGGTCCAATGAGTTGGAGCTTAGTGGGAGCATCTTTGTCAATTTCAAAGGGAGGCGAAGTGCAGAATGCATAGTAACACCATCTACATTATGCGCAACTCTTCCAGTAAATGCAAGTATAATGCCTTTTTTTTTAAGAGGATTACTACGAAGATCCATGTTGTGAAAACGCAAAAGTCCATGGTAAATTGCTTTCGCAACGATTGTTTTCCCTGTGCCTGCAACTCCGGTCACAAACAGATGAATAGGTGTGGTTGGATTCGCTCTCTTTCTCATTATTATTTCCTTTACTATTGCTTTTTGTTCTTTGTTAAGTTTTTTTCTAATGGAATAGTAGGCCTCTTTACTAATGCTATGGGGAAGTTTCATAGTTTCAAATGCATTGTCAGATGCAGTTGCAAGCTTCTTGGAGAATGCTCCATGCATGAGATCGTTTTTAATGTCATAGTTATCAGATATATAAAGGTTAGTTTGCTTTTCACAAAGTGTGTATGTCATAAAAAGTTGTTCATTTCTTGAGTCAATTGTCTTGGCCACTATGTCAATGTCACCCCAAGCGGGCTTTGTTTTGGATATGAACTTTTGTTCAATTTGTTCGATGGAGCCTATGTGTGGCAAGTATGCTTCTGCCCATGTTTATATATCCTTTTTTAGAACATTTTCATTTTGTCTGAAGGGGACAAACAACATCAATTTTTCTCTGTAAAATTTTTCTGGGTCCTTATGCTCATTATATCGAACATAGCGTATGATTGCAGGTTTCTTTCTTTTTCTAATGTGTGAGTTGGAGCATGTGTAACAGGAGGCATATTCTGACAAGGTAATTTGTTCAAGCTCAGAAGGTCTTGCAGTGTATTTTTCAATGAGCGATGGGCACATAATGTTTTCTGAGTCATCTGGTTCTTGTTGCAAAAGTTTTAGGGTTTTTAAGACATAGGTTCTTTTGTCAGTTGGCCCTGTATTAATGAATCTAGTTTTCCTGGAGCTTGTATGTAAAGGAAATGAAAGCACTATATAGATAGCTTGTCGAATGGACATTTGTTGCATGTTCAAGAGTGCATTTCCAAGTTTGCGAATTATGTCAATGTTTCCGTCATTGTCAAGAAGACATTTCTCTTTTATTTTTTTCAAGGCAGTTGTCATTGTCTGGTCCATTTTTGTAATGTAGGAGCTACAGTAGGTTGCTGCAGCATAGGCATCAAGGATGAATTGTGCATTTGTGTTTGCATTCCATAAGGCTGGGATTTGTTTGGAGAATGCATTGATCCACACATCAGCTGGGTTTCTTTTCAAAAGCAAAGTAGGACATTGCAAGACTGAACGAAGAAGAACAAGATATTCATCCTTTGTTATGTTGAGTTCTGAAAGAAACATATCAAAGGACATAGTTTTCGGGAAAGTCTTCTATTCTAGAACTAGGAATAGTTTCTTTGCTTTGTCAATTGTTTTATGGCTAATATTTTCTGCAGGTTGCAAAATGGTAGTTTCATCCATTGGAGGAAAAGGAAAATTAAACCTACAGCTAGAATGTCGATGTTTTTTGCAAGACTTTGTATGATGATGTGTTTGGATCTTGGTCAATTATTCAGAAAGAAGAGAAGCGTCGGAAGAGAGGTATTTATCGACAAATCTTGTGACATTTTTATCAAACGTTTGCCCATAGACAGGGGCATCTTTTGTCCATATCAAAGCATGGTCATGTTCATTTCCTCTACTTTGGAATTCAGTGATGAAAAAGTACTCTACTATTTCTCCAAATAATTCATTGTTTGTCAAAATCAAAGATCGCATTGCTGACATTCTATGTTTATAGTAACAACTACAAGCCACTGGATTTTCTTGTATCAATGTTTCAATTGGATGAGCAACGTGTTCTTTGCCAGATTTGGGAGAAAGCCTATCTGCATTTTTTTGCAATGCATTGCAAAGAGGAAGCCAAATATGTTCAGCACTGGTGAAAGTGACAAAAAACGTCGGCGGCCCAAGTTGCTGAATCATTGCAAACACATCCTTTCGTGCATGTTCGAAGTAATCAGGAGATGTACGTATGTTTTTTAAACATTGATAAGCAATTGGTGATTTTAATATTTTTTGAAGATTTGCTTTATATTTTACGTCCTTTGCCACAAGAGGTTTTCCATTTATCTCTCCTTTTCGTATTGAAATCCATGCAGAACCCCGGATTTGCTGAATCAAAACACGAACTGCTTTAAAAAAGATAGTTGTTTTGTGTCTTGCAAAGTCTGTTGACACATGTTCCAATTCCCATTGTGAGTTTCGTTGATAAGTAAATCGGTTTACGATATCTTCAGGACAATTGTAGCCAAAGAAAAATGTAGGGAAATTCAACTCTTCAGAAAATTTGTCTTGGAAAATGCCCAATGGTTGCAATCCTTCAGAAGGTGCAATTTGTATAATCTCATTTTCTAGATCATCTACTTGATGAGATTGCCCATAGCCATGTACCATTGTTTCATTGGCAAGTTCTAGATCTATTTCGTCGTCACTCAAATCACTTGTGTTTGTGTGTGTTGGGGACTGATTACTTATTGCAATGTTTTTTTTAACAATTTGCTCCCACTCAGTGTCAATAGTAATGTTCTCGGATTTGTAAAGTGGGGTGTTGCAGAGGTCATTCAAAGCAGTCATAAAAATATAAGGGCATACATTTCCATAAAGAAAAGAACTCTTGTACTCTAGTTTCCTTTTCAATAGAACTGCAACTGTTTCTGAAGTTTCAAAGCGTCTAGGCAAAGCCTTCTGTATCTTGTTCAAGTTTGTAGGGACATTAATAACGGTTCCTGTAAGTGCAGTTTGTGCTCTTTTGTATCCTAATGGTCTTATTTGAGCAAAATCTACTCTTGGTGACACCAATATTTCTTCCAATTTTGTTAGAATTGTGACGGAATCTATTTTTTTGTTGCGGTGAATTTGCGAAGGAACTGCAAATACAGGTATCTTTTCATTGTGAAGACTATTTTTGCATTTTTTGCATATTTCTTGATCTATGTCAATTTTCTTTGAGCTAGAAGCCATGCACAAGGTTGCATAGTTCTGGATTGCAATATTGTCAACTTTGTCCATGTCCTTTTTGAATTGCAACATTTCACAAACAATGCAAGCATATGTCGGTGTATCCTGAATACGAGCCAAATAAGCTTTTATTGTTGTACTTGGTCTTGCATTTTTT
Source organism: Larix kaempferi (assembly GCA_027924585.1). Taxonomy (NCBI): domain Eukaryota; kingdom Viridiplantae; phylum Streptophyta; class Pinopsida; order Pinales; family Pinaceae; genus Larix; species Larix kaempferi. The sequence goes on along the minus strand of BSBM01000374.1, from coordinate 7,257,953 downwards.
TCCTTCCTAACTGGGAGAACATGATTTTGTGTTCGTATTCTTTTTTTTAGATTGTGCAACGTTTCTACTCTGGTTCCATTGTTTTTTTTACAAGTGCTTGTTTTTTCTTTCAAAATTGCTATTGGTACTTGTTATGATCCAGAACCATGTTCTCTTGTAACTCTAGAACCATTTTCTGACGTTGCACTATTTGCAAGGCGAATTTTCTTTGCTTGGCCATAGGTATCAATGTCTACAAGCCAATTGCATGGAAAGGAATTGGTCTCTTGGTCTTTAAGTAATGGCCAAAAGTGCACATGCGAATTGTCGATAGCGAAATGCATTAGAAAGATCATATTTGTAGAGCCATTAGTTGGTTGGAATCTGAATCTTTGGGCAAATTTCTTTGTTTGCATGCACCAAATGCCTATGTTGATATTGAAAAATTCAGTTATCCATTGTAATGCAAATCCATTTCCTTGGAGTCTTCCTTCCCTGCATGCCATTGACAAGTTTATAACAAAGGCGTCTGGGTTGGCAATACATTGTTCCTCCATAATGCGTTTATGATGCAGATGTTCTCTGAAGCAACTAAATGCTCTAATATCATTTGCATTGTAGTGATTGCAAAATGTTTGTGCAATTGCTTTGCACAAACAAAGAGCATCAAAATTCGGTAGCATGTCGCAAATCGACTTGAACAATGGGTCATGGCAGTCAATAAAAACCATGTAGATTGGCAAGAGATGTTGTTTGGACAACTCTTGTTCAATTGATGCCATGTCTATTTGTACATATTGATCATTGTTTGCAAACGGCCATGTGGGTCGTGCAATTTGCATACGTGGAATGTCTATCCTTGTTGTATATGACAACAATGGCTCGAAGTGTCCAGAACATGTTACTTGGTCATGGAATAAAATATCAAGTCCATGCTTACCATCATTGCCTTTGAAAGAAAGGTATCTTTGTGCTTTTTCAAGTGACCAAACCGACACTGAGACATCCAACCACTTTGAGAACCATTTGACACAAAAGACGCCACCCCATAGACCAGACTCTGAAGAAGAGTGCAAATCTGCAGCAGAAAGAGCCATTCGATGAAGATATGCATTTGAATCATTGACACCATGCAACTCTTGTAAAAAACAACTGCTCAATTCTGTCTTCATTGAATGCAATGCCTCTAGATCTTTGCAACTTAAACATCTCCTGAAATGATTTACTATCCCTTCTCTAATTTCAATTGATGAATATCGAAAATGTAGTAGCACTGCAAGTGCATCAAACAAACAATCTCCTGCATGATAATAGAAATCTTTTAACTTGAAAATTCCATGTCTAGCCAGGGCGTGATCAATTTTTTGCATAGGAAGGGCATTGACTGCAAAAGCACATGATCTATTGTGGAAGTTTTCGTTGCAACAGTTTCCTATTTGCATTTTCATCTCAGCAAATAGAAAATGTGTCTATAGAACAAGATCTCTAGAATAGAGCGTAACTTGCTTGTGTTTGCTACCTTTGCAAGTTGTCAATGCGACAAGAGAAAGATCTCCTTTGACCTTCAAACATGCATGTGTCAAAGGAAGCACAAGTAACTAGCAAAAGGTAGATGCTTCTAGGGAAATTATATCATAGTCTAGCCAATAAAGGATGAACATTAATCATTTCCCATAAAGATTTTTTTTGAATTTGCTGATTTGAAAATGACATTTGTTTTGGTGGTATGCTCAGGAAGAACGCAATACTCATTTTGAAAGTCGATGTTTCGAACCTTAATCGCGGTTCATCATCCGGACATTTTTTTTGTTTACAAATTACATGAATAGGAAAGAACATGATTACTAGGAAACTATATCAATATTTTGACTTTATAAAAAGCACATGCATATCTCGACATGTATATCTTGACTTAATTAAGAATACATGTATCATGAACATAGGAAATAAATTGTCACTCTAAAAGGTACCTATGTACAAAGAAACCTTATTATTATGACTAGGAGTTGACTTCCATACCAGGAGACACAGTTTCCTAGAAGCATGATTTCTAGAGATGTGGAGAAAGGCACTTACCCCTAAGACATACATCTTTTAGTTTGGATACAAGACTTCAATATGCCTAGATGATGAAGCATACTTCAGTGTTGTGCATTAGGCATAAGAGGACATTTGGAACATGGCTAAAAACATAGGACCTTGCATACAACCTTGCATAAGGGGACTAGGGTGTTGAGTCCAAGGGACATCACGGTTCAAGGGTGCGCTATGTTGGGGTTGGATAATTGTTAGCATGGCAGATGCCATCTTTGTAATGTAAACTGTTCCATGTGCAAATGTGTTGTGGACTTAGGTTGAAGGCTACATATGTCGTGTGCTTGTTCTATGTCCACCGTTGACACCTATTCTATGAAAAAGGATTTCGTACCTATTCTATGTAAAAGGAAGAGAGAGCCTTTGGCAATGGTATTCCATTGATAGTCTTGAATAAAGGTGTTGGCAGTTGTGTTGATGTAGGAGATGAAACCATGTTCTTGCGTCAATCAAAGCCAACGATAGTAAAAAAAAACCTTGAAAACCAACATCAACAGAAGTGCAAAAGGCATATGCTTATTGCACAAAACCGCTCAAGGTTGTTGTTCACATACTTCCCCCAATTGTCTTTATGTAGAACTTTAATACCCTTTCTAGACTACTTATCATCAAGTGATTTGAAGTCTTGAAATTGCTTGAAGGCCTCTAATTTTTATTAAATAAAGTATACCCAAGTGCACCTTGAATGATCATCAATAAATACCAAGGCATATTGGCTCTACTGATTGAAGGATGGAAACGGACCGATTGAATCATTGCTGCGAATTTTGTATAAATTGCACGTTTTTTGCCTAGTTGGTTATCTATTGAGGGATCCGCTGAAAGGCTAGGCTAACTAATAATTGCCTCTCAAATGGTCTCTACCTAGATTGTCAATGTTGCCTTGCTAAATGGTGCTAGCGAATTTGTTCATAAATAAACTCTAACTTTTATTGCTATAAGTAAACCGAGCTAGCAATGCCATTTGCTTTCAAATGTTTAGAGGCATTGAAGGTCAATTCAACAAGATTCAATGAATATGCAATCTTTGGACAAAATTAAAGTTCTTTGATAATGAGCATTCTGTTGAAGAGAGATTAGAAAGCTTCAAGTAAGGGTCATTGCCTCCTTTCTGGTTTTATTATGCAGTGCTGCCGGTTCCACTGCACTAGCGACTACTGCTCTAGTTGAAGGCTGTATTAGACAAGCTACACTTTCAGTGATCGAAGCAATCAAGTCAAAAGTGTTTGTTGGTCGAAGTCTTAGCGCTATGCTGCTTTATCGATTTATGGCCATGACAATAAAAACAAGCAGATTGCCATACTTTTATCCGCATAACTGTTGCCATTGTTCTTTGTGCCATAATTTAAAATAGCTAATAAGCATCAACACAATTTTTCATTGTGCCAGAATTTATAATAGTAAATTTCTATCAGCACAATTGTTCTTTGTGACAGAATTTGAAATAGCTAATATCCATCAGAATAATTGGTTTGGGGCAAAGCAATTCAAGGACGGGGCACTATTATGGCCGCTGCCTAGAATATGTATTGTTTCTAGCCTAAAAGAAATGTCATTATCATGCTCAGTAGTGAAGAAACTAAGTTTAAACAACCAGTTTTATGTTAAACGGGCTAGGCATAGATTATAGGTACTTTAGTCTTCAAACAAGATAGCTTTCTATGGCAGCTTAGGATGTCTAATGTTTCTAGCCTAGAAGAAATTAATAGACACGAGATTGGGGGCTGCTACACCAGCCACCCATTTTGTGGTAAATATATTTTATATTTTTTGTATAGGCTTTGTTGACCAAGTATGTGATTTTGGGCCTCTTGGTTAGAACTACCCATGGACTTTGGATTAGATATTTTATGTACCTCTTTGAATATTTATAGGCATTAGCAAACATAATGAAGGTATGTAAACTTTTGATCTTGTTGGTATTGCTTAGGAGGCTAAGCTGGGCCAAGTACAACATTCCCTTACAGTATAGGAAGTATTAAAGTACAAAAAAACATGGAAGAGATTATCTGGCCATTCTATCCCATTTGGGGTGCCTTCACTTAGAGTTAGCAGATACTTAGCTTACAGTACCATAGAGGGATGACAATGCAGCAGAAATTCAACTGATGTTTAGCAGTCTATGGAAGAAACAACAATGGCACAATTGAAGTTGGGCAGATTTCTGTATGAAACATATGTAAAAGGAATGCTAATGGTATATAAAAGAGCAGATTTCTGTTTGAAACATATGTAAAAGGAATGTTGATGGTTTTACGTGGTTGAACATTGGAAAATGTTAGTCAACTAATAGAGAAAGAAGTCCCATAGTCTCTTGCAGGAAACTCTAGTGATTCCTATGACAGCCCTAACATAGATCTATAGATATTTGAATCCTTAAACATACAGCAGAACCATTTATCATTAGCGGAGTGCAGGAAATATAAAAGGAAGCACGACAACATACAAACAAGAGGATTGCTCTTATGAATCCTCTGCACTAAGAAGCAGTTTCCTCTATTAATTAAATGTAAATGCACATGAAGCTTTTATCACTATAGGCTGCAGAATGCATCTCTAATACCATTAAATAAATAAACCTGTAAAAGAAAACTCTTAAATTGATCGATTTTAATCGTCATTTAAACATATTCCTCAAATGCAAAAATCACCATGAACAAAGATTTTTCAAATATTTTTTGCACCGACTCTTGAACAATTTTAAAGACGCGAAGCAAGAACCTCAATATACACATTCACGAATTTCATATATATCATTCAAACCTTCCTATTTACATTTTGGACATATTCCAAATTTAATTATTTGTATACAAAATCCAATCTCTGAAGACCTCTGATTTCCTCAATCTGCAGGATGGTAGAACACACAGAAACGTGGCTGAGAGGGTTTAAAAACTCAGAGGTTTCATTAAATTTGATATGGAATCTTTCACATCGAACGCTCATATCAAAGACATAGAAGAATTAATGACAGAAGTCCATTTCCTCCAGTCGAAGAGAACCGAAGAATAATTACAAAAAAATTACCTCGTTAAACCTGTCAAGGGGAAACTTTAATACATAGCTTGAATCTCTACAAAACCTTCCCTAATGAGAAATTAGATTAAAAACCCCAACCTGGAAGTTGGCAGAGAGTAAGCGTAGAAGCTGAAGGCAACCAAACACTATAGATGAAGCATTCAAAGCACCACAAAAAATTTATGAATTTCAGAGGCAATGATAGTTAACCCTAACTAAGATATATTTAGAATTCAAATAATGCATCAATTTCTCCTTCTTGGAGGAATCAGCTCCAAAAGCTATGCTGCCATTATCGATGCATATGGAGAGCTGGGGTACTGGTTAGAAGCTGAGATGGAGCTCACGAAAATTCCAGAACAAGCAGAACAAGCATCAGGAATTCAAGGCCGGAAAAGACAGAATAAACCCAACCACTGCGAGAAAACATACAAAGCGAGTAAACCATAGAGGGATGACAATGCAGGAGAAATTCAACTGATGTTTAGCAGTTTATAGAAGAAATAATAATGGTACAATTGAAGTTGGGCAGATTTCTGTTTGAAACATATGTAAAAGCAATGCTAATGGTATATAAAAGGAGAAAGCAAACAATGTATATTGACAAAGGGATATGGGTAAGTGATAATGCAAACATTGTAGCAGGAAGCAAGCAACAATCTTGAATCCGGGCAGATTTCTGTTTGAAACATATGTAAAAGGAATGCTAACGGTTTTACGTGGTTGAATGTTGGAAAGTGTTAGTCAGCTAGTAGAAGAAGAAGTCCCATAGTCTCTTGCAGGCACCTCTGGGTGATTCCTATGACAATCCTAACATAGCTCTATAGATCTAGAGGTCCTGAGTTTAGGCGGAAGTTTCGACGATGTGTGTAATTTTCAAGAGAAAACAAGCTAAATTTGGAAAATGAAATTCCCAGGCAAAAGTGAACTAAGATGGTAAAAAAATTTGAATTTTTTGGTAAAAATAAGCTAAGAGTACCTAATGCAAGACAACTGCAAAAAATCAAAATGCAATAGAAAGTTGATGAGTTGACTAGGCACATTTCCATATCTTTGCTCAACCACAATTTTCGTTAAGTATTGCTAACATTTCTTGCTTGTATTTTTACCATTTGAAGGTGATCAGTCAATCAGGCATTGATGGTGCTGAAACTCTAAAATGTCTACCCACTGCAGCAAAATCAGATGCAATGAAATAATGCACAGAGATATAAAAGTGATCCATCATAGCACTAGGAATACATAGATGGTCTTACTAAATCAAAACAATTCAAAATATGCCAAAACTTAGCCATCTAATCAGGAATAACGAATTATCAATTTACACTATGATTGTTTTTGTACAAATTTAAGAGTTCGAAACACCCTCACCGGAACTGCATGCCATTAAATGTGTTGTGCTAAAACTTTCATGAAAATGTGTATAATGCAATTTCAGCGCAGAGAAGGAATTTTCTGACAACTGAAATACAGTGATTTCTCATTTCTTCAACTCCCTTGCATTTAGCAGCCTTTTAACTCATGAGGTAGGCATCAAAATGGTTTAAGAGCATGTCCTTTGACACAATAAAAAAGATCGAATCACCCCATGTATACACAATGAGAACTTGACAATTGCAAAGGATGCAATCATATTTTACAGCCATGCTAAGTGTTGCAGAAATGAACCGATTATATTTCAGTTGATAAGACTTTCAAAATTAACTCAGAATGTACACATTATTCGTATTAAGTATTTAATCTTTGATCATATAGTTTTACTTCAAGTTCAAAACAACATACACTAATTTTTCTTTCATTTGTATCCAGGATATAGTGAGTGCACTTCAGAACCAACCTGCAGTTAATGTTTTGATACGAAGGTTGAAATATTATACTTCTATTAATGTTTGTAGAGTTATATTATGGCAGCCTGCTTTCTATCTTCATTCCTCTTGCTCAAATCTCTTCCTGATATGGCTCTGGATATTTGTACATGGCGTAGTTGCTGTAGCATGGGAAACTTTTAAAAGAAAATACAGGCAATCTGCATTTTACATACAGGTTGTTCTAGTAGTGTTTCTTATTCAATAAGAGTCCACAACAAAAAGTTATGGGCTATGGAGTTTACATGGTTTAAAGCATGTTTGTTGACAGAGAAGTTCAGTGTTTTATGGTGAGTTAGCCACATGGCCAACAAATCCTCTTTTCGCTAACAATCTGTTCGGAATAAAGGATGAAGTGTAGTTACCATGATCGAGATTTTAAGATCCAGCTAACACTAGTATGGCCTCTTTACAGCAGAAAACCTTGCCAGAATCTAAACTTCAGCACCAATAGTATAGTGTTTCCTGTGAAACATCAGGCGTAGAACTAACAAAATGGATACTAGGCAATCCATATGGGCTTCTACTTGACCCCCAATTTGGCTTGTAGAGCTGGGTTAAGCATGCAGCAGATATTTTCCAATTCCTAATTGTAATTTAAAGTGTCCAAGGATTGACATCACTCATTAAAGAGTAGAAAGGCAGTGAATTCTGAATTGGCATGTCTGAATTCAGAATTTGGCTTATAGATCTGGGTTAAGCATGCACCAGATATTTTCCAATTCCTAATGCTAATTTAAAGTGTCCAACGATTGACATCACTCATTAAAGAGTAGAAAGGTAGTGAATTCTGAATTGTTTTTTTATGAATCTCCACCTTTTAAGAAACCAAAATCGCATACAATTATAATAGCTAGTTTAATGAGGTATTTTTGTCACCAGAAAACACTGAATATATTAAGATGAATCTAGCAGACAGTTAAACATATCTAAGAAGCTCAAGAATTGAAATAATGTGTGGCTACTGGGATTCGAGCCCATGTCTTCATGCCCGTGGAATTGTCACAAGCGATTTGTTACTTAGCACTGAGAGCCAGAGCCATATATATAGTTAAGAGCACGGCTCTTGTTTTTAAGGGGGGTTTGGAGACCGACGATAATAGGTGGAGAAATTGTCTCTCAAAAACAGACTATACACATGTGTTCATATTACTCTTTCCAAATAGATTTAGCACCTCATTATTTTGTGAATTCCTCCAAATTTAGGAGGAACAATTAGATAAATGTTGGATTTGAAATCTTTCAAAAACGAACAGAATTCGGAGGAAATTCCGCATCACAATAACATTGACTAGAGTCAATACATGGGCATATGAAAAATGAATAGACACTAACAGAAAATAGGCTATACGCAGGTTTTAAACAGTCATCATTTCAGTCAACAGGCATATGAAAAATGAATAGACACTAACAGGAAATAGGCTATACGCAGGTTTTAAACAGTCATCATTTCAGTCACCAGGTTTTTGTTCAATCTACATCTTGAATACATAAAAGAAAAATGAAAACCATCGTTTTCTCCTCCTGAAACTGGGAAAAAAAACTAATTATTTTAGACCCTAACTGACTGGAAACAATATGTATGGACAGGTATGGACAGGCAGTCCGCCTCGGCGAATGTTCAAGACATCAATCTCGGATGAAGACGGAATAACCCCAACCACTGTGAGCACATGAACATTAACGAAACCACTGCGAGGACTAAAGCAAACATACAGAATGAGAAAACCATTGGGAATACCTGGAATCGGTCGAATCTGTCCCTGTCGCAACAGGCTTCAGCCACAGGTACAGAAACTTGTCCCCGAGAATCACTACCCACAGTAGATAACAGAGAATGAAACTAGCATCTAAGAACAAGCACAACAAACGCAATTCCAGAACATGCAAGCCCCTTTAAATCACAAATTCTCCAACACAGACCCCCATTAAACGCCAGTGCTTCAATAACTGCGCAAATGGAAACTCTCCAACATAGACCCGCAATAACTGTCCAAATGCTCGATTGTCGCCGGAAAATCCTCGTAATAGTCCCGGTCGATATATTGTTTAAGCGATACGGTGATATTGTTCCCGGCCAACTAGCGAGGATTCCAGATGAGTGAAAACGAAGAATGCAGGATGGACAGTTCAAAGCCAAAAACCCATTGCATATGTAAAAACCACACCAAAGGTTCGAGGCTCCAGAAAATGCAGTTAAAGCTCAAGGATCCACAGGACCTCGATTGAGCACGCAATTAAATCGACTTAAATGTGAAGCGACCTTGACAGAGGACGCAATTAAAGCTCTTGCAGAAGGTGGAACCACGTCACGGCATGGGGAGAAGAACCAACCCCATTACAAAGAATGCACACATCCCCGAGAGCCACTACATTGCAGAGTGCAGGACGGACGAACGAACGGACTAGAAGGACAGAGCGACCAGGGACACGCGGCAGGAGAAAACCCCGCGTCAAATTTCTAGGCATGAATTCAGACCCAAAACATTACAAAACTTAAAAAAAATAAAAATTGGAATGGCGTACTGATAGATTAATATGTCCAAAGTGACCCCAAGATGTCACGGACATAATAAGTTTAAATTTCTATATTTTCTCGTTGACATCAAGGAAAACAATAACTCAAGGCTTCAACACAATGATTATTGAAGACAGCTGAAGTTGTTGATTGATCACTTCAAAATCAAACAAGTGATTGAGAACTTTGATGAAGTAAAGTTTGTTAATATGAGAAGGAATGTCTATCAAATTTTAGATTGGCCTAAATCTTTTCCAACCTAAAGGCAACTTCATTTTGATTCCTAGGAGATGAGTGGAGTGTCCACTCGAGACTTCGGTTCCAAAACTTAAATAGAGTAAAATCCAAAGGCTTTGATACAAGTTATTCATTTTTAAGAATTTAGATTTTTGAACCATAAATCTCCCAACCTTTTTGGAAAGTGACAAGTATAAGGAAATTTTATATAATCTCATTATCCTCCATGTTATTGTCCTCTATGCCCCCTACAATTTCAATGATGGAAACCATTACATTTCACGAAGGATTTACTCCTCCCCTTGCCTTTATTTATAGCACAAACCCTCCCAAGAAGCACCTACATGTTGGACGGTTGGCACTAATAACTTTTGATTGGTTAGGGGGTAAGTTTCGGATTCTCCTCACCCTAGTTTAAATCTCCAATGAGATATTGACCCATTGTGATAAGGCTAGAAGGGTAGGCACCCCCTTGAGTGGGACGCCCATATTGGGTGTGTTTTCGGACGTTTTACCCCTTGCTAAGTCACGAGTTATTAGTATATTTGGTTTGCAGGTTGTTGGATATACTCTTGGGTTATAGTGACAATCGTTGAATTTGAACGTAGGTCTCACTTAGGTAATCCCTGCTAGTTACCGATTCCCATGGTTTAAAAAAAAACATATTATTACATTGTACAATTTAATTTGGTAGCATCCATGTCACCCTATGCATTAAATATTTCTTTCAATCTCTTTGGTTTATGCTACCTCTTGATGCCCTCGTCTTATTCATTTATGGCATTCCCTTAGTTCTATTTCTCTACCACTTCCCCCCTTCCTAGTTTCAATTATATCTCTCAAAGTCTCTCATAATGCATCCTCATTGTAGTAAAAGCATTGGTTTGTATAATGTAGTTGGCCTTGAACCAAGTCCTACATAATCGAGGGTGCACACTTAAATGTAGGCAACTCTTGGTCAAAATTGTTTAGGACCCATGCATAGTTTCAAAATCATTCAATCATCAAGCCCTAAATTCAAGTTGTCACGCAACATCCATGTAGTAAATTGTCCAATTTGTAGCTTATGAACTTAGTCAAGCATCTAGAAGCCTATGCCAAAGAGAAGGAAGTAACTCAATACCAATTTTAGTATGGAGTTAGAGAAGCCTTGAACCATTTGATATCGATAATCAAATAATGGGCATCGACCATTCTTAGCAAAATGATGAAGAATTCAAACAAAATGTACTCAACAACTTAAACTTCACTATATATGATGATTGCATCAAGCAACCACTAATTATCGTGGAAAATGAACCCATGGTCCATGACTTGGCTAACTACAATTACAAACCAATGGAATACCTACTCAACTAACAATTGAAGTCATATATGACATGTTTTTATTCTAATAAGAATAATTATTATCTAATTTTCAGGTCAAGGCCAAGCCAGACACCAAATTGGTGTATGACACCCCTTTGTTTGTGAAACAAGGGACCCCCTCCATGTAGCAATTTTATTGTTAAGGTCTACGAAGTTGTACATACCCTAACCCCCTATGGATTGAACATGTGACCTCCTAGCAAGAAATGCATGTCCTTAACCGCTATGCCCACTCAAATTGTACACATGTTCTAATATCCTCTATCATTTTTTATAGGTATGAGTCAAAAGACCAAAAATAATGTTTTTGGTTTTCATGATTCAGGTACTAGATTACTCTGTGCTATCATTTTTTAATGTAAATTATTCCTTCTTATTAAGAATTCTTACAATGAGATTGTGTAGAGTGTGTGGATCTATGTCCATTTGATGTAGCTTGGGTGGTTGGGAGGAATGATTGTTATCCTCCCCATTCGGGTTCAATTCTTCTAAGTGACATGGTGCTCTTGCTGAGCCCCTATGTATTGACTATGTGATTGAGTGGATTATTTAATTCTGGTCATACCTTGATTCTCCGAACAGCAAGTGTTGGCATTTCTTCCAGTTTATACATCCCTTGGCAATGGTGAACCATCAGTAAAAAAGAAAAAAGAGTGTGTGGATCTCTCATTAAAAATAAATTTATCTATAAATTTAGAAAAAAAAGTTATTATTATTTTTTCTTCAATATTATCTTTTAGATATTCTTCTGTAACAAGCTTTAACAAGTTGTTTATTCAAAATAAGTTATATATTCTAAGATGAATGAGGGTGACTTGGTAACAGAGCACCTAAATGCATTCAACACTGTTGTCAGTCAATTGTTTTTTGTGAATATCAAAATCACATGGGAGGAGAAATGTATCAATCTAATATGTTCTTTGCCAGACTCATGGGATAGCTTGGTCATGGCTATTGGAAGCAATAATAATACATTAAATATTGACAATGTGGTTGCATCTCTAATATCATAAGAGACGAGGTGGAAGAACATGGAAGGTTCAACCCACGATGCCTTGATGGTAAGAGGTCAATCGGTAGATGAAGGAAAAGGTAAAACCTCTAGTAGAAAATCAAAGTCGAGGGGTAGATCTAAGACCAAATCTAAATCCCCTGGAACGTCGATGAGAATATGTTGGCAATGTGGTAAAGTCAGGCATTATAAACGAGATTGTAAGTCAATGGGAGTTGAGAAGAACTAAGGATCTAAGGAAGCGCAATCGACTGAAAGTAATCCTTCAACTGAAGAAAAAGGAGATGTGTATTTGGCCTCTACAAGTACAGATTCAAGTCTGACTCTTAATTGATCGACTCTGGTGCATCATATCATATGACACCACAGAGAGAGGTTCTATGAATACGAGAATAAGATGGAGGTGATGTTCTTCTAGGAGATGATTCATTGACCAGGATTGTCATACGAGGTAAAGTTTGACTGATACTAAAAGATGGATGGATAGGAATTCTTCCAGGGGTGCTACATATTCCAAATTTGGATCAAAACCGGATATCCATTAGTAAGATAGGAAATGTAGGTGTGCAGTTTGTATTTGAGAAAGATTCTTGTAAATTGGTGCGAGGAGCAATAATTTTGATGAAAGGAGTTTGTACTGGAAGACTGTACAAGCTATTGGGAAGAACAAGTGCCAATTGATGTGCAAATACATAATTTTCTGAACTTGACAACATATCTTCTTGTCTAGTTGACTTGACCATGTTGTGGAAACAACGAATGGGACACATTGGTGAGAAAGGTCTTCATGCAATGCACAACAAAGGTATGGTCGAAGGTCTCCCTGATTGTTCTTTAGAAGTAGATTTCTGTGAACATTGTATTTATGGTAAATAGAGTTGTGTAAAATTCCCATCTAGGGCAATGTACAAGGGCCAAGGAAATACTAGAGTTAATATAGAGTGATGTGATTGGACCAGTATTGGTCCCATCACTAGGGGGATCCCATTTTCATGACTCTTTCATAGATGATTTCTCCAGTTGGAAGTTTTCAAAAACCTCATATTTCCTCCTCAAAAAATACAAGAGTTCAAAGCTCTTGTAGAAAATCAGTCTGGCATAAAGATTAAGGTGTTGAGAAATTATAGCGGAGGAGAATTTTGAAGTAAGGCATTCGACCAATTATACATACAACACACTATAGCTCAAAAAAACACAACTCCATACACACCTTAACAAAATGGAGTTGAAAGATTGAGTAGAATGTTGATGGAAAAAGCAAGGAGCATGCTCAGTGGTCTAGGTATTGCACAAGAATTATGGGTAGAGGCAGTTGATATGACATTTTACCTAGTGAATAGGTCACCATCGATGACTCTAATTGACAAGACTCCATATGAGGCATGGGATAGGTAAAATCCCTCTCTTGCACATATCATAGTCTTTGGGTGTGATGCCTTTATGCATGTCCAAAAGGAGAAAATAAGCAAAATCAACAACAAGTCTAAGAAATACAGCTTCATCAGGTACAAAGATGAAGTGAAAGGGTATAGGCTCTGAAATCTGGTCACAGGGAAGGCATTTTATAGTAGAGATGTGATTTTCAGAGAAGTGAGAGGTACTTCCAGGATTGAAGAGGATAAAAGAGAAAAGGAACCAACAAATCTAGAGTTGGAATGGAATGATGAAAAATCCATGATTCAGATGAGTAGACTTAATCCTATGAAGAGTTGTAACAGTAGACTCCAGTCATCAGGAGGTTTGGTCGAGCAAAGCAACAACCTGAAAGTACAGTCCATTGAATTTATGCTCTATTTTTGCATTAAATGCCATAAAAGATTATCCCACGTTGGTAAAGGAAGTGATTGACTCGACAGAGGTTAAACTTTGGAAAAATTCCATGGAAGAAGAAATGGACAAAAGAATGCAACATGGGATTTGGTTGCAATACCAAATGGAAGGAAAACCGTCGGGAGTAAGTGGGTGTTCAATAAAAAGTTGAACGTAGCAAGTTAGGTCGAGAAGTACAAGGATCGACTAATAGCAAAGGGATATTCCCAAGTCGAGGGAGTTGACTTTGGTGAGATCTTCTCTCATGTTGCAAAGTTAACTTCCATTACTGTACTAATGTATTTAGTTGCAACATTTGATCTTGAAATAGAACAGATGGACATGAAGACAACATTTCTTCATGGTGATCTTGAAGAAGAAATTTATATGAAACAGCCTAAAGGATCCACAATGAAAGGGGAAAAAGAGCTGCTGGTCTACAAGCTCAAGAATTCCCTCTATAGTCTAAAGCAATCACCGAGGATGTGGTACCAAAATTTTGATATGTATATCCAGTAGCTAGTGTTTTTGAGAATTCAGGTTGATCACTATGTGTATAGCAAGAAAGTCGATGATCATTTTATATATGTAATTTTGTATGTCAGCAATATGTTGTTGTTTGGAATAACGTGGATCTAATTAGGGAGGGGAAACTGCAGTTGTCCTCCAAGTTTGACATGAAGGATCTTGGCGCAACTCATTTCATTCTTGGAATGGAAATTAAAAGAGATAGAGCAAGCAGAAGGCTATGGTTAAATCATAGAAAATATGTTGAGACAGTTTTGAAACGCTTCAACATTCATGAATGCAATCCAGTTAAGGTTCCTATTCCTGTAGGAGTTAAAGTATTTGTTGAAAAATCCTAAGATACATGAAGAGATAGAGTACGAGTCACATGTACTCGGCCTAATATTTCTGATGCAGTGGGAATATTGAGTAGGTACATGTCGACACCTAGAAAAGAGCACTAGATCATTGTTAAAAGAGTATCCAGGTATTTGCGTGGCACAACAGGTTATGCAATCTTCTACCAAGGAAAACCTGAAACTAATAAAACAATAAGTGTACATGGTTTTGTCAACTTCTACTAGGCTAGAGATCTCGACTGTTGAAGGTCAACTAGTTCAGTGGGGCAGTCAATTGGATGAGTAGGAGGAAATGGATTGTTGCACTATCGATTACTGAGGTTGAATACATGGCAGTTTCTCATGCAAGCAAAGAGGTAGTCTGGTTGTAGAGATTGTGTTCATAGGTTGGGTTTAAAAATCAAGTAGTTAGGTTGATTTATTATATTCAAATTGAAATCTTCCTGGCAAAGAACCCACATACCATTCAAAGACAAATCATATTGATGTAAAGTACCATTTTGTGAGAGAAATGGTGGATAATAAGAAACTGTTGCTAGAAAATCTAGACACGTTGAAGAATACTGCACACTCACTAACCAAGTTTGTGAGCATCGAGAATTTTACTTGGTGTAAGGAATCAATGGGCTTGTCAACCCTAGTCAAGTGAATTGAAGTTCTGAGATATCTTGTATATGCAAAGAAAACAACAAGAGAATGTTGGGTACGCTATATTCCTTGCATGTAAATTGATGGTTGAAGCTGACAGTTGATTGGTTAACAAGTTGATTGGAATTGAAGTCGACAAACGATGGCAGTCTGGTCGACTAGACGACTAGAATAATTGACAGGTCGACGAGCATAAAAATGGACATGGATTTGATGAACAATTGGACGAAAAGAAGCTCAATTGGCGGTTGACTAAGGTTGACTCAGTCAAGTCAAATGTAACAAAATAACTAAAAGTATTCAGGAAGTTATGAATCATCGTTAATGAAGCAGTTAGTTGTAACTAATTCGCTTGTCATGAATTAGAGTGTTGCATCTATAAATATGATGTATTGTAAAAGGCTAGGCGCACTTGTGATAGGACAATAGAATACGACACAATACTTGTATGAGTTGAGAAGTCAAGTGTACTGAATTCACACTTAAGCTATTGTGATCTAGTAAATCATTGTTGTAAATGCTGGTTGAGAGATTTGTTAATAAATGAGTGGTAAAGCTCATTGGTTAGTTGTCTTTTCCCTCTAAAGGATTTTCCAGGATGAATTTAAGTGTATTATGTGATTGTGTTTGTGCCATTGTTAAATTCTGTTATATCTAGCTATTAGAATCATTATTCATAATCACTATAAGAGGTATTGAAATCCTTGACATTCTATGGATGACTACATGCCCTCGAATTGATGGGTTATTTGTTTGAGAATTTTCTTGATTTTGTGAATAGTATCATTTTCCAAACTCGGACCCGGGCCTCAATAAAAAATTGAGTGTAGATTACCTTGAGTGCTATTATGAACTTGATCAACTAGGGGTGCCACCAAATTCAAAATTTTGGGATTTGGGAGGGTTATTTTTTATTTCATGGTGACAGGGGTAATGGAAATTTCTTATCAACTCTATCAAGTGTAAAGGATCATCAACAATTCCTTTTAGTACCCTTTCCTGGAGTGTTAAACAAGCAATCCTTAAACTCTCATCCTCCACTAACACTATCAACCTTAGTGATGACAAGGAGGAATCTGTTAGTTTCTCTAAAGGAGGGAAGGATGGGAGTCTAAAGTATAATTTACACCCTAGGAAATGAGGATTATTTGTTCCCTATGGAGGATTAAAAGAGGGTTTGGCCTCCTTTAATCATACAGGTTCAATTTATAGAGGAAGAACGAATTATTTTTTTATAGCTTAGAAACAAGCTAGTAATGAGATTTTGGCTGACAAATAAATTTCACTAGATGGGGTTCATAGAGGTGTAAATATCCCGATGGAGGGGTTGAAAAACCAATTGTATATCTCCTTCAAGAGACTATGACTAAGGGTGGAGAACTTGTTTTTGAATTAGAAAGAATGTTAGGGGAGTGGGATTTTATGTTTATTGATGCTAAGGGCGTGTTGGGCGTGCTATTATGGGGTGGAGTAAAAAGTCATTTTTATTCTATAATTTTTAGTGTTTCTTCTCAAGTTTGGGATGATCCTTTACTCCTAGGATATGGGGAAATAAATAATATTTTTAAATATTTATGGGCCATATTCTGATAGAGTTGATTAATGGGATAACATATTTAGTTGGGATTGATTAAATCATGGGATAATAGTTTTGGGAGGGATTCTCAACTTCGCCTTAGGTGCATTGAATATATGAGCTCCTACTGCTCAATAGATTTCCTATCTGGGTACTTTTTGAGGAAGCTAGAAGAAGTAGGGTTAGTGGATATTGAGATAACCAAACAAAATCCTATGTGAACAAATAAATGGGTTAGTGAGGAAAGGATAGCCAAGAGGTTGGATATATCTCTAGTTTCATAACTATTTGTTGAAGAAAATCTTACATTTCATCAATGGGTTTTGTGTGGAGGAGATTCAAATCATTATCCTATTTTGTTGGAATTGGCTCTCGCAGAGAGGAAACCACCAAGTCCCTTGAAAATAAATCCTAAATGGTTAAAGGAAGATGATTTTATTAAAAAATTATGAGAGGTTTTGATTCGTTATGATGCTTCCTCTTGAGAATTTGTTGCAATTTAGTTCTTAAAAAACCTTAAAAAGGCCAAACAAGCTTCTATTGAATGGTGTATATAGAAAAAATAAATATAGATGATACACTATTGACAGAGGTGAAGTAAATTTTGGAAAACTTGTAAAACAATGAAAGTTTTGGATATTTGAATGAAGCTTCAAGAATGGAGGTAAAGACATTGGAATATACAAAGAGGCCCTTATTGCTAGAAATATTGAAGAGTAGGGAACTTTGGCTACAAGCAATGGATGCAAACCCAAAGTTATTTCATTGATATGCCAACTTTAGGAAAAAATTAAAAAAAAACTTGTGTGGAAGATAGAGAAAAATGATGGTACTATGGCTACTAGTTTTAAGGAGATTGCTCAAGAAGGGGTGGAGTGTTTTTGGAAACATTTATCAGGAAAGAGGAGGGGAAATATTGGAGGGATCCTTATAATGTCCTCCTATTTCCTAGGTTTTCTAAATCCTAAATATATCCAATTCTTAATGGAAGAGATAGGTAATAAATAATTACAAGCACTTCTCCTTAGTTTACAAATAGATATAAGCCTTAGACTTGATGGGATGCAAGTTGATTTTTTTACTTTTTATTTTTTATTTTTGGGCTGGTATAATTTCATTGACGAGGACATGAGAAAGGTTATTGAGGAATCAAGAACCTCAAGGAGTATTTTGATAGTATTCAATTCAAATTTCATTGTTTTGATTCCAAAATTATATAACCCTATTTCTTTTGACAAACTCAAATCTATTTCCCTTTCCAACTATATTTACAAAATCATTTCTAAATTTATTGCAAGGAGGATAAAGGTTATCTCATCAAATTATATCTTTGCTGATTTTTTTAAAGGGGAGACACATACATGAGGTGGTGGGTGTGGCATAGGAGGGTCTACATTCCACTAAAATACAAAATCTCAAGGCGATGGTTTTAAAGGTGGATCAGTCAAATTCATATGAAAAGGTCAATGGGCTCTACCTAAGGCTTTTGCCTATTCACTTAGATTTTTACGACAAGTTTGTTACTTGGATAATGAATTGTGTGACATCGGTCTCATTTTTGTTGTTATTAATGTCTTAGTAACATACTTTTTCATCCCTGTAAGGGGTCTTCAATAGGGTTGTCCCCTTTCTTCCTTGTTGTTTCTCATTGTAGCAGAAGGCCTTAGCATGGCTTTGAAGGAGGCCCTCGGAGAAGAAAAAAATAAAAGGAATAAAGGTTGCAAACACTTTCTCATTGACTCTATTCTTTTTGTATACGATATTTTGATCTTTAGTGATGGGGAGGGATGTTGGTAACCTAAAAGACATTTTATATTTGATTTGTTGTGCTACATGAGTGTTTATCAACTTGGAAAAATCCATGATCCCCTTTTGTGGTATTTATAAGGAAAATCAAAGAGCATATGAAGTTCTTGTTCTCTTTTCAACAATCAAATGTTGAGAGAGGACTAAAATACTTGGGATTCCTACTTATGCCTAATGACTATTAGAGAAGAGATTGGCATTGTCTAATCTTAAAGGTGGAGAAAATGTTAAGCATTTGGTGTAACCAATGGCTAATATTGGTCAAAGCAATTTTGGAATACCTCCCAATTTATTGGATGTCCTTGTATTGGACTCAAAAAGGTGTGTTGGAAAGTATTAAATGGATTCATTTTAGTTTAATTTGGTATGGTTGTAAAGATAAGTTGGAAAAGGCTAGTAATTCCCAAAGTATTAGGGGGTTGGCGTTTGAAAAATATTTTCTTATTCTCTAAAGCATTGGTTGTGAAGAGTGCATGAACTGAAAAAGACAGGTTTATGATTTAGAGTGGTTAATGAGAAATGCATGTCCCAAGATCAATGAATGATTGGATATGAATCCCAACCAAAATTCTTTATAATGTTTCAATTATCTAGAAAGCGGTTGTTCTCACTTTTCTATTGATAGGGGACTAGCTTGTTTGGAGAATTAGTAGAGGCACAAAAATGAAAGTTGGGGTTGATCCTTGGATCGATTGTGGAGCATATTATAGGCTCCAAGATTACATAATCTAATTCCTAAGGTATAAAGGTATTCATAATTTCTCCCAAGTGCAGGTTGATATGAACATGACCGCAATTTGGCATCAAGAGTTGTTAATTGGTAGATATATGGGACTTGGAGGACTATGTCTTTTGGGATAGGTACGTTGAGCAACTCATATTGAGTTTTGTGTGAACAAAGGAGGAGAAGGACATTCTAATTTGGTCCCTGAATACCACAGGTTATTATTCTCCAAAGATAGGCTATAAAGTACTTTCCTCCCCGAGGGACGTGGAACCACATAAATGGTGGTGGAAATTCCTTCTGAGTATCATATGTTCATATGGATGTTGCTTAATAACAAAGATCTAACATGGGATATTATACAAAATAGAAATAAATATGGTCTTGGATGGTGTATTTTATGCAAATCCAATGAAGAAACTAACTTCCATCTTATTATTACTTGTCCCTTTGCAAAGAATATTTGGAGGGTGTTAACGCCTAAAATTCGCACATATGTGACATTTCGGTGATTCTTCCAATAAGGCGTCGGAAGCATAAAGGATGCAATTCACCAAACAAATCCTCAACAAATTCAAAAGACAACTTTAGTTCAAAAGTTCTAAAAAACAGTCAAAAGAAGGGGTAGCGTGGGTAATACACATTCAACTCGCGCTATAGCGTAGGTTACCAGAACAATGCCCCCGCTACACCCGCGTGGCTATTCCTTCGAAATTCGCGCTATTGTCAAAACAAATTGACCACTAACTTCCTGCAGCGCATTGAAGGCCCCATCCTCTCCAAGGATCTGAATTCGGCTCCTCACACACTTGGTGGCATTAACTAGCCCCCCTTGTGTACCTTGGAACTAGTTCATGGAGAAGATGAGTTCACATTTGGATCTAGTTATTTGTTGGCCACCTCCCTTCTTATAAAAGGAATCCATTGGCATGAATTTTGTAGAGATAAATAAAGAGAAAGGTTATGTTGCTAGATTTGAGTTGGAGCTTCCTCATAGCCCACCACTTCCTACCATTGTGAGCATTCCCAAGCTCCCTTGCCACCTTCTATAAAGGGGCAAGAGTTTCTCTCCATTGTTTCACCATTGACTTAGCATTTAGTTTGGACACAAAAGGCCTCCATAAGGGATATTGTTCGCTTCCATTGAAGCCATCACCTCCTAGGTGTTGTACATCTATACCATTGGGTAATACAAAAGTGGTTTGGCATATCTTGGATTGTTATTGGAGTTTACATTCTCCCCCCGTCTCTTTTATTTTGTATTTTTTCATATTTATTTGTTTGTATGTGAATTACACTAACAATATCTTGCATGATCACTTGGAGGAATACCAACCACACACCCCACAAGGGCTCCAAGGACTGAGGCCTTGCTGCAGCCTACAAGGCCTAGCCCCTTACCAAGTGGAAGAGTGCACTTGTGCAATTGTTTACACAACATTTCTAATGGTGACCA
Source organism: Larix kaempferi (assembly GCA_027924585.1). Lineage (NCBI taxonomy): Eukaryota > Viridiplantae > Streptophyta > Pinopsida > Pinales > Pinaceae > Larix > Larix kaempferi. The sequence continues at coordinate 7,236,977 of BSBM01000374.1, read as the reverse complement.
TACTTATTTGTGTTCATTTCTCATTTAACTAGGTTGTTTTATGCTAAGTAATTAACTCCGGGTATTTGTGACTTACAAGAGATTAGGTATTCCACCTCTTGCTCTAGAATTTGACCCCGAGATGGCCACAATTTGTTTTTACACAGAAGCACGGATCTCGGCCTCTCGGTCACGCTGCCAACATGGAAACGACTCTGATAGTCGCACAGAAAACGCAAGTAATCAGTGTTCGACCCGCAATACCCCATTAAGGTGACCCGCACGTCTGGTTAGTGTACCACCCGCGTTGTTCAGCGCACTTGTTTTGAATTTACCCACGCGGTCTGCGCAACAAAGTGTGGTTTAGCCGCGCTACCCTAGTTTATTTGCTTTTTATCTACATAGTTTAGTTTGGCAATCCAATTACTACTAACTGGTGTACTTAAATTAAGGCTAATTCTCATAATTACTTAATTTTTTAGTAATTAGTTCACCTAGACCAAGATTTGGAAGTAAAGAGTTCATCTCTCTTGAAACTTACCTAGGTAACCAACCTTGAGGCTTTCAACGGACCTTATTTTTGTCACCAGTATTCAAGACCATTTCTTGTTTATACACAATTGACATGTTTTTAGTATCAATGCTAGTGTAGAATACACTTTTTGCACACAAGCAAGGACCTAAAGACTCTTGTCTCTCGAAGTGTGCTCTTCACCTAGCACCTCATCTGAGCTTGGTGAATCAGAAAAGGGTGAGAAGTGTGAAATACCTCTATTGCACACTTATTTTTTAGTTAGCATTTTTTATTTGCAAAGCACCATGAGCATCTCTTAGAGTTAAAAGTACATATTACTTGATATACTCTTCTAGTTAATTTTTCGACATTCAATTTGCTTTCATCACATGTGTTTGCAACACTAGCACACACTAAGAGACCTAAAGACTCCCCCCATCCTAGTATGCTATTCACCTCGCACTTCATGTGAGCTTGGTGAATCAGAAAGGTAGGGATTGTGAAATACCTCTCTTACACTCCATAAGTGAAAATTCAAAACCCTTAAAATCAACTTTGTAATTGTCTAAACCAACTAAAATCCTCCACATGAGGTCACAAAATAACATTTTAGTTAGGTAGGATTGATTGGGCTAGGCATCCATTAATTCCAAACAATATAGTTTCATCCATATTTTGAAACATAGCATTGTTGTCTCAAAGGGTACTTACAAAATCCTGCTAGAAGCGAGTGTTAAAAGAAAACCCGGATCAGAAGTGCATCGTGACCAAGGAAGTGAAAGCCGAGGTATCGTTTCATTTCTCTCTCCTACAAGCCACTCAACTTGTTGTAGGGAGACGACACTATACTGTGCAAGCTGAATCACTGATCCACACTTGACGCAAGGTATCTTGGTGGCCCAACTTAGGATATCACCAAGGAGAAATTATGAGTGCAATTGACTCCTGAAGTTAGCTATTTCCTTTGGGATTTGTTTCCAAGTCTTCTTGATTGGAACATTGGACCCATTGCTGATATAAATAGCTCTTTGTTACCTCCACTAGTCGATTGGTGAGTGGATACCATTATCACCATCAATTGTGCTTTTGGGAGGCCCGGATACATTTGAGAGGAAGGACGTTCGGTCTTGTTAGGGAATTTACATTTATTTTCTTTTTAACTACAAGTTCACTAAACTCATAAGTAAAAAGAACCTACATGTGGGAACTCATGCACGAAAACCGACTTTGCACATATCACTCACTTCTTGCACCATATTTGCATCTATTGTGGTTGGCATATTTTTGCATTTGTTTGAATTGTGTTTAAATTCCACTATCATTCTCATTTGACACAAAGCCTTCACCATTGAGGAACAAAACAACATCCTTAGACAGTCTCGTAGACTGCAAGGCCGATCCCCTCTCTCGAGGGGTGTTTTTACACCTTACCCCCATGGTACATGCGGAAGGTACTCCAGCCAGGGCCATTCTCAGGCCACATTGATAGGATCACCTAATCGAGGCCAAGCCTTGCTAGGGGAATTTTCTCCTCTCAGAGAAACTATTAATTACACCACTTCTTTCTACATCAAAAGAGGTTCCCTGCTGGCTTCTCCCCTTGGAGATCCCTCTGTTCCCTTTGACCCATCCTCTCTCGTAGGAGTTCAATCATTGTTTACAACACCACCTATATCTCCCCCTCATGGAAATCACATCCCACACACAATGGCGGGACTAACCCCCCCACCCTACCATTCATGGCTAGTTTAAATCTGTCGAATTTGGCCAAACTGACCAATGATCCCATAACTCATGATCCAACATGGTTGGCAATGCTAGATAAACTTCCCTTTGATATCCCCAAATTCGAAGGAAAGTAAGGGGACGATCCCGCAAACCATTGCATGTATTTCCAGTTATGGTGTTCATCTAACAGCATAGTGGCTGATCCTGTGAGACTTCGCCTCTTCCATCATACTCTCACCGGCACGACAACCAAATGGTATGTAAATTTAGCAAGCGTAACCCATGCCACATTCTCAACCTTGGCCACTACGTTTCTCACTTACTTCCAGCTTTCGATTCGACATGACTTGTGTCTTGAAATTCTCATTGAGTTTCGGCAAAATACTTCTACCGACATTGCAGACCACATCCATGAGTGGCGTAGGCACTGCACATGTAAAATCGAAATAAAACCACCCTCTTTGTTGGATTGGTTCATCAAATCTCTCCAACCTGCCATAGATAAAGATGTCTCCACCTCCATGCTGCAAAGCGATGAAGAGGTCATTCTGAAAGCACAACATTTTGATCTCATATACGCACAATCCAACTACCTTTACACTATCCTCCCTGATGGCCATCGGCATTATTCGTTGGATCCTACACCTTCGGGCTCGACACATTCGGCAGATGGGCTTATTGGGGCCATTTCCCATTTAGGAAAGGTTCATCCCACCACTTTGGCACCATTTAACATGGCTCCAGAATACCCATTCATGCCACTTGTGTCAGTACCCCCTACAATAGTACCAACCCCACTAGTTCGTCAATTACAGTATGGACCGTATACTCCTACTTACCCAAATGTTAGCCAAGCGACGAAGGTTTGTACACTGCCAATGGCGCAAGCCGTTCCGACGTCCACCTCTTATGGAACGCAAACCGCATTTATCCCTCCATTGGGGTACAATCCCCATTATCCTTTCCCATGCCCAACTGGCCAACAACCTACTCCCCACATGGGGGTAAACTTGGTCCAACCTTCTTACATTCAACAAGCTCAACAATTTGAGCAATTGAAGACTGCCAACCCCCAAAATCCATAGACTCAGGGGAAGAAGAAAGGGAAGAACAAACAAAACCAACATACGGGGCAAGGGGGAAATCCCACTCACAAAACCAGAATACGGGTAACCAAAACACGGGGACTAATAATCCTCCCAAACAAGGGAATACTCCCAACCCGAGGACCAATTATTGTTGCTCCATTTGCGGCGATTATGGTCACTACACACATCATTGTCCTCTTATCACCGACTTCCAATAATTAGTGGAATCCAAAAAGAAGACGGTGACGAACCCTCCTCAGGCTGCAAACCCTCCCCAACTGCAAATTATCGTATTACAACAACCCTTTACAAATCAAGGAGTAGTTACACAGTAGCAAGATCCTCACCCACCCGGCGACACTTCTTTCCAAAACATGTACACATTGGATATAAATCTTCAGACACAATCCAAGGGTTATGATGGGCCTTCCACCCCCCAAGTGGAAGACGTTTCTAACCCCTTGGGGGGCCTCTACAAATACCTCAATCGAATACCGAACAAATCCCACGGATTCTTAAAGTTCTACTTTGGCGCACCCCTAATAATCCTCACATGAAATCCGCCCACAATTACAGTATTGTGGATGACTTGGCTCAATCCCCTATAGCCATGTCCATGTTAGAAGTGTTACAGTCTTTCCCAACACAGAGAAAAGAATTACTCAATGCACTCGCCACTGTCGATCCTTATGACTTGCACCTCATGACCTTTGATATCGACAAAGGTGATCCATGACTACCGTCGTCAGTCGCATTTCAAGTTCCAGTTACTGTAAATAACATGATCCATCGTTGTGTCATCGACGAAAGCACATCCACTTGCGTTATGTCTACAAAATTTTGGAAACGATTAGGGTCACCTGAGATGGTCCCCTCATCTATAGCTCTTTCCGCATATGTTGGGAGACCATCCCAACCAAGACGATTGTACCAAAATGTCCCCATAGAGCTGGGGAAATATGTTTATGATCGATTTCGAAGTAGTCAAAGGAGAACTCAACTACAACATCCTCTTGGGGCGTAGTTACATGTATGCCATGAATGCGGTAGCCTACTTGGTCTTTTCTATCATGATGTTTCCCTTAAACGGGAAGATAGTTACCCTCAACCAACTTAACTACTATGTGTCGAACACCACAAGGAATCCTGACAATGTCCTACCGACTGTACTAGGTGATAATCAACCATATGTTGACATTGCCCCCAGTATGTACAAGGACTCCAATTTTTTAGGAGTATATGTGGGACCACCACTAAGGATCCCCACAGCAACCAATGGCCTAAAGTGCACCATTTTCTCCGCTGAAAATGGCGCCACCTCCACCTCAACACCATGATCAGCACCACTGATGAGCGATGGAAATGAACAAACATTAAGTCCATCAGTCTCACCAATGTTTCAAATCCCAATCTTGTACCCTCCCACGGGTGTACAAGGGACATTGGTTATGGCTCAGTTAACTCTACCTGGGCTCACTCTGGGCATCTTGGTATGGTACCTCACACCACCCTACCCAGAGATGGCTTCCAAACTAGTCTCCCATTACAATTTTGTCCCTGTTTCGGTTGCTACTCCTTCAAGGCCAGTAACACATTTGGTTACACCATCCCAACCTATGACATCTGCAACTAAACCACAATCAGTCGTCGCTAATCCCACTAATGGGGGGACCAAACAATCGAAGTTGAAAATTACCCAACTCGACATTCAAATCATCAGAAACCGCTAAGCCTAAAGCATGGGGAATCAACCATCAGGAGTTAAAAGCCCCAATTATGATCAATACTCCCAATCAAAGGTTCACACCGCTGTGTTCTCTTTTTGGTTAACAAGGCCATGCAACCAACTTGTGTCCTACTTTTCCGAAGTTATGGAATTTGCTCAACACCCCCATTAGCATCACTCATGCTCCACCGACGGTAAAAGGGGGCACATCTCCCTCACCCACATCTAAGTCCAAAACATTGCATACGAATGATGCATGTTCCATATGCGCTCAGTATGGGCACTATACACACCATTTCCCCAAACTCCCTCAATATCGGGAGGCGTTTGCAACCGTTCATCTCACTCAAGTAAGGATTGAGGAACCTCCCACCAGTCGCCCCTCCCACAGAAGTTGCACCAGCTGCAAAAACTGTGGTAGATCCTATAACGTCTAAAGACCCGTCTAATCTTACGATAATGTCGCCACAAACTGAATGCTCTTCCTGCAGGAACTCCACACATATGCTCCCTCATAACGCCATCGCCTGTATTATGGAACAAATCAACACTTAGGAAGTACAAGAATGCTTTCATCCACGCGTACCATGACCTTTCCGATCTTATGGAGAGACCACCCAATTCTCATTTCAGTGCCTCATTTTGTGTGTCGAACAAGAAGCTCGTCTTGCACAAATGAGACTACAAGGTCAATTACAACCCCTCTATATAACCCTGCAAGGGTCACCCACTGAGGAGGTAACAACCACTCTACCAGATACCATTGATTATGAATCTCCTTTAGCTGGTATCCTCACTTGAACTGATTCCTTGTCTTCCGATGAAGATGTACGCAACCTGCAAGCATTTCCCAATAGTTAAAATCAACAAGGGATCCTCCCCCGCGGCACAAGCAAGACATCCAACACCATCTGTTGAATTTATTATTTGTGTCATATTGTACTTTCCTTTTTCTAGATACACTATTTTGATTTAAGAAAGTAATTCCATCTCTTCTCTATGCAGGTGACCTCCAATCATACATCTACATAGGATATGCGAATGGTGCAAGTCGATGGTCCAAGAACCTAGCATCTGTTGCTTGGGTTATATATTCCCCCTCCCATACACTCCACCACATTAGCGGAGTTTGCTTAGGGGAAATTACCAACAACCAAGCAGAATATGATGTAGTAATGGGTCTATTAAGTGATTCCCTTGACTTGGGTACTCACAACTAGTCGTCTCACAATTAAATAATGTATTTTATTCCACAATTTGAAACTGTCACTTTCACACACATACCAATAAACGCCAATGCATTCCTTGATTCCGTCGCTAATGAGGTTCTCAAATGGCACCTGCTACATAATTCGCCTGCATGATCCTACATATCAAAACATATATATATATATCTATGTGTCACATCTATAGCTACACATACATGTATATCATCATCATATGTCTTAAAAGTTGATAAACCATGCCCAAACAAATATGCTAGTATCAACTACTACATATGCATCACATCAACACATAGGCAACATACACCATACATCGCATACATAAAGAGACGCATACACCATGTAATACAAAAATGGTATATATATATATCGCCAAAAAAATATGTCATATACAAAAAATGGCCCTCCTGGGGTGTATACAAAATAGCCTCATGGGGGATACATCAAATACACCCCGCCTCCCATAGGCTCATCAAAATAATATACAAAATGGGCATCATATCCCTATACAAAGTCTAAGCTACCCCGCCAGGTGGTGGATCCTGGGGTCTCATAATGGCTAGTGGTTGTAAAACCTCCCCTCGTGCTGGCTCTGGTTCATGTCGTGGTCTCTATAGCGGAGGAGGGGTTGCACCTCCCTGAACCTCGTGTGCCACATGGCACGCCACCACTACTCGTCGCATAATCTACCTCCAAGTTGGCCCACACTCAGCTGGCATGTGAAATGTGAGGGTTAGCTCCTCATGCTCGATATCAACAACACCTCGGTCATTGATCCCATCAAATAAAGCATTGAACCTCTGCTCCAAGTCATCCAAGACAGCTAGCATCTGATCCTCAGCGGCTGTTCCTCCTGCAACAAATCCTCCACCTCCCTCTCCTCTAGCAGGGTCCCCTCTGATGGTTGCACCCCCAGCTAAAAAAAAATCCCCCGATATCCTTCCCAATAGTAGGAAGTTCTCTCCTCGGTTTGTGTCATTGAGGTGGTCGTATAGGACCTATATCTGCATCAAAAAGTAGGAACCATCATCAATACCGGATAAAAATGTATAAATTTGCATAAATAAAAGTATGGACAAATATATATGCAACTATCAAAAAGTACAAACCATAAAACGTACCTATAGCATTGAAACCCCCATGGGGGAAGGAAACTCCATATGTCCTCGGTAGTCCATACCACTCCAGGGATATCTCTCCATCTGGACAATGAGGCTTCCAGACATCCAACACTTGGGGTGTAAAATAATCCCCCATGGGCCCGCCACCAATACGAGGCATAATCTGACCTTAGTACGACATCCGAGGCTCGTGCGGCCCCCTCGGTGGCACTATGAACTACGGCTTCAAAGACAGGTAGCGCTTGAAAAAATAAGAGCATAGCATGCTACTGTAACAGAAGGTGGACTCAACCCCACCCCGATGCAGATATAGACTGCAAAAGCAGCAGACCCCACGCTACTTTCGACCAGCCAAGACTCTCTCAACCAGTTGGAGCTGACCTCCCATAATCTGGTTGAGGGGCATCGCCCCTAGTACTCACACCACGATTGTCTCCACAGCCTGAACTGGAAGAGCCCTCAGATGGCTCATCAAAATCCCACCAGAGTTGACAACACTCTAGTCACTGTCACAAAAGCGATCCACTAGAGTGTGGATCATCGCTCCCACCATTTGTGCAGGGAAGGGCTCTCTCACCCCCTATGTGTCAGCCATGTCAAAAAATATATGTCCTGAGCAGTGATGCTCAGGTCCTCCTCACCAACCCAGAATACCCCCCAGTCCGAGACCCACATATCAAGCAACCTCCATAGTAGATACTCCAACGATCGCATTAAGGGGCACTTGAAGAATTTCAAGAGCGCTGCATCTCATAGGGTCTGCGTAGCCTACAGATATTCCAACACTAAGTCACAGAGAGCATCGTACTTCCTCTCCCTCCACTAAAAAACTCCCACATGATCCATCAGTAGCAACCAATAACTTGCACAAGGATGATGCGCACCCATTAGATAGATAAATTCATAAAATTTATCAACGCGACCTTCCCTAAGAAGGTCCGCACGTAGTATTATTATCACCAATATATCTACGCACAACACGGCTAAACCACCGTTTGGCCACGTGGAACCAGTACGTTGTACATACAACACTCGGTCGCGCTGGTAGCGTGGCTAACCAAGGATCAGCCACACTAAACCAGTGCACAGCCTAAGTGTTACTGTACCGCTCTACGCGCGGTACAATACATTTTACCTGGGCTACGGAGGTGCGCTACACCTCGTGCAATTTTCAAAAAATCTCGCGATATGGTTGCGCGCGATTTCCCTAAAATCTCGCGCTACAGAGCGAGATTTTCTCAAGATCCCGACCGGCATCCCCAAAACACTTAAAAAATCCCCTTTGCCACCCAGGGGACCCCTAACCTTAATTATACCCACACAGAATTGACAAGTGGAAGGTTAATGTATACATGGATCTCGTTGTTGGTCGAAAGGTACCCCGGATCTCCCAGAATCACTCAAAACGTGCTCTAGGAGGTCGTCAGTGAGAAGTAAAAATGATTTCGAAAAGTGGGCCCCACCCCTAGTTAGAGTCATTCAACACAAACTTCAAACTAACCCCACGAAAAAACCGTAACTCCATTTCAAAAACCGTTCGTACCATCACGATTACTGCTTTGAGCTCTTCGACATGGAGCCAACCAATCTGGATTCCCATCAGTGTCATTGAGATGCTATTTTTACTCCGGTACCCCACAAGTACATCTTGTTTTTGTTATATGATTTTTGTATTGTCAATACCTTGGTCATGTTCTTAAATATACTTGGGTATGTGCGCCATGTGTGCAGGATCTTGACCAAGACGAGTTCGCAACCCTTGTGTTAGTAAGGACAAGGCTCTATGCTTCATCAAATGGGAAAAGTCCCTACCACATGTATCATTTTGAAACTGGAATATAGGCACTATTTACCCTCCGTTTATAATGCATCTACCAGTATTCTCGTTGTTAACTATAGGGCCCTCATTCACGGCCTTGATGTGCCCTCAACATCATTTTCGAGAATAGCATGTTCCCCCATGGGTGTGTGCACCATTTCCATCCCAGTCATGAGTTGACACCCATGATTTCAATCCCCCACAAGTCCAAGGAGGTTGATATAACTTGAAAAGAGATTCCTTAGCTTATCATTGTGTAATTGTGCATTTACTCAACTTAGTAAGCACCATCAGCTTCCTCGACTCACATTACGATAAATATTCACAAATCCCACTCCTACCTCCATGAGCACTTCATCTGCATCAATATTCTTCGTATCAGCACCCCCGTGAAGACAATGATGGGGCCCCCACCCTCAAAAGAAACCAGTTCTATTTCAATTATCCCACAAGCATATACTCCATAATATTGAGTCATGGGGCACCTATCTTCACGTTTTCAACTTAACCCCCACTTCATCATTGGAAAGTGTCCCTCGATCCACTCAAAATTGTGGGGACTCCTCCCATCATCAAATCGGTCCCCCGGCTTACCCAAAACTATAGGGACCCCACCATTATTCTTTATGTACAAATAGTTCCCCCATTCACCTCACATGGTGGGAACACCGTATTCTGTTGGTAGCAACCCATGGTCGCCTTTGATCAATGTATTTGAGTCTCCATCTTCTCACCAGTATTTGTTTTTTCGGTTACCATTATCCTTCATTTTGCGTCTCCATCAAAGCCCTTTCATTTGCAGTTTGTCTCTGTCTGTTTCAATCCGTGTCATTCTGAAAGGAAATTTGATGTCCCCACTCCCCATGTTTACATCAATCAGAGGAAGTTATGAGCCCCATGCTTATCAACCAGTCTTGTGCTAGGTATATCCATCCACCATTTGGTTACAATATGATCTCGATCCTCGGGCTAAGACTCTCGTCTTATCATGTACTTCAACTCTCGTCGATGTCAAGACACTATATTTCGAGATTTGTAGTAGTTGCAGTTGTACCTTGGGGTCCCTTTCAATCACTATAAGGGATCACCTCAAAATTAGTAGGGAAAGTCATTAGTGCTCCCTAACTAAGAGGTTTTCCCTACGCTTGACGTCAACACATCATCGCATCAAGGGGAAACATACTTTTGAAGGTAGCAGTGTTCACATTTTCAAATCATGGTCGCAATCCATCTGGCAGAGATAAGCTCTCAGACAGCTTCACACACCATACCGGTCCCCCACCCCCATGGGTTTATTGTGATCATCAACAGTTCTGCTTCTTCAACACTCCATAGTAGTTCCTGGGTTCTTTACTCTCACATGGCTTGAAGCTGACTCCATCCATGTCCCAGCAGTATAATCGAGTGACACCCTTTTTTTCCTCTATTATTGTAATCATATTGACAAATTTTCATGAGCATGGGTATGCTCGCCTCGTTTATATAAAAACTATTCTTTACTACAGCCGAACGTTCCTCGCCAACAACTTTCCCCCATGGGAGGAACCTATTTTCCACATATGATTTGTCCTACATAATAGAGAGAAACAAAAGAAAACATGATACATTATCGACTCTACAGTACCCTCCGAACCTCATACATCAGAGAGCATCTGTTAACTCCTAAAATTCATGCACATGTGACATTTCAGATATTCTTCCAGTAAGGAATCAACAACATAAAGGATGCAATTCACCAAAGGCATCCTCAACAAATCCAAAAGACGGCATGAGTTCAAAAGTGCCAAAAAATAGTCAAAAGAAGGGGTAGCGTGGGTAATACACAGTCAACTTGTGCTATAGCGAAGGTTACCAGAACAATGCCCATGCTACACCCGCGCGGCTATTCCTTCGATAGCCGTGCTACTATCGAAATGGTAGAACCACTAACTTCCTGGGCACATTGAAGGATCAATCCTCTCTAAGGATCCAAATTTGGCTCCTCACACACTTGGTGGCATTAACTAGCCCCCCTTGTGTACCTTAAAACTAGTTCATGGAGAAGATGAGTTCACATTTGGATCTAGTTGTTTTTTTTCCACCTCTGGGCCTATAAAAGGAAGCCATTGGCATGCATTTTGTAGAAATAAATCAAGAGAAAGGTTATTTTATTGGAATTGAGTTGGAGTTTCCCCATAGCCCACCACTTCCTACCATTGTGAGCATTTCCAAGCTCCCTTGCCACCTTCCATCAAGGGGCAAGAGTTTCTTTCCATTGTTTCACCATTGACTTAGCATTTAGTTTGGACAAAAAAGGCCTCCCTAAGGGAGATTGTTGGCTTCCATTGAAGCCCAAACCTCCTCGATGTTGTACAGCTATACCATTGGCCAATACAAAAGTGGTTTGGCATATCTTGGATTGTTATTGGAGTTTGCATTCTCCCCCCATCTCTATTATTTTGCATTTTTTCATATTTATTTGTTTGTATGTGAATTACACTAACAATCTTTTGCAGGATCACTTGGAGGAATACCAACCACACACCCCACGGGGGCTCCAAGGATTGAGGCCTTGCTGCAGCCTATAAGGCCTAGCCCCTTACCAAGTGAAAGAGTGTACTTGTGCAATTTTTTCCACAACAGAGGGAGAATGATGGTATCACTTGGCCAAAATATGCTTGGATAAGGGATTCAAAAGAAAAAGGCCTTAAGAGGTTGTGTTCTAGTGATTTTTCAAAGGGTATGGGGAATTTAGTTGGCAAGGAATCTCATGATATTTGAGGATATGTCCATCTCTCCACTACAATGTGTTATGCAAGTTTTAAATATTGTTGGTTATTTCACCCAAACAAGACATGTTGTAATATACCTAGGGGACGATAATATGGGGTACCTACGGAGATACCTAAGGGCAATATATCATGTAATATGTACCTATAGGGGAGTAATTAATGTAATGTGGTTATAAATAATGGAGTAGGCCCACAAGTTAGTTTTAAAGAAATAATATAATAATGAGGGGTTAGTTGGCATAAACCCCTATGAATACTCATGAAAAAGCATAAATACACATGAGTATCATTGTATTGAGGTATCTTGGATGAGTTGTATTGTAGCAAGCATGGCTTGTGGAGTGATTCTTTCCTTAAGGAGTATTCGATGGTGTTACTCTACCTTAAGGGTATTTCTCTATAGCTTGGTGTTATTTGTATGGTGAATGTCTTTTAGTTCTTTATGAAGTATAAGGGTTTTATATATTTGTTGGGATTCAATTTCTCGGTTAAGGATCACTACAATTGGTATCAGAGCACTTTCTTGGGCTAAAAAATTAGAAGAATTTTTTTCTTTTTTTGCAAATTGTTTAAGGGAAAAAGAGGATACCAAAATTCAGGTTGATTTCTAAATTTTTGTGTAGAATCTGATTAAACCATTTGCATATTTGAGTTCCTCTCACCGATACATCCAATTTCAAAAACAAATATCATCCAAAATGTGTTAATTTTTGAGCAAATATGATGAGCTTTGAACTTTAAAACTTTAAGTGTGGAAATACTGAATACTTGAATCAAAGAACCATTCAATCACATGAAACGTTCAACCATAACACAAGATGTACATTGGGGGAAACCCTATAAACAATGAGCATGAAAAACCCCGACAAATATTCAGAGTATAGTTATGATAGATAACAGAGAATGTATTTTACATCAAGCACCCCCGGTGCAATTATAGAGCAATAGAAATATAAAGAAGAGAGACTCAGAATAATATCCTGCACAAAGAGAAGTGCCTTTCCTTCAAGGGAGAAGAGAATTTGCTTCACATTGAATTCATCAATCTTGTATAACATATTTATACCTTATTCACATGCATCTGCTTCTATTTTTATATTTTTGACTTCATGAACTCAACCTCCATATGGATGTTCAATCTTGCATGAAGAAGAGCGCCCACTTCTCATGCAATGCATTAACTCACTGAACTGAGTCTTAGGATGAACTCGCCCCTTAACTGAAATCTTTCCCACTTAGTTAGGTGGCTAACTTAAGTTTCATCACGCAAGTATCGCAACTCAAGTGTCATCTTTTAGTTTAACATAAGTGTCATCAGGCAATAACACTTAGTTAACTAGAACTTCTTTGTTATCACTTAGTTAATTCTCTTTAACTTATTTTTTCTTGTTAACATCACTGTAGTGATCAATTCGAGTTATCCTTTGATTTACCGAAGTCTTCACTGAAGTTTAACAATTCGAATTCAATCTTAATTAATTATTTTATGTGCAATTCGAATTATCTCTTGATTAATTCTTTTATGTGCAATTTGAATTCTCTCTTAATTAATTCTTTTATGTGCAATTCGAATTCTCTCATATCTTATCACGAGTCTGATCTTTATCACTTGTCTTATTTGCATGGTCAATATGTGTTAACTTTAATTATCTATCATATCAAATTATACTCAGAATATTTTTCAGATGATGTGATCATATTATATTACTCTTTGACCAAATGATCATATGCTAAAGTAATTCACTCTAGAGGTGGCCAGTCTCTAAAGGAGACTTAATAGCAATTGGTGCCATGCTTAGTAATACATCACACAAAATTAATGCTTCAACATGCAAACCATATACCTCTATAATTGGATGTCCACCCCATGGGTACCTACTATAACTAGAGGTCCACCTGAGAATCTGACTTGGCACACAAGTCTTTAGCCTTTTCCAACAAGACTTTACAACATCATCACTTTGATACATCAAAGCATTCACCTCAACAAATGAGGAATAACGTTTTACAACTGAAGGCTTAGTCATTATTGAGTCCAACTCAAGAATCTATTCCAAGTTCCTAAGTCTAACTCAGGCTCCCTACCTCAACACATGAGGCCCAATCCTAGCTGCACAAGATTGAATTGGAGAATGACTCGTGATAATGTACATTTAACACTCCCTCTCGGCGAGGGAGTCATTCTCTGCCATACCAAGCTTGTCTCGGAAGTACATGAACTTCCTCACTGATAGAGGCTTTGTTAACACATCTGCAATCTACGCATCAATAGCAATGTACTAAAGTTTCATTGTACCTTTCTGGACCGTGTCTTTGATGAAGTGATACTTCATTTCAATGTGATTCGACTTATCATGAAACACCTGGTTTTTGGAAAGATTGATGCAGCTTTGATTTTCAAACCGAATGATTGTAGACTCAAGATTCTCACCGAAAAACCCAGCAAGTAGCTTCCTAATCCACACTTCTTCTCGGCAGGAAGTACTAGTAGAAATATACTCTGCTTCTATAGTACTCTAGGATACAAAGCCCTGCATCCTATTTGACCAAGAGATCATATCAGAACCCAAGCTAAAATAATAGTCGGATGTACTATTTCAGTCCACAATGCTACCACCCCAATCAGAGTCAGTATAACCAAGTAGCAACACCCCTCCACTGGATGCATATTTGAGTTTAAGAGCAATCGTACCTCGAAGGTACCTAAACACATGCTTAGCAGCAACCCAATGTCTGTGTCTCATATCAGACATAAACTGACTCAAAATACTCATAGCATAACATATATTTGCTATCGAGTGTATCAAGTACATCAACAAACGGATAAGCTGTCTATAAAAAGTGGGGTCCACTGGATCCGATCCAGAATACAACTCATGTAGTTTCCTCAAATTGGAAGCCATTGGAGTACTCATGGATTTGCAATACATCATGCCAAACCTGCACAATATATCAACAGTGTACTTCCCTTGAGAAAGAATTATCTCATCTTTTCTTTGCCAAATCTCAAGGCCAAGAAAGTAGTGCATAAGACCTAAGTCTTTCATCTCAAACTTAGAATTGATCTCCCTCTTGCACCAAGCAATTAGTTGTTCCTCTCCAGTAACGAACAAATCATCAATATATAGAACCAATATCAACGGTTGGTTCTTCACTACTTTGAAGTACAAATTTGGATAAGCTTCGCTCTTAGAAAAGCCCAGTCTCTGAAGATAGCTGTCAATTCTCGAATACCAATCTATGGGAGCTTTCTTAAGCCCACACAATTATTTCTTCAATTTGCACACATGGTACTCCTTCCCATGAACCACAAACCCCTCAAGTTCCTGACTATAAACCTCTTCCTCAACCTCACCATTGAGGAAGGATGTATTTGCATCTATACCGTGAAGATTCCATTCTAGAACAAATGCAAGTGAGATCACAGCTCGAATAGTGGTGTACCTGGCCATAGGAGCGAATGTCTCCTCATAGTCTATGCCTTCTTTCTAATAGAAACCTCGGTGAAAAAATCTAGATTTATACTTTTCAATATTGCCATCAGCAGCATGTTTGATCTTGTAAAGCCATCTGGAAGTAACTATGGACTTCCCTTCATGTTTAGGAACAACTTATGAAACATCATTCTTCATAATAGACTTGTATTCCTCTACCATTGCATATTTCCATACCTTCTGCTTTGCAGCTTCTTCATAGGTGGAAGGATTTGAATCACCGATGTGACTCATCTGTGAAACATACCCTGAATATCTATCAGGTTGATTTCATTCTCTAAAAGAGCCTAATGGTTCTCCATGCCTCTCTACATATTGTAGTATATCTCGACACCATGCAAACCTCCTCTTGCCAGGAGGTTCATCAACCAGTTCTAATGGTTCATCAGGAGCTAGCGAATCTAAGAAATCTGTTGTATTTTCCCTCTGAACATTTGAATGGGGAGAATCAATATCTAGGTCCTCCA
Organism: Larix kaempferi; assembly: GCA_027924585.1. Classification (NCBI taxonomy): domain Eukaryota; kingdom Viridiplantae; phylum Streptophyta; class Pinopsida; order Pinales; family Pinaceae; genus Larix; species Larix kaempferi. Next base: position 7,221,047 of record BSBM01000374.1, on the reverse strand, counting down.
TCATCTCATGCTCCTCTATGTCTGTATCATACTAAAGCTCTTTCAATCACTTGAATGTTGCCTCTTCATGGAAGGTCACATCACAACTGACCTCAATGTGTCTTTAACCCGGCACATATATTCTGTAGGATTTGGATGATTCTTTATAACCAACAAAGTTTCCCTTCTTTCCCAATGGATCCATATTTTTCCTTTTTTATTTAGGCACATGAATGTATACGGAACTCCCAAAGATCCTCAGGTGTGAAATATTTGTTTTTTCACCAGTGAACACTTATTCACATGTCTTCTCATCCAGAATGGCATGAGTACTTTTATTATGGATATATACTGTTGTACTGGTGGCTTCAACCCATAATGAGGTAGATAGGTCTTGATCATGCATCATGGATTTTGCGGCCTCACATATGGTTCTATTCTTCCTTTCGACAACCCCATTTTGATGAGGGTTGTAGGGTATAGTTAACTGTCTACAAATTCCCGCATCACTATAGAACTCATTAAATGCATGTGAATCAAATTCACCTCGATTATCAGATCTCAAAGAATGAATGTGCTTTCTTATCTGATTCTCAACTAGGGATTTGAATTCCTGAAACTTTCTAAATGTTTCTCTCTTAGCCTTTAGGAAATAAATCCATGAATTTCTAGAGAAGTCATCTATAAACAATACATAATATAAATAGCCACTTAGGGAAGGGGATTACATGGGACCACATACATCAGAATGTCTTAAATCTAAAATACCTTTATATCTAGTAGTACTGCTTATAGAAACTCTTTTTAACATTCTTCCCAAGTGCACAACCCCTACATACACTATCATGCTCAAAATAAAATACGGGCATACCTTTCACCATTTGTCGTAATCCTGGTAGCGCTTTGTAGTGGAGATGACCAAGCCTCCTATGCCATAGCTCACATGGACTGATAGTGTTGTGAATCATAGCTTGAATGTACTTCCATGGTACCTTGTAGAGACCTCCCTCTCTAACTCCAAACATTGCTGCATATTTCAAGTCTTTGTTCTTCGCCCATAATAGTGCCTGATTATCCATGAAGATAACTCAGAAGCCCTTATCTTTAAGAACCAAAATAGATATGAGGTTCTTCTTCAATACTGTAACATAATGAATGTCCTCCACATGTAAAATATCTCTTGAACTCAGCTGGAAGGAGGTGGATCCAACTCCTTGGATCAAATAGGTTGTGTTGTCTCTCAACTCTACCTTGCATGCAAAAATTTTCTCCTTGAGATTGGTAATGGCGCTCTTATAACCGGTCATATGTTTGGATGTGCCACTGTCAACCAACCATGTGTCCTCACTTGTGATGACAGATCTAGAAATTGTTGAGACTAGGTTATACTCCCTCCTTGTCTCCTTTTCTTCGGGTGCATTCTTCTTAGTAGTTTCATATTCTATAGTGATAGAAGCATGAAACCTTCCTTTTCCCTTTTCTTTACATTGCACTCCCTTGCATAATGGACCTTTTTGTCATAGTTGTAGCATCTAGCCTTTGACTTTTCAAATTCATTGTTGTATACCTTTTTCTTTGAATGGGAAAACTTCTTTTGAGAGAATTTCTTCTTGCCTTTCTTCATCCTTGCTGTGAGGGAAAGGTTCTTCTTTGATGCACACTGAATTGCTCTGGATTTACCCCTCCTCTTGGAAGCATTCATGCCACAAACTTTCGAAGTTAGGTTGTACCTCTCGTCCATTTACCGCAGCCAAGAATGTCTCCCATCAAAACGGGAGACCATCAATAGCGGTTTGGAGAATATAATATTCATCCAGTGACTACTCCAATAATAGCAAGTCGATCTCTTACCTGAGAGATATTGGTGAAGAAGGAGGCCATTGTCTCATCCTTCTCCATCTATAGGTTTTGAAGATTATTCTTCAATGCCCTCTTTTGACTCGGGGCCTTCTTCTCATATAGGTTTGTCAATGTATCAAAATACTCCTTTGCGGTCTTCAATGGAGTGATCACATACATCAAATTGTCCTTTACTGAATTATCATAGATGATCCATTTGGATTTAGCTTGGTTCTTCTTGAATTTGATGTGCCCTGCATTAGATGTAGGATCCTCCACCATAGTGGATACATAGCCATCCAAGTCGTGTTCCTCCAAGATGTTCAACACCCTCGCCTTCCAAGTGTTGAAATTTGAAGTGCCCTCAAGGTGGTCTTCCGATCAAACAGAGATCGATGCCATGGCTCTCAACTATTGTGCTCAAATCCTCAGGATGTCCGTAGGCTCAAGTTTGCTTGAAAAATCTTAGCTCCTTCACACCCTGAGCTCTGATACCATGTTAAGTTTTGAGAAAATATGATGATATTTGAACTTTAAAACTTTAAGAGCGGAAATACTGAATACTTGAATCAATGAACCATTCAATCACATGAAACATTCAACCATAACACAAGATGTACCCTGGGGAAAACCCTCAAAACAATGAGGATGAAAAACCCTAGCAAGTATTCAGATAATAATTATGATAGATAGCAAAGAATGTCTTTTACATCAAGCACCCCTAGTGCAATTATAGAGCAAGAGAAAGATAAAGAAGAGAGACTCAAAATAGTATCTTGCACAAAGAGAAGCGCCTTGCCTTCAAGGGAGAAGAGAGTTCGCTTCACATTGAATTCATCAATCCTATATAGCATACTTATACCTTCTTCACATTGATCGACTTCTATTTTTATCTTCTAACTTCATGATGAACTTGCCCTCCATATGGATGTATCAATATTGCATGAAGAAGATCACCCACTTCTCATGGGGTGCATTAACTCACTGAAATGAGTCTTAGGATGAACTCGCCCCTTAACTGAAATCTTTCCCACTTAGTTAGGTATATAACTTACGTGTCATCATGAAAGTGTCACAACTCAAGTGTCATCTTTTAGTTTAACATAAGTGTCATCATGCAATAACACTTAGTTAACTATATCTTCTTTGTTATCACTTAGTTAACTCTCTTTAGCTGATTCTTTCTTGTCAACATCATTGTGGTGATCAATTCGAGTTCTCCTTTGATTTACTGAAGTTTAACAATTTGAATTCTCTCTTAATTAATTCTTTTATGTGCAATTCGAATTCTCTCATATCTTATCACATCTGATATTTATCTCTTGTCTTATATGCATGGTCAATATGTGTTAACTTTAATTATCTATCATATTATATTATACTCAGAAGATTTGTCAGATGTTGTGATCATATTATATTACTCTTGGACCAAATGATCATATGCTAAAGTAATTCACTCTAGAGGTGGCTAGCCTCTAAAGGAGACTTAATAGCAATCAGTGACCATGGTTAGTAATACATCACACAACATTAATGATTCAACATGCAAAGCATCTACCTTTATAACTCGAGGTCCACACCATGGGTACCTACTATAAATGGAGGTCCACATGAGAATATGACTTGACACACAAGTCCTGAGCCTTTTCCAACAAGACTTTAAAACATCATCACTTTGATACATCAAAGCATTCACCTCAACACATGAGGAATAACCTTTTACAAGTGAAGTCTTAGTCATTCTTGAGTCCAACTCAAGAATCTACTCCAAGTTCCTAATTCCAATGTAGGCTGCATACCTCAACACATGAGGCCCAATACTGGCTGCACAATATTGACTTGGAGATTGACTCGTGATGTTGTACATTTAACAAAACAGAGTCTGGGAAGTGAATTTATCGTTGATTTGAAATCAACTATTTTTTAGGGTTTTTTCTGGTGATGGACGTGCAAATTTTAGAGCTGATATCTTTTGATAGAGTGAACAGATTTCAATCAAACCAAATCCAATAGCTGCATATTGAACATGGATTTCATAATTGACATCATAATAAAGATTATGATAAGTATTGATGGACTTATGGCCATTTTAAATTTACCGCATAAAAAATAAGTGCCTTTATTCAAAACCCTAGTTCTATTTTTGGGTTATAGTAAGCAAGATGGTTTTTATAGGAAAAGATGATGGTCCTAGAATTAAAGAATACATAAATGTGGTGAAAAGAGCAAGCACTTTATAGAGACCCCTTGTAATCCTTGATTTACAACAAGATGTTGATAAATGGTGGCAGTTATTTAACACTAAGGAGATACAATAACTTCCAGATAAAGAATTTCAAAAGGTATTTTGGATAGGTGGTCTCATGCTATGAAAATGATAAAGAAAGAACGAAGTGTTTGTTTTCATGTGTCAACTTCCTACTTTAAGTTCATTTATGTATTCAACAAGAGAAGGTCATTGTTTTTATAAACCCTAGTAGCAAACATAATGTCATAAATATTAATGTGGCTAAAAGATTGCAAGTTTCAACAAAACATATTCAAAGCACACATTTTGAGGGTGAAAAACTTCAATTTTTTTAAGATTTGAAGGTTGCTATGCATAAATATATGTTGCATTTATATTTGTATGCTATAGATATGAATGATGTGGATATTGTTTAGGTATATCCTTGGATGGAATCAGTTGGTACAGTTAATATTAATGTACAAAATAAGTTTTTGAAGCTTTGGTACAAGAAAAATAAATCACCTTGCGGGATATTTATCTTACTAAACAAGAAGGGCTCAAGGGGACCCATGAAGAATTCCTTGCAAGTAAAATAGTTCAAGTCTTTATAGACATGGTAGATGAAGAATTCATGGTTGAATTAGAAGAATAAAAATCCATAGAAGCACATAAAGAAAATCCTTAGGAAGGAGATAAAAAGGACGAAGAATATAAGGAGCTACATAACCCCTAGGAACCATAAGTCGTTGAGTCAAATAAAGAAGCACTAATAGCTAAGGTTGCAGTCTATTGGCACCTACACCACCATGAGAAACAACAAACATCAAGGCAAGGTCATGAGCATCAATGAACTTACTATGGAAAAGTATGGAACCAGAAGGGCACCAGGTATAGAGGCACATGGAGGAATAAAAGAAATGCATGTAGACACCAGAGTAATAGAGTGACAACATGGAACCATAGGAACCATAATCAAGATCAAGGTGGCAAGGAAACAGTTAGATCGTGTGTCCATATTTCACTTGGATGGATGGATGCTCATGCTTGGCGCCAGTTGGCTACTATTCTTAGTAGATATTATTATATGATTTCCACTCATTTTTTGAGTATGAAATGTGTTTCAAGGGGGGTGGAATGCAATATACCCAAGGGAGGATAATATGGGGTACCTAGGGAGGTACCCAAGGGGAATATATCATGTATTGTGTACCTAAGCGCGAATAATTAATGTAATGTGACCATAAATAATGGAATAGGATCACAAGGTAGTTTTAAGGAAAATAGTACAATAATGAGGGGTTGGTTGGCACAGACCCCTAGGATGTTAGGGTCCTTCCCTAACTTGCCTTACTCTAAGAAGTAATCATACATATTATAAGGCCACAATTTTGAAATAAGGCCAAATTAGTTAGTGTTCAGCAATCAATGTAAAGAGGGTCTCTTTATTAATTAAGCCCCATTAGGAGATAGTATTTGACATGTCAAGTAGTTAGGGTTTTGGAAATTTGAAGCTTATTTAAAGAAGCTTCAAGGCTATGATATGTTTTGTGAAGAATATTGTACTGGAGCTTTGCTCAGGTGAATGGTTTCCCTACCATAAGAGGCATGTGAACATTGTTCCCATAATAACAAAGCTCTTTTCTACCATATCATGTTGTTATTGTCTCATATTTATGGTTATGTGTTGCTTATTTCTAGTTTAATGCATGCTAATATTGCTATATATTATGTGATTCTCAATTTACAAGGTGAGGAACACTACAATTGGTATCAGAGAGATGATCCTAAGATAACACGCCTCCAATAATTGATAGACTTTTTTTTAGGCTAAAGACATGTTTCTATGTTTGAAAATAACCGCAGAGATCTACGGTAGTTCAACAGTTAAACATACAGCTGGAGAGCAATACATGCAACAAATATAATTGGTACTTAGTCACGTTGTACCTTTGTTGTAATTATTGGACATGACTATAACTCTTGTTGGTACCCATTCGAGTAGTATCGCATCAGACAACACTTGCACACAAAATCACTTCCATGTACCCTAGGGTATATCAAAAGTCCCAAAGGTCACCTGAAACAAAACTGTGATTGTCTTGCTACTATAGTGGCACTGAGAACAACACTATGTAAGATACTCTCGCATACGTGGGTAGTCGGGTAGTAGGGCCAAGGGCATGGTTGATCCCCCTTAGTTAGTATCCTGAGAGATTGGGTTGAGTACTACTGTTGGACCCTACAAGTATATAAGAGAGCTATAGCGCATGAAAATCCTTTGACTTCATAACCTTGGAAAACCTGGAAACCCTTCTCTTTGTAACATGTTTGTGATATTTCTTCATTCTATCCCAACAACTAGCAAATTCACTAGAGGAGGTTGTGTGAAATTCCTACATCTTTTAATCTACCAGGAATTTGGCAATTATGTCAATGCAGTAGCATTCAAGCCCCAACATAAAAAAAAATCAAAATCCCTTATTTGTGACCTAGCTTATTGGAATCCTTGCATCACGCTGATCATTTTGATAAATATTTCTCATAACCTTTTTCAGGAGTACCAGAAACCCTTATTTGTGACCTACCTCCATAGACTCCTTGCTTCGCCCTGATCACTTTGATATACACACACACACACACACACACACACACACACACACACATATATATCCCACAACCCTATTTTGGTAGCCCCTACCCGTCTCCTTTTGCAATTCCTACTTTTCCTCTCCAATGGTACAGACCTGCCACCAAGCCAACATGGATAATACCAACCAGAATCCCCCCCAACCCAATCCAAAATATTACACTCAACCTATTGACCTCCCAACCATACCCTATGAGATGGGACAACTCACCCAGGAGGTGTGCCACCTCGCCTAGTGGATGACCACACAAGAAATTGAGCACTCCAACACCCATTCCTTGCTAATTCCTATTTCCCAACATTATGGATATGTTTACCGCTTGTAGACCTCCAATCATTAAGTTGTGGCCATTGAAGACTAGAGCTCTCACTCTCTCTTTTCGGAACACAAGTCTCCCTCCTTTGAAGAAAAAACTCCATGGCACCATTCCAAATATTGAAATGTGAAAATTTAATGGCTACGACCCCCCAAGTTTGGTAACTCAAATGGAACATTATTTTTCACTCCATGGCATTAAGGATGATCTCCAAAATATTAAACTTGGGGTCTTATATCTAGATTTTGAACGTTGGTAGTGGTGGAAATGGTATCATAAGTCTTATCACCGTTATGTCCCATGGAGTCAATTTGTGAAGATATTTCATGAGCGCTTTGACCATGACACTCACTATTTAGGCCAATTTACTAAATTGCACGAAACATGCATGATTCTGTATCAATGACAGCATTTGAGTAGTTGGTCATCCATACTGAAAGAATCTATGATTCCTTTTTTTGGAGAATGTTTCATCAATGGCCTTAAGGAGGCAATTCGTGCCCATGTTCTCATGCAGGGACCCTCCACTTGGATGAAAGCTTCTAATAGTGATGATGAAGTTGAATTAGTCATCAATTCCCAAACCAAGCACTCTTCATTTCCCCCTCACACCTCATCTCCCATGGCTTCCCCTCCAGCAATCCTCCCACCCCACCTTTCTGTGTCCATAATCTCACCCCGTAGTCCATGGCTGAGCGTCAGTGCCTCAGCCTTTGTTATAATTGTAATGAAAAATATGTGCCAAATTCTTCACCAAACTTGGCTGAGCGTCAGTGCCAAATTCTTCACCAAACTTGACCTTCGTTCGAGCTACCATCAAATCTATGTGAAAGAGGAAGATATACCCAAAACAACTTTATGCACTCATGAAGGTCATTATGAGTTCTTGGTGATGCCCTTCAGCCCTGCAATGCCCCGTCAAATTTTTAGTCTCATGAATAAGATTATCCACCCCTTCCTCTGCCATTTTGTCTTAGTTTTCTTCGATGACATCTTGGTCTATAGTCCCACCTGGGAATGCCACTTCCAACATCTTTCTCGTACTTTGCACTTATTACAGGACCAACATTTTTGTGATAAATGTTCCAAGTGTACTTTTAGGTTGACTGAGGTTAAATACTTGGGCCATATTGTGATTCAAAACGGGGTTCACGTGGATCCCAATAAAGTGGAAGATATGGAGAGTTGGCCATGCCCCAAGACTCTCAAGAGATTGAGAGGATTTCTTAGTTGTATAGGCCTTAAGAGGAAGATTGCAGCTCCTCTAGTAGCATTGCTAAAAAAGAATGCATTTTCCTAGCATGAAACAATAGAGTAGGATTTCTTAGCCCTCAAGGAGGTCATGTGTACTACGCTTGTGCTAGCCATGTCGAATTTCACTAAGGCCTTCTTCTTAGAATGTGATGCCTCTAGCCATAGACTGGGAGTCATCTTATCCTAGGAAGGACATCCCTTGGCCTCCACTAGTAACCAACTTTGTGCTAGAAACTTGGGAAAATCCACCTATGGAAAAGAAATTATGGATATCCTTCATGCAGTTGAGATGTGGAATCCCTACCTAATTGGCCAAAATTTCAAGATCAATATGAACCATCACAGTCTTAAGTATTTCTTGGAACTACGTCTTTCCTCATTCGAGCAATAGAAATGGGTCACTAAGATTTTGGGCTATGATTATGAAATAATCTATAAGAAGGGTTGCGACAATGTGGTGATTGATGCCTTGTCTAGGTAATTTGAAGAGGAAGAGTCATTCTTTGCCTTCTCCTTGCCAGTCCCAGGATGGCTCGATGAACCGCGACATGAATTTTTGGCCTAAGACACAGTTTTCCACCTCATCAAATGACTCCAAGAAGGCTCGAATCCTCCACCTGAGTATACATAAAACAAAAATATTTTGAGGTACAAGGAGCGAATATTTCTTACATCAGATTCAACATTGAAACCATGAATCTTAGAGGAATTACATTCATCACCCACAACAGGTCACTAAGCATTTCATAAAAGTTATGAGGGAATTAAGAGCTCTTTCCTTTTGGAAGGAATGAGAAAAGATATCCATAACTTCGTCGCTTCCTGTGACATTTTCCAACAATATAAAGGTGAAACAATGAAGTCACTAGGGTCTTTGCATCCACTCCCCATTCCTAATCATATCTAGGTGGGCATCTCTATGGATTTGATTATGGGGATTCCTGAGGTAGGTAATAAAATAGTCATTATGGTGGTAGTAGATCGTCTAACCAAATATTCCCATTTATGTGCCTTACCACCCTCTTTGGTGGTCCAAGTTTTTTTGGATCAAATTTTCAAACTCCATGGCATGCCTACTTCTATTGTCTCTAATCATGACCCCACTTTTACCGGCAATTTTTAGCAAGATCTCTTCAAAATTCAAGGCACTCAGTTGAATCCCAACATGTCATACCACCCCCAAATAGATGGTCAAACTAAAGCGTTCAATAAGTGCCTAGAAAACTACTTGCACTGCTTTGCATCCTATAAGCCTTACCAATGGGAACAATGGCTCCCTCTAGCTAAATGGTGGTATAATACCACTTAGTATGGTTCCGCAAAGATGACATCATATGAAGCAGTGTATGACAAAAAACCCTTATCAACAGTTTCCTATGTACCAGGTACATCGAGGGTTAAAGTAGTGGATGGGGCACTTTGCACCAGGGTTAACATTCTTCACATCCTTAAAGACAATTTGATTCTTTCCCAAAACATAATGGAGTAATAGGTCGATTAGCATCACTCCAACCATTCCTTTAAAGTTGAGGACCAAGTGTTTCTTCAACTACAACCATATAAGCAGACATCTCTCAAAACCCATCCACATCAAAAGCTCACTCATAAATTTTATGGACCCTACACCATTCTACAATGCATTGGATAGGTCACCTATAAGCTTACTCTACCAGACCACTCCAATTTTCATCATGTCTTCCATGTCTCTTGCATAAAAAAATGGTGGATCAAATTTCAAAGTACATACAAGTTTACCAAAATTGGATGAGGAAGGCTTCATTTGGCTTTAGTCGGCTGTCGTATTGAATTCTAGGGAAAGATAGTTGTGAGCGCACAACAAAAAGGAAATTTTGATCCAGTGGCAAGACATGTTGCCAAAAGATGCCACTTGGGAACCAACCAACATTTTACAGCAATTTCCGCATCTTCAACGTTGAGGGAAACTATGCTTTTGAATGGGGAGGGCATGTTAGGGTCCTATCCTAACTCACCTTATTTTAAGAAGTAGTCATACATATTATAAGGCCATAAATTTTTAATAAGATTGAATTAGTTAATGTTCAACAATCAATGCAAAAGGGGTCTCTTTATTAATTAAGACCCATTAGGAGATAGTATTAGACCATGTCAAGTAGTTAGGGTTTTGGACATTTGAAGCCTATTTAAAGAAGCTTCAAGGCTATGATATGTTTTGTGAAGAATATTGTAATGGAGCTCTACTCAAGTGAATGGTCGCCCTACCATAAGAGGCATGTGATTATTGTCCCCATATTAACATAGCTCTTTCTGCAATATCATGTTGTTATTGTCTCATATTTTCGGTTCTTTGTTGCTCATTTATGATTTAATGCATGCTAATCTTGCTATATACTGTGTGATTCTCAAGTTATAGGGGTAAGGAACACCACTCATGAAAAACTATGAATACACATGAGTATCATTGTATTGAGGGATGTTGAATGAATTGTACTGTAGCAAGCATGGTGTGTGGAGTGATTCCTTCATTTAAGGAGCATTTGATAGTGTTACCCTACCCTAAGGATTTTTCTCTATATCTTGGTGTTATTCTTATGGTGAATGTCTTTTGGTTATTTATGAAGTATAAGGGCTCTATATCTTTGTTGTGGTTAAATGTTTAGGTTAAGGATCACTTCCATTGGAAAAGCATCGAGGTGGGTTTTTGAAGAAGAAATTGACAAAAGGAAGTCCTAGGGGATTTTTGCTTTGTTTCTCAATATGACCCTCCAATGGGAGGGGTTGGGGGGGTGGGGGCATCTTCTTTTTTTCTGAGTCTCATTCTTTGCATTTCAAGGCTGTGAAAATCCTCAAAGCAGATCTAAGAGATGATGTATACCTCACAAGAAAGTAATTGATTAAGCAAGAAAATAGAAGAAGAGTGGTCAATGCAGTATAATGAGCAACAGAATAATAATACAGTAGAACTTAGATAGAAGCAAAAATACTTCACACACCCTAATTAATTAATCACAATATGGACAAATAAATAGTACAATGCATGAGGATTTGAATGCCTAAGGTGGCAATTCGAATTAGCCTTCATGGAGTGATCAAAAGATCACTAGAGTGTCATCAGAGCACAACTAGTAGTCTATCTCATCATCGGTGGAGTCATCAATGCACAAGTAACTGTCAACTGTCAGTCTAACTGGGTGTGGTAGGTGTAACTGATTGTAACTGGCACATGGAGACACTAACTGAATGAAGGATGTTCAGTGGAGGGTGCATGAGGAGCTAACTGAAGTCAGAATGGGCAGTCAAGTCTCACTGGAGGTCCATCGAAGTGATACAGTCAGTTGAGAGTCAGTCTAGCCTTAAATAAAGGAGAAAACTGAAGATAACTGAATGGTAGATAAGGAAGGGCGCCTTTCTCATGTAGTAGGTGAAAGGAGGGCGCACTAAGCTCTAGGAGGGCTGAAACTGAGTGGAAGGAAGCTCCAGGGACTGGATAACTGAGAGCTAGGTGCTGGGACTGATGAATGGGATGCATGCAAACCCTAAATAATGCATGCAAACCCTAAAAGTGCATGCATGACTGAAAACGCAAATAATGAAAATGCTGGTAGGACTAAGACGGAGTATAGGAATATCCTAACAAAGGCAAGGTTAGGCATGAGTACACATAACTTCTTTGCACTAATGGCCTTGAAATTGGTCTTCACTTTGGCAACAAAGTATGGTCTTCCTCACTTTAGATTTTCAGTGATTCACAGTTTGTGCTAAAGTGGCTCAAAAAGGAATGTACTTTAAGAAATTTCACACTTTATTAAATGATATTTTTGGCACTCAAGTTGGTTTTTTTCTCTATCTCTTTTACTCATATTTTCAAAGAGTAAAATAAGGTGGCAACAACTTATCAAATAAAGGTTTTTCTTTAGCTTGTGGTGTTAGGATCATCTTGGAAGATCAAAATTGTTGCAATGAATTCCATCATGCACTTTTATTAAACCAGCATAGATCCATCTTAAACCCGTATCTATCAAGCACCAAGAGGGATCCAATTTCTTGAGGTGTATTTCCTTTTTTAAATTTAAACTCAAGAAATTTGATCTCTCTTGATTGATAGATCCGGGTTTAAGTTTTAAGTTTTTATTTTATAAACAAACATATATTTTTTAATTACTTTTCATAGTATTTTATTTTATGAACCAACGTGGATTTTTTTAAAGTACTTTCCATAATTTTTTATTTTATGAGCCGACATGAATTTTTTTAATTATTTTGTTACAAACGTTATATCCCGTTACAACATCTCCCCCATACTAAACTATAGAGCACCTCGTTTCACTCAGTGTAAAAAAAAAAAAAAAAATCATTATATTATTATGGTCTTTACAAAATCTCTATATATTTTTTCATTTATATTTCTACCTTCATTTTGGCCTCTACATAATCCAAATCAAAAAATAAAGATCATGCCTTTCACCTTTTATTTAAGCTTTAAGTATAGAAAATCAATAACTTATTATGTAGCAAAGAGACATTGTTGCTCGGTACACGTTCCTATAGGGTAGCCCTTAGCCCTTCTTGCTCTACTATACTCTATTATTGCGCTTATTTTCACTATTCAATTATTGCCGATTCCCGTTATATATAATATATAATGAATTTATATTCTATCGTGAGAGTTATTTATTATTTTATTTTAATGGTTCGTTCACTAAAACATATATACATATACATGTCATTCGAATTTCTTATTGTTACTGGGATATTTAGCTGTTTATGTACTTCTGGATATTTGAGCAGATCTGTACTTTGTTGGGACAAGATGTTTTGTACAGTTTGTCATATCAAGACTATTTATTGACAGCTATTGGCCCAGTCAGTTAATGGGCAATTTTTGGACATAATTTAAATACTTTCTGCACTTAATATGAAATGTGTGTGTTTAACTTATGGGTTTATTTGTGTCAAGATATGGTGGTTATGTGGGACCAGTACTATGTCAACTACTGGTCCCTGTTCAACATTAGACATCTCTCCCCTACATGCCATTCTTTTATGATTATAAAAAATATTTTTTAAAAAAAATTGTCTTTTAAGTTTTAATGAACATGGCTTCATATTCACGTCAAAAATATTTTTTTAAAAAAATTGTCTTTTAAGTTTTAATGAACATGGCTTCATATTCACGTCAACGTACAAAATCCATACTCGCAGTCTCGCATGTGAACACATGGGCGACACATGTGATGTACATGATATTTATAAGCTTGACTTTCTAATTATTACTTAGATATTCAACCTCCACACGGCGTTGAATGCATATGATATTTTTTAGGCTTGACTTTCTAATTATAGTTTTCACTCCGTTCGGTCAAACATAGTTGGTTGAATCTTTATTAGTTCAATTGATTTTTATAATGTTTTATAAAGGTGATAAAGATTATTATTATGCCCCAAAGGGGCATATAGCGACCGCGAAGTTGTATTAATCCCTAAGTTTTTCCAATCGGCACATGATTACATTATAATATTTTTTAAACTCAAGTGACTCTTGTTATATTAGAAATATTTTTTTAATGTTAAAATAATATAATAATTTTTAAAATTAAAAACTTAATTATTGATTGGTTAAGTTTATTGATATAATTGAAAAAAAATAAAAGAAATCATCGATTTCGGGGGAAATGCCATCTAATTGTCAATATTAAGTGTGTTATTAAATCCATCATATCGTGGAGGATGCCTTGGCTTCAAATTAAAGAGAGGAACAGTGTAAATATTTTAAGTGTGTTATTAAATCCATCATATCGTGGAGGATGCTTTGGCTTCAAATTAAAAGATAGGATTACTGTAAATATTTTATGTTTTTTATTTTATTTAGGTATATTTTTAGGTTTGTTTTGTTTGGATTTTTGTTGGAAATTTAAAAAAAAATAGTCATATATGTTCTAGAAATTGTATGTCATTAGAGTATTTGAGGGTGTTGAATATATTTATGTATTCAAAAACACAATTTAAAAGCTTCCAATTTTAAATTTAACCAAAAAGAATTTATCGGAATAAACCAAAAACCAACTAATTTTTAAAATTAGAAACTTAATTATTGATTGGTTAAGTTTATTGATATAATCGAAAAAAAATATTCAAAGAAATCACCCTTTTTTTTGGGAAATGCCATCTAATTGTAAATATTAGGTGTCTTATTAAATCCATCATATCGTGGAGAATGCCTTGGTTTCAAATTAAAGATAGGAGTAGTGTAAATATTTTACGTTTTCAATTTTATTTGGGTATATTTTTTGGTTTGTTTTGTTTGGACTTTGCTTGGAAATTTTAAAAAAAAATTAGAATCACATATATTAGTTGTGGATATTGTATGCCATAAGGGTATTTGAGGGTGTTGAATCTATTTATACATTCAAAAACACAATTTAAACGCTTCCAATTTTGGATTTAACCAAAAAGAATTTATTGGATTCTGACCAAAAACCAACTGAAAGTCCAAAACATAGAATAAATAGACTACTCCTTAAAGATATGTCATACGATTTTTATTCCCCACATCATGGTACACTTTATGCGATCAGTTTATGGGTTTGCGTCATCATTGATTAAAGAATGGGTACTTAATGGCCCCTACCAGTTACCCTACTTTGTACTTTAAGCATGTTTTTTACCTTAGGATGAATGATGAGGAGGTAAATTTCACACTCTCTCTACCTGGGTTCAAAACCTTAATAAGACATTGGTATAAATTGTGATAGGGCTAGAAGGGCAGGCGCCATGTGAGTGGGACCCTCATATGGGTGTGTTTCTAGGATGTCTCGACCCTTGCTAAATCACGAGTTATTAGTATATCTAACTTGCAAATTGTTAGATGTACTTTTGGGTATAGTGATAGCCGTTGGATTTGAACATGGGGCTCGCCTAGGTAATTACGACCAATTATTGATTCCCATAGCTTTAAAAAACATTATAAAACAATTGAATAAATAAAGGTTATTTTTTAGATAATGTTTTTGGGAAAATGTTAAAAAACTTATGAATGAAAACTTTTATAAAAATGCATTTATATTTTAATTTTTTCATATTTAATTTATATTAAATTTAATGATTTATTTTAATTTTAAATTTTATAATTGCTTTAAATTTTATTCAAATTTCAATGCTTAACTTTGATGGAGTAAAGAAAATTATATTCATTTAAAATTCAATTTTAAAATTTATAATTAATTTCGTTTCATTTATTTTTAATTTTAAAATTTATAATTAATTTCATTTCATTTATTTTCAATATTAAAATTTATAATTTTAAAATTTATAATTAATTTCATTTCATTTATTTTCAATATTATAATTTATAATTTTAAAATTTATAATTAATTTCATTTCATTTATTTTTAATTTTAAAATTTATAATTAATTTCATTTTATTTTTTTCAAAGGTAATTAATTTCATTTTATTTATTTTCAATATTAAAATTTATAATTAGTTTCATTTTATTTATTTTCAATATTAAAATTTATAATTAGTTTAATTTCATTCCAATTTCAATATTTAACTTTCAACGTGGTGTACAATCCCGAGTGGGTCATATATGAGGCGGCGGATATGAACAAGAAGCCCATATTTTTCAACATAATCGAAAAGAGTCAATATGATGATGAGGTTACTTTAAAATAAGAGATTTCTCCTCTATAATTTAAATAAGCTATGTAATACTTATAATTATAAATCCAACTAAAATTTATTTGAGAATATTTACTTCCATAAATACAATTTAAATAAATTATGTAATATTTTTTTTTTCCATCAGAAAAAAATCGTACTATTATTATTCATGTCGAATCAAATAGTACAAAGATAGATCGAAAACATTGAAGATTCAAGATATCAGATCATGATCTTGTTCTCAAAAAGAAGCAACAGCTTAACTGCTATACAAAATTTAAGATGCCCATCAAAAAGCCTTTACAAAATAACTTATATCAGTCCAAAAAGAAAGAGCCCGACCTAAAAGAAGAATAAGTTACCCCTGTCCAGCAGACAGGAATCCATCCATTCTTCCCAAAACAAAGTACCTCTTGTCCCTTCAAAAACTTCTTTAGAAAGTTTATCAGCAAGAGAATTATGAACTCTAAAAATATGCTCAAATTAAATATGTTCATGTTTTGATATCCACGATATTTCCCCTGAAAACTATGTAATACTTATAATTACAAATCCAACCAAAATTTATTTGAAAATATTCACTTCCACAAACACAAGTAGCCAATACAAAATCTTTTGAATAAACTTGTATTTCTTTGCTATAATCTTCCACTTGAGAAGAGGCTAGTACAAATACATGTTTATCTAATTTTTTTAGTCTTTTGATTCAAGGAGGAGTCTCTAGTTTGAACCTCACGACTTGATTTCTTTGAAGTCACCTCAGGCATTAGAACATTGAAGCCTTTGCATTCTTAAATTTCAAAGTTATTAATGAAAATTTATTTTTAATTAAAAAATTTATATTTTTTGATATTTTTTAATTCATTTAAAATTTCCAAAATATGTGTAAAAAAAATTAAATTCAACACTTGATATTTTGTCTATAGTGAGCATTTTACGAAGCCAAGTTAGGTAATAATGTTGTAAAATTACCTCTAATTCAGATAACAATGTTGTAAACTTACCTTAAGATTTAGGAGCTACATGCATTGTGGATGTAATCTCGTAAATACAATCTTCAAGTGCAATATTGGATATGGCAAAAATAAGCAATGTTACTAATAGAAAATGGGAGAGTAGACATGTTTCTTCACATAAACCAAAATTATGTTGAGTGTTCTATTAACATCAACAAGTGGTACAATTTATACATCAAGATTTCTCTCAATATAGAGATACTATCTATTATCCAATACTTCTTTAAATATTGAAAACACTCATGATCAACAAATTATGTATATGGTCCAACTTGGACACCCTGAATGTGCAAACAATTCCACCAACAATTTCCAAGAGTTGGCTAGTGCAACTGATGCATGCACTCTCCACTAGCACCTATTCTTGAAGCCTTTCTTTGTGCTGGCACATAGGAACAACATGTTTTTGGTCCCTTGACATCATCCATAGTCCACAACCAACATATGATCCACTCATTGAGCATCCTAGTTGACACAGAGCCCACTCCTTCAACTGTTAACAACTCTATCTATGGGTGAACAATCACCTCCTTTGGGGAAATAAAATAGGTTCTCACTTTAGGGACTCAACCAAACTATGACATATGTACATGCATAAACTACCCTCATGCTCAAACAAGATTGAATGGCCAGTTTAGATTATGCAACTGATGCACGCACTCTCCACTGGCACCTATTCTTGAAGCCTTTCTTTGTTCTGGCACATAGAACAACATGTTTTTGGTCCCTTGACATCATCTATGGTCCACAACCAACATTACGTATGGGTGAACAATCACCTCCTTCGGGGAAATAAAATAGGTTCTCACTTTAGGGACTCAACCAAACTATGACATATGGACATGCATAAACTACCCTCATGCTCAAACAAGATTGAATGGCTAGTTTAGATTACGCACCCAAGCAAAATGATGGACCTCCAAATGCCACAATCAAGCTGAACTCACTAATTCATCACAAAGACTAAACCTACCAACTTCGACCCGTCGCAAATTGGGCCATCCAGTTCTCGTCTTTGACACACAAAGACATCCAATCATCAGGTCGGACACACCAAGCAAGCGGTTAACTCGGAAATAGCAATTGATTCTCATACCACCAGTAACACAACTATCAACTATGATGAATCACTATTTGTCCACACCATCTAATAATCTCCACTAACGACACAAACACTATGACCAACGTTGTTGGTCCCTTTTCAAAGAGTATATGAAGTTCCCATTCCCTTTTAAACAATCAAATGGTGAGAATGGACTAAAATACTTGGGATTTATTTTTTAATCCCAATGACTATCAGAGAAGAGATTGGCATCATCTAATCTTAAAGGTGGAAAAAAGGTTAAACATCTAGTGTAATCGATGGCTAGTTTTGGTCAAAGCAGTTTTGGAGTTGCTGATAGTTTATTGGATGTATTTTTCTTCGATTCCAAAAGGTGTGTTGGAAAGTATTAGAAGAATTTGTTTTATTTTAATTTGGTATGTTTATAAAGATAAGCATGGTTTTAAAGATAAACAGATCCTTCACTTGGTAAGTTGGAAATGACTAGTAATGCACAAAGCATTAGGGGGTTAGGGTCTAAAAAATATTTTTTTATTCTCTTAAGCTTTGGCTACGAAGAGTGCGTGGAGGTTACTTCAAAAGACATGTGTTGTGATTGAGAGTGGTAAAGGAGAAATACATATCCCCAACCTCAATGAATGATTGGATATGAAGACAAACCAAGAGTCTTCATAATGTTTCAATTATCTAGAAAGTGGTTTTTATTGGTTTTCTATTGATAGGTGACTAACTTGTTTGGAGAATTAGCATAGGCGCAAAAATGAAAGTGGGAGTTCATCCTTAGATCGGTTGTAGAGCAAATTATAGGCTCCAAGATCACATGATTCAATTCCTAAAGTATAGAGGTATTCACAGTTTAACCAAAGTGGTTGATATGAAAATGACCACAATTTTCCATCAAGAGTGGTTAATTGGTAGAGATATGGGACTTAGAGAGGATTATTTCATTTGGGATAGGCACATTGAGCAACTCAAATTGAGTTTTGTGTGCATAAAGGAGGAGAACACTTTGATTTGGTCCTTGTTGAATCCTCGAGGGTAATGCTGGAAATTTCCAAGACAACAATAGGAAAGAGAAAGCCCAATCTGAAAGGATTCAAACAACCCTACGCAAGGATGGTTCTATCCCCATACTATTTGGTGTGACTGAATCTTACGGATATCAGGCCTCCGCTGGCACTGTGTGGATGATACAAATGGATCTTTCTTCCTGCTAGGAAGATCTAAAGCTATGTGGTAACAGTGTAAATAAAGCTAATTTTAAACCGATATGCTTAAGCTAAGTTAAATCTGAAAAATGTGTTTGAAGTTTCAGAACAATCAGCTCTAAGAGATTCGGTAAATGTTGTACCAAATAATAAATATATGAATCAGATCTAATAGTACCAGCTTCAAATAGAACAAGATAGTGAAAACTATGTTATTTCATTTAAAGGATTAAACCATATGACTGTTCTGTCAATGATATGTCAATTAACAAATTAACATAGGATAAAGATGATTGTTTAATAGTTGCATAAATGAAATGATATGAATCAAGTAAAGAAATTTATTTGATGCATAACTTACACATGAACCATATGATGAGAAATCAACACATAGAGCTATGTATTTAAAGATCATACAACATAAAACAGAGTTATCAAATGATTAAGTAGGAAACCAGAATTTATCAAGAAAACTTGACAAATATGATGAAGAAAGAGAAAGAGAAACTAATTGAAATTCATTAAAGATTGCAAAAAATTATAACTCCACAAATACAGAGCATCTCGTGTTCTCTTCTTCGGTGGTTCCCCCCCCCCCCCATATGAGATCTAAGTCTCTTTAAATAACAATTACAAAAATTACAAAGAGACAAATCTCCCATAAAAGTATGGATTAAAAGAATATTGTTTCAAGATTTTCCAAGGGCAGATTGCCACTTGGAAAATACATCCAACAGATCCTCAACATCTTGATATTGTGCATGTTCAAGTTGTAATTGTGCTTTGCAGGTGAAAAACTCGATCTCTCTTTTCTTAACTTTTTCCCATTCTCGTAAGAAGATATTAATCTTCATTTCTGGAGCTATAGGTGATTCAATCAACTCCTTAATCTTTGCTATCTGGATCTGCTCCAGTTGCTCAATGTGCTCCTTTGACTTCAGATAGTTATCCTCAACCTGTGCGATCATCAACTTGGGTGGAAGGGCGCTTTCAATCTGATTCATAACAGGGAAGTTTAACGAACCCAACATACTATCAAAGGCAAACCACCTTTTGTTGCAGACCTTTTGACCTTCTTGTATAGTGGATTCCACTATTTCACAAACATTCTCCCAGGATTCCAAAGAAACCTATATCCTTCTGAGTTTTATCTTGTCCAAGATAGGTATTTCTTCAGGTTTTTCCTTTATATACTTCTGCTAATCTATGACATCCTCAAAGGCTCTGGAAGCATCATTTCTCTTATGATTGTGTTCATCAAGAACATCTGAATAATGCTCAAAAGAGTTGAAGGTCTCATGAATCTCATTCAACCCTTCAAATAACTCAATCAACAAGTTCTTGTAATCATCATGAATCCTTAAAGCAAATTCCTTGAATTCTTCCTTAGAAAACTTAGAAAAAGAAGAAGCAACAGATATGGATTGTGAAACCTTAAGTTGTTGCTCAAGGGCTGCTATTTGTTCAGCATAGTTTACATTTTTCCCTTGTGCTTCCTAAAGCTACTGTTGGAGCACTTCATTTTGTGATTGCATGTTCTTGATCTGATTTTCATAATCATCCTTCAATATCTGCAACTGATATTGATGTTGTTCATTTGTTTGAATCGGTTCATGCTTCATATTTTGTAGTTCTTGCTCCTTCATCTCAATTTCCTTATTAAGTGAGGTGATAGAGTCATAATTAGCCCCTTCAAAGGCTCCCACAGCTGCAGTTGTTTCAAGAGATTCATGTTTCACATCTATGGAAGTCATTTTCCATATAATCTGATTTGGGACAATGCCCTGCACTAAAGTCCCTTCTCTGGCTCTTTTGGAACTCTTTTTCACTACAGCCTTTTCTGACCTGCTCCAAAAATACTCTCCCAGAGAGACCACTGCATCTTCTCCAAAATATGCTACTTCTTCCATAGTAGATGTAGATACTTGTGGAACTGTGACCAAAGACACAGGTTGAGACACAACAGGGGTTGGAATCGGCATAGTTATTTGAGGAATGGAAATGGATGGCATTACAACATTGGAGGTTGAAGGTGTAGGAAAGGAAGTGGTGGATGAAGTGATAGGCTCTGAAGGTGCAATATAAGCTTGAATTACAACTGGATATAGGGAGGCTTCGATAGAGGTAATAGGTTGATCAATTGATATGGGTGGAGAAACTGTAATATCGGATGATGGGATAAAAGGTAAACTGGTAGGAATGGCGATAGGTGAAGAGGTTGTTACAACAGTAGAAGTGATGATTTCAGAGGAATGAATATCAGAGAAAGAATCATCAACAACCATATTTTTCAGTGGATCAGAAAAGGTTTGAGTAATTGGAGTGACTGTTGGTAGGCTAACAGGAATAACAACTGGACATGATAAGTTGGTAGGAAGCGACTCATCCTCTAAATCATTGTCTTCAATATGCATCATTGTAACTTTTGGCACTGATCCTTCAGTCTTCTGCTTCTTCACTGGAGGACTTGAAGTTACAATTTGTGTTTCAACTGCAGAGCTCATCATTGCTAGGATATTCTTCATTTCCTTTGTTGATTTGATGAGAGCATTCAGATTGGCTAGGGGTGGAGGATGTTGAGTATCCTCGACTAGAGCTTTCCCTTTGTCATTTGTTTGATAGGTCAACATCAAAGGAGTGCTAGCTTGTGTTTTATGTGCCTCTTTCTCCACTAATTCTTTCCGAGTTCTTTCCTTGACTGATAGTTCCATATTTTTGTACTGCAATACTTTAGCCTTGAGATCTTGCTGGTACTGGTGTAATAAATTATTCTCTTCCTGAGAAGTGACTCTATTCAATAACTCATTGAAAGAATTGGCACCCTCTTAAATGAAATCATCAGGAGCATTTTCATGCACATAGGTACTCTTGATATGCTCCTGTGTGAAATGATTGGCCAAGAAGTATTTTGGGTCATGCATCCTCTTGGGGGATTCCCCAAGGTTCAAAGTTGTAGTTCTTTTCCCAAGCAAGGTTGCATGGGTAGAGTTATGAATTACTAATGACCCAAGGGTAAGGGGAAACTTAGGCCACCCTTTTCTTTTAGCTCCAGTCACAGTTTTAAAAGATATATATTCCAACACCATTCTGTCAGGTACAATACTAGGTAACAAATGAGTTGTGTTGCTTCCCCACACTCTAGTATAGGAAAAGTATTCTCCCACATACCAATCTCCCATTGTGGCAATCAATGCCTTGGATTGAACAGAAAAAGTGGGAGCATCTTCCTTGAAAATCTTGTGATAAATGGAACCTATGAAATGGTCACAAATGTCATAAATGAGAGGTTTAAAATTATATTCCCATAATGTTGAGTATTATATGTGGACTGGAGGCCCTTCTTTTGTCCAATTCCATCCCATGGAAGGAAATGGAAATGTTGAACAGAGCACATCCATGACATAACCAGAGAGACAGAATGTTGGCTTTCTGGAGGCGGGAGTCTTCTTATATTTTTCAATGGCTTCCTTTAGCACGACTGATAACATCTGGGCCCAATTAAAAGACTCTCCTGTGGTAAGAACATGATGGGCCATGGGCGCTCACTCTGCTTTGAATATTGAACAGTTTGGCAATCCATACAGCCAGCACAACATGGCTGCCAACAAAGAGAAAGGTTCCCTAAACCAGGAAATGGGATAAAGTTTATCATCTTTGGGGGAAAATATAGGTTGGGTTTCCATCCAGGACTAAATCATTTCATCAAAGTTGAACCGAGTCGTGGAAGACTCCACCAATTTCTTGGTAAGCAGTTGTTGGGAACCTTTGAGTGCATAAGCCCTAGCAAAAACCTCATGTCAGAAGGAGGCTAAGTGGGTTTGAGCTGCATCATTAAATGAACGGTCCTAAGGGTTGGCATGGTCAATAACCCATTTTATGGCATCAATATAGTGCATCAAGTATGGTCTGGCTGCTATAGCATGAAGATGGGACTTACTAATGTTTACAAAGGCTTTCTGGTCACGCTGGATTTTAGAATAATCATCATTGTCAAATATGGAATAAATCCGCGACCAATCTAGGTAATAGGTTTCAGAAACCCTCTCACTGGTGTCGGAGAAGATCCCATTGTTTGGGTCTTTGTTTTTCAATTTGTTCAAGGCTATTTTAGACCTAGTGTTCCTCGACATAGTTGAAAAATGGGATTTTCTAATACAAATAATGAAAAGAAATTCGATTAAAATTAAATTCAAATCCCAAATTTCACGTAGATGATTGGTAAAAGAACTGAGAAACCTACCTGAGAACTGATGGAGGGAGCAAAGCCATGAACAAGGTAAAAATCCGCAGTAAAATTCGTTCACCACAGGTGGAATTCACAGTTTGAAAAATGGTAAAAAGATAATAAAATTTAAAAAACTTAACCAAAATATTATCAACAAAATCAATCTGGATCGTACATCTCAACAAAATCGACGGTCAAGATTAAAACAAGAAAAGCAGAAAAGAAATTGCGGGAGTACCTTTTGAAAATTTATGATTTATGCTTCTGCAATCCGCATTGCAGGTTGCGGAATTGCGGATATGTGAATTTCAAATTGGGCAATTTATTGTTTCCGCGCATTCGAGAATGCGGAGTGGGGAAGTTATGGGAAAAAATTTACCTTTCCGCAATCCGCATTGCGGGTTGCGGGATTGCGGAAATATTTGACAAAAATTTAAGTCTCCACAATCCGCAATATATTTGCGGCTTCGAAACAGGCGAATGCAGTTTGATTTTCTTTTAGTTTGGTTTCCGATTTCCGCAATCCGCATTGCGGAATGTGGAAATGCGGAACTGAGAATGTGATTTTTATTGATCAAGTACTTTCCGACTTCCACAATCCACATTGGAGGTTGCGGAATTACGGAAAGAAAATTTTCAAAACTTAAAAATGGAAGTTCCGCAATCCGCATTGTGGATTGCAGAAACGATGTGTTTCAAACGAAAAACTATGTTTTCCGTAACTTACAAAATGCATAAAATATAAGAATTATTAAGCAAATTTTATTGGATCCAAAACATGGAAAAAGTGAGAATAAAGACATCAACCATAACACCCCATAATCGAAATGAAAGAAATCAAGATTACTTCCATTAACAAGTAAAAGGGGTTCCCATTTTTATTTAATAAAAATGGGATTTGTTGTGCCTACAACAGTCCCTAAATCCAATAAGGGATTATTCTCCAAAGATGGGATACAAAGAACTTGCTTCCATGAGGGACTTGGAACCATATAAATGGTGGTGGAAAAGGGTTTGGCGTTTCAAATAACAAGGCTCAACAACAAGGCTCTAACATGGGCTATTTTGAAAAAGAGAAATAAATATGGTATTGGTTGGTCTAGTTTATGCAAAGGCAATGAAAAAATTAATTTCCATCTTATTATGACTTGTCCCTTTGCAAAGAAGGTTTGGAGGGAGATTGATGGTCTTGCGGGACCAAAAGATGCTTGGATAGGGAATCCTATAGAATAAGAACTCAAGAGGTGGCGTGATAGTGATTTTTCAAAGGGCACGGGGAATTTAGTTGGCAAGGAATGCCATGATATTTAAGGATAAGTCCATCTCTCCACTACAATGTTCTATGCAAGGTTTAGATATTGTTGGTTATTTCACTCAAAAAATGCTTGCAAAAGAATTGAGGTAGGTTTTTGAAGGATAAATTGACAAAAGGAAGGATTGGGAGACTTTTTCAAATGTGCTTCTGTATTATCCCTTCTATGAAAGTTGCTCAAATTCACCCAATTTCGATTCTAGGAATGTTGTACACAAATTGTTCCAAACACCTCCAAATGTTTTCGAATTGTGAAAGGAGGGACTTAGGAAGATATAGGACACTATAATACACCCTTTAGACACCGAAACCTCTTTTATAAACATTCGTGGTCTGCAAATTTTAAGGAGATAAGACTTGGGACAAAAGTAGTCAATTGGATTGGTGAAAATCCCCCCTAGGTCTACCACTAATTTCCCTTCCAAACATTGTACGGACTTCCCTAATATTCAATATGAGAATTGGTTTTGTTATAGGAAATCAAGGACAACATGTTTGCAGCACTATATCAGGTTTTAGGGTCGGATAAGTCTCCCA
This sequence comes from Larix kaempferi, assembly GCA_027924585.1. NCBI lineage: Eukaryota > Viridiplantae > Streptophyta > Pinopsida > Pinales > Pinaceae > Larix > Larix kaempferi. The sequence goes on along the minus strand of BSBM01000374.1, from coordinate 7,195,781 downwards.
AAGTGCAGGAGCTTCTAAGGCATACAATTTATGTGAAAATGGTGAACAAGGGAGCATGAATTAATGTTGCAAACTATAGTATGACTTGAGGGGTCTGAATACAATATTTTGGAAATCCATTTAAATTCCATATGTAGCTTAAATTATAGGCAACACCTCCATAAAATTCTAATATCAAACTGATACAAAACATGCTACAATCACCATGAGAATATAGTGAGGAAACTAGCTCGAATATCAATGTTACTTGGAGAAATAGTACATGAAGTGATTAGTATTTCGAGTTGTGGCTCTCATGATCTATCCATTACAGAGTTATGCATCCATTAACAAGTTCATAAGGTCGAAACAACAGCCTTCCATTATCTATATGCAACAAAGAGTGTGCTATCTCACTTTACATGAACATTGAGAGACAGATAGTAGAATAAGAGAAGAGAAGAATGAATGAATATTAAATCAAACTTGAATGGGGTTTAACCTACACCAAAACATCTCCATGAAGCTCTGTTGAAAGGTCTGAATGGCCTCTCCATCAACCAACTTGGATGGGAATCTTACACCCTGGAAATTGGTTCTAAGGCAGGGAGGATGAACATCCACCGTGCAAGGACAACCTTGAAGCTCTCCCAAATTGCATAGATGCAAATAACAAATGACCAAAATCTACTCAATTTCAACTTGGCCTCATTTTAATAACTTTAGTTGACTCATTTCCCTCCTTAGAATTCAAATTATATCCTAATTACTCATGAAATTTGGATTAGTGGGGGTTATGACTCTTCATTGGCCCCACATGACACTTGGCTCATCTTTTGTCTCCAACTCCTCCATGAATTCAAATTAGGGAATCTTTTGGATGCTTTGGAGATGTGTAACTCCTCTCATGCACCCTCTTGGTTTATTTTTAGCTTTTACATTTTCATAGATGTCATAGAATCTTTCATAAGTGTCATAGGTGTCATAGAATATGCATAAGTGTCATAATGCTTGTCATAGTTGTCATAGAATATGTCATTGCCTATTTTTAGCCCTATGACTCTTCCTCTTCCTTCATGAATGTTACCTCTTCCCTCCAACTCGAATTTGGAGATGGATCCATGTTTAAAGGAGGAATATTCTCTCATGTGGACCCCACATGTCCACTTATGCGCCCCCAAGTCTAACTAGGACCTAATGCCCCTTCATTTTGGAGGATTTAACATTTATTCCATAGTTTATTGGCCTATTCTTCCACCATCAATTTAGAATATTGAATTTTCATGGGAAACTATGAACCTTGGGGTTAAATATCAATATTTTAATTCTTCCATATAACCCTTAGGAATTGGGTAGACCAACTTAATTATTTATCTGAAAATCATTTAATTGGGGACATGATAGCTTCTCAAGGAGACCCTCCAATGGGAGGGGCCAAGGGCATCCTCTTATTTTTAGTCTCATACTTTGCATTTCAAATCAAGGTTAAGCATGAGTACACATAAATTCTTTGAACTAATGGCCCTGGAATTGGTGTTCACTTTGGCAACAAAGTATGGTCTTCCTCACTTATAAATATTTGGTGATTTATAACTTGTTATAAAGTTGCTCTAAAAGGAATATGCTTTTAGAAATATCACACTTCATCCTTTATTGGATGAGACTTTTGGAACTCAAGTTGGTTTCTTTTATGTTCCTTTTACTCATATTTTTAGAAAGTGGAATTGGTGGTGGACAACTTGTTAAAAAAATTATATTTAACTCGTGAATAAGGTGGTGGACAACTTGTTAAAAAAATATTTATATTTAACTTGTGATATTAAGAAGATAAGCCCTTGAGAATGAAAATGATTGCTGAAATGAATTCTAGCATGCTCCTTTCTTCTAGAAATATATTGCTACAATTATAACTTTATATGTTTTTAAAGTATTTTGACTATAATGTATTTGGATGAAATGTGTATAAAGTGACTTTATAGGTTTTCTTTTTGGACGACAATATGGACGAAAACTTTTGATGATTTTTTTTAATTTTTAATTTTTATTTTGATGATGATGATGATGATGATGATGATGATGATGACGACGACAACAATGACGACGACAAACTTTGGTCTATAGAACCTTAAGAAGGTTATTACTTGGTTTGCTTTAAACTTTTGTTCCTATGCTCAAAAAACTTGGTAAGAAGTTTTCCAAGCTCACTATAGTTTTGGCAAGTTAGGAGGTTAGCAAGGTTTGTATTGTAGCAAATACTATGAAACTCATATCTAATGTGGGTTTAAGCAAGGCACTCTAAGAGAAAGTGATTTTCATCCTCAACACTCATAGACTCACAAAGATGAAAAACCCTTTCCTCCCATGGAGTTTTGGGAATAGACCAATGCCCTGTTTCGCTATGAAGCTCATGGGAATTCATTCTAATCTTGGATATATTAATTTTCTTCTTTGAACTTGTTACTATAGAGATATTTCTGATCTTCCAAATTAGGGTTAATGACCTCCTTATAGTATCTTAGTTTTCTCTTAACCGCTAAATTTTCCTCACACCACAATTTCTCTTTAAACTCAAAGGTAATAATATTTTTGACATTATCGATATTCTATAAAGTGTCATTTTCATCAATACCCCAATGGTCTAACCAAGCCATAGTATCTTTACACCAACTCTACTTGAGGCGTAGTTGGTTTTGACTTGAATTTAAAACAATTTTAGGAAGTCTCTCGTTTCCCATGTTATTTATCTTATGCTTGTGCATCAAGTACCTAGTCATAGCCATGCTCTCCATGGGGGAAAGACCCACTTCTATGAGGAGAATAGGATAAGTCATATTTCTTTTCTTTTTGAGGTCATAAGTTATAAACCGCTTCTGGATTTGTTGAATCTTTCTCCAAGATTCTCTAGAAATGCTACACCCCCATACTTCACAACCGTATAAGATAACAAGGATGACAAGAGTTTCAAAGAGGAACCTTTTTTTATCCCACAAGACCAAGTTGGTTGATTTACAATTATTTTCAAGACCAAAATAAGCCTTCCATCCTTCATTAATCATTTTCTCAATGCTATGGTTCCAATTGAGCTTGTGATGAATATCAATTCTAGGATATTTGTAAGAAGTCACTTCCTCTAGTTTACTGTTATCATAAATAAAATTTGCATAGGTGTCTTTCTTAGATTTTATAATCATAACTTTTGTCTTGTCGGTGTTAACAGTCATACCCATGTTAGAGCATAAATCTTTGAGAATTCTTAATTGGTTATCGAGATCAAAGGGACACCTTGCCATAAGAACAATATCATCAGCATAAAGGAGTATGATAACTATCTTAGCTAACATCGTGCCAGCACAACCCACTTCTTCTAAACATATATACCATTCGAATTTCTTAACCACTATGACATGCCATTCTTTATGATTATTTTTAAGAGGAAATTTTGTCTTTTAAGTTATAATGAACATGGAATCATATTCACATCAACCTACATAATCCATACTTGCACGTTAACACATGATGCATATGTCATTTTTCCTATTCCTATTCAACCTCCATACAGCGTTGAATGCATATGATTTTAGGCTTGACTTTCTAATTATTAGTAGCAGGATTGTCTTCTCCAGGTCCGACTCCTTATTAGTTCAATTGGTTTTTATAATGTTTTATAAATGTGACGAAAATTATTTTATTAAAAATTATTTTTTAAATGTTAAAATATTATAATAAATGTTTTATTAGAAAAATCTAATTTCTATGGTTGAGGTCATTGATATGACTATTTTCTCTTGGTTTGAGCAGCTATTATATATATATATATTAGAAATGTCATCTAATTATTAATATTAAGTGTTTTATTAAATCCTATCATATTGTCGATGATGTTTTTAGTTTAAATTAAATGATGATGATGATGACGACAATGGTGGTTATTAATGTACACAGAGACCAACTTTGTTCTATTGGACCTTAAAAAGTAAGGAGTCACTCGGTTTCCTTCATAATTTTATTTCTATGCTCGAAAAGCTTTAAGAGAAGCATTCCTAAATCCCCATAGTTGTGATGAGTTAAAAGGTTAGGAAGGTAAGTATTGTAGAAAATATTTTGAAATTGTGCTTTAATGTGCGTGTACACATGACATTCTATGAGAAAGTGATTTTCATTTGCAACCCTCATGGTGTCACAAAAATGACAAATCTTTCTATCCAACAACCTTTTAGGAATTGTCCAACGCCATGTTTCATTATGGAACTCGTGAGAGTTTGTTCTTATTTTAGCAATGTTGATTTTTTTCTTTAGAATGGTTAAAACATAGATTTTTTTTATCTTCTAGATCAGGGTTGATCACCTCCTTATAATATCGTAATTTTCTCTTATCCTCCAACTCTTTATCACACCACATATTCTCCTTAAATTTAAGTGTAATAATACTTTTAATATTATCACTATTCTGCAGAGTGGCCTCTTCCTTGACTCCTTGATGATTTAGCCATGACTTCTTTATGCCAACCTTGCTTAAGTTGTTGGTGGCTTTGACTAGAGTATGAAGCAATCTAGTCTCTTGTCTCCCATGTTATTTATCTTGTTCTTGTACATTAGGTACCTAGTCATAGCCATGCTCTCAATCGAGGAGAAACTTGCTTCTATAAGGAGGAAGGATAGGGTGCATTGCCTTTAATTTTGAGATTATATGTTATAAAGTGCTTTTGGATTTGTTCTATCATTCTCCATGATTCTCTAGAGATGTTGCAACCCCAAACTTCACATCCATATAAGATAAATAGGGGTGACAAGAGTCTCAAAGAGGAGTTTCTTCCTATCCCAAATCCATAGCTATGTTAATTTACAATTTTTTTCAAGTCCATAATAAGCTTTCCACCCTCCATTAATCATTTTCTCAATGCTTTAGTTCCAGATGAGTTTATGATGAAGATATTTGTATGAAGTCACTTCCTCCAAGTTGTTGTTATCACACATGAAATTATTTCACATAAGTGATATTTTCGGATTTGATTATCATAACCTTTATTATGTTAGTGTTAACAATCATACCCATACTACAACAAAAATACTTGAGATTTTTAAGTTAATTGTCGAGATCATAGGTACTTTTCACCATAAGTACAATATCATCAACATAGAGAAGAAGAAGGATAATTTTACCTACCAAAGTCGTGCTAGTGCAACTTGCCTCTTCCAAACAACCCTCTAGCTTGTCGATGTAAAAATGAAAAAGGGTAGGGGATAAGGGACAAACTTGCTTGGCTCCTATATTACAATTTTTTTTACTACCCCTTAGAGTTCCTAAATTTGGAAATAACCTTCTTATACAACCATATCACAACTCTCAACCTCGAAAGGGACTTTTAGCTCTTATAATATATTCCAAAGGTTAGTTATGGGCATTGTGTCAAATGCTTTTCTAAGGTCAACAAAGGGATACAGAAGATTGATTTTATTATTGCAACACTCCTCAGCAATTCTCCTGAGATAACAAGGTGGTCCACAGTTGAATGATAACCCTAAAATCATGTTTGGCCTTTAGCTATTTTTCTATGACTTTCTAGCCATATTTTGATGTTATTTTCTAGAATAATTCCATATAATTTTTTTTTTTTCTTCCTTAGAAAAAATGGCGAATCTACTTTATGTTAAAGAAGGGTCATTTTACACAACATCAAAGGTCTCGCAAAAACTGCATGCAACTAGCAACCTAGCAGCAGTAGTCCATTTAAATCATCCATAGTTAGACCTTCAGAAGGTCATAACATGTTCATATGTTGACATAACAAAAATGCGTGGCTCCGTGCCAAAACCAATAAAAGTACTAAATATAGCTTAAAATAAAAAAGGGATAGGCCCAATTGCATATAAATTGTTAAAAGAGGGCTAATCATAATGGTTGTGTAATTAGATGGATTGTTTTTAGCTGCACTTTTAAAAATAGGAAGAATGGGACCTTTTATCCAAGATTTAGAGAAAGTTTGCTTGATTGCTAAATTGAAGAGCCTGTGGATGTGAGCGATGAGGATAGGCCCACCAATTTTTAAGATATCTAGTTATTATCCTTCGATGTCCTTAGCTTTCCCTTTTGCCAGTTGCTTAACACCAAACTCTATGGCTCCTAAAGCGAAAACATCTTCCTATGTAGAAAGGGTTTGAATGTTGTTCACGACATCATGGGGTGCATAGAGTTTTTTAAGGTAGGAATTACAACTCCTCAAGGGAACCATATTGTTTTATTTAGTTTTACGACTTCGAATTTGCCTCCATAATTTCTTAGGGTCTACCTTTGAGAGGTGCAAAACATTCTCTTGCTTTTTATTTATATAACACATTTTTTTTCCTTTTAATTAGGGATTTGTACCTACAAATTTTGTTGGTCTTTAAGGAGTCAATACAATCATTCTTTATCATACCAAGGGTTGCACTCTTTATCTTACCAAGGGTTGGTCATTCTATATCATTTTCGCATGACACCATGATAGAGAACTTGTTAGTGGAAATAGAGAGGAATGTATACTTTACATTTGTCATATTCAATTTAAATTAAAATTTAATAAATATAAATTCGATTTGATTTATTTCCAATTTTAAAAATTACAATTGATTTGAATTTCATTCCTGTTAGTGAAAAAAAAAATCATACCCAATTTATATTCAAATTTAATAAATATTAATTTATTTTTAATTTTATAATTTTATAATTTTTAATTTTTGTTTGTTTCATTCAAAAACAACATAATAAATACTTTTCTTTGAAAAATAATTGGGAAAAATAATTGGGACACATATATCAAGTGATGGATATACTTTTGATTCCAATAAATGAGGTACTAGACTCTAAATAGGGTGCCTTTGCTTTATTGGCCTTTGGAATCCTCACTGAAACTTCCAGCAACTGGTTTATGTGTGTTTCTGATGTATTCTGTTTTAATCGGTTTATGTGTGTTTCTGATGTATTCTGTTTTAATCGGTATAGTTCTTCGGATTTGTGTGTTTCTGATGTATTCTGTTTTAATCGGTATAGTTCTTCGGATTTGTAAAGCTGCTTATATGTGTGTTTCTGATGTATTCTGTTTTAATCGGTATAGTTCTTCGGATTTGTAAAGCTGCTCATATATAAAAGCTCTGAGCGTCAACAGCAGGATTCGAACCTGCGCAGGCAAAGCCCAATAGATTTCGAGTCTATCTCCTTAACCACTCGGACATGTTGACCGCCTTTGTTTCTTTATCATATAGTTATCTTTGTCAACACAACAATATATTGTAATGAAAGTGGAAAGTAAAGGTTGGTGACATATAGTGGTGAATTTTTAAAGGTGGGTTTTGGTACAGTTAAAAAGATAGCCACTCATTGAATAGGACGTGAACATGTCAACTATATAATAATATCTAAAATAATTTATAGTACTATATAATAAGTTATATCTTGTTCAAAATCATCAAACAACTTTCTTACAATGAATTTTTTAAGTAGTAAATTGAACATTGAGTAACTAGTAGATTGGTGAACAATGAGAAGCTACTTATGATCAATGAATGTTGAGTACATTGGCTAATAACAAACATCTAATTCTAAGTAGTGAGTAACTTTTTCTAGGTAGTGGATAGCAACCATCCATGTGCAGTTAGTGAGTTTTTACTTAGTTTTTATGTTAGGAAATTCTCCCTACATATATTTGTGTTAATTATTAAAAATTTATGTTTTATGATTTATGATTTATGTTCTAGTCAAATGTTTCAAAAAAATATTAAAAAAATATCAAACAAGAAACCAAAATATCTCCAAAGTAATGCATCTAGAATCATTATAATAATAATAATAATAATCTATTTTTAAGGTCACCGCTAAGTGAGACACCAATTTGGTGTATGAGACCTCCTTGTTTGTGAGACAAGGGACCCACCTCTGTGCAACGATTTAACTGCTAAAGTCTACAGAGGTGTACATATCCTACCCACTCCGGATTTGAACCTATGACCTCCTAGGAGGAAACACGTGCTCTTAACCGTTAGGCCCACTCAAACTAGAATATAACATATAACTATCAATGAGATATCATTTTGGAATTATCTACATCAAGTAAGTTAATAAATTGTGACTATATCTGATATGTTGGATGTTCGACTCTGAAAGCCCTCATTACTTAAACAATAATTATTGTTAGAATATAATATACGACTGCCAATGGTGCACCCTTTTTTTCCCCAGAAGAAAAAGGAGTTTCTTGCTATTCATTAGTTTGAATCAAAGAAACTACAATTAGTTCTTATCCCTTGGACAAAGTCTAGGTGTCCCGAATTACAATCGCCCTTAATAGGCTCAAAATTCATGAAGTTCATAAATACATAGTCTCTATATCTAATTGCTACAAATATATCCTATATATCTTGTATACAATATAATTTTCTAATTTCCAATTCTTTTCTTCAACTCTTTCTCATATTCTGCCTAAGTGACCTCTAAAGTAAAGAGAGAAGCAAAAAATAAAACTATGATCAGTAGATATGCATATAGGCTTCCTCAATAAGAAGATTGTTTTGATAGTAGCATATATGAGCCCTGCCTTCTTCTAGCATCGGTCCCTTCTTTGATAATTCATCTGCTCTCTTATTATAGGTATTGACAACATGTGAGAACTTAATCTAATAAAAATAGTTAAGAGAATTCAAAACCTGTTGTTTCCAATATGTTAGTATTGGAACTTAGAGTCTTTGAGTGCTCGAAACCCAATCTATGATGACCGAGGAGTCACCAAAAATCTGTAACTTGTTGACCTCCTTCTTTTTTGCCAAAAACAAGACCCCCCCCTAAGGCAAGTAATTCTACTCAAGTATTACTACCCCCTCCACAACCAAATTCATTTCCAAAAAGTGTCATTGTTAAATTATAATCAAGCATCTAGCTCCACATCTTCCAGCTTGAGCAACACCATCAAAGAATCCCACTGGAGTCGTGGGAGTGCAGTCTGGGATCTTTCTATAAACTGTATGTCTGATCGGCTTGCTACCTGAATGTTCAGTAATAAAATATGAAATGTATGAAACTGCCCCAATCTGTGTATAAGAAATATCATCAAATTTGATAGAGTTTCTATAACGCCGCAGTCCCCAGAGAAAATATAATGGGAAGGATATCTTGTGTTTAAAATGCTTGTGCCAATAAACCAAACAGGAGTTCAACGAACCAGCAAACCAATCTCCAGAGATCCTTGCTCGGTAAGTAATCTCATCCCATAACTGAAGAGTATAGGAGCACTGTGAGAATAGGTGATCTGTCGATTCTTCAGCCTTGTGGCACAGCGAGAAACACAAAGGTCCAATTCCTCCCCTACATCTGAACACTTCCCCCGTAAGTAACATGTTATTGAAGGCCATCCATATGAATATCCTAATATTTACCGGTACATTCCAATGCCATAAATATTTATACCACCAACAGGACTGAGGATACTGAAAAGAGTCTGCAATCACCTCATAAGCCAGTCTAGTGGTGACTGTCCCATTGCAGTTTCCAAATGACCAATACAATTGATCTGATTCATCGTTAATTCTAATACCAGCATGAGTAAGCCCAGATAAATATGACTCCCACTATACAGCTTCAACTCCGGTCAAATTTAATGCATTTGCACTAAGCCAATAAGTGTGTAATGCCATCCCCCTAGCTCGTTCCTCACATGATTAAGGAAGTAAATGCCATTCATATGTAAAGCCTGAATTGTAGAAGCTGAGAGTCTACCTGCATGTTGAGCTCCATGGATTGGGTCCACTCCCACCCTGATCTGAAAACGTTTACAGCAAGCCAAGTCAGCCATCGATTCAGTAGAGGGAATACCTCCACTAGACCAGACCAGATATACGAGCATTGTCTCACATACTTATTTTCCATTCTAATCCAGCTAATCACCAGACTATGCTTCATGTATTTTTTCCTGATAATCAGTCCCCATAATACCCTATTTGCAAGACCTCTCTAGAGGCTCTTCAAATGTAGTGCCTGATACACCTATAAAATATTTCTGATCCCCCAACCACCCCTGCTCTTCGGGGTTGAAATATACAACCCTACCAAATGAATGCCTTGTATCTCTATAGACCCCTTCCAAAAAAAAATTATATAGAAGCTTTGCCAATGGTGCACCCTAAATCCAACAACAACTACTATTGAGAATAATGTGAGACAATTCCATAGAAAATCCATAGGCTCAGTTTATGTCACAATCTTGTTAAATATAATCCATAATCTTAATGACAATAACAAGGTGGCTACAATGGATCAAAGTCAAGCAATGAAAGATTGTGGTTGAAGGAAAATAAAACTGTGAATAAGAAATGCAAATACCCAAGTGATGAGCATCCATGCCCTACATTGTCCTCCATATACCAATTCAAAATTTGGCGACATTCTAAAGCACAAATGTTATAATGATAGTTAGATAACCAAAACAACAAATTATCCATATCAATAAACTATGAAACTTATATACAGTTATAGTTAGATACCCAAAAGAGAAAATTATTCATATCATGGCCTCCATTTAGCCATAGGGCCAATTGTTTGGATTGGGATCAATCTCGACCTCCATAAGAACAATGCTTTGCCATGTTGTTAATCAAAGACAATATATCCACTGTATCTTTGGAAAGTGAACTTCCTTGTTTGGCATGACAAAGGTGTTCAATATATCACATTTAGTAGCAACCAAATGTAATTGAAAGTATTGATAATACAATAATACCCAATTACACCACCATAATGAGTATGTATGCATCCAGGTTCAACATGAGGTATTTTTTAACGATTCAATTCTTATATCTAAGTATAGCATTTTAGGTAACTATTTTGCTTTGAAAAACTCATTCATATAAATATATAGACAAATATTCAATAAACAACATATAATTTATTATTAAAACTTATAAATTTTGGTGAATATTATCAATTTAATCATATTTTATGTAAAAAATAAGAAAACATTTAAAGAGAAAATGACTAGTTAGTGATTTTTGTTTTTTGAAAATTAACAAAAACATATCCAATTGGAAAAGTCCCACCCCTAAAAAAAATACCTCTCAACTCCATAATATGTGAATGATATCTAATTAACTTAATTTAAATATTATATTAAAAATTCAAGCTCCTAGCTAGAAGATAGAATGTGAGACAACTCCTTAGAAAATCCATAGGGCTAAGTTTATGTCACAATTATGTCAAATCTAAAAGAAGATGGTGCATGGAGCTATCACAGACAGAAGTCAAGCAACAAAGTATTGTGGTTGAAGGAAAATAAAACTGTGAATAAAACATGAAACTACCCAAGTGATAAGCATCCAAGCCTTATACTATCCCCTATATCCATATCATCTAATTCAAAATTTGGCAATATGGTAAACTATAAACATTATATATAGTTATAGTTAGATACCCAAAATAATGAATTATTCAAAGCAAAACTATGAAAATATATATATCCATATCATCCCATTCAAAATTTGACAATATCATAAACTATGAACATTATATATAGTTATAGTTAGATACTCAAAACAATGAATTATTTATATAAAAAGATCTATGAAAAATATATATAATTGAAATAGATAGTCAAAAGAGGAAGTTATTCATATCAACACCTCTACTTAGTGACAAGGCCAATAGCCTAAATTAGGGATTGGTCTCAACTGGCACAAAATAGTAAAACAATGTTTTGCCATGTTGTTCATGGACAATAATATATCCATTGTATTGTTTGAAAGTGGCATTTCATGTTTACCCTGGCAAAGTGTGTGGCAAATAAGATTCAAGAGCAATGAAAGGAAATTGAAATGATTAACAATACAATGACCACCATAATGAGCATATTGCATCCAGGTCTAGAATACATGAATGATATATAATCAACTTCAATTCAAGATCATACTAAATATTCAAACTCCCAATTAAACATACAATATGAGACAGTTCCTTGGAAAAACTGTAGGCTAAATTTTTGTCACAACCATGTCAAAACTTAAGGAAAATGACAATTTAAGGCTATGATTAATGAAACTTGAACAACAAATAATTGTCGTAATAAAATAAAATTGTCATATTAACCTGTCTAAAATGCAAGAGGAGCTAGAACTTTGCCCTTGGGGGTTTTGGCCCATTTTAAGATTACTCAAAATGTGTATGAAAGGTAGGAAACTATTTCGCATTGGAAAATTTACTCTTGTCGAAAATGGGGTGATTTGGGTGCCCCATATCATACACTATGCTATGGCGTGGGATAAGGGGTACTCATATCACCCCTTTTTCCGGCCAAAATAATCCCTAAATCCAAGATGAGCTATGATGGAAGTCATAGTTCCACCCCATCGCTGGGAACTTTGCCCTTAGCTGGGGTTTTGGACATTTTAAGACAACCCAGATTGTCATATTTTTGAAAAAAATGTAGAGAAGGAGTGGAACTATGTCTCATTGTAAAATTTATCTACGTTGGAAATGGGGTGATTGGAGTGCCCCATATCATACATCGTGTTATGGCATGGGATAAGGAGCATTTATGTTGCACCTTATTTCCGACCAAAATTATCCCTAAATTCAATATGAACTATGATGGAAGCTCGATGGAAGTCATAGTTCCTCCCCATTACTGGGAATTTTTCCCTTGGGGGTTTTGGCCCATTTTAAGATGACCTAGATTGTCAATTTTTTGAAAAAATGTATGGAAGGAGTGGAAGTATGTCTCATTGGAAAATTTACCCTCATTGGAAATAAGGTAATTTGAGTGCCCCGTATCATACATCGTGATATGGCGTGGGGTAAGGGGCACTCATATTGCCCCTTATTTCTTGCCAAAATTATCCCTAAATCCAATAGAAAATATGATGAAAATTATGTCATCGTTCCACCTCATTGTTGGGTTGGGAAGTTTTCCCTCGGGAGATTTGGCCCATTTTAAGACAATCAAGATTGTCATATTTTTAAAAAATGTATGGAAGGAGTGGAACTATACTTCACCATAAAAATTACCATCATTGAAAATGGAGCAATTTGAATGACCCATATCAGACACCATACTTTATAATCAAATCAAATGAGCCATACTTTTTAATCAAATTACATCGTTTGTCCTTGTTATAATAAATGGTGTGCCTTCATAGTAATGATGAGTCCTTTTGCATGGCGATTCACGTAAAAGGGCTTAAAGGTTCCACTAAATTTTAATCAAGGACAATATTTCGTTACAACAATTCAACGTGTATAGATGTTGAATACTAAGTTCATTACTATAAGCAGTTGTAACATCCCAAAAATCGCAAAATAAAAAAAAATTAGATGTAGCCTAATTTATAAGATAAATGCTAACTGCTGAATGATAATAATCAGCTAACAATGATAACTGTCTCATACAATTTGTCTTAATTGTTCTAAACATGATTATGTACTTAGTTATAAGTAGGATGCAACAGAACGAGGTTTTTATTTTGTTATGTGTAAGGATCTGGTACAATACTGATGATGTTGTTTGCATAATTCTGAAGGGGTTCCTATCGGGTGCCCTTGGGTTTACTTAGCTTTGAAAGCTAAAGCATTGGATTCTTCTTTCACATATCTGCAGGTAAGGTTATAGAGTAATTCCTATTTTTACAAGACAATTTTAAAGCTTCAGCTTGTCATCTCTATGTTTAAGATAATTATAAAATCTGTCGTGCATGAAGATGTCAATGGTATGTATCTTCAATTTAACTTCGTCACTTGTATCGTCTTTTATGGTTATGATTGCACGTGTCATCAGCAATGTTTAAGCACTAATTCGTTGTATCTGTTGGTGAGATTATTGGTAATATAATCTAGTTTAACTGTTTGAATTTGTAACATGTTTGGTTTATGTGAAAGATGGTGTCATCAATATAATAATTGATCCTCTTGGAATGACATCGACAATGTAATACGTTTCGTAATATTAATGATGGCGTTTGTATTACATTCATAAGTAAATCCAGGTGCTATTGATATGTAGTATACATCATAGTAGAGTTTACATCAAACCCTAGTTTTCAATATGGTGTAAAAGTTAAGTAGTACTCTACCCTATCCTTAAGCAAATAGCCTAGCTATTTAAATATAATGTTTAAACATTTACTATGTGGTAGTCCATACTATACTATGGCATAGTTGATTTATAATATAGTTGATATATTCACTATATTGATTCTACGTTGGATATCCTATGGGAACTATGTTAATAACATTGTTGTAATGTTATATGGCACGAGTAAGAAAATGGCATGAAATGTTTAAACTCCATAGTTCGGCGTGTATTGCATATATGTGTTATATAAACTTGGGATAAGGTTTTTGCATCTAGCGTGAATGGTATTGTAATAACTTATGGAATGAACCATGTATCAATGTTTATGGTAATACGATACCTCTATCCTATGTTTGTAACTTATACACGGTTGTATGCAGCTGTATGGCATTGTTAAAAACCCGAGGCCTTCGTTGTCACAAGACTTGAACTCTGCTATGAATTAAATGTTTATGCAGTCGAGGTTCTGGCTTAAATCTATGTGAGATCTTCAGCATTCAATGTGATCCTATTGTGGTGTTGTGGTTACTACGCTGGCGTCTATGTGTCTGGCTCCATGTGAAAATCTTGATGAGGAAAGGTGATGTGTCACCACGCTGTGAACTCAATTTTAGTGATATGGCATCCGATTGTCCTGCAAATTATTGTAGTTATTGAATGCTATTAGATCGTAACTCTGCCTTGGTTTCTCCGTAGCTCGTTGGCTCAATCTCGATCGTTGATCTCTGTGGTTTTCGGTAGATGAAATGTGTAAACCCTAGGAAGACTTGCCTTGACGTTATTTGCCTTCGTGCATTCATTTTGTGGTTCTGTTTTGGAGTAAGAAGGCCAACAGGCCGCTAGTTTACAGGGCTCGACCCTGGGCGGTTGTGGATGGCACTGTGCTTCAAAAACTCTATAATTTTTGTTGTGGAATAATGTATAAGTGCTTAAGCATTTGCTGAGAGTGTAATATTGAACTCATGTGGCTTTCTTTCGGTGGCAAATAAGTTAATAGGGAGGTCTTGACTTCGAGTTCAGTTATGATTCAGTTGCATGGAAACTTTGTTGCGTTGGAGAAAGGATTTGGAAGTTGAACGCATTCCAATCGGCTGTTTAACAACTGGGTAAGTTTCTTTGGTTTATACGTTCTACAATGTATTTATTTGTTTTTAACAGTCAAGTGATAATAATACTAACTCCTCATAGTTTTCTTTTGGTAGGAAATGCCAAGGTTCCGTACTCCATGCTCTGGTTTGGTGGCAACAGGGTTCGGTGATCAATGGATAGCAATGTAGCTAAAACGGTAAGCCCAGTGGCAAACCCTCGTAGGTTCTCTTGGCAGAAGTCATGGCAAACAGTGTATCGTCAAACCTGGAAGTCGTGATTGTAAAACCTTGGGTTGTTGTTTTAGTTTGTACAGTCAATGTAATAGCTGGTAATTGCATAGGGTTTTAGTTTAGGATTTCGATCTTAGCAATGATCCTTTGTTTTGAATTTAGGGTTTCAAACTCTGTTGAGATAATAAGATAAACGTTATCAATCCTGTGTTATGATAGTTGTTTTTGTTTCAATGTGTTGGGACTTGACCTGTGAACAAAACTATGTCTCGTCTATTCAAAATGTGGATGTGATACTAAGTATTTCCAACAAACCTCTGCGTTTGAAAACAATGTGATACGATTTGTGCAACTGTGTGGCTAAATTTATGGATACCTCGACATCGTTTTATTTAATGTCTGTGAGGTTATGAAATTATATGATGAAGAATTAAAAACTGGGTTTCGATATCACTGCTGCTATTGTTTCTTTAGGAAATGTGAGTTCATGAAAATGCTTACACAATAGGGGAAAAGAAAACACATGTTACTGTCATTTGATCTTTAGCTAAGTGTTGAAACTATGTGATATGTTCGGCCAAATGCCTCGTCTTCGACTGTGTAAATGATTAAGTAATACAACTATACGTCTGTCAGGATTTAGGGTTGTAGTTAAGTTTAGATTGGATGAAACAATGATGACTATTGATACGTTCGGCATCAAATGGAATTTGTGTGTACTGTTTGACTTTTGCTCCTACATTCATTGAAATGTCTTAACTTTGTGATGATGTTTGAAATCAAAGAGTTCAATCTACAGTAATGATTTGTAATGTAAAAAAAATACTTAATTTGTCTAATGTGAGTAAAACAAGAAAATGACAGAGAGCTTATTCGTTTAGCTCGATCCTGTAACAGTATTTCAATTGTGTGTTCATGACTATATGTGCATGTAAAAATAAAAATATTAAACCCTAACTATATAATAAAAACTTTGTTTGCTTAACTACTCTATGTGTACAGTAATAGGAATATTAGTAATAACAGTAAACTTTGAAAGTATTTAAATGTAGAATTACAAAACCTAAGTTAGTAATGTGATGCTTCTTATTTGTCTAACTGTCCTGTATATACAATAATGAGATTAACAACAAACTATAGTTATTCTTTTGAAACTAAACTTTGGGAAACACAAATGAAAAGAATGGAAATAAAAAATGGTGTTGTGAGTAGAATACAGTAGATATTGCTAAATAATAACAGCAGATAATTTTAACTTAATATACAAAAAAATAGTACTTCCATCGCCATGGCAGTTTGCCTATCCTATCTTATCTATCTTAATTTGTTTCTGTACTGGAGTACGATGCTGTTCCTTTTTGCATGGGGAAAAATTCAGAAACCATTTTATTCAATCATTTCATAATTATACAAAATTATTAACTTATACAGGAAACTAAAATAACTTATAAATTAAACAATGAAAGTTTAATAAACAGCAGAACTGTAATAGGCAAAATAGATAACATAACTTAAAAATAAAACAGATAAGATAATAGAACCTGTAACTGACGATAGGGCCGACAAACACCCAAGGAGGCTTGTTCCTTCCAACCTGCTTCAGAAGAAGCAGCTCAACTGCTGACTTCTAATGAACCCCCGAGCCTGCTTACTGATCCAGTAAGTGGGTGGAATCTGTGTAGAAGCAAGGCACTAAAAAAAAATACCTTCTCCACTCGGTATCAACCTCCTGAAACAAATGCCTTCTCCACTCAGCATCAAACTCCTGAACTCAATAAGAGTTTGGCAGACTCACAACATGATCAACAACAGCATATCCCCTCATCAAATCTCTTGGGTGCAAACACAGCAAAACCCCAAGGTAAATTTCCTCATCAGGAAAAGTGATGAACCTCAGTTCAATATTTGATGGCTATTATATAGACTGCCTAGGTCTTTTAGTGGTCAGTTTGGAATAAATGAGCCTCAAGCTCCAGTCCCATCTTTCAGGGCACTATGACCACATTTCAAGGGAGTTGTCCCATACCAACAGCTAGTTAGTTGCATCATGATGCTGCCACTTGTCCATTGCCTTCTACCCCATATTCCATTCCACCTAGTGGATCAGTAACCACTCTTTCAATAGTCCTCTTAGGTGTTTGTCTCCTATTTTATTTATTAAGTAATAATATATTGTGCAAATTACAGTCATCCTTGGACACCTGTCCAATACAAACTTTACAATAAAAGTTATCATAATGTTTCTAAACATAAAATGTTTTCCAGCTTAAAGGGTATGTTACAGCAGTAGAACATGATTGGTACAAATAACACTTTTGGTTTTCACATAAAGACAAACCACAATCTTATGATTTACTTGTTTTAGTTTTTCATGTATTCCGCTACCAATTTTAAAATTTCACCCCAATCATTTATTTAGTAATGAGAAGGAAAGTCCATTTAATTTCAATCTTTGTCCTTCAATCATTTAGGAAAAGTAAAGTTGATGACCGACATGAAGGGTCAAATATTTACTATTTACAAAATCCCTAGCTCTAAGGTGAGAGTTTTAATTTCTCCCTTGGTCACTTAAACTCCTACCCCTAAAATGGGATGGATGCTACGGAAAGTATCTTCTCTAGAGTAAGAGTTTCAATCTCTCCCTTGGTTACTTAAACTCTCACCCCTAAAAAAGCATGGATATCGTTGCATAGTAACTTCTCAAGGACAAAAGAACATGGGCCATTTAATAAAGGGCATGGTGTACATTTGAACCACTCTTATCCTCCTTGCTATAAAAAGGATGGCATTCCTCAAATAATCAAAAGAATCTTTGTAAAAATGAAAAGATTATGGTGTAAATTTGAGCCCTTACTCTCTACACCTCAAAAATGAAAAAATAAAAACCATAATGTGCATGAGCAAAGATGTAGTATACCTTGCTATCTTTATGGTATTTGTTTAGAAGTTGGTGTATGCTTTATTCATTTTCAACTGCAAGCATCCTTGCAGTCTACATTGGACTCATTTAGGAGAAGTACAATATAGTTATCCATACTTTGTTTCAACAATTTCCATTCAAGGGTTGTTATGGTTTTTAACCAATTTTCCCATGCTTGTAATTGACCATAGCACATTTAACTCATTTAGAGGAAGTACAATATAGCTATCCATACTTTTTAGTTCCATATTTTCTATTAAAGGTTTGGTTTAGTTTTCAACTAATATTCCCCTTAAATTTACCTTTGTTATCCCAATTCCATTTTATGAGTTTAAATTAATTTAATTTATTTAACTTTATCTAAAAAATGTGTCTTTTACTATATATTTTTGTTAAAAATATTATATATATACTTAACCATATTTAACAGATTTATAATAAACTATCTATTATAATATGAATATTAACCTAACAAATAAATGTATTACATAACACATAGAAACATAAAATAATGAAAGATAGAGCATTCCTTAAAGATACACATCCTCCTATTTGTCCTATGGATCAAGACTTTCTAAGTCCCTCACATTGTGCACAAATTGCTAAAACTACAATTAAAGCAAATAACAAGACTTTCTAAGTCCCTCACGTTGTGCACAAATTGCTAAAACTACAATTAAAGCAAATAACGAAGAGTAAGCTTCGTAACAATGATCATAACTTTTATAAAAAAATATATATTTTGCATAAAGTAAGTAAGCAATAGTGCCAATGATAACAATTAATTCAAATCAATAGACATACCATGTCCCCGGCTGCGGGTGTCAACGTTGGGTTGGCCACGGAAGGAGGCGCCATGCACCCACTTAGCAGCGTGGCTTATCCACCTCGCAGCGAATCTCAGTAGACGTCCATATCCAGGGAGAGCATTTAGTGATGCGTTCTTCACCTGGCGAGTTGCCTCTCATGCGAGCGATTGGGTTATTGCAAATGACGCTGTGGTGGTTGGCATTAAATTCGGCCCGTCTATCTATACCCTTTCTCTTCTACTGGAACCGTCTGTTCATCATGCTCCCTCGTGTAAGGTCGCAGCGCTCCCTCTCCCAGGATCTTGAAATGAGGCACTGTCATCTCATCACCCTCATCCGTTATTCTCTGCATATATAGGATGTTGATAGATCTGCTTTGTTTCTCCTCTCTTGCGAGCTCGTTGATTACGCCATGACTCGTCCGCGTGATACCTCTAGGCATGGCGCTGGTCATGGCGTTGATCGGATTGCCACCTCCCCAGAGAAAGACAATAAATCCATCAGCGGCTACGATAATAAGGTCACAGTTCTTATTCGTAGGTTGGTTGATGAATGGGAGGCTAACCAGGTCTTTGACATTCTCGCCTCTGATAATCAAGGTAATCAGATCAATTATTATTGGTTAATAAAGAACATGTTGGGTTCTCTGGTTGAAGAAATGCTGGCGAATTGGAACATGGCCAAGGTCTCTATCATGGACACCAAAATTCACATGGTACACCTGGATTAAATGCTCTTTGCCCTGGAATCCAGTGTGGTGGGAGGTAAGTACTCCTTCCTCAGCAAAGCCAGCCCTCGCCGCGAATCTAGTCCTGGTGCTCCTGGTAGCAGCAATGAGGCCCCGGAAGGTAAGGAAACTCTCCAACCGGAGGGCATCGCCATGGCACCAGCATAATTCGGGTACCAATCTGCATGAGCCGCTTGGTGTTGCTACAACGGAGGTTTTTGTTCCTGTCCAGGGTTCCACCTTGGGGTCGGTCTCTCCGACTGCTATCGTTTTACAGGGGCGCCCTCCCCCTAAGGCCTCCTTCCCTATTCCTACTACTATTGATTCTCTGCACTTTAAAAGGATCCGGAAATCCGACGGTCAAGCTGCTACTCCTCGCAAGACGGAACCTCTGCCTCCCGAACTCCCGGTTCAGAGTTGGGATGAGGACTTCTTCGGTTCCTGCACAATAATTGAAGACAAGCCTAGCACCGAGAATGCAGAAGCAAATACTTAAGGTTGCTCAGGCAGACCCCTGCTCCTTTTTGCAACGGTTAGCATATCGGGTTTCCTTGCTTTGGCTAAATAGATTACTGTTATGCACTGTTTTGTTTTTCTGAACATGATTAGTCTTATTTTTTTAATGGTCGCTTGTAATTATGTCTATGCTCTCAACCCATCTCTGGGCAAGCCTGCAAGGGCTCTATTTTGAATTTTATGCTCTATGAGAGGCTACAGAATGCTCTCAGAACTACAGATTTGCCTGTATATGTAACATTTTTTGTACTCTAATAGAATTTCTATCTGCAATTTTCAAACAAAAAAAATAGACATACCATATAGAATCATATTCATCTTTTGCAGTCCATTAGTATAAAAATCAATGTTGATAATGATAGAGACTTATCACAAGTCATATAGATTGATCATATTTCTTTTTAAAAAAATATGCATAATTAATACTTCTTATATAATAATGAAATCATCACACAATCAAATATTATATATATCTCTATTTATTGAAAACCCTGACCTTTCAAAGCACGATCCATGTTAGTGAAAGCACATAAATTTCATAAAAATATCAATGTTTTAAATAAATAATTGTTGAAACGAATAAATTTATTTATAAAAATATTAATGTTAAATCAATAATTGATAAAATCTAATTATGGCAAAAATTTATAAATAAATTTATTGATGACTTTTTGAATAAAATGATTTTTTTTAAATAATATATTCTTTTTAATTTATTTATATATTTTTTAGCGGAATTAATTTATTTAGATATTATTTTTAAATGGTGGTTCACCGTTTGTTAGAGGGCTAGTCCACTAGGAGAATATCAACACCTGTTATTTTAGGTAGAGAATTAAGGTATAGCCAAAAATACAATCATTACATTAGGGGTTCAACAAGAGCATCATGTCACTTACAAGAATTGAACGGAGGGCAACAATCATTCCTCCCAACCACCCAAGCTACAACCAATGGACATAAGATTTAAGATTCTTTTTTAGCATTATTGCTAAAAAAAATTATGTTTATTACATTGCCACCCTCTTAAGGAATGCTTTATCTTCAAAACATAGTTAATACGCTTGTTTTCCTTTTTAATTGGAATTTGGATCTTACCAACCTCCCTAAGATGAAGTGGGATATACTTTCTAGGTGGTGTTTGTTCCATTCCAGAAATAGTTCCCTATTGATACACGTCATTCTCATTCCTAGTTGGTAGAGTTATGAGATTGATGCCAATGATACTTTTGGTGGTGTTTCGTCATGGTAGAAACATGAGGTGTATGTTATAGTGATATCAATTTTTGGATTCGATACTTCTACTTGCTTTTCGTACCTTTCCTTTAAAAGCATAAGGACATGTCTTTACATCTATGCCCTTGAAACCAATTATTCCCACATCGACAATAATTATTTTTCTTCTTTTTATCATTTTATGACTGGTGATATTTTATTATCATTGTCACTAGTTTCCTTTTGGGGGGAATTGAGAATTACCTCTTATTGACTAATAAACTTCTTCTTTATCATTTTTCTATGCTTCTAGAAACTTCTTCTTTATCATTTTTCTATGCTTCTAGAAACTTCTTCTTTGTCATTTTTATATGCTTCTAGTGTTAAAATAATGTAACTGCGGAAGATATTCTATTTATATTATTGTATTCCTCCTCCAGGAGATGATGGTCATGTAATTAATAATGTAAAGGTCATTGAAAGAATCAATGAAACCCTAGGACATGTGTCGGCCTAGAAAAACCCCTAAAGATTATTATATTATGTAATTGACCAGTTAAGTAGAGAAGTTGGCCATGTTGGGGAAATTGTCACCCCAAGGGAAGAATATAAATAAAGGACACCTCTCTCACTTCTATTCACTCATTCACTCAAGCAAGTTTGCATTAGAGAAGAGAGAGAGGTGCGCACAAGTGGAGGAGTAGTTGATTTGTCTTGGGGAACTTTTGTACTTTGTGATTCTATATTGAGGAAGGCTTTGTCGGGGTTTTCTCCCTTTGTGGTTTCCCCGAGAGAATCTCTGTGTTCATTGTGTTTATGCTATGCTTGTTTATCTTTCAGTGATTATTAATATGCTATATGTTGTTCAAGTAAAAACTAACATGGTATCAGAGCTGGCCTAAAAGATTACATTGTGCAGCCAAGGGAAATTAGGGCTTTTGACAGAAGAGGAATTTTGGAGTTCTCTCAGCATAGGATTGATCTCCTCAACAAAATCGAAATTTAGAGACCAAGAAAAACAGAAAAACCAGAAAACCAAAATTTGGTAGAAATTGCAGATACGGAATTCGCAGGTCACTTTTGAGGGGTAAATTTTTGGAGTTTCCAAAATCTGAGCACACCAGCTTACTCGCCTCAGTCAAGCGCATCTCCTTGGCTTGACATAAGTTTGAAATTCCAAGTTTGGATTTTTAGGGTTTCTCTATCAAACCCTAGTCAACTCCAGATCCAGCAAATCATCAAGGTAAGACCTCAAACTTTTCTATTTCCATTTGAGGTTCTCATTATAGCAAAATGACAAGCAATGCCAAGCTTGATGAAAAGCTTGAGGGAGATGAGAACTCAGATCCTGGAAGTATAGAGTCATGCTCATCCTTGAGGAGCATGAACTAGAAGACTATGTGAAGGAAGGACTTATAGAACCAGAGGAAGATGAAGATAAGGCAAGGCATAAGAAGAACATAATCAAAGCAAAGAGGATCATTGTTGATTCCATCAAGGATCACTTGATCCCCCATGTGTCTTCCAAGAAGACACCAAAAGAGATGTTTGATGCCTTTACCAACCTGTTTGAAGGAAAGAACATCAACAGAAAGATTACCTCGAGAAATCAACTCAAGGGTGTGAAGAGTATGAAGTCTGAGTCCATGCACTCATACTTCTCCAGAGTATCCCAGCTCAAAGAACAACTAGAAGCCATTGGGGATATGATAGAGGATGCAGAAGTTGTGATGACTACCCTGAATGGTCTCCCCCGAGATTGGGAACCATTTGTTCGTGGCATTTGTGCCAGAAAGAAACTAATCAAGTTCATAAACCTATGGGAAGAATGTATCCAAGAAGAAGAAATAATAGTCGTAAGAGAGGATAAATTAAATGATGATGAAGATCAAGCCTTAACTACTCATGCTAAAGGCGGGAAGAAGAGGAAGAACAACCCTCATTCCCGAGAGGACTCTCCAAGAAGAGCCCAGAAGAAGAGAAGGACCAGAAAGGATTTCTCTTCAATTAAGTGTTACTCATGCCACAAGACTGGACACATTGCAAGGAATTGTCCAAACAAACCTGGACAACACAAAAAGAAGAAGAAGAGGTTTCATGCTCATGCAGCAAAAGATAGTGACAATGATAACAATACCAGAGTTGATGAAGACTCCAATGAAGAATATGTTCTTATCTCAACACTCACTGGTTCAGTATCTCATGGAAGTGATACTTGGCTATTGGATAGTGGAGCTCCAAAGCACATGATAGGATACAAAGAATCCTTGTCTCACCTCATCCAGAAGGAATCTCCACACAAGGTAAAACTCGGAGATGACTACCAATATCCCATCAAAGGTATGGGAGAATCCTCTTACAAGTTGGACTCTGGGAAGTCCATGAACATGAAAGATGTACTTTATGTACTTGGGTTGAAGAAGAACCTTCTATTTATTTTAGCATTAGATAAGAAAGGTCTTCGAGTTGCATTTGTAGATGGTGAAGTTCTCATGTGGCCTAAAGGGAAGACTATTGATGATGTAGTAGTCATTGGAGTAGAAGAAGGAGGACTTTACAAACTAAAGGGTCATGCAGATACAACACTGATGGATAATACCATGAACCCCTGTGAGCTATGGCATAGGAGACTAGCTCATGTACACTATAAGGCCTTACCAATTGTAAGTAAGGTGGTGACTGGATTACCAGAGATCCAGGTGGATCATGAAGGAGTATGCAAAGGGTGTGCTCAAGGGAAGAATACGAAGAACCCATTTCCAAGTAGTGACATCAAAGTGAAAGGTATTCTAGATATCATTCATTCAGACATTTATGGACCAATGTCCACCACCTCTCTAAGTGGGTATGAATATTATGCATCCTTCATTGATGATTATTCTCGCAAAACCTGGATATACTTTCTGAAGAATAAGAATGAAGTCTTTGAAAATTTTAAAGAGTTCAAGGCGCTCGTAGAGAATCTCATTGAAAAGAAGATTAAAATCCTGAGGTCAGACAATGGAGGAGAATATACCTCAGGGGATTTCAAATATTTCTGTAAGCAAGCAGGGATTAAGAGGGAGCTCACTATCCCTTATAATCCACAACAAAATGGTGTAGCCGAAAGGAAGAATAGAACGATCATAGAAGCAATGAAGGCTATGATCCACGATCAAGACTTACCCATGCATCTATGTGCAGAAGCTGCCATAACCGCAGTCTATGTACAGAACAGGATCTCCCATAGTGCTCTTTGCAACAAGACCCCTGAAGAGATGTTCACCGGGAAGAAGCCTGAAGTCAGTCATCTGAAGATATTTGGATGTCCAGTGTTCATCCACATTCCAAAGGAAAAGAGATCGAAACTAGAGCCTTTAGGGAAGAAGGGAATATTTGTGGGTTAAAGTGAACAATCTAAGGCTTACCGCATGTACATCCCAGGATTCCATCAGATCGAGATTAGTTGGGATGTCACATTTGATGAAGATACAACCTTCAACAAGTCTAAGAAGACTCATGAGGATAAAGAGGAGTAGGAGGCTTCCAGAGTTGCAGAACCAACCAAAGAACCAATCCTTAATATTGAAGGGGATCCTATTCCAGAGGATCATGACATGGCAGAACCTCAGAGACCTGAGGAGATACCTCATGAGGAGATCTCTTGAAAGAGAAGACCAACCTAGGCACACGAATTAATCAAATATGCAAGGAAGTATGGTGCCCCAGAAGGGTCCAGTAGAGAGAGCAAGAGACCAAGGCCATACTCCAGCTATGTAGCCTTAATGTGCAATCTTGTTGAAGAAGAACCAGCTTGTTTTGAAGAAGCAGTAAAGAAGAAGGAATGGTTGGATTCCTTGAATGAAGAGTATCATTCCATTATCAAGAATGATGTTTGGGATGTGGTACCAAGACCGAAAGGCAAATCGGTTGTTTCATCAAAATGGATCTTCAAAACAAAACATTCAGCAGACGAAAGCATTGAAAAGTACAAGGCAAGATTTGTAGCCCGGGGATTCTTGCAAAAGGAAGGAATTGATTATGAGGAGACTTTTGCCCTGGTAGCCAGATATACTTCTATTAGAAACATTCTTGCCTTGGCAGCCAAGATGAAATGGAAGCTACATCAGATGGATGTGAAGACAACTTTCCTTATTGGAAATATAGAAGAGGAAGTATATATCGAGCAACCAAAAGGATTTGAAGTAGAAGATAATAAGTCACATGTATGCAGGTTGAAGAAAGCACTGTATGGGTTGAAGCAAGTTCCTAAAGCATGGTATGGAAGAATTGACAGCTTCCTGATGAGCTTGGGATTTACCAAGAGTAAAGCGGACTCTAATATTTATTACAAGATTATGAATGATGAACCCATGATACTATTATTGTATGTGGATGACTTGTTTCTGACTAGAGAAGACAAGCCCATTGTTGAATGTAAGAAGAGGCTTGCAGCAGAATTTGAGATGAAAGACCTTGGCAAGATGCACTACTTTCTAGGTCTTGAGGTATGGTAGTTTCCAGACGAGATTTTCCTGATTCAAGGAAAATACATAGTATAGATCCTAAAGAGATTTGGGATGTTGGATTGCAAGGCCATGACTACTTCGATGGTGACAAATCTAAAGCTTCTGAGTGATGCTTCTTCATAGAAAGTGGATGTCACCATGTATAGACAGATTATTGGGTCATTGATTCATTTGACCAATACTCGTCTAGATATATGTTTTGCGGTAAACACATTGAGTCAGTATATGGTGGAACCCGGGAATGTTCACCTGATTGCAGCAAAACATGTGATGAGATATATGAAGGGTACATTGGATTATGGACTCAGATATGCCTCAGATAGTGAGTTTAGACTATATGGTTACACAGACTCAGATTGGGCTGGAAGTGCTGAAGACAAAAAGAGCACTTCAGGATGTTGCTTTAGTTTGGGATCAGGTGTGATCTCATGGATCAGTAGAAAACAACCATGTGTTGCACTCAGTACAGTGGAAGCTGAATATGTAGCAGCTTGTTCTGCTTGTGGTGAAGCAGTGTGGCTTCGTAAGATGTTGACAAGATTGTTCGATACAGAGATTGATGCTACGGAGATACTCTGTGACAACCAGAGTTGCATCAAGTTGACAGAAAATCCTATGTTTCATGATAGATCGAAGCACATCGAGATTAAGTTCCACTATATCCGGGATATGGTGCAGAAGGGAGCTGTGAAGCTTGAGTATGTTCCTACAGAGGAACAAGTTGCTGATGTGCTGACTAAGCCTCTGGCTTGTGTGAAGTTTGAGTACTTTCGAGACAAGCTTGGTGTGGTCCAGAGGGATCTCTCTAGAAAGAGAGATGGATGGTTCCAGCTTTCACAAGCTAATGCCTATCCATAGGGATAGATGCCTCTCCAAGGGTGAGGGTAGATCAGTACTGGCTAACTGATAGTTCTAGCTCTCACAAGCTGATTCCTATCCATAGGGATAGATGCCTCTCCAAGGGTGAGGGAAGATTAGTACTGGCTGATTGATAGTTCCAGTTATCACGAACTGATGCCTATCCGTAGGGATGGATGCCTCTCCAAGGGTGAGGGTAGATCAGTACTAGCTGACTGATAGTTCCAGTTCTCACGAACTGATGCCTATCCATAGGGATGGATGCCTCTCCAAGGGTGAGGGTATATCAGTATTGGTTGACTGATAGTTCCAGTTCTCACGAACTAATGCCTATTCGTAGGGATGGATGCCTCTCTAAGGGTGAGGGTAGATTAGTACTGGTTGACTCATAGTTCCAGTTCTCACGAATTGATGCCTATCCGCAAGGATGGATGCCTCTCCAAGGGTGAGGGTAGATCAGTACTGGCTGACTGATAGTATCAATATTTAGTTACTGATGTTTGTTGGAGGTGTTCCAATTGATGGTGTTGTTGATGAGAATGTTCCAGCAAATGGTGTTCCAGCTGACGATGATGTTGTTCTAGCTAATGGTGCTACTGATGAGGATGTTCCAACAGATGGTGTTCCAGCTGACGAGGTTGCTGACAATAGAAGATGTTCCAACTGATGATGTTGTTGATGAGGATGTTCCAACAGAAGTTGTTCCAGTTGACGAAGTTGTTGTTCCAGCAAGAGGATGATTGTTGATGATGATGCTGATGATGATGATCATATTTCAACAGATGATGATGTTGCTACTCTGCAAATGATGCCCCAGACAAATGATGATCCAAATCCTTCCTACGACATATAGAAGTTTACAAATCAGTTGTGCAGATATTGTTACCTGCAAAATACCTTCCTAGTTAAGAGGGAGTGTTAAAATAATGTAACTACGGAAGATATTCTATTTATATTATTGTATTCCTCCTCCGAGAGATGATGGTCATGTAATTAATAATGTTAAGGTCATTGAAAGTATCAATGTAAAACCTAGGACATGTGTCGGCCTAGAAAATGCCCTAAAGATTATTATATTATGTAATTGACCAGTCAAGTAGAGAAGTCAGCCCTGTTGGGGAAATTGTCACCCCAACGGAAGAATATAAATAAAGGACACCTATGTCACTTCTATTCACTCATTCACTCAAGCAAGTTCGCATTAGATAAGAGAGAGAGGTGCGCACAAGTGGAGGAGTAGCTGATTTGTCTTGGGGAACTTTTGTACTTTGTGATTTCTATATTGAGGAAGGCTTTGCCGGGGTTTTCTCCCTTTGTGGTTTCCCCGAGAGAATCTCTATGTTCAATGTGTTTATGTTGTGCTTGTTTATCTTTCAGTAATTGTTAATATGCTATATGTTGTTCAAGTAAAAACTAACATCTAGATTCAACCAAATTCTGAGGTCTTATAGCCTTAGCTCATGGAAGATGATGGGTTTTAATATGAAAATTACATATTTAGTAGTTATTTGTAAAATCACGAAATCTTGTTGCAAGTACTTCCCACTCATGGGTATATTTGTTCATTGTTCTTGTTTGTTGTAAATGGGAAAACCTGGTATAAATTTCATATTTTGTATCGTCATGAAGCCTCTTAAGGAGATATTTTGTGAACATTTGTTAATTAATTGAGAAACCACTAGTTTTGTTGGACCATCATGTGAACCAATTATGAGCATCACCATCTAAATATAAAGAAGCCATCGACATCTTCTCTAATTCACTGGGAGGTGGGTTCATAGAAAAAATTCCCTCAATTTTATTAACCGACATGATGGCCCTTCAATCATCCAATCTATCATATTTAGGTATCTCGAATTTGATTTTATTTAGATATCACGTGTTATCTGTATATTTCTGGTAATTAGTGTTTCGCAATTCTAGGCTTGGTGGTAGTCTTTGGTGGATTAAGGGTTGTGCAAACAATGCATCTACCCTTTCAATTAGTTGATCAATCATTTCACCATGATCATTAAGTATCTTCCTTATTTCATCCCTATCATCATTTCTTAATCTTAGTAGGATTTGTCATTGGGTCTCATACTATTTTGTTATCTTGTTATGACTCTCTAAATGTTTTAGATGTCTCTCCTATTATTTTGTTAAGACTCTCTAAATGTTTTTGACCTCCCTTCTATTAATCTATTGATTATTTTTCATAATTCTTTTGTTTGTTGGTTCAAGCTATTGTCAAAACCATCCAAATGAGATCTTAGAAGTCTGATATCTTCCTTGCGACTATATAATGCTTTATTTATGTCCTCATTGGTTACCAACTACTTCTTCTTTCCCGAGTTCATTAAAAAATTATGAAATTAATAACTATGATCACTTTTGCACTATACGACCATCAGAACTACACAAGTCTGAATTGTGTTTTTTCATTGTACGGTTATATGGAATATACAAATTGTATGAAATAGTATAGATGTACAAAACTATATAAAACAATTATGTGTGAACTTCAACCTTTTTTCACAAGATAGAGCACCAACACGTGTTGTTAGGCGAAGGTGTTGATAACGGGGGGTCATGGGTTCGATCAAGGGTGGGGACGACCACAACCGACCACCCCAGCCACCTCGCCTATTGAAGAAACCCCTGTGAACTTCAACCTGTACAAATGGATCAGTAGGCTCTGATACCAATGTAGAGAAAGCACTCTACTTGATTTGATAAAAATATCAATATTTAAGTAAATAGTTGTTAAAATAAATGAATGATGAAATACAAATACAATCGAGACACATAAATAAATCTTCCAAATAAAAATGCATGACTTTTAGTTTAAGTAATAGTAGTTTTTTTAAAATTATTTACTTATTATCATTTATTATATCATTATTATTATAATCCTTTCTTGATATTTATTTTGATATCTATTACAAAGTTTACTTATAAAAAAAATCATAATAAATAAAGATGAAACATTTTTTTTTCAGCGGAAAAATCACTTTCCTGCTATTCTGAAGGAATCAAGGAAAGCTAACAATGCACGGGAAATCTCAACAAACTTCCTCACATATCGTGGATGGTGGGTTGAGCAAACCGTCAGCCGGTAATCCAAGCCAGAAGATGTCTCAACGGAATTGAACCCGGGTGGATGGAATGAAAGCCATCTAACCCCACCAACGGACCACCGAATCCTTGACAAATAAAGATGAAACATTATACGATAACACCATACCTCGTGAGTAAAAAGCACACCTGGAATAAGCTGTGCAACTCTAAATGTATCTATTAGCCACCTGCCATATTTGACATCCTACTGACTCAACTAAAAAAACCTTTAAGATGACAATCCATATCAATAGAATATTTAAAGCTGGAAAAGACATTTTTTTTTACCAAAGAGTATTTACCAAACAATGCAAATGTGCATTAATGTGTTCGAAACCACATTTAGTTGTGTTGGAAGTACTGGTTAAAGTACTCAATGACTTTCCCTAATTCTTCATCATAGCTCATAATTTAGGCCTTAACCGGACCAAAGAGGAAGGATAATTGTTGGAGGTGACCCTTCAGGTTCCTTAATTGTCATTAGTTACTTATGTAATAGTATAGTTAAAGAAGCCGTTGGAGCGGGTGCAACCACTCCAACCTCATGTAACATGTATAAATAATACCATCAAGATGAATATAACCAATTGGATGCATTCGACTCATCTCTCTCTTGTCTTGATTATATCTCTGTGTGTATGCTTTACTCTCTGCTTGAAGACAACATCTGGCGCCGTTGCCGTTTTCTTCTGGTCTGGGTGATAGCGGCAACAAAGGGAGTCGGTTCGAGCCTGCAAGATATCGTGACGAAAAAGAACCTTGCAAGAAATGTTCAGAAATGATGACGCCGCTGGGGATGTTGCTGTTTGAAAGATCATGCCTGAAAATTTAAATCCACCTTTTTCTAATTTTAAAGGTATCGTTGATTGTTGCTTAGTTCGATCATGTGCAGAATGAGATTGCAGTACATTGTGAGATGCTTGAAGATTCTGAAAGAAAAATTACGTATTGTCGGTGTGAAGGAAACACAGTGTTGTTACAAAAAATAGTGATATGACCTCTGCGTGTGAGAAAATCTATGGCTACTTCTTGTCACAGTGATAATGATGAAGGGTGTTTTTTGCACTTCAAGTTCATTGTTATATTCGATGGCACATCAGAGAGTCATGCAAGTAATGCAGTGGTCCAAGATGTGAAAATTGCCAACAGTTTCAGCTTATAAATTATGTTTAAAGCATTCATCCCATCGAGTATCTACATCGACGTGTTAACTTAATCTCTGGTTTGATTAGCATGTTAATTGACCACTTTACTGGACTATTGATGCGCACAGATGTCAATTCTGTCTTGAACAATACAACCGTCGACCGCATGGGTACACCGTGACGGTACACCGACTAGTGGTTTTGCTACCACTGAAGTTCGCGAAAATCTCTTCGACCAGACCCAACGATCAAGTACTCCATCGATTTGGAGCCCATCGATTGAGCATCGACCATCCGTCGACCAAAGAAGCCACCAACAATTGATTATTGACCAGTTGATTAATAACCGCCTGACTACAATAATATATTCGACTATGGCAATCATCTATCGACTTGCATTCTCATCGATCGGCGTCGTCTTCATTGACCAAACATTTGTTATTAAATAAAGAACTGTGCAAAAAGCTTATTTGACAGGAATGTATCGATCTTTTATTCGGTAAGTATGGACCGCACAATGCATAATTTTATATTGCTGAAGGTGATCCTCTTCTAAAGAAGTTTTGATGCGTCGGTGAGGAACAACCACAGCAGACCACTCATGCCTATAAAATATGGTTAATGGTTGGTATCATAACGTACTTATATTTGGAAAAATTAGTGGACGAGTATGATTATAGTATGGTCCATATTTTATGACTTATGGTCGACATATTAAAAGTTATTTGGTCGATATGGTCGATAGTCGCTATTGTAAACTTTGTTTATTTGGTCGTTTTGGTCGAAGTCCGACATGTATAAATTGTAATATTTTTTGAGCCTTTAAAAATTGGTTGGCTCTTAACTATGTGGTCGAAGACACTTCATTTTGGTCGATATTTGTAATAAGGTGGAGTCTTTAAAGTGGTCATTGGTCGATATTGTAAAAGGTCGGTATTAAAAGTGTCCATGATATTGTAAAAAGTGTTAAGTCATTGGAAATAAGTCGAAACAAAGGGATGTTCAAAGCTTATTGAACCATGTATATTCATAAAAATTGTAAAGTAAGTCGGATTCTTGCCGACCAGTGTCAGTCCTGTCGAGTCAAGTAAGTCATGCCGAGTCAGTCATCAGTCGACCAATATCAGTCGGTATCAACCACAAGCAGCAGTGACATATTCAGAACTTGCAGGAAGCCTCACGACAGTTGAATCTACGAAAAGCATGTACTCAAGCAAAAGAAATCTATACCACACAGAGAAAGCAGTTCATGTTACTAATGACAAAAGAACACTAAATTGATCAATCCCCCCGATGCTGACACACATAAACATCTATTCAATGTCATTTCAGAAGTTTTTCAGGCAGATGGTGCATTGGTGCAATGGCAGAGCGACGAAGCCCAAAAGTTCCTGGACCGTGGAAGAGAATCGGCAGGAAGGGTGAGAAGGTTCGATTGGCCACTACCAAACCGTTGAGAGAGACTAAAGGAATTGTAGTTCGTGGTTGTTCATGTTTCTTCAGGACGAAGAAATATTTTGAGGTGGGGGAGATGTTGGAGGGAACCCTTCGGGTTCCTTAATTGTCATTAGTTACTTATGTAATAGTATAGTTAAAGAAGCCGTTGGAGCGGGTGCAACCGCTCCAACCTCATGTAGCATGTATAAATAATACCATCAAGATGAATATTACCAGTTGGATGTATTCGACTCATCTCTCTCTTGTCTTGATTATATCTCTATGTGTATGCTTTACTATCTGCTTGAATATAACAATAATCCAACAACGAAAAGGTGAAGGTGGGGCTCGGGTTAAAAAAGACTAACTATCCACTAGAAGGTTACTCAAAGAGTAAACAAGAAATTTAAAATAACACCACATCAAATTTAACAACAAACAATGTAAAGGTGTAATTCAAACATATATGGAGGTGTTAAGAGAATGGAGAGGAATTGAGATGTATACATACTTGGTATTTGATGTAGGTTGATGTTCTATTGAAGGAGGGAAGGAATGCAGTTACAAGGCAGCCTCAAGTATGGTTGGCCTTTCTCTATGTTTATCTTTGGGTTTTTATCATTCTTCTCTTTCCACCTTTCCAAATGGAAGTATCCATTATTTAGAGGAGAATAAAGTTGAACTTTCAAGATTGGAGAACGAAAGGAAGGTAGATCGTGAATAAGATTTAAAATAATTAAAGCATGCGCATTAACTAAAGCTAGCTTTTGTTGTTATAGAGAAAATAATCAATACCTCATTAACTAAAATGTTAGGCTTTTCTATTTTCTATTGATCAGTATCACATTAATCAATATTTTCTCTGTACTTAATCAATAAGAACAAGAAAGATTTAGTTTATTTTCAAAAAATCATTAAAGCATGTGGTACTGATTAATGTGAATGAGTTTGTTGGGTGCATAAGGCTCGCTAATACTGCCTTGAAACACTTGGTTTTCAATAGCTAAGTGCCCATTGGAAAATCCTTACATTGATCAATATCACATTAATCAATACCACATCACTTGTTGCATACCAATTTCCTTTTCCCGCCTTCACTATCACATTCTAACATGCACTAACATTTCAACGACCATTCTTCTTAGTATATTTCAATAATGTATTTGATCACATTATTGGAAAAATCTCCTTAGTATATTAGATATGATAATTAATTAAGTTGGCACGCGTGGATCATGTAGATAAGACAAGAGATAAAAGATAAAATGTGAAGCGAATTCTCTTCTCTCTTGAAGGCAATGCACTTTTCTTTGTGCATGATATTATTTTGAGTTCTATTCTTCCATCTTATCTCTTTCTATGATATATGCACTAGGGGTGCTTGATGTAATTTGCTTAATGTGAAGCAAGTCATTCTCTGCAATCAATCAATATACTAAGGAAGATTTTACAGGTGCTTTCTCCCTCAAGTTCTAGACGGTTTCCCCAAGGTAAATTTATATGTCGTACATGAATGCTTATGTTTAAGATTGTTCATTGATTTCAAGTACTACTGCAATTTCAAATTAAAGATAAAAAATTAACATGGTATCAGAGCTAAGTTCAGTAGTCAAGCTTGAGTCTACATAGATCTTGAGTGAGCACAATACTTGAAGAATAATGGCTTCAATCTTAGTAAGACCAGAAGACCAACTTGAAGGAACTTTGAACTTCAAGAAGAATCAAGCCAGAGTAAAGATGATCATTTATGATTCGATGAAAGACAATTTGATGTCAGTAATCATTCCATTGAAGACCGCACATGAATGGTTCGACACTCTAACAAATCTTTATGAGAAAAAGGTACCCAGTCATAAGTGAGCATTGAAGAATAATCTTTGTAATATGAATATGGAGAAGGATGAAGCTATTGCTTCTTTCTTCACAAAGATCTTTCAAGTAAGAGATCAACTCATGAGCATTGGTGTAACAGTTGATGATGATGATCTCATACAAACTGTTGTCGATGGACTTCCATCTTTATGGGAGACATTCTTGGTTGTAGTAAATGATAAAGAAGTGCAACCAAACTTTGAAAGGCTGTGGCGTGATTGCATTCAAGAAGAAGGGTGAATCCAGAGCAAATATACTTCCTCCAAAGAAGAGAACCTTGCTCTTGCGGCACAGATGAAGAGAGGAGAGAAATATTTTTCTCATAAGATTTTTTCTCATCAAAAGGAAAATGTTTACAAGAACATTGATAAGTCTAAAGTCAAATGCTTCAATTGAAATAAGAAGGGTCACTTTGTGAGAGAATGTCGTGCAAAGCAAAGAGGAAAGTTCAAGGGTAGGTTTCATGCTTCTACTGCTACAGAATATAAACCTACAAGAAAGAATTCTTTCGATGATTAAGAGACAAGGAAGGAGTACTATATTGTATCTGCCCTATCTAGATCCATTACCACTAGTACTGAGACATGGATGGTGGATAGTGCTGCATTTAAACACATGACTAGATATAGGAGCGCTATGATGTGAAGGAAAATAAGTTCTCCTCTCAAGTGGAGCTTGGAGATAATACCACCTATTCGATCCAAGGAGTTGGATCCACTTCGTTTTAATTGGATTCAGGAGATGTACTGCATGTTGATGAAATCCCATTTGTTCCAGTATTGAAGAAGAACCTCCTGTCTGTTTCAGTTATAGAAGATAAAGGATTCAAAGTAATCTTTATGGACAATAAAGCGATCATGTGGCCTAAGCATGTAGACTTGAACTCTGCATCAGTAATTGGAGTTAGAGAGGGAGGTCTCTAGAAAGTTCCTGGAAATATCATTCAAGCCATGATCCTTGACACAGTCAGTCCTTGTGAACTATGGCATAAGAGGCTTGGTTGTCTCCATTTCAAATTGCTACTTGGATTACAGAAGATGGTAAAAGGTATGCCCGTGTTTAAATCTGAATATGATAGTGTTTGTAGAGGTTGCGTTCTTAGCAAGAACATGAAGAATATTTTTCCTAGCAGTACCAAAATATCCAAAGGGGTCCTATACTTGATACATTCCGATATATGTGGTCCTATGTTAGCACCATCCTTGAGTGGCTATCTATACTATGTGATTTTCATAGATGACTTCTCTCGCAAGTCTTGGATCTATTTTCTGAAGGCAAAGAGTGAAACTTTCAACAAGTTTCAAGAGTTTAAAGCACTGGTTGAGAATCAAACCGGAAAGCACATTCGTGCTTTGAGATTTGATAATGGAGGAGAGTTCAAGCCTCATGACTTTAATGAATTCTGTCGAGATGCAAGAATAAGAAGACAATTGACTATACCTTATAACCCCCAGTATAATGGGGTTTCTAAAAGAAAGAACAGAACAATCTGTGAGCCTGTAAAAGCTATGATGTGTGATCAGGATATGCCCACCTCATTATGGGAAGAAAGAAGCATCCAACACTGATGTTTATATACAAAACAAAATTCCTCATGTTATCCTGGGAGAAAATACTCCTAAAGAGGTTTTCACTAGTGAAAAACCAGATGTAGGACACTTAAAGATTTTCAATTGTCCTGTCTACATTCAGGTACCAAAAGAGAAGAGGACAAAGATGGAGCCTTATGAAAAGAAAGGCACATTTTTTGGATGTAGTGAATCCTCCAAAGTTTATAGAATCTGTGTTCCATGACAAAGGAACATTGAAGTTAACAGAGATGTAACATTTCATGAAGAGGCTGCCTTCTAGCACTACAAAGAACTTTAGTGTGACTCATATATGGAGGAGCATGATACTCCCATGATAGAGCATCTAGTCTCTGATTCTCCCCTTTCATATGTTGAGAGGGAGAAGTCAGAAGATCCTATAGATCCACTTGATCCTGAAGAGCCAGTAGAACTGATAGAAATATCTCTCGATGAACCTCCTACTAAGAGAAGATATGCATGGTGTCAAGACATTCTACAAGAGGTAGAAAAGCATGGAGCACCATTTGGCACATACAGAGAGAAAAAGATACCTAACAGATATGCAGAATATGTAGCTTAGATGAGTCACATCAGTGATTCAAAACCCAC
This sequence comes from Larix kaempferi, assembly GCA_027924585.1. Classification (NCBI taxonomy): domain Eukaryota; kingdom Viridiplantae; phylum Streptophyta; class Pinopsida; order Pinales; family Pinaceae; genus Larix; species Larix kaempferi. The sequence continues at coordinate 7,159,116 of BSBM01000374.1, read as the reverse complement.
CTCATATGAAGAAACTGCTAAGCAGCAAGTATGGAAAGATGCCACAGTGGAAGAATACAAATCCATCATGAAGAATGATGTGCAGGAAGTGGTTCCTAAACCGGAAGGGAAGTCAATAGTAACTTCCAAGTGGCTTTATAAAATCGAACATGCAGCTGATGGCAGTATTGAAAAGTATAAAGCAAGATTTGTGGCTCGTGGCGTCTCATAGAAAGAAGGAATAGACTATGATGAGACATTTTCTCTTATGGCCATGTACACTACTATCCGAGCCATAATTTCCCTTGCTTCAGTTATGGGTTGGAAACTTCACCAAATGGATGTGAAGACTGCCTTTCTCAACGGTGAAGTTGAGGAAGAAGTATACATACAACAACTTGAGGGGTTTGTAGTTCATGGGAAGGAGTCCCATGCATGCAAACTTAAGAAATCCTTGTATGGGCTTACGCAGGCCCCAAGGGATTGGTATTCGAGGACTGACAGCTATCTTCAGAACTTAGGCTTCTCCAAAAGTGAAGTAGAGCCCAACTTGTACTTCAAGGTTGTGAAGAACCAACCACTGATCTTGGTTCTATATGCTGATGACTTGTTCCTTACTGGAGAGGAACAAAATATATCTCAGTGCGATAGGGAGCTCACTTATGAGTTCGAAATGAAATACTTGGTTCTTATGCACTACTTTCTTGGTTTGGAAGTTTGGCAAAGGAAAGATGAGATCTTTCTTTCTCGAGGAAAGTACACAGTTGATGTGTTGCGCAAGTTTGGTATGATGGATTGTAAATCCATGTCTACGCCAATGGTTTCTAATATGAAGAAACTACATGAGTCAGATTCCAGATTGGATCTAGTGGATCCTACCATGTATAGACAACTCATTGGTTCCTTGATGTATTTTATACATAGTATACTAGACATATGTTATGTAGTGAGTATCTTGAGTCAGTTCATGTCTGACCCAAGGCATAGACATTGGGTTGCTACCAAGCATGTGCTTAGATACCTTCGAGGTACTATTGCTTATGGACTCATATATGCTTCCAATGGAGGAGTGATTCTACTTGGTTATGCTAACTCTGACTGGGGTGGTAGTATTGTGGACCGAAAGAGTACATCTGGATTTTTTTTTAGCTTAGGATCAACTATGATCTTTTGTCCCAACAGGAAGCAGGACTCTGTAGCACAAAGTACTACAGAAGCAGAGTATATTGCAGCTAGTACTGCTTGTCGAGAATCTGTGTGGATTAGGAAGCTACTTGCTAGGTTTTTCATTGAGAAGCTTGAGACTACTGTCATTCGTTCTAAAAATCAGAGCTGCATCAAGCTATCAGAAAACCTTGTGTTTCATGACAGATCGAAACACATTGAGATGAAGTACCATTGCATCAGAGACATGATATAGAGAGGTTCCATAAGACTTCAGTACATTGATACTAATGAACAGATAATAGATATGTTGACTAAGCCTCTGACTGTGACAAAGTCACTAGGTACTTCTAAGACAAGATTGGCATGGCAGAGAATGCCTCCCTCGCCGAGAGGGATTGTTAAAGTTACAGCACCATAAGTCATTCTCCAAGTCATTCTTGTGTGTCAAGATTAAGCCATGTGTTCCAAGGTAGTGCCTTATAGGAGCCTGAGTTGGACTTGGGAAACTTAGAGAAGAATCTTGAGTTGGATTTAAGAATGAATAAACCCCATGTGTTGAGGTAAGTACTTTGTATGTCAAAGTGATGATGTTGTACAATCTTGCTTGTCAAAGATAAGGTCTTGTGTGTCAAGACATATCCTCATGTGTTGAGGTGTTGCCTCATGTGTTGAGGTAATGCTTTGCATGTAGAAGCATGAATGGTGTGTGATGTACTACTAACCATGGTTGAGCTATTAAGTCTCCTCTAGATACTGGCCACCTCTAGAGTGAATTACTTTAGCATATGACCACTTGGAATGATAGTAGAACAAGATGATCACATTATTGGGAAAATATCCTTAGTATATTTGATATGATAATTAATTAAGCTGGCGCGTGTGGACCATGTAGATAAGACAAGAGATAAAAAGACAAAATGTGAAGCGGATTCTCTTCTCTCTTGAAGGCAAGGCGCTTTTCTTTGTGCAAGATATTATTCCGAGTTCTATTCTTCCATCTTCTCTCTTGCTCTGATATATGCACCAGAGGAGCTTGATGTAATTTTCTTATTGTGAAGCAACTCATTCTTTGCTATCAATCAATATACTAAGGAATATTTTGTTGGTGTTTTCTCCCTCAATTTATAGAGGGTTTCCCAAGGGTAATTTTGTGTGTCATATGTGAATGCTTATGTTTATGATTGTAAATTGATTTTAAGTACTACTGCAATTTCAAATTAAAGATAAAAAATTAACACTCAGTGCGCTGAGCTCCTCGGGAAAGTGAAAGTCCATGAAGTGGGAAAAGGCCACTCGAACATGGTGAAGCATACGTGCCAATGCAAAATATGAATTTGTAGGCTTCTTCCCAACCATATACGGTCCCTACATGTAATTTCATTCTAAAATTCATAAACGCTAATCCGATCTAGTCAACATTCATAGACACAAATCCAATCCACTGGATTTATAGCTCGTAGGGCGAATAATGGTTAAGAAATACATGGGTTTCCACCTTCTTGAAGGTTATAGATTCCACATTCCAATCCCCATGTTATAGATTCCAATCTAATCTAGAAGCTACAAGTTGGAATCCGGATTATGTTATGAAAATGTCCATAAACTAAACTAAGTAGTGAAAAGTAGTCTAAACTAAGTAGATATTTTGTCATTAAAAAACTAAAAATAGGCGGAAACTGTTATTGGAAGGCTGAAACATTATATTTCCAATATTGGAAGGGAATAAAATAAATAAATGGAAATTGCTAATGAAAATAAATAAACAAAAAAATGAAGGAAATCATCAAAAAGCAGGAAACTATGTCCAACTTTCTTCCTTATATTCAGGGAAGTTTCCATTGATGAATGTTAGGAAACTTTTTTTATTTGTTTTGTCAATTTTTTAAATATTCATTTTTACGGTATAGGACCAATCACATTTGAAGTACATTTATATAGAAATTTAAAAAAAAAAAAAAAAAAAAAAAAAACTAAAACATTAGCTACACTTTAGACATGTTGACATATTAAATGTACTTTCGTGAATATAATGGAAAAAATTGGAAACAATAGTCTCTGCCTATGGCAGGGACTAAAAATAAAAATAAAATTTAAAAATAGCAATAAATAAAATTTTATTTGAAAGTTTAGTTAGAGCAAAGTTTAAAATTTTAATTGTGTAGCACAATTTGAACTAAAGTAAAAAACAAAAACAATCATCCTTAGCATGAACTATACCAATCCATTTAGAATAAGTCTTAGAGGATTTTAATGATTTAAGAAGGATTATGAAATTGGTTTTATTCATTTTTTATTATAATTTTTTTTAAGCAAAACAGGGAAACCTTCTATTATATACTGAAAAATATTACAATCGGCTTCTTGTCATCTTGTACTACAGAGACATAACTACCCCTGAGAGTAAGACAAAAACTTCTACTAGATTTATCAACTTGAACAAAGTAAATAATATTGCTTATCCTCCAAAAAGTCACAGTAAGGACCAAGTAAAAACTTTCGCACTAGTGCATCACAGTGTGCCCCCTATTCCACAAAAAGAAGCCTAACAGACTATACAGACTCGATATTAAGCCTTAACAGGCTAAAAACATACAACTTTTAGCATAACAGAGTAAGACCGAAAACCCACCCAGACACATCAAAAGACCCAGAAGAAATTAAACAGATGGACCAGGACCGCCATCCTTGTTAGAAACCTAAGGCTCCACGGTCGTCAGTGGCTGGTTGTTGACAACAATAACTTTGGGTTGAGTCGACACCTTCGGTTTGGTCAAAAAGGAGATGCCCAAATTGTCAACAACGGCATCAAGCTTCATGTGCATGAATCGAGAGTCTTCATCATGGTTTGAGAACCTCTCATCATGATCCTTGAAACTTTGTGAACCCGAGAGGACATCGACACTAGCATCCATTGACTGAGCAATCAAAGTCTTGGTGATCCAGAACATAACGACAGCGCGGTTATAAAGGGCCATTCTGCCCCGGGTGTTCCCGGGGTCTTGGATCCAATTGACCATTGCAATAACCTCCGACGGGGATTCTTCCTCCCCTACTTGCAGCCAGATATTCTCCTCCATTTTCTCAATATCATTCTGAATTTCTAGAGAGAACAAGCGTCGAAAGAAAACCGTCGTTGTAGCTGCGTTCCATTGGTTCCGGCTCGGACCACCTTGATCCTGGCGACCTCCCCTACACGGTCTTCCTCTACGCGGCATACTCTCTTCGCACTTCCTCCCGTTAATAGTCCAGAGAGGATCAAATGACAGAAAAGGGACAGAGGAAGCAAAAACAGATCTATGGAAGAGATAGCAAAACATGCACAAAGGATGGAAATTTAAAGGGAAAAAACCCGCTTAGAGCCAAAATGGAAACCATCATGACCCTGGCTCGTCTGTTATCAGCTTCGTCCTTGACAATCCTCAGTAATTTAAAACCCTTCATGGTCTCACGCAGCTGGATCATGGGAGACAGAATCGACATCATCTTCGCACACCCCCAAAGAGCCTTACGGTCTAGGAGCCACATGTCCAATCTGTATCGTGGAGGTCTCGGGTAGAGACATCACGTCACTCAGATTTGAGAGCTTGAGGCCGAAAGAGTGATCTGTGGTTCACATTTCGATGCCTTCTATCTGCATGCAGTTACTACGACACTAGTCAGTAGGCATGTCATGCAATGATCCTTCCCAGTCGTCCATATTACAAGTGGCTCCTTGGTTAGCGAGACGATCCGCCAAGGTGTTAGCATGACGTCTAACGTGGTGGAAGGTGACAACATTTAACGTAGATAGGATTTCCCCAAGATAGTGGGTACGCCAAGCCAGACGCCAGGAGGGTGCCACCTTTACTGCATGGGACCCATTACACAAATTGATCGCGAGTTGGAGCACCAACTTTGAATCACCTTCCACTTGCAGTCTGGTGTAACCACGACGACCTACCATGCCCAGACCCTGTAGAAGTGCTTCAATCTCAGCCGCATTATTCATCTCCATCCCCAGGTAACCATAGAAATACCAGTCACCTTGCCTAGTTTGTCACGGAAGGCTCCTCCATAACCAGCTTTGCCCGAGTTTCCTTTGGACACCCTGTCGAAATTCAACTTGATCCAACCTGGAGGCGGTGGAGTCCATTCAACCGGACTAGTAGGAGAGCACAATCGATGTTGAAAGACGCCAATGTAGATGGGGAGAGTCATAATTCCCCAGGTACGCAAAAGAAGCCTCTGTGTGTCTGAAATAAGTAAATCTTGTTCCATCCATATTGATAACTTAAGGATCTCCTGAATCCTTGTTTGAATTTGATTCCAAACCAATTGTCTAGTCTGATGTTTACCTGTAAAAATATGACAGTTATGTTCCTTCCAAACCTCCCAGAAGAGAAAGCCCGGAAACAACTTCCAAACCCGATTAGGAATTATGCCATGGAAGGGTTCAACCCTCCATTGTTTGATTGAAATGATAGGGTCTGAGTGGACTCTGTTTGTCAGACGAAAGATCGTCACACCCTTATCCCAGAGTTCATAGGTAAAGCTACACCTGTCTAGGGGATGGGTGATTGTTTATCCACTTTCACCACACAAAACACAGTATGAAGGTCCCTCAAAGCCCCTTTTCATAATGTTATCCCAGGTTAGAATGCGACCTTTTAAGACGAACCAAAGAAACAATGTGATTTTGGGCCATAATTTGGCAGCCCAGAGTTGCTTCCATTCACGACCCATAAGCTGTTCCTCATAATCCTTCTGGAGAGAGTAAGCTTCTTTTATACTAAACATTCCTTTAGGGGAGTAGCCCTAGTGGATTATATCAGGTTCCTCCTGAATTTTTATCAATTGGTTGCTAAGATGTTCGTAAATTCGATCCCCTTCAACCAAACCATAATTTTCCCGCCACCAATCTACCAGTTTCCATTTCCTGAAGCCTCTGCCATCATGCTCCTCCTGCCAGTAGTGTTGGACAATCCTCTAATTGTGATCCTGTAAGGGATGCGGAGCTGGTGGGTTGGCCATAATATTTTGAAGAGTTGGCTCTTGTTGCCACGATTCAGTCCATAGGTTTGCCGATGATCCCTCCCGAACCTCCCATAAGCTATACTTTTGTATTAAAAAATTACCCACCCTTGCTAATTTCCAAATGTGGGATCCCGTCTCAGGTCCATCAATTCGGATAAGGTCCTTTTTATGAGTATCAGGTGCATACTTCTTGCACCAAAAACTTGCCCAAGGTTCATTTGTATAAGTGATCCATCGCCACCAAACTTTTTCCCTACACACAATGTTGAGTCTCTCAGGGTCCCTAAGTCCCATCCCACCCTTTGTCTTAGGTTTACATAGAGTATCCAAGTCGAATAACGGCCATTTTTTGATGATCAGTTGTACCTCCCCATAGAAAGGAACGTTGAATATTGCATATTTCCTTCATCACGGACTTTGGAGCAGCCAATACTGAGAAAAGATACAACGACATAGCCTGTATAACATATTTGACTAGAACCAATATGCTAGGGAAATTTAATGTCCTCAACGTCCAGCTCGAGAGTTTCTCCTTTATTTTATTGAGGATCTCTTCCCAGGAGACCTTTTTCAAAACTAAATCAGATAAAGGGGCGCAAAGGTATCTGGTAGGAAGGGAGATCTGTTTGAAACCCAAGATCTGAAGTATATTCCTTTGAATAATGAGAGGAGTATTAAAAAGAACACTAGAGATTTGTCCTCATTTGTGGTTGATCCTAAAGCTTTAAGAAAAATGTTTAAACCCTTCTTGAGCTGTCTTGCTTCCTGAACTGAAGAATGCCCCATGAGAAGAGTGTCGTTGACGAATTGCTAATGAGTCAAAGTTTTTTCATAGGGAGGAAACCGAAGGCCTTTGATCTTCCCTTGATTCAACATATGAGAGATAAGACAACCCAGGCCTTCAGTCATTAGGTCAAAAATGAAAGGGGATAGGGGATCTCCCTGCCGAATGACCCTCGAAGGTTTGAAGACTGCAGAAGGGGTTCCATTAATAAGGATAGAGAAGAAAGCTGAAGAAGTCAAATTTGCTATCCAACTAATCCAAACATCTTCAAAACTAGAGGAACTCATAATTTATTTCATAAATTTCCAGTTAAGCTTATCATAAACTTTAGACAAATCCAGTTTCAACATCATACCAACTTTCTTAGTAACCCAGAGAGAGTGGAGAACTTCATGGGCTAAGATAATGCCATCTAAAATTTGTCTTCCCTCCACAAACCCTGATTGTTCAGGAGATATCAAGGTAGGAAGAAGAGGTTTGAGGCAATTGGCCAGGACCTTCGTGATGATTTTGTAAATGATGTTACATAGGGAAATAGGTCGGAACATCTTAGGGCTCTCCGCCATTCGGATTTTGGGAATCATTGTTAGAAAAGTGGAGTTGAGTGCCAGGAGAACTCCCCTCATTTTCCTAGATTCCTCCACAACCTCCCTGACTTCAATCTTGATCAAATCCCAAAAGTGGTGGAATAAATTTGTCGTGAAACCAACAGGGCCAGGAGATTTACCATCCTCCATTTGGTTAATTGCTCCCTCCACTTCCTGAAGCTCAATAGGTCGTACGAGCATTTCATTCTGCTCTGTGGTAACCAACCTAGGGATAACACTTTTGATCTCCCTAATGACCTCCGTTCTATCAATATGAGGTTCGGTGAGTATAGATTGAAAATGGAGGATCATCTCCTTCTCAATATCTTCATGGGTATCCACAAAACCACCAGTGTGAGTTCTCAAATTTTGGATTTGATTTTGGTGCCTATGCCAAATAGTAGCTTGGTGAAAGAACTTGGTATTTCTATCCCCATCCTTTAACCATTGATTCTGAAACTTTTGTTTCCAGAGTATTTCTTCTTATTTTTCTCGTTCGTGGAGTTGTTCAGAGACTACCCTTTCCTTATATTAAAGCTCATAAGTGAGACCCTTCTCCATAATGGTTTCTTGGATTGTTTCCATTTGGTGCTCTAACTTAATCTTTTCAAGAATTATATTACCAAAGACCTCTTTATTCCAGTTCTTCAAATTCTGTTTTAACAGCTTCAATTTCTATTGAAATTGGTACATCTTTGTACCTTTAGGAGGGGTAATTGTTTGCCACCAACTGTCCATTTGAGCATGGAAATCCTGATGAGGGATCCAAAACTGCTCAAAACGGAAAGGCTTGGTCATTATGGTCACAATGTTACTCCAGATCAGAGTAATCAGCTAGTGATCCGACCCTGCCGAGGCAAGAGGACGAGAGGTCAAGGCCTCACCGAAAAGCATAATAATTTCCGAGATTAGGAACCTGTCAAGACGCGCTGCTACATGATGATCCCCTCCTCTTCTGTTATTTCAAGTAAACTCCCTGCTACCCAAGCCAATATCTACCATGTTCTTCGATTCAATGAAATCATTGAAAGAGTACTTTCTTGAGTAAGAACTCTTCTACCTCCTTTTTTTTCCGAAAGGGAGCGGATCATATTAAAATCACCTCCTATGATCTAATGTAAAACTTCAAAATCCCTTCTCAAACTGATCAAACTTGTAATGAAGTTACGCTTTTCTGGATAACTGCTAGGGCCATACACATTTGTAACAATGCCACAAGCATTTGTTCCTAGGATATGAAATTCAACTGATAGACTGAAGGTCGTCGATATAAAGTTGTTCAAAGACACCTGGCTGGGATCCCAAAGGATTGCCAAACCTCCAGCATGTCCAACAACATATATTACCATTGTTTTACATTTTTTCCATAAGGTCCTTGTTTTGACTACCAGTTGATTTTTAGAGCACTTTGTTTCTTGTAAGAAGACAATAGAGGGTTTCTTCTTCATGATCTTATTTTTAAGTGTTTTGTTTTTTTAGGACCATTGGTCCCTCTAATATTCCAGGATAGAATCTTCATCATGCAAGATATCTGACAGAGAGTAGAGCTTCCTGAATAGTAGGATATTGTCCTGAGTCTACTAACTGAGCTCCCACTTCCCCAATCTATTCTCTGTTGGTTTTCCTTCCTCTCTTCATACCTCCTTCTTTATGTTTTTGTTTAGTCTCTTTAAGTTTTAAGGGTCCTATTCCCAGGCCAGGAGAGGGTTTGACCTTTAGAATTGCCTCTGTTAAAAGTTTAAGTTGCTTGGCAGGGATAGAGTGAACCTCCTTGTTCCTACAAACTTCTTCTATACTGTTTAAATCCAAATCTCCCATTTCCATTTCATCCACATCCTCCTCCATTTTTTCAACTTCAGGTGGGTTCTCCGGAGTGGAGTGGATCTTAGTTAATTTCCTTGTTTCCTGGGATGGTGGCTCTACACCTTGGGGCTATAGTTGTTGTTCCTCAGAGGGGGTAGGCACCTCCGAAGGGTTTTGTTCCAATATTGCAAAACTATTTGAAGTACTAGCTTTTTTACTTAGATCTGGACCATTATGCTTTCGGCTGGTTCTTTTTCTACTGGTGACCTTAACAAAACCTTCTGAGTCCAAAGTCTCGTTGATTTTATTAGCAGGTAGCTTAGCTTGTAGGGTTAAAGGGAAATCTAGGACAAAATGTCCATGAGTGTGACATCAGCGACATTTAAAGGGTATATGCTCATAATCCAGGGTTTGGAACCATTCAGAGTCTTCCCATGTAAGGTTAATTCCCTCAAGGAGGTCTTTAGAAATATTCATGTAAACACATAGTCTAGCATAAGAGACATACCTTCCTTCCTTAGTGAGGTTTGAGGTCTTCACAAATTGGCCCAAAGCACCTCTAATTGCTTTTAAGATTTATGGATCCCAGTATTCAATAGGTAGAGAGTAAAGCCGTATCCAGACTGGGGCAATATATAGGTCTTCCCTGTCCGGATTAAAATGATCTCGCTAGATTCTCAGGTATAAACCTATAGAATAAAAGAAATAAGGTCTACCTTCAAAGATATGCTCCCTGTCTTCGATATGTAAGAAGACCACTGTAAAGAAACCCTTTGATCCAAGTAAGAGGTCGAAATGGCTCGTTGGTTTCCAGGTAGAGTTAATCCACCATATGAGAGCTTTTTTTGAAGGCCAGATGCCAATAAATTTACTAATAAGGGCGTGATCTGTCATATGTTGTATTTTTTCCTTGACCAGAGTTGGATTTACTGGAATGGCCAGGATACTGGTTGATTTTGGGATACAAGATCCTTGGCTAGGAAACCCTTGCACAGGTTGAGGATTTGCCACAGGTCCTGTAAATCCCTCTCCTCCGATCCCCACCTCCTTACCCTTCGAGGGAGAAACTTCATGATATTGTTTTGCATTTGATATTTGAAGAGGGGATGCACCCCTCCCCTGTGTACTAACCATCCCTGGAATGATCAGTCTGATCAGCTATGTGAAACCCCGAGTCCTTCTTTGATCTGCAGGTCGACCATTTTCCTTGTCCACTTCTTTGAGCACCACATCACCGTTCTGGGATCAATTTGAGATAGCCTCATTTTTTATTATAACAAAAATGGACAAAATTTGTATTAAAATGAGCCGCAATCAAGTTGTATAGTTAGATAATACAAAAATAGAGCATGTGGAAGTCCAAAATACAACTGTTATGTTTTGACAATATAATATAAACTATAAGCAAGGGATTTATATTAGAGCATACTTTGAGAAATGAGACAAGTTTGTAGTACATTAATGATTACAAACTTAAAGAAAAACATGCTTTTTCATGGAATCATCCTAGACATGATTGGCGGGGTGAGATTATTGCTTGTCCAGTTCTATGTCCTCTTGTAGTTGGTAAATTGTTTCCTCTTCCTTGAAATCCATAGGAAATAGACCCATTGATACGTTTAAGTTGGAGGATGAGGAGAAAGAGCATTCACTAAGAGTTATAACCATAGATTTTAACCTCAAAAAACTGTATTTACCTCTTTTTCTCTACTAAGATATCCATTATGATTGCATTTGATGAAGCCCCCTTGTGTTCTACTTCATGAGCTTTTGTGTAATAGCGAATATTGAAGTCTTGTTCTTCTTGATGAGCTCATTTTGGAAATAGATAAACCTATGAATTTATTGAATGTATCTCTGACAAGAATGATTATTGTGATTGTCCATAATACTATCAACCTTGAAATCAAATCGCAATTTAAAACACGCAATATATTGACCAACCACATCAAATTCAAATCTCTACTACAAAGGAGTTGAAAGGGTTTTATCCTCAGTTGAGGAATCCCTTTTCCAAAGAGGTGATGCCAAATTTCAAACTTAGCACTATACACAAAATCCTGCGGGTTTTTAGGCCTGAGACCAAGCCCATTGATCCAAACCACCTCGAAAAACCAAAAACACAAATTATCAAAAGCAGTGGACTTAACTTCTTCAACGATTCCTATCAAAGTATACGCTAAGTAAACCCAAAGGGAATGGCCACCGGGTTGCCAATATTCCCAAATCTGAACCAAACGACACCTTCAAAAACGTTGAAGCTTAGGATCTAAACTAAACTTAATGCTCCGCCTGAGTGTGAAATTTAATATCCCACCTTCATTTGCAACAGTGAGGTGAAGGTCCATGGGTTTGGAGGTAGAGCCCTTCTAAATGCTTTGTCCCTCCTCCCTTTGATACCATAAAACTTGGAATGCAATTTGGAGGGTGATAATACTTAGGGGATGGGAGTAAACTGTGACACCAATTTTCGATTAACATGCCTTCCATCAACTTGGAGGCTATATTGGCATGTAGATCAACTTCTTTATTAAGGTCCCTTAGGATATGAAGTCCAATTCCCTCAAACCTGTGTATTTATCTCCTAATTGTGTTGCTGATTGTAGCGAGCTTGTCATTGTTTGGTGGGTGGATGTTGTTCATAGATTGAATGATGACCGAAGAATCCCTGAAGACCATCAAGGTTTTGTTGTTTAAAGAGATTATGACCTTGATTCCTTGAAGAATCGCATAAGCCTCAACTTGATTATTGGATGTTATTCTTGATCCCTATTCAAGTTACATTCTTGTGTTCCTTCAGGATTGTGAATGATTCCCCAACACTTGCCACCCCTAAATTGACCTTACTCATAAGTCAAAAAGGACTTTTTCTAAAGGATTATGAAATTGGCCTTACTCACATATAACATCAAAAATACATTCTTACTTCACATCTCATAAAACAAATTTGATAATGTCAACAATCACAAAAAGCTTAATAATATATTCTCATTTCCTATATTATACAATTCATTCTACCCTCAAGTCTCAAGTTTGTAGGTAGCAGTGTTGAAATTTGACTTTCACCATTACTCATCAAACAAAAAATTTATGATGTTTAATAATTTTAGTGCCAATAAATTAATAGGCCATATATTTTAGTTTGACAATAAAATATTAATTGTAATTTAGAAAAAAATATTGATAATTGCACCAAAAGGCTCTATAGCTCAAGTGAGTGAAATGTGTCACGTTTGTAACACTCATGTGGCACATGTTGGCTCCAAAAAAAATATTAATAAGAAAATTGATAAAACCAAGCACATGTTGGATCCAAATTTAAATTAGTTAAATTGTACATCACATTTATATAAATATATATCAAATTTAAATTTAAACTTCCATTGAATTCAAACCTAAGTAATCTCTCTCTCTCTCTCTCTCTCTCACACACACACACACACACACACACACACACACATTCTAAATCAAACTTTAATAATTGAATGGATGCATCCATGTAGCTTTAACCTTCTATTACTTTATTAATTATGTGGAAGTGGTCAAACGTAAGGACTCCATAAATGCATCACACGAATCCAACAAATGAATTATCACCTATTTATATATCTTTATTTAACACTTACTACTTCGGAACATGATTATGTGTGTTAAGTTATGATTGCAAAAATAATCAAAATCACATTTGATTTTATAACAATCAAATTTATGTGGAGAAATTTATGAAATGATATTTTGGTTTATTTATTCTTAAGTTATATCTATACATGTAAATGGACACACACACACACCTTTTACGAGTTGATAATGGGAAATTCACAAGAAAAAACTTTACATATCTATTTATTAATACAATAAATACAATCTTAAAACAAAAGTGGTCATCATTATCTAGATTGCAACAATCCAATGGCATGGTGTACTCCGCAATGAGGATTTCTTTTATGTTTTTGTTTTGATAGTAATGTTAATTATGCTAGAAAGTGCACTATGAAGTAAAAATAGATCTATTTTAGTACAAAACAAGACTCATGTGAAATAATTTGTATAAGAAACCATGCTTGGAGGTGTATAATGCCCTAGTACAGGTTTATAATGCTTTGAACAAGGAATATGGTTTAGATTTTCTATGCTTCCAAGTTTTTTCCTTCAGTGGATTCTTACTAACGGTGAAGTCACTAACCACTTTTCAATCCTTTGTGAAATTCGTAATTTTGTGTTACACACACACACACACACCATCATAGATCCATCTTAACTATGGCTATACCAAGCATCGAGAGGGGTCAAAATCCCTTGAGGTGCAAACCCCTTTTAAAGTTCTAAATTTAATTGCACCTCAAGGGATTTGATCCCTCTTGACGCTTGGTAGAGCCAGAGTTAAGATGGATCTTTATTTTTGAAATTCCAAAGTAATAGAATCAATAAATCAAAAACACATTTTCAATATAAATACAAATAAAATGTAAAACAAGGTAAACATTCCTCTTCTTAACTAGTGTGAGAGAATGGGCCATTAAATCACTTCGTTATTCTTGTCTATTTCCCCTCAAATCCGATCAAAATTCAAATACGATTTCATCATTCGTAAATCACAATTTTATGTTCATTTTCATGCTTTGAATCTACCCAAATGCTTAAAATTGTGATTTTAACAATGAAAATTGTCATTTTGCCAATTTCGCATTTGCCTAATTCTACCAAATACAAGGTGATTTCGCCAATGAAAATGGTCATTTCACCAATTTCGCATTTGTATAAAAAATGTTTAAACTCCTCTCTTCCTCAATATTAAAATGAATTTAATAATGTCAACCATAAATGCACGTTCCCATAGTGTTATACAATAAATTGGCATAGTTGAAACACTAGAAGCAATGGACCCCTTTCCTTTAAAGGAATGCACTTTATAGATATTATAATGACAACAAAATCAAGAATCTTGCCCGTTAGGTAGCTGTGCATTAATATTACAATGGCAACAAAACCTAGAATCTTACCCATTATAGTTGAATATCATAAGCTACATGTTGTTCTCCATTCAAATGAGTGGATGTGGATTTTTACATTGTTGATTGTGAGCATTTAAATGGTTGACTTTGGGTGATAAAGTAAATTTTCTTCATCTTCAAATTCAGGTTTAAGGTTTAATATGTTTGTTAGATTTCGATCATTAAATTGCAATTCAAAGGAGAAAGATTTGAATAATTTGGATGGATTTGAATCATCAAAATTGAAATTGTAATTTGAAGAAACGACAAAATTTAAGAATAATTTGAATCGACGTAAAGTATTAAAATTATAATTTAAATGAAAAATATTTATAAATAATTTAAATCTATCTCAATCATTAAAATTGCAATTTAGATAACACAATTTGATTATTCGAATTGTAGGTTTTTTTCTTTATTCAAAATATCTAGAATTTGATTATTCAAATTGTAGGTTTCTTTCTTTATTCAAAATATCGATGGCAAATAATATAAAGATACATGGCTGACTAAATTATTTAAAATTAGAATTTTATAATTTATGTAAATGGAAAAACAAGTTATATTGTAAAAACAAAACAAAATCAAAATCAAGTACGTACTTAAAAATTAATAATCAATGTTAAATTTTTTAATAATTGTTTTTTTTTTTAATTTTATTTTATAAGAATGGATATTTTGTATTAAAATGAAATTGTGGTTGAATCATATAGTGATACATAATTGGAGGCACATTTTTTTAATATAATCATATAGTGATACATAATTGGAGGCACATCTTTTTAATATATTTATTTGTTTACTCTTAATTAGTATATTTTTTATTTTTTTTATCTATATTATCTTTAAAATTATATATATATATACTAGTTAAAATTTATAAATCATTTGAGAAATATAGTCTAAAGATGAACTTTTCCGTGACGGATTAATGATGCCCCTCTTGTCTTTGGAAGTTGAGCTTCCTCTAATTGATTTTTTGTTGCTTCTTTTGTTAATTTCTCCCTCTATGGACCATAGATGCCTACTAAATGAGTTGGGTGTTGAAATTTCATTTGCATTGGGCAATTAATGCAAATCCAAAAATTCACCCTGATGTAGCCAATAAACTTTAATTCATTCAGGAGATCTAAAAAACATGCAAACACATGAGAGTGGAAAAATAACAATCTTTTATTTCTTCTCCATCCTAACCATTACAATGAAGGTTCAACCTCTTATAACTGATATCTGAGATTTTTGAAAATTGCTAATTTTAGAAAATTATTGCATGACTCTAAAACTGACCACTAACTTAAAGCTAACTAGACCAACACTAGTTGTCAACTCACTTTTCTGATTATGTGCATAAACTAACAGATAACTGATAATTACAAATTAAAAAAAACCCGCAAAAACACTAAAACCCCAATTCGAGGCACTATATGAAAGAATTAGGCCCCATAAAAGTGTCGAAAAAAGGCCCTATTAGAAGAATATTATCAATCACTGCAATGAACTCTTCGAAACACAACTCCTGTTAAATTTGAGCCCAAACAGATAAACGAGTCAAAAGTTATGACCCTCAGAAATCCTTACATTATTTTTATTATTATTATTATTATTTTAAATTTCAGCCCACAGAAATCCCTGCATCACACCCTCTTCCAAGAAGGTTTCTAATATCTCAACCCTAGAGTTGTTAGCCTCTATGACTATTGTAAATTAATGTGTAAAACAACAATATAACAATCACAATAATTCACCTCTACTCACCCCAAAATTCATGACAATTCAAGAAGAAAATATACCAATCATTCCAATGAGTTTCCAACCCTTTAGGGTAACTTCACATGCATAAATCATATCTGAAAATTCTTCTTATATATCAAATATAACAACAACCACAACATCAATAGATGGTTGTACAATTATCTTCAATATTAGTGCTAAGTCCCTTAACAATTTTTTCGCTTAAGTGTGTTAATTCAACAAGACAATTAAGAGTTAGAAATAACAATCCCACGAAGATAAAATGTTGAAATCAATTCTATGATATACACAATATGTCAACAAGTAGAAATATCATATATATGTGCTCAATGAATGAAGTACATACATACCATAGCCTCCTCTCCGTGCTATGACAAAATCCAACTACCCAAGATGCCCCACTTAGGCTTCGTCAACAAACCCTAGCTTCTCCAAGTGCAAAAATCTCTCCAACACTATCTCCAAGGCAAGATGTCCTCCTCCTCTTCTTCCCCACGTACATCAAAGGGTCTTCAAACCCTAATATTGAGCCTTGAAATGATGAAACCCTAATCAAATGCCTTCTCAACCACCCAAGTTAGATCTTGTTGATATTCTCACTTAATATAGAGGTTGTCTAAACGTTCTACATTTTAAACTTTTCTAGCTAAAATCATCAAAATTTGACAATTTAATCTTTGAATAAATCTTAATTTTTCAGTGTTCAATTTTCATTTTTTTATTATATAAATTGATTTAGTACCCTCAACTACCCTTGTTGCATTCAAACTATGCAAACCCAACAACTTATATACAATTCCAATGAGTCCAACCAAATATGAAAAATATAATAATAATTCAAACCTAAAACATTCAAACTCGTTCCTTCGTATATACTAAAATTAATTTAATAAATTCAACCATAAATGCACGTGCCCATAGTGTTATACAATGAATTGGTACAATTGATATGTTGAAAAATGAATTGGTACAGTTGATATATTGAAAAAATGAATTGGCATAGTTGAAACACTAGAAGCAATGGGCCCCTTTCCTTTAAGTATTGCACTTTATAGATATTATAATATCAACAAAATCAAGAATCTTGACCGTTAGGTATCTTTGGATTGATCTTATAATGGCAACAAAACCTAGAATCTTACCCCCTTAGTTATCCCTACTTTGTACATGTGGATCATTAGAGTTGAACATCATAAGCTACATGTTCTTTATTTAAATGGGTGGACGTGGATTTTTATATTATAGATAATGAGCATTTAAATGGTTGACTCTCACGATAGGGTTTGTTTTGTAAATTTTCCTATCTACAAATTGAGGTTCACGATATTTATTAGATTTCGATAATTTAAATTGCAATTAAGGGTAAAGATGTGATTAATTTGAATGGATTCGAATCATTGAAATTGAAATTACAAGTTAAATAAACTACAACATTTATGAGCAATTTGAATCGATGCAGATTATTAAAATTGTAATCTAAAAATTATTAAAATTACTTTTTAAGTTCAAAAGTGTTTATAAGTAATTTAAATCCATTCAAATAATTTATAATTTAAATTGTATGTTTTTTTCACTACAAATAATATAAAGATACTTTGTTTACTAAATTATTCAAAATTAGATTGATAATAAATAATGAAAGTGGAAAAAGCAAGTTCTATTGTAAAACAAATTTAAATAATATAAAGATATTTTATTGATTAAATCATTCAAAATTAGACCGATAATAAATAATGTAAATGGGAAAAACAAGTTCTATTATAAAAGAAAATTTAAAATAAAACATGCATAAAAATAAAAATAAAAAATTAATATTATTTATTTGTTTATTAATAAAAATGGATATTTTGTACTAAAATGGAATTGTAGTTGAATTGTATAGTGTAGTGATACTAAATTGTAGGCACATTCTTTTTACAAATTTCTTTGTTTGCTCAAAAACTAGTATATATTATACTTTCTATAGGGATTTTTTGATTTTTTTTGTCTATACTATATTTAAAAAAAACAAGTATACTGCTGTACCGCCTACAAAATTTACAAAGCATGTAAGAAACATAGTTTAAAGATGAGCTTTTCGATGACCCTTCTGTGTTTGAGAGTTGAACTTCCTCTAATTGATTTTTTGTTGCCTACTGGATTGTTGATTTTCCATTAAATTCTCCCTCTATAGACCATAGATGCTTGCTAAGTGAGTTGGTGTTGAAATTTCATTTGCATCAGACAATTAATGCAAATTTGAAAATTCACTCTCTTTAGGAAGGTTTATAAGATCTTAACCCTATAGTTGTTAGCCTTTGGGACTATTGTAAATTAATGTGTTAACAATCACAATAATTCACTTCTAGTAGCCCCAAAGTTCATGACAATTCAAGAAAAAAATATGCCAACATTCCAATGAGTTTCCATCCCTCTAGGGCAACTTCACATGCATAACCATATCTAAAAATTATTCTTATACATCGTATATAACAACAAACACAATATCAATAGATGGTTGTACTATTATCTTCAATCTTAGTGTCAAGTCCCTTAACAATTTTCTCTTAAGTGTGTCAAATCAACAAGACAATTAAGAGCTAGAAATAATAATCTCAAAAAGATAGAATGCTGAAATTGAGCCTATGTTATACACAATACGTAAACAACTGGAAATATCATATATATATGCTCAATGAATGGAGTACATACATACCATAGCCTCCTCTTCAGGTTATGACATAATCCAATCACCCAATATGCCCTATCTAGGGTTAGTCAACAAACCCTAGCTCCTCCAAGTGCTAGAATCTCTCCAACACTATCTTCAAGGAAAGACATCCTCCTCTTCTTCCCAAAGCACATCAAAGGGTTTCAGACCTTGAACTCTAGCCTCCACGGGATGAAACCCTAACTCCGGAATCCAAGATGTTCTAGAAACAAGAAACCCTAGCACAAGAGAGAGAGAGAGAGAGAGAGATCCAATGTACAAAGAACAATCTCAAGAGAGAGATTGTCCACCTCCTCTTCATATGCTCCACTAATGTTTCCTTATGAATTCTAGCACATCACCAAGAGAACACTCCAAAGAAGAGATACAAATGAATGTGTGATGTGATGTGTTGTTTGGAAAGACTCTCTCCTTCCTCTATTTATATGTGAGGTAAGGGAGGCCAACTATATAATACAAGTCGGCCTAAGCTTTACAAGCAAGCCTTCTAAACATAAGTAAGCCACACACAAGTGGAGTGCTCCCTTCCTAGAGTACAAGTCTCAAGTATCAATGATGATGTCATACACAATAATGACCCAAGGTGATGTAGCTATGCAAGACAAGTCCACACCACTCCATCTTATGTTAATATAGTTATTTTTATTTTTCAATGGTATTTTTCAATTTATAGGAGATATCCCATAGACAACTAACACAAAATGAAAAATACCATTAAAAAATAAAAACAAGTATATTAACAAAGGATGGAAGATGAATATCTCCTATTTTTTTTAAAATGGAATTCTTCGACATGAGTTCCGGATTCACGTGGTATATATCATTGTACCCCATTCATCATTACAAGTGGAATAGGGTTTTTTTTTTTTTTAACAAGAGCGGTTATATTTTTTATTATGAGAGGAAAATGGTTGGGCTTACGCCTAATCAACCCATCATACAATTCCAAAGAGCTCAAAATTCAAAGGTACCCTACTTCCGGCTATTACAAAAGGCAAGAAGCTGCCAGCTTACGGGATGGGAGTCCAAATAGGAGTGTCATCATTCTGAATCAAATCTGCAGGGGCTAAAAGACAGCCTACATTGGCCCTATAATCAGCTTCCTGATTTAAACTTCGGAGAATGTGGAAATAGAGAGCAGAGTTGAAGTTTTGCAGCAGACTTTGAACTCGTTGTAAATTCTTGTTTAACACCGCATTATTGAAATGTCCATCAGTGTTTAATATTTTAATGAGGATTTCCGAATCTCCAAAGATTTGGATATCATAATCTTTATTTCCATGGGCTATTTGGAAAGCTTTGAGCATACCTAATAAGTCAGCCTGGTTGTTTGTACCCTGGCCTAATCCCCAACTGAAACTGCCCTTTAATTGTCCATCGGCAGCATAGAATACCCCTCCGGCTCCAGCGCTCCCTGGATTTCCTTTTGCTGCCCCATCGAAAAAAATAGTAGCTTTACTTTGGCTCTTCCACCACTGACAGAATTCTGATTCCTTATACTGTAGTCGCCACTCAGGGTTACTAATAGGGCGAACATAAATCTTAGTCCTAGTGCACTGCTTTGGCTCGCCAATCCAACGATTTTCTGTAGGAAGAAGCTTGAAATTAGAGGGGTGATTTCCTACTGTTTCCAATAGCAACGCCTTGACTTTAACAACCACGATTGTTGGAGTGCTCAATTTGTTTTGGAAAATGCCCTCATTTCTGGTTAACCACACCTCCCAACAGAGGTATTTAGGAACTGCCTGCCAAATCTTGGACCAAAGAGATTTACTCTTAATCACCCGTGGATACCGATCTGTCCAAGTGGAAAATAAAAATGCAACATTGCACTGAGTTGGAGTTTGAACGTTGAGGCCATGCAGAGCTAACTGCCACACCTCCTGCGTGAATGGGCAATCAATGAACAAATGGTCGATTGTTTCCTCGGCTGAAAGACAGAGTATACATCTATGTGGCCCTAAAATTCCACGCTTTGCAAGGTTCTCGCCAGTCAAAATTCTTCTATGTAGTAGAACCCAACTGAAAAAATTTATTTTAGGAATGCAGAATGAATCCCATACTTGCTTCCAGATATCATTCGATTGAGACAGAGAATTTTGCATCTAAAGAGCAGCAAATCCAAGTGTTGTTGTATATTCTCCAGTCAATCCCCAACCCCATTTATCTCTTGATATTAAATGCACTGGGGCTAAACCATGAAGGGTTATCAACAACAATTTCTCTTGCTCGAGCAACCTCTCCGACGACCTGTGCAGGTTCCATTCGTGCCAGCTATCGTCCTGATTCCACTTTGAGATGTCCACGAGCTTGCTGCTGCCTCGTTGGGTAAGCTAGTGACGTAGCTCGTGAAGATTTTCCTGTTGCCTGAGGGGTGGACGTCCCAATATTTTGTCGTTCCAGATTGATATTCGCTTCCCATTACCAGGTATTCGATATAGGTGCTATTTAAAATCCTCCCACCCACGCGTGCATAACTTCCACATCGTGGTGCCTGGGATGGTTGTGGCTTCATCCATGCCCAACTCCGATACATCGTGCAAGTATTTTGTGATGAGAACTCGGCTTACCGGATGTTTGGGCTATGAGAAGATATTCCATAGGATCTTTCCACCAAGAGCCAAATTCGCATGCCCTGGATCTCTGATTTGTAAACCTCCTGCATAGAGCGGTTTTTTCACTACATCCCAGCTCACTAAATGAAAATTATGACTGTTTCCACCCTGCCAGAGGAAGGTTCGCATGAGCTTTGCAACCTACTCAGCGATCATTTTAGGAGCCAATAAGAACGATGCTTGGTAGAGAGGCAGAGAGGATATAACAGATTTGAGAAGTGTTAATTTCCCCGCTTTGGTTAGCCATTGCCCTCCCCATGCTGAAATTCTTGAATTAATGTTTCTTATAATTGCTGACCAATGAGTGGCCTTGGTAATGCCACGGGTTAATGGAAGGCCCATATAATTAAAAGTGTCCCATTCAGCATAGCCATCATAGCCTAGATACTGAGCAATTCGCTGTATGATGGCTAAGTTCACATTCCAGCCATACACAGCACATTTCCTCTTATTGAGAAGGGTGCCGGAGACTCTGCAAAAACTTTGTGTAACAACATTGAAGACTCTTGCTATTTGGACAGAGGCTCCTCCCAGTAGGAGAGAATCATCTACGAATAAGGAATGATTGACGGGATCAAGATCTGACGTCACTCTTAAGCCTGGAAGAGTTCCTGCAACCTTCTCTGCATTCAGCTTTCTGCTGAGGGAGTCTACCATCAAAATGTATAAGAAAGGGGATAGAGGGCAGCCCTGTCGAATACCTCGGGTGCCTTGAAAGTAATTGGCAAGCCTGCCATTCACTAAAGGTGCTATCCATGGCCTATCTATACAAGCTTTGACCAGCTTTACAAAATTGGGACTAAATCCAAATGATAAAAGAACCTGAAACAAGAAGGAGTGTCTTACCCGATCGAAGGCATTCGCCATGTCTAACTTAATCGATGCATTCTTTAAGTAAGGTATTTTTAAAAGGATATAAATAAAAGAATAAATGTATTAAGAGTGTAGCCCCTACATTAATTGATCGACCTTTTCGTTTTAAAGTTATGGGTTGGTTGGCTTATCCAATTGAGCAGAGAGCATTATTGGGAAACTCTATACAGATGGATTCTATTGCGTATGTAAAAGGCCAATTCAATAGATGTGCCTTAATAGGAAACACTATTCATCTTCTTGTCGGAGGGGGGGGGGGGGGGGGAGCTTCCAAATACGATTAAGTCATGAAGACAGACAACCAATTTTACTCGGCTAGGACTTTTAGATTCTTATGGAACTAGTGGCACATGAATAACCCTTGGATAGTACATGGAAACTACCCTCTTAGATTTACTCCTTCCTGACTTAGAATATCTTACACACTTGGGTCGGATCGGTGGACACTTATACCAGTTGTATTTCCTTTTTCCAAAAGGATGAATTTACTTTTTCCTACTTATATCAACTCACCACCTGGCTTATGCCTAGGCATGATGCTTAATTGGCTTGACGATCAATGTCTTTGTTTTGACATCTAAGAACTTGAAAGAATGATATTTTCATGAAGGTTGTGGCAATTAGATGAGCCCTCTTAACTAGCCTAGACATATGTGTATTTAAGGGAGAGTTGAGTGCCACATATGATGTAAAACTATTGTTGAGTCCCTCAAAATGGTTATGTTTTGTTTCCCATTTCCCAATTGAGCAATAATCCTGAATAGAGATGCAAGTTTTTTACTTGATTGTTTGTTGCCTTCCCAATATGCCATGCATATGCAAATCCTTTAATACCTCTAGGATCATAAATAATTCTCCACACCCATGACCCCTTAAATTCATCTAATCATTAGTAACTGACAATTAAAAAAGATATTTGAAATTAAACTTAATTCCAATATAATTTATATCCAAAATACTCCATACAAATATTTCTAACTATACAAATCTTCATATTCAAAATTATTCTTATATCCAAAATATTACAAATCATTTTTTAATTACACGAATCTTCATATTCAAATAAATTTTTATATCCAAAATACTTAATACAAATATTTCTACCTTTTTAAAAAAAAAAAAAAAAAAAACATACTACTGTTATTCAATTTCTGAATCAAGTAGTACAGATATAAATCGAAAAGATTATGCCATCCTTTCAGAGTTCCAGAATGATACTTCCAAAAACTCCAAACTTACAGAATTTTACAAACCAGACTGAAACCATAACTTATATGCAGTCATACTTAAAACTTAAGAACAACTAGACAAGAAAGGGAAGGATCCCAGCATCCAACACAATATCGTTACAAACATCTTCCCAAAAAAGTAGTCCTTCATCCCCATCCAACGCCAGCTTTGATAGCTTGTCAGCCTGTGTATTAAATTCACGATAAATATGCTCCAGCGAATAAGAAATGAAGGAACT
The DNA here is from genome assembly GCA_027924585.1 of Larix kaempferi. Lineage (NCBI taxonomy): Eukaryota > Viridiplantae > Streptophyta > Pinopsida > Pinales > Pinaceae > Larix > Larix kaempferi. The sequence goes on along the minus strand of BSBM01000374.1, from coordinate 7,135,374 downwards.
TAAACCCTGCTTAATGCGGTTGCACCAATAGGTAAGATTCAGTACCTGCAGATCAAACTCACCTCGGGCCCACTTAATAGTGACTCTGGAATCCCCGAATATTTTAACTTTATGCAAGCCAAAAAGTATAGCAACTCTGACCACACACCAGAGAGAAAGCAGCTCTGCTTTCATGTTGGTCCCATAACCACCATTCATACAAAAAGTGTAAAAATGATCAGAGTTTACAAAGATAACTCCTCCAATACCACATTTCCCTGCAGCTGCTGCCCCATCAAAGAATAAAACCGGATCATCCACCACTAGCTGAAAAGTTCCAATCTTCCTTACAGCAGGAATAATCGCATCACCTTGAAACCTCAAGTAATAACTAAGTACCTCATAGAATACCGAATCAACAGTGGGAGTGATATTATCAAAAATAGCTCTATTTCTAGCTCTCCAAATAACCCAGCAAAGGAAGACTAGCAGTGTGGTATGTGATTTGCCAATCCTCACCCAATCAAACAGACATTTTTCAAAATTACTACCTTCCCACTGAAATGACAGCCCCAGATGTTTTATCAACTTCGCCCAAACACATACAGTAAAATCACATACCAGAAAAAGGTGTGAGACTGACTCCGATTCCACCTTGCAGAGAATACAACGATTCGGGCCTTGCCAACCCAACACATTTAGGTTATCCCAAGTTTTTAGTCGATTGACTAGCACAAACCATAAAAAGCATTGGATTTTTAACGGCAAATGCCATTTCCATATGAGATTATACCACCAATGAGCCGGGAACATACATCTTCTTTTAATGATGTAATCATATGCCGAACGTGCAGTGATCTGACCTGTAGACTCATTACCAGACCATCGAATTTCATCTTCCTTATCAATACATCGAATACCTGTAGAATTCAATGTACTAATAAAAACATTCCACTCCCAAGCAATCTGACGAGGCAGCTGTAAGTCCGCTGCAGTCATCCAGTAACCATGTTTGTTGTTCTTCACAATAGAATTCAGAGTGATATACCCTTTAGCTCTTATAGTATCTAATAACCCCTGCGAGAACAGAACCTGCTCATTCATGCCACAGATCGGATCCACACCAATCGCCACTTCAGCCCCACTACCAACATTCCAGCAAAGGCCATCTGCCAACCAACAGTAAACTTTCATAAACCCATTCCAAATGGGTGAGACTCCCCTTAAAACTTTCCTCGACTTCCTTAGCCAATGTGAGATTTTAATTTTGATATACTTTTCATGAATCACTTGGGACCAAAGGGTTCTGCCAAACAAGGCCCTCCAGAAGCTTTTCAATCTCAATGCAGCACTAAATATAGAGAGGTCCTTTATCCCCCACCCACCAGCAGAAATCGGGATTGAGAGTTTATCCCATTTGATCATGGATAAATAGGACTGTTTCAGACCCCCAGACCATAGAAATTTAAACATCAAACTTCTCAAAGAATTGATAACACTGCAAGGCACCGGAAGTAAAGATAGCCAATAGACCGGTGTCCCTATGAGAACTGACCTTACCAAGGTAAGTTTTCCACCGATGGAAAGCAAACGATAAGTCCAGTGTGAAATCCTGGCTTCAAACTTCTGAATAAGCCACTTCCAGTCCTTGACCAAATAACCATTTGGTTTAAGTTGAAATCCAAGATAGGTAAATCCTTCCCCAATTTTAGAGCAGTTATAAGGCAAAATAGCTCTCAAAAGTCTCAATCTATCCATACAAACCAAATTCTCATACAGACCAGACTTTTTGAGACTGGCCTTCATACCAGAGGCACGGCAAAATAAATCAATAATACTCTGAAATGCAGACCATTCCTCCACCGTATCAATACCAGCAAGTAAAACATCATCAACAAAGAGAGCATGGGAAATTGAAAGATTTCTTGAGATTTTTATACCCTTGATCCTCCCCTCCCCCACAGCTTTCTTAATCAACCAACTCAAACCATCAATGACAAGCAGAAATAACAAAGGAGACAGGGAGCATCCTTGGCGTAATCCTCTTTAGCAACTAAAAAATGAAGATGGAGCCCCATTTACCAAAACAACAATATTCATGGAACTGACACAAGCCATAATCCACCTTATCACCAGAGCCGGAATCCCAATATGAATTAATACCAGTCTGAGAAAATCCCAACTGACCTGATCATAAGCTTTTTCCAGATCCATCTTCAAAATGATATCCTTAATCTTATTGCACTTAATGGAATGAAGAAGCTCCTGTGTGATGCCCACAACATCGTGAATCTGTCTCTCCTGTAAGAATCCAAATTGCTCTGGAGATATGAACCTGGAAAATATAGGTTTAAGCCTGCCCACTATAATCTTCGATACAACCTTGTAAATAAGGTTGCACAAAGCTATAGGACGAAAATCTCCAAATGACTTAGGATCATTTACCTTCGGGATAAGTGTGATGAATGTAGCATTTAAAGCCCCAGATATAAAACCATGAGTCCTGGAAAATTCCACCATCTCTAGAATCTCCTTACCCATAATATCAAAAAACTGAATAAAAAGCTCCACAGTCCAGCCATCTGGCCTAGGACTCTTCTCCTTAGCGAATGATTTCAAAGTGCACTCTACCTCCTCCAATGAAACTTCCTTACAAAGTTCAGCAGCAACACTATCATCAATAAATGTAGGATATAATCTTGCAACCTGTAGTTGTGACATTAAATCACAACTCTGATCCACCGAATAAATAGAACCAAAAAACTTCTTTGCCATAGCTTGTAGTCCCACCGGATCCATAACCTCATTACCCTCACCATCGCCCAGTTTCCAAATTGTATTGCAGTTCCTCCTAGCCGAGGCATAGGAATGGAAAAAGTGAGTATTCTTGTCACCTGATTTCACCCACAGGGCCCTGCTCTTCAATCGCCATTCCTTTTCCTCCATTAAGTAAAAATTCTCCTTAGCTTTCTCCAAATCTTCCAGCAAAATAAAATTACTATCATCCAAAGGATCCTGCAAAGAACGTTCATATAAAACCTGCAGCTATGACTCAATATTTTGCAAATCATGTTTTGCCAACTTTTTTCTTTCATGAATCCAGGCAGATAATTTTCCCTTAAGCACACGCAATTTATAACAGAGTCTGTCCACAGGATTTAAATCATCCTCCACATTGATATGAAGCCAAATAGAAGAGACAAATCTTACAAACTCCCCATTTTCAATCCACGAGCTATCGAATTTGAAAGGGAAGCAATGATGCTGAAAATTATCATTAAGTTGCAAGAATATAGGCCAATGGTCAGAAATTTTAGACCTCCCAACCCATGAACGATATCTACCACAAGACTCCAATAGAGAATCTTTTGTAAGAAATTTATCCAATCTTTTCAAAATAGTGTCATGACCGCCTCTGCCATTTGTCCAGGTGGGGGAATAGACACCTGTACACACATCAACCAAATCATTTTTAAACAGAAAATCATTAAAGTAATCCGCCAAATTGTCTATTTTAGCAGCACTTCCCCAAATTTCTTGGGAGAACCTCGTAAAGTTCAAGTCCCCAGCCACCAAAATATTGTTTCTACTCAACAAACTAGAGGCTTGAAGCCCGTTCTAGAATGCTTCACGATTTCTATAAGGCGCATAACAATTCAATTTAGTTAACTGGAAACCATCAACTTTTCGCTCCCCTTCCAAAATAATACCCCAAGATGACTTGAAAGCCTGGAAAGAGTAAACCCTAGGATCCCAAGCCGCAAGCAATCCACCAGATAAACCAGAGGAGTTGGAAGCCGAGACTTCCCAACCACCCTTAAGACCAATAAACTTCGAGATTGCATCTAAATCCGAACGCATCGTTTCTTGGAGTAACAAAAGACTCGGCCGAGCAGTAGCTAAAAGATCATAAAGGGCCCTAGCTCGGACAACCCCCCCCTAACCCCCGAATATTTAGAGAACAAATAGGCATTAAAGAACCCTCCCATCCGGGGAAAATGCTCTAAGACCCCGCGAATGTACCTCAGAATTCACATCACCAACCAACTGATCAATCCTCTCCGAAACAGGTATATGACTTGATAAACCATCCAATGGCTTATCCCCCCGAGTACCCCCTTTACGCCGAGGCTTCCTGATGGTAACATTTTGAAACCTGCCAGAATGAACGGATTTAACATGAGGGTTTGTACTAGCATTTTTTGAATATATGACAAGAGGAAGGAATGTATTATCCCCACCAGAGTCAGTAATGCCAATTTCTCCAACACCCCCATGATCCAGAGCCACAAAATCTTCCCCAACCACCAGCTCATTCCTCAACAATTCCCCCCCCCTCATCTACAGAGTTTGGAAAACCAAACCCTTCCATCAAATTTGAAGAGGAATTTACTACAGTAGAGTCCCCAATCAACCCTAGAGGAATCTCTCCCAAGACAAACATATCCCCAAACAAAGTCCGACATGTCGAATTCCTAGATAACGGAGCATCCAAACAAGGTAACGGATCCCCATCCCCCATCAACTTTAACCCCAACTTCTTTTTGGAGATATCAGAGTAAAAAATCTCATTTATATCTGCATCAGAGAATACATGAATAGAGGGTTTGGGGGAGACATATTGCTTACCAATATCCGCTAGACCATTTGTGAGTCCATCCGAGGGAGCCGACGGAGAAGACTTCTGAGCCTTTGTACGCGCCCTTACATGCAGACCCGACGAAAGAGTCTCAACATGCGGACATTGTGCCTTAATATGATCAGTCCCATAACAATTAAAACACCTAAATGGCATTTGAAGGTAGTCTAGTCGCTGCCTCCACACCTTATTCCCCCAAACCAGTTCAATCTCTTTAGGAAGACCCAAAGCCATTTCGAATGAAACCATAACCTTCGCAACCCTTCTATCAAACCAACACAATGATCGGTTATCCAAACGAACAAATTTCCCAACCGTATTCACAATACCCATCAATATATTCTCAGACCATAGCTCTACAGGAAGCCCAGGGATGAGAAGCCATAGATGCCTTACACTTTGTGCCTCCGATAATGGATTGAAAGCCAAATGCCACCTTTTCAAATACAATGACCCTTCCTTAAAGCACCAAAACCTCTTCAGAATACAACCAACATGCTCAGATTTGGTAAAAACAAACATAATCCACCTATTCATCAATTGCATCACCCTGGGCATCTCCCCTAAAATCGGAACCCATTGTTTTCGGACCCATTCAACCAGCTCTTTCTGGTCCCCAGAGGTAAACTCAAATCGCCCTACCATAGCCCTCGCCAACAGCATCTCAATACGATCAAGATTAGTCTCCTCTGGGATGACGAATCGATCAATCACCCCCCTAATCTTAAGGGCTTTCGCCTAGCGACGTTTACGAGCCTTCATCCCTGAGAAACGCTGTTTCCAACCCTTACCCAACTCTCCGGCACCATCACAATGGGTACGCCGAGAACCCAACAGACCCTCCTCGCAGAACCCCAAATGACAAAACCCTCCCCCCACATCAGCTCCTTTGTCAAAAGTCTTGCAACCTCCTACCCCCAGTGAGGAAAACCCTCGTCCCTCCAGAGTATGCACATCCATTTCCACAAATAACTGGCACCTGTCACAGGCTCCACCTACCTGTACAAGACATCAAAACCCTATACCAAGAAGGTGGAATACACCTGTCAACCTAAATGTAATCCAACAGAGGGAGTAAGTACTCCGCCAAAAATAGCCAGAACACCTCCAACAGGCAAACAGTACCTCAGAAGACGGAAGTACAAAGACAAGTGAAGGGAGAAAATACTCCACCGAAATAACCTACCCCGGAGTGATATGTACTAGCTAAAGTGAGAAGTAACTAGTTTCAGTGAGCAGAGGTGAACACCCCCTTCAATTACTTGCTTGGCAGAGAATCACTGGTCCAAACCTTACCCATCTCTCCGGCACCATCACCATCATCGTCGCCCTCACCCCCAAACAGAAATGCCACAAATATTTCTACCTATACAAATCTTGATGCCCAAGTATATTATAATACAAATATATCTAACTTACAAATCTTCATGCTCAAGTAAATTATAATTGAATTGAATGATTCCAGCAAAAAAAAATTGAAAATAACACCAACCATATATTCTAACGCTACATTTAATAAAATAAATATAATAATAATATAAAATTTAAAAACTCAAAAATATTCAAAATCCAACCCCAAGTCATCCTCTCTCAACGAAAGCCTGAAGTGGAAGGGGAGAATAAAACAGTTACACTCCATCACCTCATTCCACATGAAGGTGGGCCTACCATTTTTACCCATATAAGCATGGCCCTACATAACAACCATCTAGAATTGGTGGCTCATAACTTCCAGAATAGATATAGAATTGGTGGCTCAGATACTTCCAGAATAGATACTGAACCTCTTTAGCTGAATGGAATCTTCATTGCCAGCCAAATAAATGGAATCTCTTCCTTGCCACTTGCCAGCCAAATAAAAGGAATCTTCTGCCAACCAAATATGACAAAGTAAGGCAAATAATTAATTTTTTTATTTATTGCACAATTGAAATAATATCAAGGTTTTTTCAGAATAATTTTTGATCTTATTTTGATGGAATTATAATTTCGGTTTTGGAAATCTTAAATGGTTCTGGATGTTTGAATCACTAAATTCCAACCAGGTGTCCTCCAAAAATACCAAGTACCTCTCCATTAAAATCCATGGAAACCGGATTTATAAATAGTCATTTCCATTTAAAACCTACCGCCATGCATCCATCCCGGCGGCCCAACCCTTCCCTCCTCAAACCTAATAGCATACCTAAAGAATCCCAGAAGTCAAGCATATAAGAGGCCAGAGCTTTGAATCGGAAAACAAAAAAATCCCCAAAACACAAATTGAATTACAGCGCGGCTCGATTTCTTCGTTCCAGAGCTTTGAATAGAAAAAAATACCCAAAATACAAATTGAATTACAGCGCGGCTCGATTTCTTCTCGTTCCATTTTCGAAGGCGGAAGCTGTCAAGGGTTTTGCGACTTCTCTGTTTCAGATATCTCTGTAAAGTCAGAAGTTCAAATCGCATGGGATCACCGGACAGCTCGAAAGGACGCCCCTTTTAACGCTTTAACCAAAATTTCCTGTACTTTTGCAGAATCGAAGCCCGAGACTTGAGCTCGAAGTAAGTTATATTGGAGATTTCATGGATGCTTGAAAGATTGAGGTTTTCCAATATATTTTTGTTTATAAAAGATGCCGACCTTTAGCGTTATTGCCTTCGACAGATGCTTAGAGCCTACAAGTAATGATAATAATGGTATTAGTAAGAGTAATGTTAATGGTCCTGCGTCTGTGAAACCCTCTGGTAAAGAATATAAAGATAGTCCGTTAGATAACAGGAAAACTCCCCGTGGGTTTATTTCTCCAACTCTATACGCTACCCCTGCTGCAGCCCCTATTCCCTCTGATACCGTTGAGTCCTTTAACCCATCTCCTTATGTTGTCGATCTTAAAAGACGGGGCCCCCCTATTATGAGAGATAGCAAGGGATTGGATAGCGGGGCAAAGGCGGAGCAGAATGAGGAAAAGAGAGAAAATCATGTTGAAAGTGGTGTAAAACCCTGTGTTGGACCGGTCATGGGTTCGACTTCTCTGGATGAAACTTCAGGTGCTGTGAGTTATTCGGCCGATTCAGCTGGTTTGGAATTTGTCGAAAAGACACCGACAGGCTGTGAAAATTCAGCTGGTCTGGAATTTGTTGAAAAGACATGGCAAGGAAGCAAAAGTTCAGCTTCTGTGAGATCGTCAACCGGTCTGGAAATCGTTAAGAATATATCTACAGGAGGTCGAAATCTAGCTTCTGTAACATGTTCATCTTCGAGCAAAAGCGCATTAGCGCGAGAGAGTTCGATTGGAAGGCAAGGGGACGGTGCTATAGGATCCCCTAATTCAGTTCTAAGAGAGGAAGATGACGGATGTTGCGACGATTTCTTAGAGGCAGAGGAGTGGAAGAGTATTGCGAGCAGCAGCGATATGGAGGATATCAGTGCAACACATCAGAAGAGCTTGAATTATTACTCCCAGTCGAATCAAAGTGAATTCTATGATGCACTTGAAGGTCAGGATCCGATTTGGAATGTTGTTTTTATTTTCTTTTTCTATGTTGCACTGTACATCTCTGCTATTTGTCATTTTCAAGTTTTGTGTTTCTTGAGAAATTGAAAATAATAAATATGATTCTGGTTCATTCCATTTTAGCATTTAGTATTTGGTTCTGCTATGTTGAAAAATGTATGCGTTAGCATGAATAATATGTTTAAGAGCTGGGTAAGTGTATATTATAACTCAAATCTGTTACGCAACTGGCAAGTAGCTCAACACATGCTCCTTTAATTGTTTGACTGCTTAATTCAAGTATTCTGTTTTGTCAAGGATGTTATGTTGATGAATTAAATAATGCAAAATTATGTCTCATCTGACGGGGTTCCAATTCGGGGGACTGGAAAGGTTTGATTCTTTTGAGTTAGTGTAGCAGTGTGTCTATATATCTATAATTCTGCTTATTTAAAACTGTGCCAAATCACCTATTAATATCCTGTTCAAAATTAGGCCATTCTTATCCAAAATTGGCCACTTCCAACTCTTTCATAGGGGTTTTTAAAAGTCTACCGAACTTCCGTTGAGCTTTTCTAGTCACTACTTTATCTCAATCTGTGTGGTACATACATGGGGTTTTCAGGTTGGTCAATTAGTTGCTGACAAATAAGCTAGTCAGTCAAGACATAGGGTAGGTCTAAACTTCTGGTCTAGCTCACGTTGGGTCTTATTCTAGGTGATCCTTAGTTTACAGAATATCAGTGGTCCCAAATATGTATAAACATAAAACTTCGTGCCACCATTCATAAGATTTTTTTGTTCCATGATCATTGGGATTTCCATCTTCTGGATTTTGACATAGTGATTTGAAAATTAAAGAAAAGAGTGAAAAAAAAACTATGCTTTCAGATAATGTAACCAATATTAGCGTTATGTAGACTGCTTTATATTATTATGGATTAGTCTCCTTGCCCCTGAAATACATTCTCAATACACAACTAGTTAAAAGGGCTTAACGTATAAATGCAACAACCCAACCTCTCTGGGGATAGTAGTGATCAACTATCCTAGAAGTTAAGTTAGTACAGAGTGATGATCATGTGTCATGTCTTTGCAAAAGTATGCTGAAGGAAATTTCCTTCATGGTCGAGGGGTATTTTGAATATTTGGATGAAGCAAATCAACAATGTTGTCCTCAGGTTGTTTTTCAATGAGATTGTTTTTCTGGTCCATAATCTCTTTATTCAGATTGAGAGAGTTGTAACGACAATGACATCTTTGTGTGTCAACTATTTTGTAATACAGATATCTCCCCTGAAGATGTTGCATCGCAAGGTTCAGAGTCTAACAACGGAAGGCTGCAAACTGAACTTGATGCTTTAAAAGAAAATCTATTGGTAGAGACAAGAAGAAGGAAGCGAGTAGAGGAAACTTTGAATCACATGCAGAACCAGTGGCAAAAAATGGCAAAAAAATTCTCGTCAGCTGGGATATCATTTCCATCCATGATAATCAATTCAGTGTCTCAGGATATGGGATTGGACTGCATTGATGAAATTGACAGACAGCTTGTTGTTGCAAGATATGTAGCAGAAGCTATTGGAAGGGTTTCAGCGAAGGCTGAGATGGAACAAAAGATGGAAGCAATGGTTGAAGCTAAAAACCATGAAATTGGAAGATTGCGTGACAAGATACAGTTTTATGAAGTGGTCAATCATGAAATGTCTCGAAGGAATCAAGAAGTCATTGGTAAGATTTTTCTTCTATCCTCTATTAATATACCTTTTTTTATTGTTCAATGTTTTTTTCATTTTATAGGAGATATCTCAGATACAACTAGCACAAAATGAGGGCTGGCCATAATGTATAGCATGGCACCTGAAGATACAAACTTGTTTGTCCAAGCAAAGATAGGCAGACATAATGAAGATAGTGATGTCAAACAAAGGAATTGTTTAATCAAGTGGCTTGAAAATGTTGAAATTTTGTTAGGGTTAGGGTTTGATGTATAAAAATAAAAAAATCATTGTACTTTAATGCAAAATTATATTTACATTTAATAACTAGTACTGAAAAATGATATAGTACAGCAGTAGCTCTAACAAAACATAATTTTCATCTCTTTCAACTTTTCATCTTTAACACTACAAATTTGGTCACCGTGTTGAAGTAATGTTCAGTAACATGTAATCAATAATAAAATAATCAACTTGTTTAATTAGCAATAAAAGGAGATAGGTGAAGATACTTACCTGGGTGTGGAACCTTTCCTGTTATATACTCAGAAATGTTACTTTCAGAAAAGACTGTGCCTCTCAGAGGCCAGTCAGCATTAGGAATGAATTGACCCTATTAAAGAGTTAGTACAAACCTGAGAGAGAGAGATGACTAGGTTGAGGTACAGTCAGTCGGGAGTGGTCAATGACAGTCAAAAAACACATTGGCAGTACTAAGACTCAATACAAGAGGTCTGAACTAAAAACTCAGCACAAGAGGTAAACCAACAAAGTCACAACACAAAAGATCTGATCTTAAATAAGTATTTACACAGAAGAACAGACCTCAACAAGGTCTCAGTACAAAAAAGTTAAAAACCAACCAAAATAGGTCTCAGCAATCTGGATCAGGTTTAGGGCACTTCATAAAAACAAAGAGCAGACTCCAACAAGTTATGGCCTCCAAAGTGTTGATTTTTTTAGTGCAGCTGCGAGACCCATTCTCAGAGAGAATGGTACCCTAGTCAGTTGGCTAGGGTTCCTGGTCAAGTTAACCAGGTAGAGTATGAGTAAGACCCTAGAAGGTACCCTAGGGACCCCAACTGTCTCCTGGGGTTCTTGGTCGAGGACCAAGCAGGTTGATGCCATGGCAAAGTCCCTAGCATGTGGCTAGGGCCCCTATTTGTCTCTAGGGTATTCTGGTCTAGAACCAGATAGTTTCTTGGTCACGAGGACCAAGCAGATCCTGCAGGTTGAGACAGAGACATCCTAGGTCCTGCAGATGGTTGATCGACATTCAGTCTAGGACTGAATGCTCAGCTTGAAGTTGAGGACCATTCTCTGGTAGAATGAAGAACCTGGTCATGGACCAGATGGTTGATCAACATGTCCCAGTCTAGGATTGAGGCTCAGCCTTGGGCGAAGAAGCCATTCCTTGAGAATGGAGGCACTTGGTCAGTTACCAAGATTATGATATGTGATGTCCTCTTCTCCTAGGTCTTCGAGATGAATGAGTTAGTTGGTCTTCTTAAGGGACTGGCCACCCCTTGTGGAAGCTACTAACATTTGACCTAAGGAGCAGTTTAGAGGACCACACGATCACATCATCTGTGTGAACCCTTCCTTATACAATGATGATGAACTTTCAGATAGTTAATGGAACATTTGTACATTTGAGAGAGATGATTGGTTGTACCTTTACCCCATCCTAGTTGATTTACTTTTGGGTCCTTTTAATTTTTGGTCTTGTGGTACCTTGTACTTGACTTGTGGTCATTAGGGTCATTTACCCACCTTAATTTTTTTCTTTGACTTATTGTGTTTTGGTCTTATGGGTACTATGGTTGTTAGCCCATAGTTGTGGTACACCCTTTGGTACTAAGGGCTATGGGCCATAACACCCATTCTTGTTTAATGGGTTTTTATCTACGTTGCCAGGGTACCCGTACCCGGGGGTCGGGCACCCGTACCAGTACCGGGTACCCGTACCGCCGTACCGGGTACCGGAACGGGTACCTCTGGGAGTACCGCCCGAGTACCGGGTACTTCACCCGAGTACCGGGTACTTCGTTGAATGTTTTCGGGTACCGGTACTTCAAAAGGGCCCCGTACCGCCATTTAGGGTACTTCGTGGGTACGTCCGGGCACCAAAAAGCAGACGCGGACTGCAAAATAGTTTTAATTTTAGTGTTTTGGGCGAGCTGGGGACCATTAAAACGAATTTCGCTTCTCAATACGCCGGTGATTAACTTGTTTCCTGTTTCGTGTGACTGCCGGTTGCTGTGAGTGTGTGTTCAGTGTTCACTGTCCAGTGTCCATCGCTGTCTGCGGTTGCTGTGTCTTCCTGCGTTCATCACTGCCGTCGAGTTCACAGTTTGCAGAATCGCGGAGTTTCCAGGGCCGAGAATCGTGGAGTTTCCAGCTGTCGGGTTCATCACTGCCGTCGAGTTCACAGTCTCCAGGGTCGAGACTCGTAAGCCATTTCAAATCTCAAATCTGTTAACTGTTAACTGTTAAGTATTTAAAAATTAAAATGCAGATTTTTAATTTTTAATTTTTTTGGTATCGTATTAATAATTTTAAAGTTTAACTCAAAGACTGTAAACTATAAATTAAATGGCATCATAGAATACTTTAAAGTTTAAACTTGTGATATAATTTATAGTTTAAGTTTTATGTTTTCCTATCCATAATTTTTATGGTTTCCAAAGCTAAACCAACTAACATTCTGGCAATAAGAATCCAGAAAAACCTGGTAATTACAAAAAGTGAAAAAGCATTGTCGCTGCACTTTAAAGTATGCAATGCTGCACTTATGATATTAGCATTGTCGCTGCACTTAAAAGGTATGTACCGTTACATTAATTAATAATAATTTTAATTTTTAAAGTTTAAACTTTAAACTCAAAGCCTGTAAAAAGTTAAAATTAAAAACTTAAAAGTTAATTCAATTGTTAAACTATAAAATTATAAATTATTAAATTATTAAATTATTAAATGTTAAAAAATAAAATACAAAGGGCAACACCCAAATAACCACTTATAAATTTATAATGTTTGCCAAGGACTGAACAGACATAACAAAGGCCATAAGGGAACTGTGCAACCGACACAGTGAATGGAATACTAATGGGATTCTGTAATACTAATTAATTTGGAATACTAATTTTAACTTTTTACAGGCTTTGACTTCTGTTACAAATGGACAGAATCCCATTCTGTTAGTAGAACCTTGTAACAATGTAAAGTATAATGACAGATACCCACTGCCTATTCAATTGAATTTCCGGCAAATTATATAAAATTTAAAATTTAAAATAGTGACAATTTCAAAATTCATGCTAATTTTCAGTTGTCCATTGTCAATTTCAGGCATGTTCGGCTCAGTTCATTTGTGAGGGGTGTATCATAGTCAAAAATTAAAAAAAATGTCTTCAGGTAATCCACAATATCCACTGTGGAAGCATGTGGAGAAGAAAAAACCAGAAAAGTCTTCAGGTGGGACAGCGTTAATAAAATGCAAGCTTTGCAAGGCTGAGTGGAAAGGGACCTATACTAGAGTGAAAGCCCATTTCATGAATATTCCAAGGATGGGTGTTGAAGCTTGTACTGGAGATCCGGAGGATCCCTTAAGACTCCCTATTGTACAAAAGGAGCAACTTAGGGCTGAGGGTAAGGCAGGGAAGGAAATCTCAAGGCCTCCAGCACATTCTATTGGGGATGACACCGATGAGAATGAAATGCCATCGGATGATGAAGAAGTTCAGCTTGGTGATGAGCATGTGCCATCAAGGTCATCAAAAAGCACTAAACAGGGATACAAAAGACCAAAACTTGGTGGCCTTTATGACATGTTTGATGTCAAAGGCAGGGAGGGTGTTGATCTTGCCATAGCAAGATTTTTTCTTGCATGCGGGATTTCTTTCAATGCAGCTCGCTCACCATATTTTGAGCAAATGGTTCATGCAATTAATAATGGACCTATGGGGTATAAGCCACCTAGTTATGAGAAGCTCCGAACAGTGTTGGTGGACAAGGAGAAAAATCGTCTTGAGAAGGCAATGGCACCATTGAAGGGATCTTGGAGTGTAGATGGGTGCTCCATTATCATGGATGGTTGGACTGATTGTTGGAATCGTCCATTGATAAACATTATTATCTCTTCCATAGCTGGTCCATATTTTCTAAGGGCCATTGATTGTTCTGGTCAAGAAAAGAACGCTGTGTTCTTGAAAGAACAATTATGTGATGCTATTGCGGAGGTTGGACCAACCAATGTTGTTCAAGTTGTTACTGATGCAGCTCCAGTTTGCAAAGCCGCTGGGGTGATGGTTCAAAAGGAGTATAGGTTAGTGTCAACTTCCAACTTTCCAAGTCTGATTTTTAATTACAAGTATGTTTTTTTTTCTAATTTTTAGTACTTAAATCAGAATTTAGTAGGCATATCACTGCAAAATCTAAATTTGTTTATAATTTTTGATTTCTTGATGTACCATAGGCATATCTTTTGGACACCATGCGCAGTGCATGCTTTGAATAATGCATTGAAAGACATTGGGAAACTTGAATGGGTTCGGTTATTAATTGAGAATGGCCGTAAAATTCAAATGTTCATATGCAACCACCACCAATCACAAGCCATTTACCGCAAGCATGCCAAAATGGAGCTTCTTAAGCCGGCTGACACTAGATTTGCAAGTTACTACATTTTACTTAGGCGGCTTGTGGAGATGAAAGGGGCTTTAGCTGCCACAGTTATCAGTGATATGTGGGAGCAATGGAGACAATCTACCTCAGAGGCAGCTGTAGAGGTGAAGCGGTTGATATTGGATGATCGGTTTTGGGTTGATGTAAAATTTGTTGTGGAATTTGTAGAGCCAATATGTGATATGCTTCGCTATGCAGACACAGATGGTCCATGTTTAGGTGAGATCTATGAGAACATGGACTCTATGTGTGAGAGGATCGAATCCATCACAAACAAGAAAGATCCTACTTTATGGCCACAATTGCAATCATTTATACATGGGCGATGGAATAAATTGAACAGCCCACTTCATATGGCAGCCTATGCAGTTAATCCCAAATGGTATGATTCCACAACAGGAAGGAGGCCTCCTTCCCAAGATAGAGAGGTGGTTAAAGGGTTTATGAATGCAATTAAAAAAATATATGGTTCTACAGAAGATGCTTCTGAGATACGATCTCAATTTGCCCAATTTTCACGTGGGCGAGGTGTCTTTGGTTCACATGCTTCTTTGGCTGATAGGCGCAAGAAGAAGGATCCGATTGATTGGTGGTGGCTTCATGGTGTTGATGCTCCCGAGTTGCAGCAATTTGCCATACGATTACTTGGGCAGGTAGCTACTTCCACATCTTGTTTTTATATTAAATTTTAATTAATTTAATTTGGTAGCCTTTCCCTAACAATTTGATTGCACTTGCAGGTAGCTAGTTCCTCGTCTTGTGAGAGGAATTGGAGCACTTATGGTTTCATCCATTCCGTGAAGAGAAACAGGTTGGGGTCGAAGAAGGCAGAGAACCTAGTCTACATTCATAGCACACTTCGTCTCATATCTCGAAAAGACCCTGGGTACAAAGAGGGTCCTTTCAAGAGATGGGACCAATACACGGATGATGCCATATGTGTGGATGAGGAAATAGAACCGGATGGCCTTGTCGAGATACCTCCAGTTGCTATAGATGAGGAGCCTCCACTTGATAGTGATACTTACCTGGAGAGCTTGTTGACCGAGGACCTCTTTGATGCTGATGCAGATGACAGTGATGTTGCAGATGCTGCTGACCTAGCAGAGATGGCTTGAGGAAGCCAAATCAACTATGATGTTTACTTGCTTTATGTTTAGACTCTAGAGTCTAGACTTTTAAAGTTTTAAGTTTTAGTATTTGACTATTTTCATTTTGCTATTTTGTATTCCATGTTCGGAACTATGGCAAATGAGGCATGCCATTTGCCAAATTTTGGATGTAGTATGACAATGGTGAATGGATTCATGGAGTCATGGACATATATCATGCTATTGCCTATTATGCTAATGATTCATAATTTGAATTTCATAGCAATATCAATGACAAATTGACAATATCATATATGTTTCAGTTATATGTAATTTGAATTAATGTGCAAGCAACAATACCAATGTCAAATGTGAGTTACTGTGTTGAAAACTTATTAACTTAATAATAAAATTAATTATTAATTATAATTTATAAATTTATAAAATTATATAAATAATTAAATATATATAATATATATGTCTACAGTACCTCGACGTACCCAAGTACCCTATTTCAAAAAGTGGCGTACCCGTACCCGTACCCGTACCCGTACCCGTACCAGTACCCGAGTACCCTGGCAACTTAGGTTTTTATATTGTACCACTTTATTTTTATAGTACCTTTACCTATTTTGACTTGACCCTAATACCCACCTAAGTCAATTTACTTTTAATTAATTAATTAGTTAATTATGTGACTTTATTTCACCTAAGTCACTTGACTTTATTTTTTTATTAATTAATTATTAATATTAATTATGTGAGACTTTATTGTTTGGTACCTAATTCCACCTAAATCAGTCTACTTTATTTTTAATTTTATTTATGACCATTAATATTTTTATTTTTTATTTTTACTTTTTATTTATTTATTATTTTTTCTTATCTTTTATTATTTTTATCTTTTATCTTTTATTTTATTTCCTTACTTTTCTTTTATTTATTTTGAGATCCTAAATTTATGGATCTCACCTTCTATAAATAAGTCATTTTCTTTTTATTTTTACTCTCTCTCACACACTTCTTTTCAGCTCAGTTTTTTTTTTATAGCTAGGGTTACTGTTGTTTTATATTCTCTGCTGCTGCTGTACGGATTTGTTTTCTCTTTCTTCTGGGTTGCCGTGACCCTGTCTGCTGTTGGGTTGCCCTCCTTTCTGGGTTGTGACTCCTATCTGCTGTTGGGCTGTTCCCTTGCTGCTGCCGTGACCCTGTGTGTTGTTGGGACAGCCATTACTCTGTCTACTGCAGGATATATCCCTTTAGGGCTGCTGTGTGTTGGGCATCTCTCTTAGGGCTGCCTTAAACCCAGTTTTGTGCTGGGTATTTTTCATGTGGATGCCATGAGACTTGTTGTGTTGTAGACTTCTCCTTTGGGCATGCTGTGAGTTTGTACAACCCAGATCTGTGTATTAAACTGTGTTATGTGGGGGTGACAGTTTGTTAATCTGAGACTTGCATTTGCTGAGATCTGAACTTGGCTTTATGTGCTGAGTCTTGCACTTGCCCAGATCTGAGCCTCTTATTATGCTGAGTCTGACTTATGATCAGACCTATTGTTTTGTGATTCTTTGGGTAAATTTCTTTATGGTGAAGTTCTGTTCTTGTCTGTCTCTGTATTTCTGACTGTCCTTGACTTTCTGGTTTCACCTCAGCCTAGTCATCTCTCTCTGGTTTGTACTTACCCTTAATTGGGTTTTCTAGTTCCTAGTGATTGACTGGCCTCTACGAGGCACAGTCCTTTATCTGAAAGTAATAATTCTGAGTACAACACGGGAAGGGCTTTACACCCAGGTAAGTATCTTCAACTAAATCTCTGTTATCAATTGTTATTTTGCATTACATGTTACTGAAGATTAATTCAGCACAGTGACCTAACTGGTAGTGTTAAAATCATTTTAACACGATGACCTACCTGAGAGTGCAGAGGATGTGAAGTTGAAAGAAATGAAAATTATGTTAGATCAGGGTTTACTACTGCACTATCTGTAAATGCTTATCAAATGTATCTGATCTGCATTAAAATATGTTGAATTGTAGTTCTTCTGCATAAATCCCTAACTTGTTGAAAAATTTCACACAAAGAAGTACTCAGATCAGTTCTAGAACAAACTGGTTGATCGTTATAAAAAGTAGATCAGATCCCAAGGCTCACGACCTCCACCAATTTAGACATTCAAGCCTCACGGCCTCCACCAATTTAGACTTTCAGGCCTCACGGCCTCCACACAAGATACAACCAGCAGTCTGAGAATAAACTCAAAACCTTATGGCCTCCACCAACAGTTGGATCTAGAGCTTAAGGTCGAGTCTTAGGGTCACGGACTTAAGGTCTAGCAGAAGTAAAGGAGATCCGAGCTCAAAAACAATAGATCGAACCAACAACTGGCAGATCAGGTCCTCACAGAAACAGATCGGGACACTATTAAATCAAGCTTGATAACAGCAGATTGGACTTCCACAAAATCCCAGGTGAGCAAAAGCAGAAGTTAACAAGTTCACAACTGTCATGGCCTCCTTCAGTCAGGTTACCAGTCAACATAGAACAAACCCTGACCTCACAGAAACAGATCGGGACACTATTAAATCAAGCTTGATAACAGCAGATTGGACTTCCACAAAATCCCAGGTGAGCAAAAGCAGAAGTTAACAAGTTCACAACTGTCATGGCCTCCTTCAGTCAGGTTACCAGTCAACATAGAACAAACAAACCCTGAATGCTTACTAACATCAAAAATTAAATCTTGAACTTGATCAGCATCCCAAGGCTCACGGCCTCCACACAAGATACAACTAGCAGACTGAGAATAAACTCAAAACCTTACGGGCTCCACCAACAGTTGGATCTAGAGCATAAGACTGAGTCTTAGGGTCACGGACTTAAGGTCTAGCGGAAGTAAAGGAGATCCGAGCTCAAAAACAATAGATTGAACCAACAACTAGCAGATCGGGTCCTCACAGAAACAGATCGGGTCTATACACAGGTAGATCAAGCTTGATAATAGCAGATCGGACTTCCACAAAATCCCAGGTGAGCAAAAGCAGAAGTTAACAAGTTCACAACTGTCACGGCCTCCTTCAGTCAGGTTACCAGTCAGCATAGAACAAACCCTGAATGCTTACTAACATCAAAAATTAAATCCTGAACTTGATCAGCAGGTGGGCGGCAATCAAACTCAGAAGAAAACAACTGAGATAACTTTGACGTCAAGCAGAGGAAGGAGCAGACCTTGAGATAAAGATAGATGGATGATAATGAGAGAGAGGTCTCAAATAAATAGAACCGTGATGGCTTGTAGAAGCATCATGATTAAATCTTAGGGTTCCATAGATTTATGAGGGTAACATAAAAAATAAAAAGTGACTTGAGTAGGTACCAATGTTTATGGTCAAAAATAAAATAAAAATATAATTATGTCTTATGTAGTTGCCAACTAATAAAGGTTTAAGACATAAGAATAGAAATGCCATGAAATGTAAATAGGGTCATGTACACGGACCAATCAATATGACCCATCATAACATAAGTGTGGGTACATGACCCATCACCCTTAGGACCATGGGTAAGCCACAAAGTGGTCAAATAACCATAGTACCCATAGGACCCAAAACATCAAGGTATGATTCAAGAAGCAAATCAAAGTGGGTAGAAGACCCCACTAACCACAAGTCAAAGACAAAGGTACCACAAGATCAATAAACAACACGGTGTAAGGACCAAAAGTAAATCAACCAAGGTGGGGAAGGTACAACCGGTCATCTCTCTCTCAAATGTACAGATGTTCCATATAACCTGAAAGTTCATCATCACTGTATAAGGAAAGGTTCACACTGGATGATGTGATCATGTGGTCCTCTAGAGTCTAGACTGCTCTTGAGGGGTGGCTAGTCCCTTGAGAAAACCATCTAACTCAACCATCTCGAAGACCTAGGAGAAGAGGACATCACACATCATCATCTTGGTAACTGACCAAGAACCTCCATCCTCAAGGAATGGCTCTCAGCCCTAGGCTGAGCTTTCAGTCCTAGACTGAAACCACCTGTAGGGCCTACTTGGTCCTTGTGACCAAGAATCTGCCTGGTCCTAGACCGGGATGTCTTTGTCTCAACCTGCAAGATTTGCATGGTCCTTGTGACCAAGAAACTATCTGGTCCCAAACCAGAATACCCTAGAGACAAATAGGGGCCGTAGCCACATGCTAGGGACTTTGCCATGGCATCAAACCTGCTTGGTCCCTGACCAAGAATCCCAGGAGACGACTGGGGGCCCTATGGTACCTTCTAGGGTCTTACTCTCTACTTTGCCTGGTTAACTTGACCAGGAACCCTAGTCAACTGACTAGGGTACCATCCTCTCTGAGAATGGGTCTCGCAGCTGCACTAATTTTAACAGAAAATAGCCTTTTAAGACATAATCGCATTGATGAGATCTGACTACTGTTTAGTATCATGGTCAGGACACATGTACCAAAAATAATGCTCATGTTTGCCTACAAATTGTATATTAGGAAGATAGCCAGCTCCAGTATGCTTGTTTTTGCCTGGTTGTCATTTGCTTTTCTTGGTCTAGAGGAGGAGATTTATTCCCCTCTAGAAAAGATTTCCAGTTTTCTCATACAAGACCATGCTTTTGGTGCATGAGCCAGATCTTTGACTGGATTTCTATTCTTTCATTATGGCATATGAGCAATGGGCCATTCTTACAATCAGGAGTAAAATAAAATGCTATTTCAATATTACTATTGAAAATAATCTCAACTTGTATAGTTCGTAGAGGCCTACCTAAATGAATGCAATGATAGTGTTTGTACAAATTCAGATCATATTTTCCAAGCTCTCTGGTCCAGGACAAAACCAATTAGATATGTGACACAGAAAGTGAATAGTTTGTGTTTGCTACATATGAGGCATCTGGAATCCAACACACCTCTCTCATTCAAGTAATTTTAGTTGGCAATCCATAGTGGAGAAGAGACCATGGAAAAAAGCCATTTTTTTGAGTTTTACATGCTGCTCAAGCTTTTTGTCGGTCGAATTCCTCTTCCAGGTTCAGTCAGTTTTCCTTTTCTTTTCTAAGGTTAAGATACTGGTTGAAACACTTCCTTAAATGGGACAATTATGTGCATTTAACATTATGGGTGCTTCATGGTATGCACCTAGCCTCATGTCAATTTTCACCCCTTTAAGAGAACAGGACATTGGATGTAGATCTGCCTATACCATCTCTAGGCTACTGGTGAAAGTGGGCAGACACCAACCCCATGGTGGGCACTAAAAGGCATGCCACAAAACCAGAAACATGGCAATGATTGGGATCTATGTTCAAGGACATATTGTATTGAAGCTCTCTGACAAAATTCTACCTAGCATCTTTATTACCCTAGCCAATGGTAGGATGATGATTATTTTTTAGGGGGAGTATTCCGACCATCATCTTGGTGACCCCACCTCGTATTTTTTGGCTTTCGTCTCTCCTATGAGAAGCAAAACTTGAGATTTTTGGTTATTATTTTCTCATATGTGATGTTGCAAAGATCCATGTTTGTGGTGTCGCACTGCCCTAACTCTCCCCGTTTCTTTGTGTGGAAGTTCATTGCTTATTAGGCTCCTCATTGATTGTGGATAGCACATTGTCTCATTTGCCAGTAAATGCTCTTGAGATATGTCAAGACTCAATACTATAGTAACTCTGCTTGATTTTGTACTTGCAAAGCACAATTGTCAACAATATGATAGTAGTTGGAGATGTAATACTGATGTGAGATTTCCATTTATGTACAACATGATTTCCCTCCTTCCCAAAAAAGATGTCAATCCCGAGCTCTTGACACCTAGCGGTAAAAGTTTGTAAAATCATGGTTGGAATTCACATAACAGAATTGAACTAAATTCTAGGTGGCTATATGTTTAGGAAAGTAAGAAATCCCACTTCCAAATTTCCAATATGCACCAGCTTTTGGACACATCAGCATATATATGAAAGTAATAAAAAAATGCAGTGTTTTCCTATTTTGGTCTTGTTATTATTAGTATGACATGGAGCATTGTTGCAAATATCGTGTCAATGAATATATGGCTGATTGTTTGGAAATAAACTTATTGGAAAAATTAGAGAAAATATTGGGAAACTTAAAAAAATATAAAATAATTCATTTTTTTTTTCAATTTTTTGAACATATAAAACAACCTCCTCCCTCTAGCCCTTTTATGGAGAACCGTAACAGTAAGTAACCCCTTTGTTCTCAAACCTTGCTTTCCCTCTTCAAAGTGAGCGAAAAATCCCCAGAAAACCAAAATCTTGACTGGGCCGATATTTTCCATTTTCTCCTGATATATTGTGATATTTTCAAATTATTGTGATATATTCAAAATTTGAAAATGTTGCAATTTTTTATTGCAATATTATCTCTGGCCTAGAAAACCTATGATACATCACAATGTTTGCAATATTTTTGCAATACTTGCTCCACTGATATGGAGTAATATTAATTACTTCGAAAACATTTGACACCTAGTGCTTCGATCAATCACATTGGTGGAGCTTGAAGTCCAAATAATGTTCTTGTACTGAGAGGAGCGAGGTACTCTACAGCCCAGTATGGGGGAGATGTCAGTAATAACGCTACATTATTAAAAATAAAAAGTAATTAAAAAAATAATGTCGTCTCATAAAATAAAAAATTAATATCGAATGAAAAGTAGTTAAAAAATCCTATGTTGGCTCATAAAATAAAAAAAAATTAAAACCAGCATAAATCCATCTTAAACCCGGATCTTTCAAGCACCGAGAGGGATCAAATTTTTTGACGTGTAAATTTTTTCCGGATGTGTAAAAAAATTAAGATAAAAGAAAATTACACCTCAAGAAATTGGATCCCTCTCGGTGCTTGATAGAACTGGATTTAAGATGGATCTATGCTGGTTTAGTTGTGATCAAACAAATTTGAATGACTCAAATCATGAGTCTGTGCCTTATTGCGATCCTTGAGAATCTTTGCTACCCAATTGGTGTCCAACCCTAAAAACCAGCTGCCATACATTTTCCTCATTCACACACGCATCAAACCATCCAGTTGCAAAAATCTTTGTTACCCAATTGGTGTCCAACCCTAAAAACCAGCTGCCATACAGTTTCCTCATTCACACACGCATCAAACCCTCCAGTTGCAAAAATCTTTGTTACCCAATTGGTGTCCAACCCTAAAAACCAGCTGCCATACATTTTCCTCATTCACACACGCATCAAAGTCAAACCCTCCAATTAGGATACTGACTTGGAGTGTGGGACCCTTCCTATTATATACTCAGAAAATTAACTTTTAGGATAGACTGTGCCTCTCAGAGGCAAGTCAACCAATAGGAACAATCTGACCCGTATAGGGTTTGCACAAACCTGAGAGAGAGAGATGATAGGCTGTAGTAATGGTCATCAACAGTAAAAAAACGCAGTGGCAGCCACAAGCACAATAGATCAGACTCCAACAAGGTCTTAGCATTATAGATTTAGCCACAGATGAGTCTCAGCATATAGATCAGACCCTAGCAGGGTCTCAGCTCTATAGATCTAACCACAAATGAGTCTCAGCAAATGTGTTTGACCACGAGCAAAGTGTCAACATAGAGATCTGATCAAAGGCAAGGCTCAACATATATAAACAAGGCCTGAACACATAGATCAGACGTTAATAAGGCCTTAGCACAATAGGTCTGTTCAACAGAGCTCACTGCCTTCACAGATATGCACCCAGCAGAGTAAACCAGACACACAGACTTCACGGCCACCACAAATATGCACCCAGCAGGCTATGGCCTTATCCATCAGGGTTTAGAATGACTCCAATAGGTCGCAGTAAGGCAGATTGAACCTCAACAAGGTCTCAACAAGCAGATCAGACCTCAACAAGGCTTCACTAAGCAGATAGTTAGCAGATTGGACCCCAACAAGGGTTTCAACAGGTAGATCGGACATCAACAAGCTCACTGCCAGGCAGATTTAACCTCAACAGACTCACGGATCAACTTTCTAGAGCAGGCAGCCTCCAGATCAGTCCTTAGGACAGTTAACAAGAGAAGTTAGGGCATGCGGCCTTCACAAAAACAGAACAACAGACTTGCGTAGGGTTACGACGTTGTACAAACAAGCTCATGGGGTAGCAAGACAACTCTCAAAGTGGCCACAACTCAGTCAAATTCAGCAGCAAATTTTTTTTATCAAACCCTAGCAGCATAAATCCTTGACGTCAACCTACAGCAACCTCTTGCAGATCAGATCTGAAGAATGTGTGATAATGATGGACTCCAAACAGGTGGATGGCCAAGACAAACAATTTAGCAGGTAGCAGTCCTTAAACCCTTGACGTCAAGCAGCAGAAAATCAGAGCTGAGATATAAGATAGTAAGATGATGTCAAATGAGAAATTATACTCCAATATATAGAATCTTAAAACTTCTAGAAGAGTCATTCTTTTTAATTCTTTAATGAGTTAGGGTTCCATTATATAAGATGGGTACCAACACCAAACAAAAAAATAAGTCATAACTTATAAGAATATAAAATATAAATAAGATGTCTTTTAGGTGGGTACAAGGGTCAAGATACCACACATATAAATTAATATCATAAAGTTCTAAGGTCATGGTTAAGGGTACAAGGACCAACAAGTGGTACAAGTCAAAACCATAATACAAGAAAGGGTATATGACCCACAACCCCTATGACCAAAAGGTGTACCACTAAGGTGGGAAAACAACCCTATTACGCATAAGACCAAAACATCAAGGTGGTAAGAGTCCAGACAACTCAAAGTGGGTAGATAACCCTTCTAACCATAAGTCAAGGTGGTGAACAAGACAAGGTGCTAAACCTTCAAACCACAAGACCAAGAACAATACAGGTGGGAGGACCAAGGGTGAACAACCAAGGTGGGGTTACAACCAATCATCTCTGTCTCAAATGTACAAGTGTTTCATACACTACCTAAAAGTTCATCATCACTGTATAAGGAAGGTCCACACTGGATGATGTGATCATGTGGTCCTCCAGACTACTCTATAGGTCAAATGCTAATGACTCCATCAAGGGGTGCTAATGACTCCATCAAGGGGTGGCCAGTCCCTTGAGAAGACCATCTAGCTCAACCATGTTGAAGACCTAGGAGAAGAGGACATCACACATCATCATCTTGGTTAATTGACCAAGATCCTCCATTCTTAAAGAATGGATCTCAGCCCTAGGCTAAGCTTCAGTTCCAGATTGAATCGTGTTGATCAACCCCCTGGTCTTTGACCATGTCCTCCATTCTCCCAGAGAATGGTTCTTAGCCCCAGGCTGAGCTTTCAGTCCCAGACTGAATGTTGATCAACCACCTGCAGGACTTACTTGGTCCTCGTGACCAAGAGTCTGCATGGTCCAAACCAAGATGTCTCTGTCTCAACTTGCAGGATCTGCTTGGTCCTCGTGACCAAGAAACTGTCTGGTCCTAGACTAGAATATCCTAGAGACAAATAGGGGCCTAGCCACATGCTAGGGACTTTTCCATGGCATCAACCTACTTGGTCCCTGACCAAGAACCCCATGAGACAGCTGGGGGCCCTAGGGTACATTCTAAGGACTTACTCTTTACTTTGCCTGGTTAACTGACCAGGAACCCTAGTTAACTGACTAGGGTACTATCCTCTTTGAGAATGGGTCTCGTAGCTGCACTAACTTTAACACCTAACCTAGTAGGGACATTGAGGAAGGAATGAAATAGAGGCAGTTAGCCCAAAGGATTGACGTCGAGACCTTTTACATAAAGCTCAAAGCACTCAACCACTTAAGCTAGCCCATTGGACTAGGTACAATAATACAATTAGGTTATGGTGAAGATAGTTATCTTCTTGTTAAATCATTGCTTTTCTGTCTAGTCTATTTCAGAACACAAATAACTTCCAAAACCACATTTCTTATTCTTTTGGCATTCCATATATGCCTAGATTTCATAAACTCGAGTGGTCGTGGGATAATTTAAACTTTTCTATATTAGTGTTCCCAAAATGTAGCTAACCTCGATGAAGAAATCTTATTAACCAAGTCCACAACAGGGGTACAAATTGGTGGTTCACTAATTCTCTCTTTGAAAGAGCTTGAAGCTCCTCCGTAGCTGTGGTACAAGTTAGTGGAATTAAGCTAATTCACTATTTGATAGGCCTTGGAGCTCTTGATAAGCAAACTCAATTTCGATTTTTAGCAGGAAGTGTAGGCTTATCCACACAAATGCCAGGATAATGCTTATCTAAATCTACCATGTGCAAGTTAGTGTTTCATAATTTCCAAGGTAAATTTGGTGTTGGTCAGCTTCTCTCTGTTTACATCGAGGATAGCGAGGTTCTCTACAACCTAGTATGGGGGAGATGTCGTCACGAACATAAAGTATGTAACAACAAAAAAAATAGATAAATATATTGTGGATAAAATTAGATAAATATATTTCGGAGTATATGTTGACAGAATATTTAATTTTACACAAAAGCAAAAAAAATTAAAACCAACATATATCCATCTTAAACCTTCATCCTAAGTCATCAGACATGTCCAAGACTCCAAATGCCCTCTCGTGTCCCGTGGGGTTGTATCGGACACGAACACGGCCTCAACATGTGGTAGACACATGTTTTTTTGTGTCCCGATTCCAGGACACGAAAAAACACGTGCCCGACACGTTTTTTTTCGTGTCTCGATTCCAGGATACAAAAAAACATGTGTCCGACACGTGTTGAAGTCGTGTCCTGATTCTAGGACACAAAAACCCGGAAAAAGACGTCAGCGGATTTTTTAAAAGCGATTTTTTCTTTCATTTGTGCATTTGCAAGTTGAAGGGAGAGGTTAGAGTGAGTTCTTTTGCAGGTGAAAGAAGATTTGAAGCATTTGCAAAGGTTTCCAAGTGCATTTGAGGGAAGATTTCATTGAGAGGATTCAAGCTCACCATCAAGGAAGATGAAGAATGTCTCAATCAACTAGGGTAGCAACTAAAGGGAAAAGGAAAGGGAGAAATTCCCCATCTAATGCCTCTCTTCCTCTTCCTCCTCCAAGCATATCCTCTTCTACTCTTGCTAGTGCTCCAACTGCTTCTAGTGAATCTCATACTCGATTTAACCCTGTTTTAGCAAGACAACAAGCCTAAGAGAGTAAATACCCTTTGTGGAAGTATGTGACAAGGAAAGAAGGGCTTGGAGCAAAGCTTGGTGGGGGAGGCAATGTGAGTTGGAGTTGCAATTTCTGCAAGCATGAGTTCAAGAGCACATATTTCCGGGTTAGCCCTTCCTTGTGGGATTTCTTCATGTAAAGCAGTGAGTAACACCCAAAGGAGGGAGATGGAAAGAGAGGATTGTGTTGGGTTAGGGAATGTGGCAACAACAAGCAAGACACAACAGAACGAGGATCCTCTTTCATTCTTGAGGAGACCCTCTAGCACTAGGCCTCCACCTAGTAGATATGGGAGTGAGGTTGATATTTATCCAACAAGAAAGAGGCCAACTACAAGTGGTCCAATGGATAGGATTTTCCAACAAGAGGTGCGAGAAGAGGTGGACCTTACCATTGCATTCTTTTTCTACCTCAACTTCATTTCATTCAATGTTGCACGGTCACCATTGTTCATTGAGATGTGTCGAAGTCTAATTGAACGAGCTCCAACTGGTTATGTGCCTCCTGATTCAGAGAAGCTTACAACCACATTGTTGGTTAAGGCAAAGAAGGAGGTGGATAAAATTATTGAGCCAATTAGATCAAAATGGCCCATAGTCTGTGTCAGTATTGTTTTTGATAGATGGACGGATGCAACACGCCATCCACTCATCAATTTCATGGTGTCTTCCCCAAATTTATCGGTGTTCTTGAAATCGGTGGATGCTCTTGGGAAATACAAGGATGCTCAGTATATGGGTGAGTTGTTCATCAAAGTCATTGAAGACGTAGGTGTTGATTCTTGTGTACAAATCATCATGGACAATGCACCTGTTTGCAAGGCTTCTGGCATGATTGTGGAAGCTAAATATCCACAAGTATTTTCATTTTGGACACCTTGTATTGCTAATTTGCTTATTCTTTGAATTTAACAAAAGATTCATCTAAGCCCTAGGGGAAAGGTCAATTTATAGATTTTCAAAATTTCATTTGAGTTGTTAGTTGTAGACTTGTAGTCTTGTAGAGTCTAGAGACTAGACTCATTTATACTTTCTTTTATTGATCTTACATGTATTTTGGGCACCTTGCATTGTCCATTCTTTGAATTTAGCACTGAAATCTATTGCTTCAGATGTGACATGGATTGGCCAACTTATTGAGGATGCACGCCATATATGTCATCGGGGATACGGATCCTCTTTTCGGATTCAATTCCTGTCACTAGGGATTCGGTTCTGTTTTAAAGATTCGTTTCCATGATTTAATGAAACGGTTCCTAATGGAGGAATCGATTCCTAAAGAGACAACACATGCCTTCATTGCAGAGTAGGCCACGTGCATTCGCCTAGCGAAAATAAGAGGAGCAATGGTATCATGAGAAGCTGCATTAGAACCCGTGAATTGGTATGTGAAGCTCCATTCAAGAGTGCACTTTGAACATAAGAAAGAGTCGGCCAATGTCGATCCAATGCATTCCAAGCAGTGTGTGGACCATCACGATCTCATCTTCCCAAAAACTAGCAAATTACATGACATTATTTTACTCTGTCGAGGTTAAGTTCATACGCTATCTTTGACATTTGATTAAATTTTATGCAAATGTTTCGAAGAAGTCATATTTTAGGTGGCTTACAAAGGAATGCATAAAGCATAGTCAAAGGTTCTACATATAAAAACAATATATGCACAGGTTTTAAAGAAATCACTTTTGAGGTGAAATATGCACAGGTTTTAAGGAAATCACTTTTGGTGTGGTATATCAAGTAATGCATAAAGTATATTCAATGTTTCAAAACTATTCATTTAGATATTTAGAAAGGCTTTTGAATGGATCATTGCTTTATGACATGGACAAGAAAGTGGGAGTTATATGAATAAGAAAAAGGGAGTTATAAGAGTGAAGGAGATCGGAAGTGTTTTAAAGGAGCTTGGAGATTAGATTTTTTCAAACATTTAAAAGTTTGAAAGCAGAAAGATTGAGAAAATTAATAAAAGTGAAATTACTTTTTGGTTGTGGTCTTGGTCTGTGGCGAAATTGAATAGGGAGATCAAAGGAATAGTGTGCACTGGTGGATGATTATTGATGCTGCTCTTTTTTCGTATCTAGTTTTGACACAATTGCAATTTATCATTTGACCATACACAAGTAAGTTGATATGATTTTAAATTTGTGATATTTTATAAAATTGTAGATTTATAATTTTAGTTTTTAAATATATATTAAATTATTATTATTATTTTATTATATATATTATAAAAAATTAGGGTTAGGGTTCCGAATCCCCGAATCCTAATTTTGGATGACTGCCGAATCCCGTATCCGATTCTTCAGCCGAATCCAATCGCACCCACGGTTCGTGTAACCTTGCTTGAGGGTCATCTCTCAAGTTACTTCATCCTCTTGTTGTGAGAGGAATTGGAGCACATATGGGAACTTGTACAGTTTGAAGAAGAGCATGCTTGAGTAGTCCAGGGCAGAGATGATGGTGTATGTGCACTCCAACCTTCGTCTTATTTACAGGAAAAGGGAGGAGTGGGTGAAGGGAAAGATAAAGTTGTGAGATGTCTTTCCTGATAATATGGGTTTGGACAACAGTGTTGAGTTGGCATTAGCCAACATGGATCTTAATGATCCAATGCTAGAGCTGGTCACTTTTGATGATGGTGATCTTATGGAGGGGTCATCCTCCACACTAGCATGTGCATATCGTCAGATGGGCAGAGAGGAGGAGGAGGAGGAGGAAGATGAGGGTCAATGGCAATGATGAGTTTGTTGATTCAGGCATGGAGGAGGACTATTGACAGATGATATTCTTCCATCTTGATCTCATCATTGATCTACCCCTTTTTGCATTTACTATTTAGTATTTACTACTGCTAGTTGCCAATGGCATTCCGACATCTATGTAATACATTTTGATTTTGATGACTTAATGAGAAATATGGTTTCAACATCTTTGTCTTTCATTGTGATTTGTTAATGACAAAATGTGTATTGTGTATTCATTATAAATTCTAATTAGTAATTTCTATTGAATATTTGTAAATGTTCTAGTTTCTAAATTTTTTTGGCTCTATATGTCTATATTTTTTTGGCTTTGATTCCGGGGGTCACCGTGTCCGTGTCGAACACTCGTATATTTGTGCCCTCCGTGTCACGTGTCCTCGTGTTAGGTGACTTAGCTTGCATCTATCAAGTACCTAGAGGGATCAAATTTCTCGGGGTGTAAATTTTTTATATTAAATGTTTTACAAATCAACAAAAAAATTTACACCTCAAGAAATTTGATCCCCTCGGTTCTTAATAGATCCGGGTTTAAGATTTATCTATGCTGGTTATAAAAATATATATATATATATATAATTATTAAATTGAATATTTATATTAACCATAGTTTAGTATGGCTATTAAATTCCTAGGATTTTATCTTAAGTGAATTAAAAATAAATGATTTAATTATAAATGGCTGAAAAATAAAAATTGATAATTTTAAAAGGTTATATATAAGGATTAGCTCCTTCAAATATGACAAGTGATTTTAAAAGTTTAAACTATTTTAAGGGTGTTTTTTATTTTTTTTTAAAGTATGGGAAAAATGGAGGATTTAATTTTAATCACAACATTAAGTTGAAAAAATGAATAAGAAAAATAATAAAGAGATAATTGAATAAGGAAAATAATAAAGAGATAATTGGGAGTGGTGATTTGTCTATGTAATAGTCTCTATTGAATTCCATTAAGAATTTCTTAATATTATTCAATTGGTTTGTTGCACTGATGGTAGCGAGGTTGTTTACAAATCCCGTAGGGGAAATGTTGTCATGAACATAATGTATGTGAGAACAAAAAAAATTAGATAAATATATATTGGAGAATATGTTGGATGAATTTTAAATTTTACACCTAAGTAGCATGTACCTGTACCTGGGGGTAGGGTACACGTACCCATATCGGATACCTGTACCCGGGGGTAGGGCACATGTACCCATATCGGATACCCGTACCCACGTACCTTGTCGTATCCGAAACTTGGTCGAAGTACTCGAGACGTTTGTCATGGATTCAGGGGATGTTGATTGTAGAGTGGATGGGGTACCCCTATTTTGGGGATGCCTAGGGATGCCCAGGGACCAATTTTGTATGGGGTACTCCTGTCTTGGGACACCTGGGGACACCTAGGAAACAGTTTGGTACAAGCCCAACTAGTTTTATACAAGTGACATTAAAGTCAGTAATATTAAATGGTAATATTAAAAGTGATATTCTTCTTATCTTTCATTTTCTATCCTTTTACTTAAATTTTTAACTTTACCAGTAATTGTTTCAGAATGTTTGAGAGTGGTTCCAATCTGATTGGACTTCATATGCAAAAAGTAGAGTTTTAGATCCCATTCAAAATTCAACAGATGTAACAGTTTTCAGGATTTCAGGATTGCAACGTTTCCACTGGATTCTATCATGTATGAGGGTATGGGATTGGCATTTAATCAAGCACATCAACCTCTCTATGTACCTTGATGTTGGTGGTGCTTATTGTTGAACTCTTTTGTCATGACCTTAACAAAAATGTACCTTTCACTCAAGAAAAACCACTTATTAAGCATGGGAATCTTTTTCTACGGTGTTCACTGTTGACTAATGTCCTTGGAGGACCAACTTCGAGATTCAAAGTAGAGGCAAGGGCTAGAGCCTAGAGGAGGGGGTACAGGGTGCTATTAATGAATAGGATCCCAATATAGCCAAGGATTTTTATATGTAATTAGTTTTTTCGACTCTATAGGCCATTTAGCCTCTTTGTTTATGTATTTTGGGTCCGATATGGATTGCATGTGATGTTTTTTAGTTATATGCACCCTTGCTATATACATGAGAAACATTACATATTTCTGTATAATGGTTTGGATTCATATGGATGCACATGAATATATATGTACAATGAAAATGATTTAAATTTCATATGTATTATAATATATATATATATATATATATATACAGCCTAAGTGGGCGTAATGGTTAAGAACATCTGTTCCCTCCTAGGAGTTCATAGGTTCAAATCCGGAGGGTGGGTAGGGTATGTACACCTTTGTAGACTTTAGCAGTTAAATCGCTGCACAGAGGGGGTCCCTTGTCCCACAAACAGGGGGGTCTCATACACCAAATTGGTGTCTTGCTTGGCAGTGACCTTAAAAATAGATTATTATTATTATTCTAGTACCCTGACGTACCCAAGTCCCCTGTTCCAAAAAGTGGTGTCCCCGTCCCCATACCTGTTCCTGGACCCAAGTTTCATGTCAACCTAGTTTTACACAAAAGCTAAAAAAATTAAAACCAGCATAGATCCATCATGACCCAAGTTTCATGGCAACCTAGTTTTACACAAAAGCTAAAAAAATTAAAACCAGCATAGATCCATCTTAAACCTGCATCTATCAAGCACCAGGGATCAAATTTCTTGTTGTATAAATTTTTCATCTTAAATGTTTTACACGTCAACGAAAAAATTTACACTTCAAAATTTTTTATCCTCCTTGGTGCAAATTTTTTTATCCTCCTTGGTGCTTGATAGATTCGGGTTTAAAATGGATCTATCATGGTTGACAGAGGGCCAAGTTACCATTTGACACCCTCACTGTTTGTACCAGAATAACTGTTCTGACAATTGGAAGGCAAATTCTCAAGATGACTTTGCAGGATGCATATCCACTGCAAAATTTTGTATGCGGATTCTTGTTTGTAATTTTCAATGATATATTACTTAATTTTCTCTCTCTAATCATAGATTTCAAGCCTACAGTAGTTATAATATTTTTCTTTTTGCAGAAACTGCACGCAGACGCCGTCATACTCGAAAGAAAAGACAGAGATATCTCTGGACTTCATTTGCTGTGGCAGCTACCATTGGTACCCTAGCTATAGTCCAGTCTTATGTTACAGGCCCAGGAAGGAGTTCTATGACCTCATTGGGCACTAAGACTGACAGTCAAAGAATTGCATCTTATGATCTCATTGAGCACTCAGACTGAGCCAGACAATTGCATCTTATGACTTCATTGTGCGCTCAGACTGACAACCAGATAATTGCATATGACAGCTTGAAAATATAATTGCCTTCATATAAGAATAGTATCCATTTTGAAAACTCTCATTATAGTGTCAACATTAATCTGGAAGCCATTAGTAATCTTCTGGACATGAGCAAGAAAAATATTGCATCTGTAGTACTGTGGAATTACCACAGCAAAGAAGATACTTCAGAGGTATGGGTTGGAGTAAACCAAAAATATATAAAGAACTTACAGCGTGGTACATGAGGTCAACGAAGTACAAGATGGAATTTTGCAGAAGCTAACAATTCAAGGTCATCAAGATCGTCATCATTGCAGATGAAAGATTAAGTAGAATATATTAAATGAGGTAGAGCAAAAGCAGACATTACAGCAAGCCTTTTTGCACCGTTATATCATCTAAAAGGTGGTGTTCTTCATCACTGACATAATTTTTTTTTTCTTTTTTTGTTTCTGGCAAATATGGTGTCTTGAGTAAAGCATGAATAATATGCCATTGCAAAAAAAAGGACAATATTGTTCAAGTTCAAAAAATTTATTTAGTTTGTGCTCCAGCACAAGAGGCTTTAATTTTTGATGGTTGAGTGTGCTAGTGCTACGGAAAAATTCAGATTACTGGTCAAATTGGTAAATTTTCATTGTAGATCTACAATGTATGCTCCCTCACAAGTTTGATATCTGTGATGATTGATAGGAACTTTCAAGTAAAGGGGGCTGTAAATGAACTAATGTAACCATTTGAAAAATTGAGTTTGGTAACAACTGGCATCCATCATCTGTTCATGTTCTCCTGCCATATGGGGCCATCGCTGATATGTCAAGCTTATTCTAGAGTATGGAAATATTTGTTTAGATGCATTGACAGTTTTTCGTGTATTAGTTTTTGAAACTCCGTTTTTAGTCTTAAGTTGATGAAGCTCGCATTATGTAGCTTTCAGTAACTGGAATTTCTGTTAGTGTTCAACCTTTGTTCTTGAAGTTGTGCGTTCATCATTTTCATGGCTGTTTTAGAGTAAAAACAGGATTTTTCCTAAAATGTTATGTGAATACATGTGCCATGAGAGATTTGTTGGTTGCAATGAGTATTATCTTGAGGCACATCCCAGAACGATCATAATCATCAACGATATGTGTGTTATATTCTAATTATGTTAAGATTTAGATTTAAGTGATTGAAATATATGAGCGATAACAGAGGCAGCATTTTATGACAGTAAGTTGGACGCATAAATTTTATCAATTTGTTTTGGTAATTGTTCAGTGGCACTAAGTTGATTCTAGCAAGTGCATGAGTCGGTGTGCTGATATGTAATGTGGATTTTTAGCAACCCAATTTCTTTGTGTTGTTTGCGTATAGCTATTAGGCATGATTCTAGTGCGCACCTTCGTGCTGGTGCATCTATTCAATCTCTTGGAATTGTAGTTATAATCCATCACATTATTTCAGAACTGATAGGATGTTTTTTTTCCCTTTAAAACTTAAAGGGGTATTGAGTTGCCTAATAAAAGAGGTTATCAGATTTATCTTAGCTCGAGGCTTTTTGGATAGTGTAAAAAGGTTAAACTTTCTTACTGATTAATGAGATTAATTGTGTAAACTTTCTTACTGCTTAATGACATTAATTGCGTAATTTTCAAAGAATGACATTAATTATGTTATTTTGAAAAAATGTAATATTTATTCAATTTTTTCCGAAAGAGAGAAAAAACCGTATTTTTGATTCATAATTAGATTGAAAAATACATTCTTTAGGTGCTTTAGAGCACTTCAATAAAAATACTTGTTATAAAGTATGATATCCTAATTATCCAGTGTCATATATAATGCTATAAAACTGTTAAAGCAAAGATTTCTACTGTACTTACTAAATAACAAAGCATAAAAAAGCTTGTAGCTTGTTCAAAAAACAAAATAAAATGCATTTTCTGTCTTCAATCTTCATATTAGTAATTATGCATCCTTCTCACCTCCAATACTATACTTATGTTCATCGTTGTGGCATGGCTCATAAAATAAACAGGGATAGGATCTATCCACTGATAGTTCACCATTATGTTTATTTTAGAGACTGCCCGCTTTGTTTTATAATGTCAAGCCATGGCACAAATCTGAGTGGAAACGTAGAAGGTTTGCATTGTTCCATTCTCATATAAGGTTATCCAATACTATACTTACGTTCATCGTTGTGGCATGGCTCATCAAAAAATAAACAGGGATAGGATCTATCCACTGATAGTTCACCATTATGTTTCATTTTAGAGACTGCCCGCTTTGTTTTATAATGTCAAGCCATGGCACAAATCTGAGTGGAAACGTAGAAGGTTTGCATTGTTCCATTCTCATATAAGGTTAGTTGTGGGGCAGCCAATTGCCCTAGAAAGTGAGGAGAGGAACAAGGAAAGGGACATATGAGGTTTCATCCCACAACCAAAACTTGAGAAAGAGGTTGTCACTTGCCTTGCCTAGATAAATTGATTTGATTGGAAAGCTTCCAATGCATGAAATTGGCTTGATTCTCTTCTTCCCTGGATGTCTTTGTAGACTTGAATAGAAAGAGACAACATGCAAAATAGATATAGTGCATTTTCTTCTTTGTTTTTGTATAAATAACGTCTTCTAGGGCCATGCTTATTCTTCATGCGAAGAATATTCTAAGTAGGTACCATATTCTTTAGAGCTGGCAACATGAACAATTTTGTCCTTGGGGTGCTTTCACCTTCCATATTGTCTACCGCTAACATCTTTCTTTGTCAGCGTGAGCCATTATGACTTCATAACCTAATTTAGCAAAGTTCGTTCCACCTATTTTATTCTTATTCCAAGTTAGTTCATTTGGTTCCTCTTTCAGTGTTAGTGCCCACATTGTAACATTGAGATTTAGTTATTCCAAACATCGACAAATGCACCTTCTAGTCCAAGTTGGATTGCATTCAACTAATCTTGTT
This sequence comes from Larix kaempferi, assembly GCA_027924585.1. Taxonomy (NCBI): domain Eukaryota; kingdom Viridiplantae; phylum Streptophyta; class Pinopsida; order Pinales; family Pinaceae; genus Larix; species Larix kaempferi. Next base: position 7,099,612 of record BSBM01000374.1, on the reverse strand, counting down.
GCTAAATATTCGTATGATATTCATCAACAATTAGTGTGGTAACACCAAGTCCTTGTAATTATTGAATCAAAACATCAGTAAGTAAAATAGAAATACCACAACCCATGATGGCATCCACCTCTATTCAGATTTGGGATCCATCCTTGACCTTTGAAGCCAAGTGGTTGCCAATTATCGGGAAGGCTTGTACCAATGCTTTCCACAATAACAATGTGAATACTTTTGACTAGATTCTTGATTAAATTGAGAAGTGAGGTTGGATCCAAATATTTTTGTGTTATGACTTTTTGCCACAAGCCATCCTTAGTAATAAAATTCCATAAGCTCTTTGCGGCCAAAGATTTCCCAAAGTAGTAAATCTATTTCAATCTCCACGTCCCTTCAACTTTATGTTTAGCAATAAGCTGCCATCTTGCTAGATGAAATCCAACTTTGCCACTTTTTCCTGTCCACAAGAAGTTAGAGCATAGTTTTCTAGTTTTCTCTAGCACTCTTGGAATGTGAGCTAAGAGATGCCAATTATGAACCGAAATAGCTTCTAAAACAACTTGACAAGTGTCAACCTCCCTCCTCTCCCTCCTCTAGACAACTAGTGATGACACCAAAAGTGAATTCTATGCTCGATCTTATACATTAATCATCCCTAGTTCTTGATACCATAACCATTGGGCTTGAGGATAAAACCTAAATATTTCACGCTTGCTTGTAAATCCACCCCCCCTAAAATGAAAAACTTGACATAATCTTCGAACCACCACTTCACATATGCAATTAGGATTAATAGTGGAATTGAGGGGATTTACCTTTGCACTTTTTCCATAGATTTGTGCTTCCCTTGTAGATCCACAAAACAATAAAATGACATAATAGACAATGAGTAAATGTTTACTTGTTATGCTGATAGGTGTTATTCTCTCCACTTTTCTCCCATGAAATCCATCGGCAACAAATCTAGATTTAAGGAGAAGTCTCACAGGTGTACGAATGATATGAGGTAGTTTTTGTCATTGTCTTCTAATTGTTTCGTCTGTTGCATAACCGCTTTGTTCGTTGCATAGTCGATGTGTGTCAGACGACCCTCCATTTTCATACACCCTCGTGCATGAAGAGCTCGTCAATATAGCTTATAATTGCCATCAACATAAAGAGGCAATGTTAAATGGAACAAGCTTGTGCTATGCATATCTAGGTGACATATCCATGAAGAAGATGACGTTTTAATGGATGGTCTTATGCTTACAGAGCTTTCTATTTGTTCAATCGACACTTCAAATTTATTTTTAAGTCTAGTAGCTTCAAAACTGGTAGCATTTATTTTGTTAAAGGGCTTGATGCAAGAAAAATGCCACTTTGAACTTTCGTAGGTTTCTATCATCTTTGTTGTGTGAAAGGTGTCGGTGGTTGCCAAGGCACTGTCATGGATATTCTTTATTGTGAAGTCCGAGGCTAATGCCATCCCCGACTTTAAATTTTGAGGTTAACTCCTGCTTCAAAATAATTTTCTAAGTACAGTAGGTTTCAATCATCTTTGCTTTGCGAAAGGTGTTTGTGGTTTCCAAGGCAATGCATGGATGTTGTGAAGTCCGTGGCTAACTCCATCCTTGACTTTAAATTCCGAGGCTGACTCCTGCTTCATAATAATTTTCTAAGCTACAGGGATGGATCTTTAATTTTTAATCCAGTAAGAGAGTCATGTTCATATTCACATTACTTGTTCAAAAGTCTGCTTGCTTGAAGTCTTTTGAAGCTTTAGTTATCAATTTTTGGCTCCTTTGCTTGTATGTTTCATATACATTTTAGACAAAGAAGAAAGGGTTTGAAGGACTCGCATTGGGCACCATTTAACTTGTGGTCAATGGCCTATCGATGTTCACTGACCATAAGTTGAGTGGTTGTGCTAGTATAAACTCATCCCTTTTTGTTGCAATAAGTGCTTTGCTTAATCATTTTGCCACTAATAGGAGAGATAAGGGGACAATGGACAACCTTAGCACAAACCATAAGTAGCTTTGAAAAAACAAGAGGCAGTGCCATTAATTAACATTGCAAAATTAATAGATGACACATCCCATAATCCAGTTCACCACTTGAAGATTGAACCCATTATATATCAACAATAATATGAAATAGAGTAAACTATATCGATAATAACCTTTTGAAAGATCTAGTTTCATAACAGTAGCAAGGATTTTGTGAAGTGTCTCTTGTGCTGTACCCACAATGTCATTAATAAATTGGCCCTTAAGAAAGCCAAACTATTCCTTTGAAATAACCTTAGAGAGTACTCTTTTAAGACGAACCACCATCACTTTAGAGATGATCTTATATACATAGTTGTAGAGTGAAATCTATTGAAAGTCACCAAAAGTATTAGCCTTGTCTACCTTTGGAATGAGGGCAATAATGTAGTATTAAAGGAGCCCAAGGATTTTGTAATTTGCTAAACCTCCTCCAGAACATTGAGAAGTTTCTCACCAAGTAACTCAACAAATCTTGGATATAACTCTATGGTCCAACCATTTGGGCCAAGGCTTTTGTCTTTTTGAAAATAAGACATTACAATTAGTAATTCATCCTTTTGAGATTTCCTCGTAAAAGGATTGGTTATCTTCCTTCGAAACAAATTGTGGAAAATAAGAAGCAAATTTAATAGCTTCAACTATATTGGCTTTTCTAGACTCCTTATAAATCCTTTAAAGTAATTGATATATCACTAAAACCTTTGATTGTTTGACCTTCCTCTTTTTGTAGTCCTCAAGTTGATTAATACTCTGTTTATGTGTAGCACACTGATGAAAAAATCTTGTATTTTCATCTCCTAGTTCAAGCCAAGTGGCCCTGCTTTTTAAACAACATTCAACTTCCTAGTCTAACAATAAATTTTTCTTTTGTGCTTTTAGCTCCTTTAATTTGCGAGCTTCCTCCTCATTGAAAGTACTCAAATGATTATTTTGAAAAAGTGAGGAGAGTTTAGATTCAACTCTTGCCAAACATAGGTCTCTTTTTGTGTTTCTCTGCAACCCATTCCACCACCTTGCCTTTAACCACCTCTAAAGAAGCAACAAATTGTTCGCTACCATATAGACCAGAGTTACCATCATATGGCTTCCAAAAGGATTTGACCAAGTTATGGAACTCTTCATCAAATCAACCTGGATTAAATTTAAAAGGGCTAGTTGGCTTGTTGTCTTTCTTTTTTTTTCCAAGGAAAAAAGCGTAATTTCATTTTTTTTTAACAGAAATAGAGGAGTTTATATATATATATATATAAAAGGCTGTGCACAGCCATTCATTACAAAAATTGAGCCAACATTCTGCTTCAGAGAGAGGGAAAATGCAGAATTTAAAAAGGTTTGGGCCCTTAAAGTCTTTACTTCTGGTCTTCTTGAAGGTTCTGTTCATTTTACTGGGATATACCCTTACAAACTGTTTACATAATAGTAGGCAAAAAAACATTTAGAAAGTGGAGTTCAAAGGGAACCTGTGAAGAGAACATTCACCAAAATTTCTAAGAAGAGAAATTATCTGTAATTCTGCTGCAGAAAAGAGGCGGCCTCAAGCATTCCTTGATTGACTGATGGCGCTTCCTGAACATGACTGAACTGGGTTTTGCTGATGAAAACAGAGAGGTCTTCTTTGATGTTGTCAACCTTCCCCAAAAGATCAATGGTATTCTTGTCTATATCATCCAGACGAGACTCTACACAAGAGAGGCGAGAGTGATTATACTTGAATTCCATATTCTGCTCTTTGTTTTGGTCCACAATGGAGCAAACGACCGAGTACGTTCTGCTCAGATAAACCTTAATCTCCGAGGTAAGCTGACTGAGCGTGGCAAGAGCTTGCCTAACCCCGTCCATGTTGCTGAGAGTCGAGCTGCTGTAGGGAGGTTCTTCTTCAAGAATTTGCAGAGGGTCGAGAGAAGAAACCGAGAGGCTCAACTGCTTGAGCTCTGGACCAAGGGAGAGAGAGTTAGACCGCTTCATGCTTCGAAACGAAGCCCAAATATCTCCCTGATGCATTAAATGCTTATGCGTGGGAGCTTTAATGCCCATGGTGGAGGCACATGGGCGTTGTCGTGTCGATTGAAGGGGGACGCGGACAGGAGAGGCCGGGTGCCCACAACGGGGGGATCGTCCCCAATAGACCATAGGAAATGGGTTTAATCTCATTGTCCAACTTCTCAAGGGATAAACCTATACTCCAAAACTTTATTTTGCAATAATTGACCTTTTTCCAATGTGGCTCCTATGTTGGCAAGCTTGTCAGCTGTGGAATTAAGATTTCTGAGGACGTGGAAAAAAAGAGTGTCGGTGGGAAGAGGAAGGAGCTCAATTCTTTTTCGAAATCTTTGGCTCTTAGATCTTCTAAGGGAGCCATTCCTCATAGCTTGGATTACATGCCTAGAGTCTCCCAAGACCTGTAGCTTTTCCATGTTTAAGGTGGAAGCTATCTCAAGTGAATGATGCATCGCCAACCATTCTGCTTCATTATTAGTTCTTGAGCGTAATCCCCAGGAAAAGTCAACAACTTTGTTTCCTCCAGGATAAAAAATAATCCCCCCCGCACCTGCCTCCCTTGGGTTTCTTTTGGAAGCCCCATCAAAAAAGATTGTATATCTTTCTTGGCTTTTCCACCATTTGTTGAAGGTCTGTTTATCTTTTCTTATCTCCCATTCATGAAGGATAGGTGAACTTTTGGACTGAAGAGAACTCTCTTTTATAAAGTTTTGACACCACTGAAATTTGTGCAAACTTAAGGCTTCTTGTTGCTGGATTGCTATCCCCTTTGCTCTCAGAGATTCAGAGGTGAGAGATATGATTTTATTAGCTATTCTGTTCTCTGCCTTCCTTTTTTCTTCAAAAACTCTTTGATTTCTTTCCAACCATAGCTGCCAGCATATGTTCATCAGGAGGAGGTTTAGGATTCTAGTCAAAGTTGGTTTGTTCTTTCTTCCTCCCTGAAGATCGTTGGTCTATTTTTCCATCATTTGCTGAATTTGCTTGGGAATTGAGATGACATTTGAGAGAGGGTCGAGAACCAAGTTCCAAACTTGTTTGGCATAGTTGCATTCAAGAAATAAATGCTGAGAACTTTCTTCTGCGTTTTGACATAAATGACATCTAGAGGGGCCTTCGATTCCACGGAGCTTTAGATTGTCTGCAGTCAGCTGCTTGTTATGTGCCAATATCCAATAAAAATAATTGATTTTTGGGATGCTGTCAGGGCTCCAAATTTTCAGCCAAATTTTTTGGGCTGGAGGATGAATTGAAGTGAGGAGATCGTATCCAGCTTTGACTGTGTATCTTCCAGCTTTCCCCCATCCTCTAACATCCTTAGCCCTGATGCTTATTGGGGCTTTCCCATGCAATAACTGAAGGTAAACTTTGTAGCTTTCAGCTAGATTATCTGGTGGGTCCAGGATTTTCCAATCCTTCCACCTCCCTGTAGGCGTTCAGCTTGCCATATCTGCCAATTTCTGTATTCCTAATTCCTGAAGCCAGATCTTAACATTTTGAATTTCATGGATTTCCCCTAAGGGACAATCTCCATTAATGCTGTCCTTCCAGATGTTGATTTTATTCCCATTGCCAGGAATCCAATACAAATTATCTTTTATTAGTCCTGCTGAAGAATGTATTAGCCTCCATATAGCGGTTCCTTTTTTCTCTTTCAAATTGTTCAGGCATCTTTGTCTGGATCCCCTAATATACTTTTTCCTAATGGCCTCCTTCCACCATTTTTTTTTACCTGTTATCATTCTCCAAGCTATTTTGGCTCCCAAAGCCTTGCTCATTATTGCTGGGTCTCGAATTCCCAATCCCCCTCTTTGGCGTTTTTCCTTGACTATTTTCCAATTGACTAGATGAAATTTCTTGCCCTGTGTTTTCCCACCTTGCCAAAGGAACTTTCTGATTTCCAAACAGATTGAATTAGTAACAGATATTGGAGCCAATAGAATGGCACCAATGAAGATTGGGATAGAGGAGAGTACTGCTTTGATTAGAAAAACTTTGCTTGGCAAATTTAGCCAACGAGTCCCCAGGAGTTTATTTTGCTTTTGATTTTTTCGAGAATGGGAAGCCAAGAGGAAGAAGTTGCTTTTTTGTGGGAGATTGGGATGCCCAAATACTTAAAGGAAGTCCAGTCAAAGCAAGGTTTACAATCCAAAATATTGGCTAAATTCCTGAGATGAAGGTTGCTACAATTCCAGCTGTAGATATTGCATTTTTGACTGTTTGTTTTACCTCCGGACACCCCCAGGAAGAGGTCTAAGTTGAGTTTAAATTTGGAAGCAATAATGGGAGAGGCGCTGCTAAGAAAGATGGTATCGTCTGCAAACTGAGCATGATTTATTGGAGGGACATCTTTGGCGATTACGATTCCAGGAAGAGAGCCAATGGCTTGAAGACTGTTTAATTTTCTGCTAAGTGAGTCTTGAAGAGATCCGAGATGAGGGGGCGAACTCCATCTGAAGCTGCACGCCCAGGATCCGGGGGCGGATCCATGCCAAAATCTGTGAAAACCTGCCTACTTTCAGAAACCCTAATCTTCTATAAAACGGAGAAATTCATTTGCAAGAGGTAATTTCATTTAAGCAAAATCAAATTACATATTGTATAAATGCTTCTGAGAACTTTTTCAAGAAGTAAGATTTTCAGCTTGTGTGTCCAAAAATATGCAGAAATATAAGTAGCGATCCTGTGGGATCCATAACATATCCATCTGAGATACATTGCTATGAATAGTCATAAATCTAGAGTTGCTGTAGATAGTGCCGATCTGATATGTACAAATGTTGTTCTTGGCTTGTTGTCTTTCGTTTCCAATTGTAGGAAAATTAGACAACGATCAAAATTGCCTATGGCTTCCACCCAGGATCTCTATTTCTCCACTAACTATATCAGATCATCAAATACAAGGAACCTATCTAGTTGCTTCGAGACATTGTCACTACTCCTTTGCTATTCTTCCAAGTGGGTTTAAGAACAATAGGCTCCATGTATATTAAATCTAGCTCTTCAAAGTGATGACAAATAATTTGTCAACCTATCTAACCTTGCTAAGTCACCCCAAACCTCCTCACTATTCATATTGAAGTTCACGTCCCTTCCAAAATCACCATTCCTTCCCTTGCCACTTGCAAATGAAAAAACTTGTCCTAGCAAGTTTGTTTTTCATTGTATGGACCATACACAATCAACATAGAAAGGGCTTGGCCAAGTCCTTTGCTCCTGAATTTTGTGCACAACCTTGAAGAGAACAAGAGTTGTTTTAAGTTAATGTGTGGTTCCAACCAGTTATCGACCCCCTTGAAAGCCCTACAAAATCCATATAAGAAAAATCCCAAAATTTCAAGATGTTTCTTTGACTATTTACTAATGGCCCCTTCCTACTCAGTCTCTTGCAATAGAATGATGCCAGGATTCTTCTTCTCAACTAGTTGACAGAGGGCCAATATTGTATCTGGTCGCCTATCCCCCTAATGTTCAATGAGAGGACTAACATTAGGAAACTTTGGATGTGGGGTTTTTATCTTTAAGGACCCCAATAATCAAGGCTTGTTTTCCTTCTTTTGCCCCTAGTACTGTTGTTCTTTGTGCATGGTGCAAAAGATGCTTTCTCCCAACTGAACATAAATACATCTCTTTGTGTTTATCTAAACCTAATCCCTTGGAAAAAAATCAATTGCAAGTAAAGTCCAGCTTTTTGGACCTCAAGTGGTAGTGATCCCTCCCCTTCCAATCCGTGAATATGTAGCACCATCCATAACCTTCCTCTCATCATTCTTTGACAATCCCCCATCACTTCCAATGTCAAAATTGAGAAAAGTGTGGTTCCCTCATTCACTATGGGCATAATGGAAGGGTCTAAAGTATTTTTGTTTACCACCCTTGGACTTCTTCTTACTGATAACCCCTTCAACATGTGTAGGATGACTTTCTTTGGGCTCCAAAAAACTTACTACATTACAATCATAATTAATAGTAGAAGTCTTACGGTGTTATTGTTTGCAGATTAATCATAAAAGGGTACCTTCAACACATCAATGTTCATTGATTGGAAGTGAAAGCCTCTAGAGACTTGTAGTCATTATCATATTGTTCTAATACAATTGAAAGTGGTGTTTCCCCCATGGTTCCCAATAAACAATTTGACTCCACCAAAGGGCTTAATGCCTCCATGTTTTGGACAAAATCAACCTCAAGCTGTTTACCCTCTTGTGCATCAACCTCTAGTAGAGGAATCTCCAACCATGTAATCTCTTTAGATTTGTCTAAAACAATGGGGGAACCTTCTTCTTCCAGTATTGTCTGATAAAAGGCTAGGAGTACTCCACAACAATGTGGCCATTTATGTGACACCTCAAACCCAGGAAAGGAGCATTCTAATAATCAAGGATCTATTTGTCATAGTCCACTGAACCTCAATATCCACTTTGCCAGACCATTGCTAGTATCAATATCTATTAAAACACTTGCAATAGTATGGCTATGATTTCTACATAATGAGTCATCAACCCTAATGCTCTTTTCCCAAACAATTATCAAGTTTAGTTAAAAAATCCATTGTCCAAAATTCTAATGGAAAACTAAGGAATTTTACCCAAATGGGAACACTAGTAGCCATTTCAGTCCTTGGACAAAAGATTGGGTGCCAAGGTTTTATTGATGGGTAGGCCATCACCAAAAACCATGTCCCCTCTAAAATTTTATCGACGTCCTTCACAATGCGAAATGTAAAGTTAATCCATCCTTTTGTCAATAGGTTAAATGTCAAGCCATAACCTAGAAGTAGGCTCTAGTAGCTTTGCAACTAGTCATTCAAGGAAGTGTTGTCATTGTTAGGTATAGACTTTAAGTGTAGGAGGTGAAGTGCTCAAAATGCCTAGATATCCGTTACAAGGATGGACAATCATGACTAGATCCATGGTCCTCGGTGCAATAAGTGAAGTGCATAGATGGAAAATGATGTCATGTGTTGGGTATAAATTGTCGATGTAGGAGGTGAAGCCCACAGAAGGCCAAGACAACCGAGACAATGGTTATAGAGATGGATGACCCCAATTAGAGCCATGGTTATTGAATGAATCAGATGGACATTAGTGAAGTAAAAGGAGGGCATGTAAGCTCAGACATGAAAGTGCCACTTGCCATTGTCACTTAAAATTGCCATCAACATAGGAAATGTCCTAGATGGTCCTAGATGGTCCTCTAACATGAATAAGCGGTGATAATTCTTCTAAAATAAAAATCAAAGGATATAATTCCATAAGGGAAAATGCCTTACAAAGTAATTCAAACTAGAAATGCCCCCTGATGGTGCAATGCAAAGAGAGGATCTTAAAATGTGTAGTGTTAGAATATTTTGGGGATTGGAAAGTAAAACTTTAGATGAGAAGCAATAATTAATATTAAGAAGAGGTCTAATTGAGCTAATGTCAACTATCCTTTTACAAAGAATATCATAATTATATGACATTCATTAATGTAAGTTTACAAACCAATATTTTCACTTCTTAAGTGATTACAATTTTTTATTATTATAATGTCATGGTTTTAGAGAGTGATTTATTACAATAGAAGCCATTATAATCAATCATTTATAACATTATCTCTACGTACATTGTTAAATATGCATTGTTATTATACTTAAAAACGTATTAAGAATATTTTTCAAGCCCTATTGAACATCCATCATTTCCAAAATACCCACATGAAAAAGTGTTATTTACGTCATTTGCCAATTATGCACATGTGAATAATTTAACTATGTATTGGCCTTAAATTTGAAATAAACTAGGGACATACTCTTAGTGATGGTGTTGATTGGGTCACATGAAAAAATGTTTTTTCTCCCATTTACCAATTATGCATATGTAAATAATTTAACTATTTATTGTCCTCAAAATTAAAATAAACTAGGGACACACTCAATGATGTTCACTGGGTCTACATGAAAAAGTGTTTTTTTCCCTAATTTTCCAATTATGTATATGTTAATAATTTAACTATGTATTGGCCTCAAATTTGAAATAAACTAGGGACATACTCTTAGTGATGGTGTTGATTGGGCTTAATATGTAACTAAAATCTATTGCTAGCACAAACCAAAGTAAGACCTTTAGCACAACCACTAAAGCATGATTCAACATAAAGATATGATAAACTATACATTTGCCGGTGCATTATTTAAAAAAAAACAAAACATGGATTGTGCATTGATTCAAAACATATATAAACATTGCCAATGTGGTTCAAGTACAATGATGAAGATGGTGGCGTGTCAAGCCACCCACCAAGGTTTAAATATTTTGGATGATCATACAATTTACTAATATGAAGGTGTATCCTGAGTGGAATTCCAAACTTTGGTTATTTCCCTTGTTGTAAGAGAATCCAAAATAACCCATTTGACCTTATGTTTAGAATGACCATTAAATTAGATAAATAGATTGAAAAATCCATATCGCCATTGAGTTCATGACCTTTCAATTAGATGAATAGTAAATTGAAAAATCCACATCACTACAAAAAAGTTCATCGCTCATGGCTATCCCATAATCTATTGATAAAGCTATAATAAAAAGAAGGAAAATAAGAAGGGAAGGAAACATGAAGATACTATATTAAGACCATGTCCATCAACCACATTCTTGTAATCTATTCACAAAGATGTTAGAAAAACAAGGAAAATAAGAAGGAAAGGAAATATGACAATACTAAGTCAAGACCATGTCCATCAATCCCCAACTTTGATGGATTCCTCTTGTCATTATTGAATGGTAATATTTTGTTCCAATATCAGACGCTCTAGAAGTCAAGAATATGCAATGAACACTCCAATTCATGAGAGGCTAGTTCCCTTTCACTCTTGTGATGAGCCCTCGCCTCATACAATATTGCAAATCTCTCAACCCAAATAGACTTTTAACATGTTCTTCTTATCCTGAAGAGATCACATGCTTTCAAAAAGACAAAAATGATAAGCAATATACTTTGAAAAAAAGAAAAGACAAAAATGATAAACAATATACTTTAAAAAAAATGCTGAAATAATGTTTTTTAAATAGATATAAAATTATAATAGTAATTTAGTAAAAAGATTATTAAGTGATTTTTTTTTTTTAAACTAACTTAGATTAATAAAACAATACGACCAACATATATAGAAATATTTAATAATCAAAACTAAAATTTTAACTTTGTAACTACCCATGTATCATATTAGCATATCTATAATGCTTTTAATCTTTTTCCTTGGGCATTTATTTCCTTCTATCGACCTCATTATACATTTTTAATAATCCATATTTTTATGGTACAAAAATAATAAAAACAGAGCTTATTTAAATGATAAGCATGTTTATATAAATTTAAAGATGAATTTCATAAAATAATAAAACTAATCTATTTTTAAGGTGTACATGCCCTGTCTCTTTGAATTTGAACTTGTAACTTTTAATGAGAAAATACATTTTCTTAATTGTTAAGCACACTCAAGTTATAACAAAAAGGGAACATATTCATACTCACCATAAGAGGGTTGAAATCATTGGTAATATAGAGTGCATTTGCATTTTACAGCCCACCATGGAATTTGATGAACCCATAGACAGAAATCCTTGAACTCTACTAAAATGGAATGAAACATTTTACTTTTAGCTATGTTTGTTTAATTGAAACACCAAGTTGGGGCAAAGTAGCCATATCATTAGAACTTTATTCATTACACAGATAGGTGTGTATATTTTACAATTTGGGGTGGACAAAGAATGTCTTCTTCCTAGATTGCAGGAAGATGAAACAGTGTACTGTCAAGATTTCAAAATAAACAATTATATATACATACCCTGTCCACTTTGAATTTGAATTTGTAATTTTTTAGGAGGAAACACATTTTCTTAGCTGTTTAGCTGTTAAACACATTCAAGTTATAACAAAAAAGGAACATATTCATGCTAATCATAGAAGGGTTGAAATCATCGATAATATAGAGTGCATTTGCATTTTACAACCCAGCACTGTTTATGGATTTCCAAATGTTTAAATGCAGAATGATAATTGGTTAATAGGTTGGTATTTGATGAACCCATAGAAAAAAATCCTTGAACTGTACTAAAATGGAATGAAACATTTTACCTGTAGCTATGAATATTTTATTAGAACACCAAATCAGGGCAAAGTAGCCATATAATTAGAACTTCATTCATTAACCGATCGTGTATATTTTACAATTTGGGGTGGACGAAGAAGGGTTCTCTTCCTAGATTGCAAGAAGATGAAACAAACAAGTGTACTATCTTATATTTGGAAATAAACACACACACACACACATATATATATATATATATATATATAAGTTTACATGTGATAACTGGTAGCTAAAGTATGGATAACATGGGCAGTCACTTAACTTGTGGCGGTTAAGTGACTGTGCTAGTTTACTATCTATAAAAGTATGTAAAAGCTTTGGGTAGTAGAGAGGGATTTGCAAAATTAATGGTGATGGTTGTCATTGAGGCTGCAGTTGGTGATTTAGTTGAATGTGCTATGTTGCTTCTATGTGTATGTGTTTGTAGGAACTGTTATCATCAACCATTGAAACATGGTAATCATATCGTGGATTACTGGCATGTAACTTTTGTGCTTGCTGGGCAGAAAGGCAATTCTTATGCCATAAGGGAACTTCTTGGGATTCATCTTCATAGAAAATAAAGACTACAGAATGCTATTTGAAAGATGTCAATGGAGAGCTGGATCCAGAGGAATCTCTAGAAAGAACGTGCGCAGAAGCAGAATATGTCTGATTTTTTTTGTGAAAGAACCTGGTAATGGTAATTGAAATAGAGGCTATGACTTCAATATCCATCATAAAATCCTGAAAGTAGGGTTTGGAAGTTCCCTGGAAATTGGAGAATTTCAGGCAAGGAAATATGGCTTTCCGAACAAATTGAATAATGGAGAAGGAAATTTGTTATTTTCTTATCAATCCAATTAATCGTGCGACTGGTAATGATATCATAAATTCACTGATGGCCGTGAAAACAGTGCTATGATGAATATATGTCAGCCTCCGAAAACTGAGCAGCTACTTCCTTCCTAGTTCAATTGCATGGGCAGAAGGATCCGGCTTCCGCTTCTGGATAGAAGTGCCAAGTATTGTATCAAAAGATGAGCATATCGACAGCCAGCCATAATCGTTGGAATGTTTAAAATTAAAAATATTTTCAAACAAAACCAATTTGTATAGCAGAGATAATAGATAAAGTATTAATAGGATTTATTTTCAATGGGTGCTGTGGTGTAGTCGGTTATCACGTCAGTCTTACACACTGAAGGTCTCCAGTTCGAACCTGGGCAGCACCATACATTTTTATTTAATAATAACATGTTAAGGTCCCCCGTTCGAACCTTGGCAATACCATGGATTTTTTAATTGATAATAACACACTGAAGGTCCCTAGTTCGAACTTGGTAACACCATGAATTTTTTATTTGATAATAACACACTAAAGGTCCCCTGTTCATTTTTATTTAATAATAACATGTTAAGGTCCCCCGTTCGAACCTTGGCAATACCATGGATTTTTTAATTGATAATAACACACTGAAGGTCCCTAGTTCGAACTTGGTAACACCATGAATTTTTTATTTGATAATAACACACTAAAGGTCCCCTGTTCGAACCTGGGCAGCAACATGAATTTTTTATTTGATAATAAAGGAACTCGTGTGCCATCTCAGTGAACAACTCAACATCCTAGATCAACGCCATACTACAACCTATATAAATTGTATAGATTAGGGAAACCATAAAAGAGAGCATCGTAATTGGAGCGTGATCAACACTTTTTTATCTGATAAGAACCAAATCGCTATGAATATCGATGATGATGATGATGTTTAACGTCCACTCATACCAACTTACTAGTTAGAATGAAAACATGCATTAAAAGTTAGCATTTATCTTCCTTCTTTGCTCCTTTCCCAAGTCTAAATGCATGAGTCTAATTTGCCCATTTTTTTTTGTCTACTACTTAGGGGAGCTCCCCGCCACATGGTCTATATAATTATTTACCATCGTTAGGCCTTTTAGGGTTCTTAAACATTCTCTTCCTAGTTGGATCAACTTTGCTATGTGTACTTAGATTTAATTCCCGGGCTTGTTAGAAATGTCTTTGGAAGCTCTGTAAAGTCTTATATTTGTTTGAGGGCTCACATAAGGGCTTACTTGCTCAAATTTATCTCCCCTTTTTGTGCTTTGTTTGTTGTGCCTAATATACAAGTTATACAACTTGGTCCACCATTGTCTCTTGCATATTATCCTAAGCTAGGGAACATAACACTACATGGTTTTCCTAGTAAACTAGTAGGGTTTCATAGTCAAACTCACATATGAGTACACATGATGTGATAATTATGATTAATGATTAGTTGAATCCATGACTAATTCTCTAGTGTTCACGTGTTTGGATATTTATTGAATTGAAATCTCCCATATTTAGCTTTGTATACTCTCTCACACAAATAAGTAAGAGAATTTGTTTATTTCTTAATTGTTTTAACTCATTATGTAAACTACTTATAATTTGTTTGTGTTCATTACATTATAATGCACACTCTCCATTTTAACTTGGCTAAGTATGGTCCAACAACTATTCTTCAAGTAAGATGACATGATATGGTTCCACACTTCACTATTTGAATTCATAAGACTCCTTGACATATTGCATACAATTCCTACATCTCAACCCCTTGTTGCATTCTCACAATGTAACCCAACCTATCCCCATTATAGAGCATCTTGCCTAAGTCTTGACATTTGAAAAGTCTCCCATAGGCTTACTACCCTGTGAACTTGTGAGTGCTCAATCCCACCTCACACATTGATAATTAATATTAGAGATTGTGCAGACACTTTTTGTTTATGCATATTGCTTCATTCATAATTTTAGGTGTTTAGAACATGATCCAATAGAGATGTTAGTTGAATGATAGTCTAGACTAGATCTAAGCACCAAAAGCACATTGTCAATCTAACTCTTTATATAGAATCTTCAATATTTGATATGGTGGGTAACTCTAACTCCACCATATTTTCCATCTCTGATGCAAGCATTGTTTAGAAAATGGTTATTATTCCCTTCAAAAGTACTAGCGAGAAAGCATTTACAATGGCTTTGCATATTTGTTCGACAAAATCATACCCCAAGCCATACCTAAAACATTTTCTTAATACATATCAGGTCTTTTTGGTGGCATAAATCCGTTCATGGTGAATCTTGTCCACATCACTCCCATGTTTGAAGAGAAGGTTGATGCTAAACATCTTGAGGAGTGTTTAGTGACATTTAGACCTACTATGAAGCTTATAATGATTTAGTTGATGCAAAGAAGATAAAGAGAGCACAAAGACTGTGGTTAACCCATCACTACATCGTGCAAATTTTGTGAAAGCAATTCATGACAAATTCTACCTATTGAGATACCATGAAGATGATGTACATGAGGTGGACACACTTATGCAAGTGTCATGATTTGATAGTTGACTACACAAATGAGTTACATGCTTTAATGGCTTGTTTGGATATGAGAGTAGAAGAGCCCAACCTTGTTCCCATGTGTCAGAGTGGACTTGACCAATATAGTAATTATAAGCTCAAGTTCCTACTAGTGAATACACTTGGGGAAAAGATTAACGTGAAGCATAAGTTCAAGAATTATGATAATCCTCTTGATGGTTGGAGCAATAGTAGAAAAATGAAAAGCATGAAGACAAATAACTGAACCATTGAAGAATATATGAAACTATAGTTAACATAACACCATGCAATGCAATTGACAACAATCTACCAAGAATCAAGAAGTTGTTGAAGAATTAACAAAACAACAGTAAATTATATAACACTTATAAAGTTATCAACAACATATGACAAGTCAAAACAAAGCAACATAAGTCACCACCAACAATCAACAAAAATATATTGGTAAATTGTGCAATATGCCATAAAACAAACTCATACTAACAATGAGTGTTGTGTGCACAAATCTCATTTGGTGTGGGGTTTTGATCACCCAACACAAGATCAAGGGAAGCATGTAGTAGCATACGAGCCAAAATTTTCCATTGTTATTGTTCTCACAACACATACAGAGATAACACCCTTAAGCACCCTTGACTTGGATGAAGAAAAATATCACATGTTTCATATCTCGTGTGGGTGAATTAAGGGACTCTTCACTTCTTCGTGGATAACGAGAGTAAAATGAGTTAATCTCTTCCATGTTTGTGCATTGAATCAAACTTGCAACCACATCCCACACACAACCATACATAATTAGATGGCTTGAATTCATATACAAGTTATACGTCACACAACAATGTAGGCTTTGATACACCATCTAGCCATGTAAGGACAAAGCCACTTGTGAAGTTGTGCCTTTGGATATTTGTGAGGTGTTGTTGGGAGAGCCATATTCATGGGAGTGCCATGGCATTCATGAGTTGTTCCCTCAAAGCATTGTTGTCAACATCAAAGGAATATAGTTTCACATTCTCAAGGTAAAATGTGGGTAAAATTTAGGTTTGAATTTTCTTTAGTTTTTGTGAAGTAGTGTTAAAAAATGATAATTCATAAACATAAATTCCTTTCATCAATGATCAAGGAAACAATCATACAAAATATTGTCATGCCCGCTCATATATCCTTTGTCACACTTGCATTACATAACCAATTGAACACATGTTTGGAGCACTACCATGATATATTCATAGACCCAACATGGGTGCCACTACACTACCAAGTCCAACACCACATCAATTTAGTCCTTAACATGTCATTAGTTAACAAGCCATTGTGTTGTTGATGCTTCCTAGAGAATGATGAAAATTAATGTTGAATTCAAGATATCTTGTAGAAGGACACATTAGGTTGAGTGCATCGTCGTGTAGAATCACTATTATCCTCATGCTCATTGACACATGTGCATTGCCAATCATGCCCTTAACAAGATTACAATAAAAAACATATACCCAATCCCTCAAATTCATGACCCTTGGGACACACCCAAGGGATCTAAGCCTTTTTTCACCAAAACCAACTTGAAATATGGTTATTATCAAGTTCATGCTTATCCTCATGATGTTCAAAGGTAAGGATGAGTCATACAAGTGGTCGGTGATACCATTTGACATAAACAATGTAGTAGTGACTTGATGTGCCTTATGAATGTTGTTGCTCAACCATGCATAAATAAATGTTTAGTAAATAGTTCATGTTTTTTACTTGCTTTACAAAAGATTTATGCAATTATAGAAAAATATATTGAATATTAGATAATGCATAGGAATGATGATTATAATGAGCCTCATGATGGTATACTTATATGCATTGAGTGGTCATGAGGTGAAGGGGTATGTGCCCTTTGAAATTTCATTATCTTAATTATATTATTATTATTATTATTAGTATTATAAGAATGACACCCCCTTAACGAATGCTTTGTGCTCAAAACATATTAAATATGATTCTCTCTAGCTGAGCATGTTTATGTGGTGGCATCATCTTTGTATTTCTCTGGTTGTAGGGACTTGACTTTTTGTTCCTACTTTGTGTGTTGGCAATGTACCTTTGTATTATTTGCATCATATCCTAAAGTCTTTTGACTTGGTTGTTTAACATAGAACCTTGATGCTTCTTGGTAACACATTTTCCTTTATTCCAATATTGTATGTTCATTTGTTCTTGTGTCTTTTTCTTAGTTGTAATTCACCTTTCTTAAGAGTGGAACCTCCAACACCATATAATTTATAATGTTGACCTTGACCTTTCCAGTTAAACTCCATTAATTGTTTTCCAATTTTTGCGGTATACGTGCCCAACCACATCAACCATTTTGCACCTAGCACTATATCCGTATCATTGAGTGGTAGAGGGTATAAACCTATTTGTAGATCCAATTATTGGATTTAAATTGAGACTTCATGACATTTACCTACTGCTTTGACCTTTTGTCCATCAACAACCATAATTGTGGGGTAAACATAAAAGGTTTAGTTGTTTAGTGACATCAATGTTTATACAATTATGAGTACTGTCATAACCAACGAATACCATTACATTTCTATATTTTATGACTCCTTTAAGTTTTAGGGTCTCGGGTTGCGATTTCTTCGTCATGGTTGTAAGTGGAATTGTAGGCTTGCTTTCTTCTTTTCTTGGAACCTAGATCTTATCACCTTTTTAGATATGTGGTGGGATGCATTTTGCAATCAGTTGTTGTATTTGGTCTTTTTGAGTAATAGTTTCTATTTGAAATACATCTTCATTTATATTTTGCTGTGTGCACGAGATTGAAGCTAATGACATTTTTGGTGGTGCTTCATTTCCAAGCATTCGTATTTCGATTGTAAATCTATTGGGTTGACTTGTTCCACTCCGACATCTTTTGTGAGTTGTGGTCGATGAGTTTGTACTTTCAGGCAGATTTTTGTCAGTTTTGGGTTCTATCATTGACTCATCTTGTTTTCTAGTTAGTCGATCAACTCCTCCTCTACGCTCATTAGTCATTCTTGATGCCTTGTCCTTGGGTTCTGAATTGCACTCACTAATAATTTCATTTGTTGGATTCAAAATTCCTACTTCAATTTTGTCCCCTATTTTTGAATAGTGTAGTGACTTGTCCTCACATAAATGTCCTCAAATCCATATCCTATCACATTCATGGAAAACATGTCCTTTATTTATTAATTTTAGTCATCATAATTGAGAATATTCAATTAACTTATCAAATATATCTCCATTTCAATTAATTTGTAATTTTTTCCCTAATTCTTTTTGCAACTTCACAATCCTATTCATCATTTCCATGGCACCATTGGCTTCACCTTCATCATGATGCATCTACAATGGTAGGCTTTTATTACTAACCATTTTGGTAGTGGCCTTCTTCCTTGCGAGACCCACTTTTAATTTCACTTTGTATTATGAAATTGACTTTTCCCCTTTTTAAATAAATATATATCTTCCCCAAAGTAAACGAATTAACATATGGTGATAACGCTTTTTTGAAAGGGAACATATTTTAGGAAAATTCACTTGGGGAAATAGAAGTGTACACATAATTAATAAATGGCGGGGATGAGTTGGCTATGTAGGGACATAAATTGATACCGGAAGGTCAGGTGTACAATAGCATGCATAATTTTTTTGAGGATTGAGTGAGCAGTTGTGTATGGCTTGAAAATGGAATTGATTGAATTTGTGGTGATGTCAAATGCAACTGGTGTAGAATTAACGATGGACAAGCTGGTAGAATTTACATATAATTAGCAAATTGAAATCGGTATAGAACAAATGTGATAGTGTACAACTTGTAGAGTATTGCATCGATCATATGCTTGCATAGAAACACATTTTGTATTGTACGAATATTTCAACAACACCTATACATATATGATTATAGGATGTACAAAATTTATTGGATGTTGGCTATGAAATTTAATTTACAAGATTGGCTGAATGTTTGAGGGATTAACTTCCATAATTGGCCAAGTTAGGCTATGATACCCAATGTAGTAAATAATTTCTATTTATTACTTAATTTACATAAGATTTATACAATTATAGAAAAATATATAGAATAATAGATATTAATTGATAAGAATGATGATTACAATGAGTCTTCCAATAATATAATTATATATATTGACTTGTCAAAAGGTGAATGAGTGTGCTCCCTTTGACCTTTCCTTAACCTAATTATATTATTATTATTATTATGTTTATAACAAAAGGTTTTGTTGTCTATCTAGATGACATCCTAACTTTCAACATGACATGGTATGAGCACCTATAACACAATGTCTTTATTCACAACACTTTGGACGACCACAAGCTTTATACCAACTTGAAAAAATGTGCATTTGAAGTGTACAATGTACTGGATTATTTGTTGATGACATAAGAGTTCACATGGATCCAAAGAAGGTACAAGTCATCCACAAGTGGCTTACCCTAACTAATGTTAGTATGTTGCAAGTCTTTCTTGTCTTGGAAAATTTCTACAAATGATTCTATTAGGATTCTCTCATGTCACATACTCCCTACATGAACTCTTGTGTGACAACACCAAGAAACTTATGTTTTCAATGGAATTAAACATATCAAAATGGATTTAATGAGCTGAACTATAGATGGTACAATAGTACACCTACTTGCTTGTTAGTATTCCTTTGAGATTTAAACCAAAGCCTAAAATCATGTACTTAGTGATGTTGTTCTTCAACATAGACACCTAGCTAGACACCACCAAGAAATTGTTGCAAATATTTTACCCACTTCATGTGTCATGCATTGTCAACCTTGTTGATTTGCGTATGGAGGAAATGGAGAGGCATATAGTTGATCTGTATGGAAATCTCTTTAGTAAGCAATGATGTTGTAATACCCCTGGCCCAGATAAAGTAATGATATTGTATCTTGAACAATTTCCTATGAAGTATGTACATAGAAAGATATTATTTTAATACAAATACCAGCTGGCTGCGTGATGCGCAATACACTGAAGAGGAGATCAAGATATTAACCGAGGGTTGTGAGGGGGAAAGGTTTACCTATGTACCTTGTCTCCTTAAACCTTGTATTCTTAACCTTATGATAAAAGCCCCAAAACCCATACTCCTAGCCATATTCTTAATGGGGGATTAATTAATAATTAAATATTATTAATTATTATTCATTGTTGATATTTAGTGGCTAATCATTATTATGGATGGGATGAACATGTTCTTTTGGGACAACCACGTGGGATCCCAAAGGAAGGCACGGGGTTGCTTTGGTGATGGAATGCGAGCAAACCGGGGGAGTTATGGGGGGGAAGGAATTGCGGGCAGAGGACGAAGACGTGTGTGGGTGCCTGCAGAATGATGTGAGCGAAGAAGACTTGGGAAGAATCCCTGTGTTGAAACCTGAACATGGTTATGCTGAGATAACCTGAACTGGCCATGAATTCCTTGGTTGAGATAACCAGTCAATTGGCAATTTGTGCATGAGACCCTGAGTGAATTCCGACGCTTGCAGTGAAGTGTATCGCTGTGCGTCTGGGGAAGGAAATCTGGTGGGTTAATTGCTGAATTGACAAGGAATTGGTTATTAAACTGTTGCTTTGTTGTGCCCCTGTGTATATTCATTATCCCTATTATTTCCACCTTTGACTCTATGAGTGAGTTGAGGGGGTTGGTGAGACACCTCAGGTTAATGTCTGGATCTCAGCTCGGGGTGAACTTGGGATTTGAAATAATATAGGCTGGACAAGTTCTATGGTTTGGTGGAGCATGGCTCACACGCAGCCAGTTACGTCAATTAAGTGAATTTCAGATAAGTGTTTTTGTGGATGAATTTCAATGTTTCATGTGATATATTATGCTTGTTGTGTTCAAGTTGCTAAATGTAGGTTGAAAAAGAATGTAATCCATAATTATGCCATGCATAAGCCTGTGTAGATGGCTGTATCCATGTTGGATGTTTCCTTCAATTGCATGAGCTATCTGCACTATGAATCTTGCATGTGAAAGATGTAATGGTTATACTTAATTTATGCACCTCATGTATGCTTATGCTGTCACACGCTTAGTGTTGATGTATTTGTAACTTCGGAATGTATTTCACATATGTATATTGTACTCCTATAGAGATGGTATTATTCCTCTATACGGAAGTGTCATCATTGACAAGTGTCGCAAGTATCACAACTTGCATGTGATGGGTTATTAGACCACCAAGTGTGGGGTCGGCCCTGAGTTAAGTTAACCATGGGTTATTAGACTGTCTTAGACAAGTCGGCCCTGCTAGTTTATTAGGCAAGTCAAGTCATGTATAAATAGAGTGCGGGAGGCACTCTATTTGATCATTCACTTACTCATCTATTTCTCTCATTGAGTGATGCGCACTAGTGGAGGAGGAGAAGCTGCTAGGAGTCTATCTCTTATGCTTGGGTTTTGTATCATTGCTCTATCTATCTCTGAGGAAGTTATTGGGGTTTTTCACCTTCTTGGTTTTCCCCAAGGAAACTCTGTGTCTCTTGTGATTGATATACTATGCTTGTCATTCTCTCAGATAAGATCCTAGATCATATTGAATTAATGCTCAAAATCTAACATGGTATCAGAGCTAACCTGAGAAGAAGACACTATGCAGTTGCAGAAGCTAGGGATTCTTGTTTTTTTTGTTTCTCTCCAAAAATATTGAAAGGAAGGAGGCTAGATTGACTCTCCTCAGCAAGGCGCATCTTTCCGTCGAAACATAATTCAATTCTGAGCACTTTCAGTTTTTGACCTAAAAATTAGGGTTTCTGCAAAAAATGGAATTTTTGAATTCCAAGACCACGGCTGGAAGCTCCTCAGAAAAATTGAAGTTTAGAGTTTTGGATCAAACTTTTTGGTTGGGTAAAACTCTGGGAAAATCAAACCCTAGTTTAGGGTCCTGTCTAGTGAATCCAGAAATTAGGGTTTCTGCAAAAGTTGGAATTTCTGAAATCTGAGAACACAGATGGAAGCCTCTTGGAAAAATCAAAGTTTATAGCTTTGGATCGAACTTTTTGGATGGGTGAAGCTCCGGGAAATTCAAACCCTAATTCAGGGTCCTCCATAGCGAATCCATAAATCTAAAAGGCAATTTAGAGGGGTGAAACTTTGTAGTTTTCAAATTCTGAGTATACCAGCTTGATCAGCTCATCAAGGCGCATCTTTCTATCCTTTCATAAGTTTGAAATTCAAAGCTTGAATTTTTAGGGTTTCTCTAACAAACCCTAATCCAACACCAGATCCAATTTTCAACAAATCAAGTGGTAAGACCTAAATATTTTCTATTTCCATTTGAAGTACTCATTAAGATGTCTCACCACACCAAGCTTGAGGATAAGCTTGAAGGGGCTGATAACTTCCGAGCATGGAAGTATAGGATTAGGTTAATCCTGGAAGAGAATGAGTTGGACACTTACATAAGTGAAAAGATCCCTGTCCCAAAGGGAGAAGAGGCTAAGGCCTTACACAAGAGGAACTTGGTCAAGGCTAAGAGGATCATTGCTGATTCTATCAAAGACCATCTCATACCACATGTGTCATCTCTGAAGACACCCAAGGAGATGTTTGATTCCTTGACCAAGCTATTTGAAGGGAAGAACATAAATCGGAAGATGACCTTGAGAAATCAATTGACGAATATCAAGATCCAGAATGCGGAGACCATGCAATCTTATTTCTCAAGGGTCTCCCAGATAAAAGAACAACTTGAAGCTGTGGGAGAAGATATAGAGAATGGAGAAGTGGTAATGACCACTCTTAATGGCCTTCCTAGGTCATGGTTTCCTTCATCCAAGGAATTTGTGCTAGGAGGAAACTTATCACATTCAGTAGGCTGTGGGAAGAATGCTCACAAGAAGAAGCTCGAATTGTAGCTCGAGAAGAGAAGATGGGGAATGAAGACCAAGCTCTCCCAGCACACTCCAAGAGGCATGGTGACAAGAAGACTCACCACCATGATAAGAAATAAAGACATCACCATCAGAAGGGTGATTTCAAACCTCAAAGGAACATGTCCTATGTCCGTTGCTATACTTGTAATGAAAGGGGACACATTTCCAGAAATTGTCCTAGGAACAAAAAGAAGAACAACAAGAAAAGACATCATGCTCATATTGCTGAAAATGATGAAACTCCTAGGAAGAAGACTTGAGAAGAAAGTGAAGACTCTTCAAGTGATGAAGAGTATGTTTTAATTTCTTCTCTCATTGGTACCATTACTCATGGGAGTAATGATTGGCTTATAAACAGCGGGGCTTCCAAACATATGACATGATTCAAGGAATCCTTTATGAATCTATCTGAACATGAATCACCCCACAAGGTGAAACTTGGGGATGACTATCAGTATCCCATAAAAGGAAGTGATGAAGCCTCCTATAAGCTAGACTCTGGAAAGTCTAGGAAAATGAAAGATGTACTATATGTTCCAGGTCTCAAGAAGAACCTACTCTCCATATCTGCATTGGATGCAAAAGGCATGAGGGTTGCATTTATAGATGGCCAAGTCCTTATGTGGCCAAAGGGTAAAACTATAGATGATGCAGTGGTGATTGGAGAGCAAGAGGGAGGATTATACAAGCTGAAGGGATAAACTGAACGAGCCATGGTACATGAATCCATGGAGCCAAATGAACTTTGGCACAAAAGGCTTGCACATATGCACTACAAATTGCAAGCAAAGCAATAGAAGGTCTTCCTGAAATCTAGTCAAAGATGAAGTGTTTTGATAAGTTCAAGGAATTCAAAGCCTTGATAGAAAATCAAACTAATAAGAAGATCGAGATCTTTAGATCCGACAATGGCGGAGAATTCACTTCAAGGGACTTCAAGAAGTTATGCAGTAATTCAGGGATTAAGAGGGAGTTGACCACTCCTTACAATCCACAACAGAAAGGAGTAGAATAAGCTACTTCGAAGTCGGACTCCAGCAGCTCCTGCAAGGAAGCAAAGATTCAAAAGGAGTCCACCCAACAAACAAACAAAGATAAGTATTTGAATTGCCATTTCTTGTATATTCTGTTTGTTTAAATAATGTTATTCAATGATGTATATGCTTATGTTCCTAGACTTAGGTTGTGTATTATGCATATTAGAATAATTGCATTAAATAGTATACTACTAATATGCATGTAATGGGTAAGTGTCCTATGGCACTGTACAAAATTCCATTGCTACTTATCTAGAATGAAACCTCTTTGCTAACATGTTGGGAGTTGTGCACACGCTTAACAATGTTCTGGTAGAGATGGAATGCATCTAGAAAGTTACAAGATATGGATAAATGTTGTATTGAAGCATTGGATAAGATAATTACATGACTGTATGACACATGTCTTTATGCATAAGAATTTGTTTTTGAAAACTATGAGAAGTTTCTAATCATGCAATTGAATTTGACTTGTAGGAAAGATTGTGTACAATCACTTACAAAACAAGGACAACGACGTTTGTTCCAAGCAACGAAGAAAGCTATCTATTGAAGATATTGAAGTTCCCAAGATCCAGGATGAAGTAATGGAAGAATGCCATGATCAAGGAATACCAGTCGATCATGAATAATGATGTTTGGGATGTGGTCCCAAGACCAGATGGGAAGTCTATGGTGACTTCCAAGTGGATCTATAAGATCAAGCATGCTGCAGATAGTAGCATAGAGAAATATAAAGCTAGGTTTGTAGCTCGTGGCTTCTCCCAGAAGGAAGGGATTGATTATGAAGAGACTTTTGCTCCTGTAGCCAGATACACTTCCATTAGATCAGTACTTGCTCTGGCTGCAGTGATGAAATAGAAGGTACAATAGATGGATGTCAAGACAACTTTCTTGAATGGTGTAGTCGAAGAGGAAGTGTATGTGGAGTAGCCACTCGGATTTGAGACACATGACAGAGGGACTCATGTGTGCAAATTGAAGAAAGCCCTGTATGGTTTGAAATAGGCACCCAGGACCTAGTACAGAAGGATAGATGGCTTCCTATCCAGTTTGGGATTTACTAAGAGTAAAGCAGACTCCAACCTTTACTACAAGGTTGAGGAAGGCAATCCAGTTATACTACTTATGTATGTGGATGACCTGTTTGTTACAGGTGAGGATAGATTGATTGCCGATACAAATAGGAAGCTTGCTGCCGAGTTCAAGATGAAGGACTTGGGTATGATGCACTACTTTCTAGGTATGGAGGTGTGGCAGAGCACAGATGGAATATTCCTTGGACAAGGGAAGTATGCAATAGAGATCCTGAAGAGGTTCGGGATGATGGATTGCAAGGCCATGGCCACACCTATGGCATCGAACTTGAAGCTTTTGTGTGATGCTTCATCTGAGCCGGTTGATGCCACAATGTATCGTCAAATGATTGGGTCCTTGATGTACCTGACGAATACGAGACCAGACATCTGCTTTGCGGTGAATACCTTGAGCCAGTATCTGATAGGTCCGAGACATGTTCACCTGATAGCTGCAAAGCATATTCTGAGGTACCTAAAGGGTATAGTTGACTATGGGCTCAAATATGATGCGAATCAGAAGTTTAACCTGGAGGGTTATGTTGATTCGGATTGGGAAGGCAGTGCCATTGATCGGAAGAGCACTTCGGGGTGCTGCTTCAGTATGGGATCCAGTATGATCTCTTGGTTTAGTAGGAAGCAGTCCTGTGTGGCACTGAGTATAGACGAAGCAAAGTATGTTGCAGCTTGTTCGGCTAGTTATGAGGCAATATGGCTTAGGAAGCTATTGTCTGATTTGTTTGATCTCCAGTTGAGTGCTACTTGTATATATTGCGACAACCAGAGTTGTGTGAAGTTGTCGGAGAACCCAGTGTTCCATGACAAGTCAAAGCACATTGAGATCAAGTTCCACTATATTAGGGATATGGTGCAGAGAGGAGCAGTGAAGCTCCTGTATGTTGCAACGGACGAGCATATAGCCGATGTGTTGACCAAGCCACTAGCCAGAGTGAAGTTTGAGTACTTCAGAGAGAGGCTTGGTGTACTTCAGATCGAGATTCCTTCCAAGGGGAAGTGATGAGTCTGGAGACACAGATGCACATGAGCCATTCTCACATGGTGGTAGGTGTGTCCTCCCATGGTGCAGATATAAGGGCTGAGGCCATTTCGACATGGTTTAAGTGTGTCTTCCCATGGTCATTGATGTAAGAGCTGTGCCATTCGAGCATGGTTGAAGTGTGTCTTCCCATGGCTGTGATATAAGTGCTGTGCCATTCGAGCATTGTTTAAGTGTGTCTTCCCATGGCTGCGATATAAGTGCTGTGCCATTCCTAGCATGGTTGAAGTGTGTCTTCCCATGGATATGGATATAAGTGCGATGCCATTCTCGCATGGTTGAAGTGTGTCTTCCCATGGCGTAGATATAAGTGCTGAGCCTTTGACAGATGGTTGAGGTGTGTCTTCCCATGCCGGTGAGTGTAAGTGTTGTGTGATGTGCTCCATGGACTATGAGGTGATCTGAAGATGATGATGTGACAATAGGGTACACAGGTTTTGCAGAGGCATATAATCAGTCCTGAGATGCTCTTACAGGTTTTGCGGTGGCATATGATCAGTCCTGCGAGATCTTGTAGGTTTTGCAAAGCAGTGTAATCATTCCTGAGTTGTACCTACTTGATGGCTTGCTCGCAGAGATGATGAAGACCTACATGGAGGCTAGGCCTACATCCAACATGAAAAAGGGCTGGCTCTGTAGAAATTCCTATGACGAGTAGATTAGAGATTGATTGAGATAGCAGCAGCAGTGACGATGACGATGATCCAGTAACGATGATCCAGAGAAGAAGACTTGTGCTAGCAGATCTGTGTTGAGAAATACCTTCCTAGTTAAGAGGGAGTGTTGATGTATTTGTAACTTCGGAATGTATTTCACATATGTATATTGTACTCCTATAGAGATGGTATTATTCCTCTATACAGAAGTGTCATCATTTGTATTGACAAGTGTCGCAAGTGTTACAACTTGTATGTGATGGGTTATTAGACCACCAAGTGTGGGGTCGGCCCTGATTTAAGTTAACCATGGGTTATTAGACTATCTTAGACAAGTCGGCCTTGCTAGTTTATTAGGCAAGTCAAGTCATGTATAAATAGAGTGCGGGAGGCACTCTATTTGATCATTCACTTACTTATCTATTTATCTCATTGAGTTATGCACACTAGTGGAGGAGGAGAAGCTGCTAAGAGTCTATCTCTTATGCTTGGGTTTTGTATCATTGCTCTATCTATCTCTGAGGAAGTTATTGGTGTTTTCCACCTTCTTGGTTTTCCCCAAGGAAACTCTGTGTCTATTGTCTCTTGTGATTGATATATTGTGCTTGTCATTCTCTCAGATAAGATCCTAGATCATATTGAATTAATGCTCAAAATCTAACACTTAGTGATGAATGGATGGTTCATGTATTGTAGTGATGAATGGATGGTTCATGTCTTGTTCATAGAATGATAGGCATAAATATGGATATGAGGACTGAATACATGATTGGATATCTTTCCCATGAATGGGGATGTTTTGTGTTGCTAACTCTGCAGGCTATGATATGCTAATCTAGCTTAGTGTCATTCTTTATGTTGTTTATGTATTATCCTTCACCCTGGTACTGCCTGTGTATTGAATTGTGTTTTCAGGCAAATAAGGATAATTATGAAGTTGGTTATTAGATGTATAAAATAAAATTTCATTTTTATGGTTTTATACTGTGAATTTTATGTGTGTGTAACGAGGGTACATTACAGATTGGTATCAGAGCGTCGGTTGTAGCTCTTAGGCCTCTGGGATTGATTTTTTTTTCTTAAAAATAGATATATATATGTATTTGAATATATGATGAAATTGATTTTTGAAACTAATAATCATTGTTGGCTCAGATTTCTAGTGTTACACAGGAATTTTCAGCCATTAAATTTGCAGACTGTCAGTAAAGACAAGCAAACAGAATTAAAGAGATGGAATAGGATCCCGTATTTACTAATTTTGTTGAATAAGTTGGTGAAGAATAACAAGGTAATGAATCCAATGGCCACCAAAGTGGGCCAGGGACCATGGATGTTGTGCAAACTTTGAGGAACTTGCAATTTTGGAAACAATATAATTTTGCAAAGTTTGGAACAACAGAACCAAATCAATCAACAGTTAATGCAAAAATTTGGTCCAGCTGCAAAATAAAATGCATCAAGTGACTTCTAACGAGGAAAAAGGTGAAGGGTCCATGAATGGAGACATCCCTGACATATATCACTTTTCTCAAGGAAAAGATGACATCAGGAGGAGATTATATTTCCACCATAAGTCCAATGAAAGTTCTCATGGGAATAAGAGTAATCAACATGATAACTACCCTAGAAAGCAGCGAAGAGAAAGCATGATGTGATGTTATAAGGTGAGTTCAGAAAGTTAAAACCTCAAACTTTTAATGGAGAGAAGTCAAGTGATGCTGCAGAACTATGGCTTATGGAAATGAATAAGTATTTGCAATTACATAACTACTCAGAAAATCAAGAAGCGTATATTGCAATATATAATTTGCAAGGAAATGCTTATAAATGGTGGAAATATCTCAAACAAGTGGAAGAATTGGACGAGAAGCATATTTCTTGGAGGAGATTCCAAAGACTCTTTAAGAAAAAATATCTATCACAACAATATTATGACAAAAAGAAAAAATAATTATTTGAGCTCAAATTGGGAAACATGTCCATGGAAGACTATGAAAAGAGATTCCTGGAGCTGTTGGGATATGTGGAGTTTATCAAGGATGAGAAGGTGAAAATACAACGTTTTATCAGTGGCTTACCTGTGTATTATAAGGATAGATTGACTTATGATGAACCTCGCACTTTGAAATATTGTTTCAAAAAATCTAGATGCTTGTATGAGCAAGGATAGAATAGGCAGGAAGTGAAAAAGGTTTGGAAAGGTAAGTTGGAAATGAAGCAAGATCAGAGAAGAAAGGGGTTTAAGCCTATGGATACAAAGAAGGACACTTACTCTTATTTCAAACCACCGATACCGAAAGGAAAGTCGAGGATGGTTGAGTCTTCAGGACAAAAGAAATCAACCCAAGGGAAATGTTGGGGATGTGGTGGTGACCACTTCTTAAATAAATGTTCTGAGAGAAGAAATAAGGGAATCGGTGTATATAATATGCAAGAAGTTTCTATTGTTGGTGATGTTGCTAGAAGTGTTCCTCGCATCTATGCAAGATTGGATAATCGCCAAGATGATTACCAATCTTCTATGATCGAGATTGAATTTGGAAAATGGAATGAAGAGGAAGATCGCAGCTATGGTCAATAGTTGTTGTTTTGAAATGAATGGAAACCAAACCAGTGCAGATTTGGACATCATTCCTCTTGGATCCTATGATGTGTTGATCGGAATGGATTGGTTAGAGAAACACTTTGCTGTGTTGGACTGCCAGAATAAAGTTATTACATGTTTGAATGATGAGGGAAACCTTAAGGTACAAATAAGAGGCATCCAGAGACCCATATCCTTAAGATAGATTTCAGTCTTGCAAATGAAGAAGTGTATCAACAAAAGGTGCCAGCTGTATGCGATTCATGTAGAAGAATTTCCTACTGAAAAAGAAACAAGTTTGGATGAATATCCAGTGTTGAAAGAATTTGAAGATGTATTTCAAGAAGTTCCTGGGTTACCACCCAAGAGGGATATCGAATTCATAATCGATTTGGTGCCTGGAATTGTGCCAACATCAAAAGCACCATATAGAATGGGTACTCCGCAGTTAAAAGACTTGCAAATGCAACTTGAGGAGTTACTTAAGAAGGGGTATATACGACCTAGTATATCACCTTGGGGTGCTCCAGTTATTTTTGTAAGAAAGAAGGATGGCACACTTAGATTATGTGTGGACTACAGGAAGTTAAACAAGGCCACAATTAAGAACATGTACCCTCTACCTAGAATTGATGATCTTTTTGATTAGTTGAGAGGTGCATGAATATTTTCTAAGATAGATTTGAGATTTGGATATCACCAGATACATATTAAGGATGAAGACATTTGTAAAACAACATTCAAAACCAGATATGGGCATTATGAATTTACAGTGCTTCCTTTTGGTTTGACAAATTCCCCTACTACATTCATGTGTTTAATGAATGGTATATTCACAGAGTTTATGGATAAGTTCATAATAATCTTATTTTTGGATGATATACTTGTATATTCCAAAACCGATGAGGAACATGAAGAAAATATCAGGATTACCGTGCAAATATTGAGATAAAATCAATTGTATGCTAAGATCAAGAAATGCACGTTCTACCAGAGACGGTTGTTATACTTGGGCCATATCATTTCTGAAGAAAGTGTGGAAATGGACCCAGTTAAAGTTAAGGCTATTTTGGAATGGCCTACTCCTCGCAATGTCTTTGAGGTAAGATCATTCATGGGATTGGATGGTTATTACCGAAAGTTTATAAAATATTTTTCGAGAATATCCAATTCAATTACATCTTTTCAAAATAAAGGTGTACCTTTCATCTGGAGTTAGAAATGTGAAAATAGTTTCATACTTCTAAAGGAATTACTTACATGCGCGCCTGTATTGAAGATTTTTGATCCGAATAAAGAATTTTTGGTATGTACTGATGCATCACTTGAAGGACTCGGTGGAGTTCTAATGCAGGAAGGAAATGTGATTTGCTACCAATCACTCAAGTTAAAGGAGCATGAGAAAAACTACTCTACTCATGACTTGGAGTTAGCAACTATTGTTCATGCACTTCGCATTTGGAGACACTACCTTTTGGGAAATAAGTTTAAGTTAAGAACCGATCACAACAGTTTAAAGTATTTATTTGATCAGCCTCAACTTAATGCCCATCAAGCTAGGTGGGTTGAATTCTTAAGCTAGTTAAATTTTGAAATCAAGTATTTAAAAGGAAAAGAAAATCGAGTAGCAGATGCACTAAGTAGAAGGGGACAACTGATGCATGTTTAAGCCATTAGCACTTGGAATTATGAATTACAAATCAGATTGCTTGAAGCTTTGAAAAGTGACAAGATTTATTCACAAGTGACAACAACATTGCAAGAAGGAAGTAAATCCTTAAAGTTCTGCAATTATGAATTAACATAGGATGGCATCCTTCACTTTAAAGATAGATTTATGTACCTGACAATGAAGAGTTGAAGAAATTAATAATGAGTGAAATGCATAATGTACCATATGCAGGGCATCCCGGATACCAGAAAACTCTAACAGCTATAAATAAAAACTTTTATTGGCCAAACATGAAGAAGGAAGTGGCTAATTACATTGCACATTGTTAGAATGTCAAATATTCAAGGCAGAGCATCAATATCCAGCTGGTTTACTTTAGCCATTGCCTATTCTAGAATGGAAATGGGACACAGTAACTATTGATTTTACTACAGGTTTTCCTAGGACCATTAAGCAACATGATTCTATCATGGTAGTGGTTGATAAGTTGACCAAATCAACCCATTTTATTCCTGTTCAATCAACTTTCAAGGTAGCAAAAATTGCAGAGATTTATATGAAAGAAGTTTCCAGTTTACATGGCATTCCGAAAGCCATTGTGTTGGATCAAGATCCGAAATTTACCTCTAATTTTTGGAAAGGATTATTGAAGGAGTTTGGGACTAAGCTTAATTTAAGCATAGCTTATAATCCCCAAACTGATGGAAAGATCGAGCTAGTAAATCAAGTCATCGAATACATGCTCAAGATGTATGTCATGGACCAACCAGGAAAATGGGAAGAGTATTTGTATTTGGTGGAATTCGCTTATAATAATGGCTATCAAGTATCCTTGAAAATGAGTCCTTTTGAGGCTTTATATGGTAGAAAATGTAATGTTCCAATCAATTGGGATAAAACAATGGACATGTTAATCATTGGACCTGAAATGCTTCAAGATATTGAAAATCAAGTAGTAAAGATAAAACAAAATTTAATTATGGCACAAGACCGTCAAAAGAGTTATGAAGATAAAAGAAGGACGCATAGAGAATTCTAGGTTGGGGACATGGTGTTCCTAAAGGTTAGAGGCGAGAAAATTTCCTTGCGGTTGGGAAACTGCAAGAAGTTGGCTGCTAGATTTTGTGGTCCATTTGAAATCTTATGCATAGTTGGATCATTAGCTTATGAGCTAGCACTACCTCACACCATCAAAATACATAATGTATTTGATATTTCATTTATGAAAAAGTATGTTTATAATATTAATCATGTGCTTGATTGGTATGTTCTTCAGGTGGAACCCGAAGGGGAAATACAGGTTCAACCAATTTTCATATTGGAACGCAGAAGCAAGATACTCAGGAACCGAGTAATTAGACAGGTAAAGGTCCAATGTTTCCATTACAGTCCTGAGGAATCTACTTGGGAACTGGAAGATATAATGCAGGAAGAGTATCCGCATTTATGTTGAAAATGTGTATATATTAAAACATTACGACAACAAAATTTTTGTATACGTTTTGATACAATGTTAAGCATCGAGGACGATGAAAACTTTAAGGGGGGGGGAATTGTAATACCCCTGGCCCAGATAAAGTACTGATATTGTATCTTGAACAATTTTCTATTAAGTATGTACATAGCAAGATATTATTTTAATACAAATACCATCTAGCTGCGTGATGAGCAATACACCGAAGAGGAGATCCAGATATTAACCAAGGGTTGTGAGGGGGAAAGGTTTACCTATGTAACTTGTCTCCTTAAATTTTGTATTCTTAACCTTATGATAAAATCCCCAAAACCCATACACCTAGCCATATTCTTAACGGGGGATTAATTAATAATTAAATATTATTAATTATGATTTAATGTTGAGATTTAGTGGCTAATCGTGATTATGGATGGGATGAACGTGTTCTTTTGGGAAAGCCACATGGGAGCCCAAAGGAGGACACAAAGTTTCTTTGGTGATGTAATGCAGACAGACCGAGGGAGGTTTGGGGGGGGAAGGAATTGTGGGCAGAGGACGGAGACATGTGTGGGTGTCTGCGGAATGAACTAAGCGAAGAAGACTTGGGAAGAATCTCTATGTTGAAACCCAAACATGGTTATGCTTAGATAACTTGAACTGGCCATGAATTCCTTGGTTGAGATAACCAGTCAATTGGCAATTTGTGCATGAGACCTTGAGTGAATTCCGACGCTTGTAGTGAAGTGTATCATTGTGTGTATGGGGAAGGAACTCTGGTGGGTTAATTGCTGAATTGACAAGGAATTGGTTATTAAACTGTTGCTTTGTTGTGCCCCTGTGTATATTCATTATCCATGTTATTTCCACCTTTGACTCTGTGAGTGAGTTGAGGGGGTTGGTGAGACACCTCAGGTTAATTTCTGGATCTCATCTCGGGGGTGAACTTGGGAGCTGAAATAGTACATGATGGACAATTTCTATGGTTTGGTGGAGCGTGGCTCACACACAACCATTTACCACAACAAAGTGAATTTCAGATAAGTGTTTTTGTGGATGAATTTCAATGTTTCATGTGATATATTATGCTTGTTGTGTTCAAGTTACTAAATGTAGGTTGTAAATGAATGTAAGCCATAATTATGCCATGCATAAGCCTGTGTAGATGGATGTATCCATGTTGGATGTTTCCTTCAATTGCATGAGTTATCTGCACTATGAATCTTGCATGTGAAATATGTAATGGTTATACTTCATTTATGCACCTCATGTATGCTTATGCTGTCACACCCTTAGTGATGAATGGATGGTTCATGTCTTGTTCATAGAATGATAGGCATAAATCTGTATATGAGGACTGAATGCATGATTGAATATCTTTCCCATGAATGGGGTTGTTTTGTGTTGCTAATGCTGCAGGATATGATATGTTAATCTAGCTTAGTGTCATTATTTATGTTGTTTATGTATTATCCTTCACCTTGAAACTGCCTGTGTATTGAATTATGTTTTCAGGAAAATAAGGATAATTATGAAGTTGGTTATTAGATGTATAGAAGAAAATTTCATTTTTATTGTTTTATACTGTGAATTTTATGTGTGTGTAACGAGGGTACGTTACAGTTTCCATCGCTTGACTACCTGAGAAAACACACAAAGTCTCTAAATAAAAAATTCATTAATCCACAAGGATGCTTGAAAATTTCTTGAAGTGGTATGTGATATATCTTTGGTGTTGCATAGAAACTATGAAAATCACATGCCAAGGTACATTTAAATTGATCTCGAAGGCCTTCTAAATACCGGGTAAGGAAAGGGTTGGAATAGTCACAACTCGATGCTTGAACTCCTTGAACTCTTAATTTTGCATGGATTTCCAGTTGTTTTAGTATAGTCACAATTTAGTGCATTAAGAGGGTGTGAAAGATGGGAAAATTACAAAATAAGCTTCTTTTGATATTTCCATTCTTATAAAAATTCAAAAGTTATGGATTTTCCTTAGTGATGCTTAGTTGGAAAGGGCTACGATATTCATTAGTATGTTTACTCCATCTTGGTTCATACAAAATCATAAATAAATAAGTTTTGTCTACCCAAGTTTATGTTTATTTAGGTTAATTAATGACTTCTTTCTCTACAAGTTTGGAAAAACTTGGCACAAATTCTATTAGTGGTCCTCCTAAGTCTTGTTAAAAACAAGTATGTAATCCAAACATATGATCACAAATGAGTCAAATACGATCTTAGCATCTTATTCATTTTCTCATGAATGTCGTGGGGGAATTGGTAAGATCAAATGGCATCATTGACCATTCAAATGATCCTTGTCACGTTTTGAAGGTTGTTTTCCATGTATCCTCTGGATTGATTTGTATCAAGCGGTACCATACTTCAAGTCGGCCTTACTAAATTATTTGGTTCCATGAAGGTGATCTAACAAGTCGTCGACGTTCAATAATGGATATGGATTCTTGATTTTTATTATGTTTAAGAGTCGATTATTGAGTAAAATGATAAAGTTGGATTTACATTTGTACTAGATTTGTAAATCCTTGTTCTTTCTAATCCAACCTTCACAGTAAACCTTTAAGATGTGTAATTCTAGGTAGTTGTGTTTCTTCAGTGCTATGTTTGAGTTAAGGTCTTGTTGGATTCCAATATTAAGAATTGTATGTTGAAATTTTAAATTAATGGTATAATTTTCATCTCTTTCAAATTTATTTCAAAATTCATTTCATCCCACAATTATGCTTGAAGGAAATATCACCATTCATTTGCAGTGGAAATAAAATAAGGATCATTGAAAGATAACCAAGCACAAGAGACATACAGATTTATCCCGGGAAACCCAATATGGATAAAACCCAACAAACTTTTCTTAGAAGAAATCAATCCAATACAAGTGCAATACCAATCATGAAGTTGAACAGAGAGGTTCTCCCTCCTTCACAAGAATCCCTAGAAAGGGTAGTGGATCTTCCAAGAGAGAATAGGAGCCCCAAAAATATTTCTTCTTGCCTTTGCTAGGCCTTCCTAGGAGGTGCGCACAAGTGGAGAGAGAATATGTGTTGAATGAATGACAAAATGAAGTGTGGAAGCACTTTATTTATATTCTTCTTTTCACTAGAAGATTCCTCAATGGGGTTGACTTGTACACTTTCAATGGGGCCGACTTGCTAGTTTTGGTATTCATCTTTTATTTATCTTCAAGCTGACTAATCTTCTTGTCTTCATTTTCATCTGGAGCTTCTTCAATGCTATCTGGTACTTCTTCAATGGTTTGTCTTGACTTCTTGGATATTTCTTCATCATATAAAGGTTCTCCTTGTTGATTTCCATCTCCTCACATGAAAATCAAATTCACACATAGAGCTCTAATGTTGATTTGAACATACTCTAATAAGTCCTGGACACTTCTTAGAGCCAATGTGAAATGAAACATTATATTAGACTTTGTCTATTACACAAGGAGATAAGATACCCTATAACATAGAAAAGTCAACAAACTCTATTTAGAATAGATCACCCCCATTATGGAGCACTCCCACATAGAGTATGCAATGTGACCACTAGCTTCCCTTCACTCTAGTCAATCGACATGACTAGACGAAGGCTAAGCATCCAATCCTTAATACAAATCGTTGATACACATGACTAATTAGGGCTATGTCAGGTCCATTCTCTACCAACCATTGGTCAATACACATGACTACTCTTGGAGAATGATCTGCAGAATGTTTGCCTGATGCTGGAGCCAGGGAGAAACACCAACACTCCCTCTCGGCGAGGGAGACATTCTGCATCACACCAAGCCACATACTTGGTAATAATTTCCATCATCAGTACTGCATCTGTACAATGCCTATACTACATTTGTACTGTATCTGTACTGCAACTGCATCTATACTATATTTGTACTGCAACTGCATTTGTACTACCATTTCAGTATCTATGCCATTCACCTCTTGTCAATGTCTTCCACTTATCTATCGAACCATCACGATTTCTGGGCCATTCATCTCATATGAGTGTCCACCACTCATCTTTCGATCCATCATAGTGTTTGGGACATTCATCTCATATGAATGTTTACCGCTCATCCGTCAAACCATCACGGTGTCTGGGCCATTCATCTCATATGAATGTATGTCGCTCCTCTATCAAACCATCACGGTGCCAGTGCCATTCAGCTCATATGAATGTCTACCACTCATCTATCGATCCATCACAGTGTCTAGGCCATTCATCTCATATGAATGTCTGTCACTCATCTTGGTGCTATCATCCATCGACACTCCCTCTCAGCTAGGGAGGCATTCTCCATCACACCAAGCTTGTCCCTGGAGTATACAAACTTTTCCTTGGATATAGGCTTGGTGAGAATGTCAATTATTTTCTCATCCATGGATATGTACTGGACCTTCACTACTCCCTTCTACACCATGTCTCAGATAAATTTGTATTTGATCTCAATATGCTTCGACCTGTCATAAAACATTGGTTTTTTTGAAATCTTGACATAGCTTTGATTGACCCAATGTATTATGGTTGTTTCTAGATCATGATCAAATAATACTGCAAGTAGCTTCCAAATCCACACTGCTTCATGACTTGCAATACTAACTACATAATACTCTGCTTCTACTGTACTAAGTGCGACATAAGTCCATTTCCTGCTAAACCAATATATCATGGTGGATCCCAAGGTAAAGCAACACCTTGAGGTGCTCTTTCTATCTACTGCACTTCCATCCCATTCATAATCTACATAACCTTGCAGCCTCACTTCACCATCTGAGACATATCTCAAGCCATTTCCAATTGTACCATGCAGGTACCTCAATACATGTTTTGTTGCCACCCAATGTATCTATATCGACTCAACCATGTACTGGCTCAAGTTTTTTATTGCAAAACAAATGTCTGGTCTGGTGTTAACCAAGTACATTAAGGATCCGATCAACTGTTTGTACATCACGGGATCCACCAAATCTGAATCTAAAGCGGAATCACTCAGCTTCTTCAAATTTTCCTCCATCTGTGTATCCATGGACTTGAATTCCATCATACCAAATCTCTTCAGGATATCTATCGTGTACATCCCTTGACCGAGGAATATCTCTTCTGGTCTCTTCCATACTTCTAATCCTAAGAAGCAATGCATTAGTCCAAGATCCTTTATTTCAACCTCATATGGTAACTCCCACTTGCACTCAACAATGAGATTCTCTTCTCCCATATGGAAGAGATCATCGATATATAGCACCAAGATCAAAGGATCAGCATCAAAAAAATTGTAGTAAAGGTTGGAATCTGCATCACTCTTGGTGAAACCAAAGCCCATCAAATATCTATCGATTTTTGCTTACCAAGCCCTGGGTTCCTGCTTGAGTCCATACAAGGCCTTCTTAAGTCTGCAAACATGGGACTCCTTCCCATGTATATCAAATCCTTGAGGTTTCTCTATGTACACCTCTTCCTCAATTACTTCATTGAGAAATTTTGCCTTTACACCCATCTGATGTATTTTCCATCCCATCATGGAAGTAAGAGAAATGATGGTTTCGATGGAGGTGTACTTGGTGACTAGAGTAAAGGTATCCTCATAATCTACTCCCCCTTTCTAGAAGAATCCTCTCACCACGAATCTCGCTTTGAACTTGTCAATGCTTCCATTTGTTTCATGCTTGATCTTGTAGATCGATTTGGAAGTCACCACTAACTTCCCTTTAGGTCTTGGTATGATATCCCACACATCATTCTTCATGATGAATTGATATTCTTCCATCATAACATATTTCCATACATGTTTGTATGTTGCTTCTTCATATCAGGAAGGATCGAAATCAATGATGTTACTCATTAGTGCCATGTGACTCAAGAATATTTGAGGCCTTTTTCTTGTTAGTTTTTCAAAATTTACTTCAATCTGATCTAGGATCTTAACTAAGAGAACAACATGTACAACATATCTATAGCATATCAATCATGGACATAATAATGCAAGCACACAAGAGACACAAAGTTTCATCGGGGAAAACCAAGAAGGTGAAAAACCCCGCAACTTCCTCAGAGATAGATAGAGCAATGATACAACCCAAGCATAAGAGATATACTCCTAGCAGCAGCTTCTCCTCCTCCACTAGTGCACCACTCTCCAATGAGAGTATGAGTGAGAAAGTGAATTATCAAATAGAGTGCCTCCCGCACTATATTTATACTTGACTTGACTTTCCTAATAACCTTTATTAGGTCGGCCTTAACTTAACCACATAACATAATGCTGACAGGGCCGACCCCCAATAGGGTGGTCTAATAACCTTTTAAACCACATGACTTACACTGGGCCGACCTTAACAAGGTGGTCTAATAACCCATCAAGTATAAGTTACGACACTTACAATATAAATGACGACACTTCCGTATAGAGGAATAATAACATCTCTATAGGAATACAATATACATATATGAAATACATTCCGAAGTTACAAATACATCAACACTCCCTCTTAACTAGGAAAATATTTCTCGACACAGATCTATTAGCACAAGTCTTC
The DNA here is from genome assembly GCA_027924585.1 of Larix kaempferi. Lineage (NCBI taxonomy): Eukaryota > Viridiplantae > Streptophyta > Pinopsida > Pinales > Pinaceae > Larix > Larix kaempferi. The sequence continues at coordinate 7,060,040 of BSBM01000374.1, read as the reverse complement.
TTCTCTGGATCATCATTACTGATCATCGTCATCGTCATTGCTGCTGCTATCTCAATCAATCTCTAATCTACTCGTCATAGGAAGTTCTATAGAGACAGTCCTTTTTCATACTGGATGTAGGCCCACCACCTACAGGTCTTCATCATCTACAGATCCAGCCCTTTTTCATGCTGGATGTAGGCCTAGCCTCCATGTAGGTCTTCAACATCTCTGGGAGCAAGCCATCAAGTAGGTACACCTCAGGACTGATTACACTGCCTCTGCAAAACCTGCAAGATATCCCAGGACTAATTACACTGCCTCTGCAAAACCTGCAAAAGCATCTCAGGACTGATCATATGCCTTTGCAAAAACTATGTACCATACTGTCACATCATTGTCTTCAGATCATCATCATAGTCCACGGAGCACAACCCAGATGCACACACACAACACTTACACTCACCGGCATGGAAGGAATTTCCTCTAACCATCCGGGAAAGGCTCAACACTTACACTCACTAGCATGGAAGGACTTTCCTTTGACCATCTGGGAAAGGCTCACAGCACTTACATCAACGACCATGGAAGGACTTTCCTCTGACCATGTCGGAATGGCTACATCAATTACATCACGGCCATGGAAGGACTTTCCTCTGACCATGTTGGAAAAGCTCAACAATTACATCACGACCATGGAAGGACTTTCCTTTGATCATGTCGGAAAAGCCACGCCCAACACTTACATCTCGCCATGGAAGGACTTTCCTCTAACCATGCAAGAATGGCCCAGCCCTTACATCTCACCATAGAAGGACTTTCCTCTGACTATGTGAGAATGGCTCCGCCCAGCCCTTACTTTTCACCATGGAAGGACTTTCCTCTAACCATGTTAAAATGGCCCAGCCCTTACATCTCACCATGGAAGGACTTTCCTCTAACCATGTGAGAATGGCCTTGTGTGCATCTGTGTCTCCGGACTCATCACTTCCCCTTGGAAGGTATCTCGATCTGAAGTACACCAAGTCTCCCTCCAAAGTATTCAAATTTCACTCTGTCCAGCGGCTTGCTCAACTCATCGGCTATCTGCTCATCTGTCACAACATACAGGAGCTTCACTGCTCCTCTCTGCACCATATCCCTGATATAGTGATACTTGATCTCAATGTGCTTCGACTTGTCATGGAACACTAGGTTCTTCGACAAATTCACACAACTCTAGTTGTCGCAATATATACAAGTAGCACTCAGCTGGAGATCAAACAAATCAAACAGTAGCTTCCTAAGCCATACTGTCTCACAACTAGCCGAACAAGCTGTGACATACTCTGCTTCGGCTGTACTCAGTGCCACACAGGATTGCTTCCTGCTAAACCAAGAGATCATTCCAGATCCCATACTGAAGCAGCACCTCGAAGTGCTCTTCCGATCAATGGCACTGCCTGCCCAATTTGAATCAACATAACCCTCCAGGTTGAACTTCTGATTCGCCTCATACTTGATCCCATAGTCAATTGTACCCTTCAGGTACCTCAAAACATGCTTTGCAGCTATCAGGTGAAAATGTCTCGGATCTGTCAACTACTGGCTCAAGGTGTTCACCACAAAGCCGATATCTGGTCTTGTATTCATCAGGTACATCAAGGACCCAATCATCTGGCGATACATCGTAGCATCGACCATCTTAGATGAAGCATCACACAGAAGCTTCAGGTTCGATGCCATAGGTGTGGCCATGGCCTTGCAGTCCATCATCCCAAACCTCTTCAGGATCTCTACTGCATACTTCCCTTGTCCAAGGAAGATTCCATCTGCACTCTGCCACACCTCCATACCAAGAAAGTAGTGCATCATACCCAGTCCTTCATCTCAAACTCAACATCAAGATTCCTTTTCGTGTCGGCAATCAATCTATCCTCACCTGTTACAAACAGGTCATCCACATACAATAGTAGTATCACTAGATTGCCTTCCTCAACCTTGTAGCAAAGGTTGGAATTTGCTTTACTCTTGGTAAAGTCCAAACTGGATAGGAAGCCATATATCCTACTATACCAGGTCCTGGGTGCTTGTTTCAAACCATACAGGGCTTTCTTCAGTTTGCACACATGTGACCCTCGGTCATGTGTCTCAAACCCGAGTGGCTGCTCCACATACACTTCCTCTTCAACTACACGATTCAAGAAAGCTATCTTGACATCCATCTGGTGTACCTTCCATTTCATCACTGTAGCCAGAGGAAGTACTGATATAATGGAAGTGTATATGGCCACAGGAGCAAAAGTCTCTTCATAATCAATCCCTCTTTCTGGGAGAAGCCACGAGCTACAAAGCTCGCTTTGTATTTATCCATGCTACCATCTGCAACATGCTTGATATTATAGATCCATTTGGAAGTCACCACAGACTTCCCATCTGGTGTTGGTACCACATCCCAAACATCATTCTTCATGATCGACGGATCATGGTATTCTTCCATTACTTCATCCTGGACCCTGGGAACTTAGATAGATTTGTTGCTGGAACAAATGTTGTAGTCCTTCTTTTGTAGGTGATGGTATACTATCTTTCCTACAAAGCAAGTTAAATTGCATGATTAGAAACATCTCATAGTTTTCAGAACAAATTATTACACATAAAGAAATATGTCATACAGTCATGCAATTATTTTAGCTAATGCTTCAATACAACATTTATCCATATCCGTAACTTTCTAGATGCCTTCCAATCTCTACTAGAACATTGTTAAGAGTGTGCACAACGCCCAACATGTCAGCAAAGAGGTTTCATTCTAGATAAGTAGCAATAGAATGTTGTACAGTGCCGTAGGCCACTTTCCCATCACATGCATATTAGTAGTATACTATTCATTAATGCAATTATTCTAATATGCATAATACACACCCTAAGTCTAGGAACATAAGCATATACATCCTTGAAGAATATTATTTAAACAAACAAGTATGCAAGAAATGACAATTCAAATACTTATCTTTGTTTGGTTGTAGGGTGGAATCCCTCTCAATATTTGCTTCCTTCCAAGAACTACTGGAGTGTGCTCCCTCTTGATCTTTGCTTCCTAGATTACCTGTCTTTGAACTTATATCCATCCTCGATCACTATGCATACTTACGAGTATCATCACTGTGTTATCCTCGAGGTCTCATACATACATTCATTAGTATAATCTTAATACTATCAAAAACATTATGATTTTAAGTAATCTTAAACATGTATGGTCAAGATCATTTCATACACAGATAATTTATCACAATGCTTTTACTCATGCATATTCCTATTTGACCATAGAACGTTTCTGGTTAGTCATATCATCAATCAAAGTGAGAAGCATAATATGCCTAAACCCATGATTACTCAAACCTATAACTTCATGAATAATAATTGTCAATCATACCAAGTATACTTATATAAGAGATCCTATCACAAGGTAGGATTCTAACTTGATATAGGAAAAACATACCTGGATTAATATGTTAGCTGGTTATGTCTAACATACCCACATGATGTCTTCTTGTTCTCTTAAATGACTTGTGCTTAGTAACCTGCATAACTCATAAGTTAATAATTGTAGAACCAAGTTATACATACCTCGTAAGTAGAGATTCTATGTGATCCATGACTATGGATGAGTCTTTGTCTTTATGTCACCATGGTCATATGTTCTTGATCTAGAAGTCTTTCTTGATGTACCTTTCATGTTAGCGGACAACATCAACCTCATACAACACTATAGTGCATTAGTACAATCATAAGTGTCATAACCCTAACCAATGAATGTCTTCCATCATTCACATGCATTCATACTTTTACTAGGGCGATAAGACAAGTCTAACATTAACCAAGATTGTACTAACCTCAATAATATGAAGACGAACATATCATAAACTTAATCATGAACATATTTCAAAACATACTTGTATGAGTCATACCTGTCGAGATTGCTTCTAGTCTTCTTATGTAAGGCCTTAGCCTCATCTCCCTCTGAAACTGGAACTTATTCACTTATGTAGGTGACCAATACATTCTCTTCTAGGATTAACCCAATCCACTTGATTTGCAGCAATTGGATCTGGAGCTGGATTAGGGTTTATCAGGGAAACCCTAAAAATTCAAACTTTGAATTTCAAACTTCTGAAAGGATAGAAAGATGTGCCTTGATGAGATGATCAACCTGGTATACTCAGAATTTGAAAACTTCAAAGTTTCACCCCTCAAATTTGCATTTCAATCTTCCGGATTCATTAGAGAGGACCCTGAATTAGGGTTTGAGTTTCCCAGAGCTTCACCCAACCAAATAGTTTGATCCAAAGCTCTAAACTTCGATTTTTCCAAGGATCTTACAGCTGTGGTCATAGATTTAAAAAATTCCCATTTTTGTAGAAGCCCTAATTTTCCACTTTTCCGATCAAAGTCCCGAACTAGGGTTTGATCAAGCCCGACCTTCTGCCCAACCAAAAAATTCGATCTTGGTCTCTAAATTTTGATTTTGATGAGGAGCATCCAGCCGTGGTCTTCGATTACAAAAATTACAACTTTCTCCGAATCCCTAAATTCCCGGAGCCATGAATGAAGGTGCTCAAATCCAATTCTGTTTTGACAGAAATATGCACATGATTATTTCTGGTGTAAATCCAAAATTTCAGATCTACAGGGTCTGAAAATTCTTCCTGTGGTATCCTAACTTGTTATATTTCCAACCCCATAGGTATGACCTCAATGTATTCTCTGAGAGAGAGTTATTCCAAGTGTCGCAACGTGACCTATTTATGGGATAAAACAAGAGAGAGAACTTGTACAGAGTTCCACGTGTCACTGGTTCACTTTCGGCCTCTGAACCTTTGGCCTATGAAAGTACAGTCCGTGCCCTACCTGTCACATTTTATGAAATTTCATTTGGATCTTCCTAGCCCAAGTTGTGACCTTTTTTCCTAGGTAACCTGTTTATGACTGAGATCTGGAAGAGGCAGAAACCCTAGATTGTACAGATCATAAAACACAAATTACAATGAATTAGAAGTTGTTCTTTGGACACAAGGTACATTGGGATCTTAGCTTCGACCTGTAAAAGTTTCAGATCCTGAAAATTTTCCAAAATGGATTTATAGCGAAAGTGCTACGATGAATGGTTTTTTCTATATCAAGCCCTAGCTTTGCAAGTGCAACAAGTGTCATAAATGCCATACCATGCCTTCTTTCAGGTTAGCTCTGATACCATGTTAGTTTTTCAGAATTTACTTCAATCTGATCTAGGATCTTAACTGATAGAATAACATGTACAACATATCTACAGCATATCTACAGTATATCAATCATGGACACAATAATCCAAGCACACAAGAGACACAGAGTTTCACCAGGGAAAACCAAGAAGGTGAAAAACCCCGCAACTTCCTCAGAGATAGATAGAGGAATGATACAACCCAAGCATAAGAGATATACTCCTAGCAGCAGCTTCTCCTCCTCCACTAGTGCGCCACTCTCCAATGAGAGTATGAGTGAGAAAGTGAATGATCAAATAGAGTGCCTCCTGCACTCTATTTATACTAGGTCGGCCTTAACTTAACCACATAACATAATGCTGATAGGGCCGACCCCAAATAGGTTGGTCTAATAACCCTTTAACCCACATGACTTATACTGGGCCGACCCCAACAAGGTGGTCTAATAACCCATCAAGTATAAGTTACGACACTTATAATATAAATGACGACACTTCCGTATAGAGGAATAATAACATCTCTATAGGAATACAATATACATATATGAAATACATTCTGAAGTTACAAATACATCAACATTTCTCTCTCTAATGAAGCCACTGGGAGATGCATGCCTCTTTGCATCCTGCAATGTGTCATGAAGCCACACTGGCCTCTTCCTGGTCATTGCAACATCTTTAAGTGGTTCCACTATTTCTACGGGTTCTATAGAATCCTCCTGATAATCTGATGAATGATCAAATAGAATAGAGGGATTTGTACCCTCGTCTTTTGGAGTCTCCTACTCCTCACCATCAATTTCCATGTGAGAGTCTCTAGACCTTCTGAAGGATACTTCCTCATCAAATGTAACATCTTGACTGACCTCTATATGATATTGTCCTGGGACGTATATTTTGTAGGCCTTCAAGGTTTCGCTGTATCACACAAAGGTACCCTTCTTTCTAGAAGGTTCTAGTTTTGTCCTCTTCTCTTTTGGTACATGGATGTATATAGGGAAATCGAAGATCCTCAAGTGATTGAATTATGGCTTCACTCTTGTGAATTCCTCTTCAGGAGTCTTGTCCCCCAATATTCGGTGAGGACTTCTGTTCTGAACATACACTATTTTTTTGGTTGCCTCGATCCATAAGAACATAGGTAGATTCTGATCGTGAATCATTGCCTTCACAGCTTCCACAATGGCATGTCCTTTCTTTTCACAACACCATTTTGTTGGGGATTTTAGGGAAATGTCAACTCCCTCTTGATCCCTGCTTCCTTGTAGAAATCATTGAACTCATTGGAAGAATGCTTTCCTCCAATATCTGACATGAAAATTTTGATCTGATTCCCCGTCAAGTTTTCTTTCCGAGCCTTGAATTCTTGAAACTTGTCGAAAAATTCATCTTTGCTATTCATGAAATAGATCCACGTTTTTCGAGAGAAATCATCAATGAATGTTACATAATATAGAAATCCACCCAAGGATGAAACAGTCATTGGTCCACATACATCTGAATGTACTATATCCAATATCCCTTTGGATCTACTATCACTGTTTGGAAAAGATCCCTTGGCATTATTCCCAAGTGTACAACCTTTGCAAACCCCATCATGCTCTATTTGGAGATCTGGAGTACCTGTAACCATATTTCGTAATTTTGGAAAGTATTTGTATTGTAGATGGGAAAATATTCGATGCCATAGCTCACATAAACTGATGTTGTCATGTACTAGTGCTTGAGCTGGTTGTCCTGCTATTTTGTATAATCCTCCCTCTCAAACACCATTCTCTTTTGTTGAGTCTATGTTTGAGTCTTTAGGCCATACGAGTAGTTTTCCATCTACAAAAGAAACTTTGAACCCTTTATCTTCTAAGGCTAATATGGAGAGGATATTATTCTTCAATCCTAGTACAAACAAGACATCTTTCATATGCAAAGAATCTCCAGATTCTAGTTGAACTGAGGTTGATCCAACTCCTTTAACTGCATACTTGGAATTGTCTCCAAGTTCTACTTGTAGTGATCAGTTCCTTTCTGTCAAATCTTAAAGAGAGTCTTTGTAACCTGTCATGTCCCTAGAGGCACTACTCTCTATGAACCAAGTCGCACTGTTGTTTGTAATAGTGCCTGTGAGGGATGAAACAAAAGAATATTCCTTATGAAGTTCTTCCATTTTGTGATTGGTCACCATTTTGATAAAGGATGAAATAGGATTGAGAAACCCTAGCAAGATCTAGGTCAAACCTGAAATTTGTCAAAGTTAAATTTTGCCTCCACAGATAGATGTGCCTCCCTAGGGAGACCTCTAGAGCACCATTTTTCAATCCAATATGTGGCCAGAAGAATTCAAAGCTAGAAGCCCTAGTTCCTTGGTTTTGGTAGAAAATAGGTAAAAATTGAAACTCCACAAAACAAAGATCTGCTTCCACAGATAAGTGTTCCCTCCTAGGGCGAGTTCCAAAGTGCAATATTTAAGTTCAATTTGTGGAGAAAAGTGTCCAAACATGGAAGCCCTAGTTTCATATTAGGGATAAAACAGTTACTGGCAATGGCTTTATTCAACACTGTTATGATACCATGTTGAATTTTAACTTAGCAACATACTTTTCATCTCTTTTAAATTTATTTCAAAATTCATTTTATCCCACAATTATGCTTGAAAGAAATATCACCATTCATTTGTAGTGGAAATAAAACAAGGATCACTAAAAGATAACCATGCACAAGAGACACAAAGATTTATCCTGGGAAACCCAATAGGGAGTGTTATGCCTCTATAGTTTTCAACACTCCAGCATGTCGTTTGTTGAGGAGGGATAAAATGCCAAGTGTGGGATTCTCTTCTTATGCTTATCCATGACTAGGCCCCTTGGTTTTACTTTTGGAAGTACTATGGCTTAGTGGCATAGCTGAATGCCCTTTGTTGGGGATTTTTAGCCTTGGGGTTGGTGTCTGTGGCTTCCAGGGTAGGACATTGGGTCACATGACCACCATCCTTTATGCCTTTAGGGGGACTATGCTTCATCTAGGGAGGTTATCCCTAATTCCACCACCCCTCTCACATACCTGTGGTAGAACTTTGTTCCTATGGATAAGAAGAGGTTCTCTTAGATCAAACCAGTTTTAACTATGCCTAATCTAAGACAATATACAACAAATGCACCCTTGAAATCCTAAATCAAACTCATACATAAAAATTAAACGTACTTGAAAATGGAGAATGAATGCCACTCACCTTAAATCAGACGTTCGTCCCCTGAATGGATTTAGTCTTGAAGCTCCCAAGTTGGACCTGTCAAAATCAAACAAAGACAAACAAACAATATTCCAAATACCTTGAAATACAAGTTAGATCTAAATTCTATTGAATACACTTCATGGCATTGAATGAAACATAACACACACAAAGTGGGAAACAAGACAAGTTATTATTGATTATAAACTTGAAGACACTTACAAAGAGTTCCTTGATGTCCAAGCAATCTCCAACTCCAAATATTCCTCCCTTTAGCTATCTCTGCAAACCTTCCAAGATCATAGATTTGATACCCCAAATTGTCCTCCCTTTGGCTCATGGATGACCTCTCCTTTATAGAACTTGGGAAACTAACCATAGGGAGAGGAAGGTGGATCTAGGGAGAGGAAGGTGGATCTAGGGAGAGTTTAGTGGATCAACCAGGCTAAACAAAGAGAAGAGGTTGAGATCGAATTAGCTGAGCCAATCCCAAAGAAATCTCTTGAAGGTTAAAGATCCAAAATCCATGCACAAAGGCTGTTATGAAATTTTCGTGCCCTGGAAGATAAGCAACACGCGAAAATGTTGTCATTTTCGCGGCCTAATAGTTATGCAACGCACGAAAATATGGGATTTTTGCGTCCTAGGATATGGACAGGCTGCGAAAATTAGGGAAAACAAGGTCAATTAAGGTGACACTTGGCCCATTTAGTTGTCACTTGACCATAAGAGGTTGGATTTGTTTCCTAGGTGTCCAGATGAAACCAAGGAGGGGACCAACAAGGTACAACACATATTAGGAGGAAGCATCGCAAGGTCATATGTCATGAAGATGCGACACTAAGGCTCGAAGTGTAAATTTGAGGTATAACAGATGCCCCCTAAAGTGTGAGGTTAGAAGAAATTGATGGCCGAAAGAATTTACCAATAAGGCATGCAGAGAGAGCATCAAGGGAGTCGGCACGAAGCTGAAAGAACACAGAATGTCAACTACCACAGAGGAGGGCATACCCATGCTCGAAAAAACTGACTCGAAGCATGGCTACCGACCAATACATTGCAGATCCATGAGAGAACTGAGATGATATAGACTGTGGACGAATAATGGCTATTATGAACAATCATAGATCCATGAGATGAAAATGACATAGCCATGACCAATACAAAGTGGATCTGTGAGAAAATACATCATTGAGGTCACTAAAATGATGTCTTTATAGAGGCCTACTCAATAATCGCCATCGCAACCCGGACATAAGGGTGATATCAAGAACATCCAGGGTCTTCTACCTGATCCTGAAGCGACACGATCCTAATCATGTGATTACAAGGTGTTGAAGTCAAACATGATAGGAACCACTTGATTACCGGTCAATGATGTGAACCATTAACAAGTGAAGAGGGAGACCACCAATAATGACGATGATTCCCAAGGTATATACAGTATAGTCCATTGAATGTGAATAAATGTATTGACATCGAAAATTCATGGAATTATTCGATCATAGGTCAATGATGAGAACCTACTGTCGAATACGAGGAGACTTTCCCTTTGAGGCATGCATGTACCAAGGTAATAAAGTTGGTTCCTAAGCCCAATTCCCAGATGATGAGTTGAAGTCGACAGGAATAGACTCGTCGAAGGAGGGCCATAATTAATCCCACATCAATGACACGAAACCGATATAGGAAAGAGGTGTGGAGAAATGGACTAAAAGAGCATGTACTGACATAAGACTAGCGGATTGCCATATTGGAAAAATAGTGGATTCAAGGTAACAATAATCCTTTGAACATACAGCGACATGCGACAAGACTTGGTAGTTGGGATTGATTAGCAGAAACAACCATGGGGCTAGTAGACTCATAATGAAGAAGACGACACAGGACTGTAGTTACGACTCATCGGAGCTACTGACTACCCAAACGAGACAAGATATGGATGCATACCATTTTCAAAGGTGATGACTCACAAGCTGCCAAAAAGTAAACTTGACTCATTTCCCAATTTCCCCCCATCACAACTGATGAGTACCTCTTTGTGGTTTAACGAGATTGAAGAGGACAACAAATGCTCGGTATAGCTTATCTTATGGATGAGTCCAATCTCACATGTTTTGCGAACCTAAGAAAGGAGGGGTTTGTCCTAATGTGGGCCCTTCTATGTTAAGTTTTAACGAGTCCAAAGAAGGCAAACTCGACAGTTTTTCATGTTTAGAGAGTTTGAAATAACTTAAAGAAGACTCCAAGATTGAATTTTTCGTAATAGGTTAGTCCCCAGACCCGAAAAAGTATAAAATGATATTTGAAAGAACTCTCCCATTCAAAGGTTGACTGAGGTATACCTTTCTCGTAAATAGTCTAGACGGCCCGAAAAAGGGGTAACCTACCACCGAATAGACATATTTTCAAATACTTTTACAAGTGTGAAAGAGACAAGCCACTTGGCAATCTTTTCATAACAAGGGAATCCGAAAAGAGCTTAAAGAGAACTCCCAAGGTCCATTTTCGTGAGTTAATCGTCTTAGTCCGAAAAAGGAATAAAATAATACCAAGACGATACTTTCCTCATCGTTGTACAAGCACGAGCAAAGCTGACTAAGCTCGACACTGGCTTTCTTAGGTTTGACAAGAACGACATAGGTGTGAAAAAGCGCTTGGAATCTTTTTTAGGTTTAGGTCCAGAGCAAGAAAAAGATAAAGTGAGCTCGAATGAAGGTCAAAATCGAATACCAATGTGAAAAATGTGTGTAAACCTGTCGGACATGGTAAAAAAAACCCTAGGAGCAATCATTAGTTCATCAAAATGAAGAATTGACCCAAAAAAGGCTTTTCAAATAAAATTATGGGCAAAAACATGCATTAAAAATGTATAAAAGAAGGTAAAAGGAAAGTTACCCATTGTCATTTGTTTGTTTTTTACCCAAAGAAGGGTTTTTTACCTTAAGGAGGGAAAATCTTCAAGTGAAGGTATCGGGAGATCCAGGGCACTATTTCGACTGCCGTACGATCTAGGTAAATCTTCACAACCTCATCTTTCATTTTATCCCTTTATTTCACTATTTCATGTCATTTTTTCTGGTTTAGGAGAATCTCTAAGGAAAAATTTTTTCCCCTAAGATTTCGTGCCCTCCCTATGTCGATAGGAGCGAAAATCTTGGAATTTTCGCGGTATGGCCTTGATGGGGGGCGCGAAAATATCTAGTTTTCGCGTACCTGGAGACTACCCAGACGCAAAAATACGCAGAGCAAGAAAAATATAAGTTTGTTTCTGTTATGGGGCATGAAATCAGGTTTTCATTTTCTCATGAATGTTTTGTTTGATGATTTGCAGCGGTTTGCAACTCATTTGAGTGAAGATGGTTGATTTGAAAGAGAGAGAACATGAAGATGATGATAGAATATCTCTACAAGACAATGTCACACTAACTGCACTATGAGAATGTGGCTTACTGAAATTATTCAAAACAAAGGGCATCCGCAAACAAGGGAAGCTACTAAATTACATCATTCAGATGTGGGATAGTGATATCCAAACTTTCTAGATTGGGGAGCACACCCTCGAGATATAGCTCGAGGACATTTACTTCTTGAATGGTCTCTCCAAGAGAGGGGTACAGAACCATGGAGGAGACCACGGACACGTAAATTGCCCATTATTGGAGACAAGATTCCCGCAAGAAGAGCCGGAAGGTGCCCATAGCGGATGTGATAGAGCTTCCATTGAGAACCATTTTGTATACCATTGCACGTGTAGAAGGTAGTGTGGGTTCCCACCATGCAATGAAGGAACATATGATCTATGCGATATAATTCATGGCACAACACTGTTCAATTAGTGTGAAGGGGTCTTGGTGAACCTCAAAGATCAGGTGACCAAGTGCAGGAACAAAGACATCCATCAGTTTGGATATGTAAGTATCATGTTCACATTCTTCCTGGAGAGGGTACCACTATTGCACCCTCAGATATCCAGACCGATCTGTCCTGCATCCGAGCCTCGGATGGGGAGATGGAGCAACTATGCTGGATGGCTCGGCGGGCCGTAGGTCTTGGATTTTGGCGAGGACTTCTTCTCGTGGCTCGAGGAGAAGGTCATCATGATCGAGGACCATCCCTATGAGGGGGTGTATTTCCGTGAGGATACCGATTTGGCATTGCCCGAAGATGATGATTAGGACAACTCAGGTATGTGACCTTCAGAAATATGTGTTTTTGGTATTTTTGATTATATATATATATTTTGTTGTTTTTTAATGCATGACAGAGATCTAACATATGTACATGTATTGCCACAGATTGCGGACCATGAAGACCAGTGAGGTATTCACCACTACATCGAGGAGGGGTCCAATAGCATGCCGAGGTTGAGGAGGAGGAGGAGGAGGAGGCAGGGGGGCTCCACAATGTTGAGCAGAACCTCCAGGGTTTGATGATGGGTGTCTCTCCTATGAGGATGCCTGATATACCTCTTCATCTCCAGAGGCACACTGTAGGGGTGTCCGAGCGCATTAGCAGATTGCTCCACCGTGTGGTGAGAGCAGTCATATGTTATCACGAGCACCGTGAGCCTGATGATTAGTGTTTAGGTAGTAGTGTTGTTTAGCGGCATGTACATGATATGTAGGCCAGAGAGACAATTTTGTATGGGACATGATCCCAATTTTGTCTTTTGGACACATCATAATATTGTACTTCAGGAAAAACACTTTTTATATGTTATTTACATATATGGACCTATCTCTATAGCTTGTTTATTTACTATAAGTTGTGTATTTACATTTTATGTATGCGTTTGTTATATAGTGGGCCAGATGCCAATCCAATATATAGTTAGCTAATGAATCGGCCACCATATTGAATTCTCTAGGTACATGTTGATACTGAATATAGTCAAATGATCTTTCCCAAGAGGCGTACCCTTCTATAAAATTGAAGTAATGTAGGATCACGAACAGTGTAGATGTGATTCAAATGAGATACTGCGAGTTGAGAGTACATGTAGACTAAAAAGGTGTGGATCCCGAGAGAAGCAACTCCAGTTAGGAGTCCGACAACTACATGGTACTCCGCGATGTTGTTTGTTGCGGGGCCTAGACAGATGCCACCCGAGGATATCAAGTCGCCGACAGGGGAATACAGTACCCATGCCACTGAAGCAAGGTTCCGGGTATGTCGACTTTCACCATCCGCAAATCCATAGTACGCCGACATCTGTGCATACAAGCACAAGTCGAGATAAATAACAGTGTATGAAATAGAATCTTCACACGCAAAAAGAAAACTGAAAACATGTTAAATAAATTATGTACAAGATGTTATATACAATATAGTCCTACACATAGAATCTCTTCAGGTAGAGCCCATTGCGGGGTTGACCCAAAGGTATACCATCGACATCGACAAGCTCGTAAGCTCCTTTCTCTAACAAACATTTTATGATGTAGGGGCCGTACCACATGGATTCCAATTTTCCCTTACCTAGTTTGTCGTGCATTTGATCATAGGTAAGGACTTGGTCGACCTCATTGAATATCCGAGGTGGAACGGATTTATTGTACTATGCTTTGACGCACTTTTTATGAGCTTCATTAGTGAGTGCAACATCTCGACGAGTTTTATCTAGGTTGGCCAGATATAGAAACTGTTCCTCTTTGGTGGTAGTGTTAGGTAAGAGTTCTATTGCTAGTTTCAGAGATGGTATTGCACACTCAATCGGTAAGACGACTTCCAGTCCATACACCAGTTGAAATGCTGTGAACCCGGTTGCATTTTTGATTGAAGTTCGGTAAGCCCAAAGGGATGAAAAGAGGGCTAAGTGCCAGTTGGATTTTTGTGTGCCCATAGTGCGTTGAATCATGCATTTCAAGACTTTGTTAATCACCTCTACTTGGCCATTAGCTTGTGGGTAATACGGGGCTGAGTGTTCATGGAGAAAACCTAGCATGGCACTCAGTTCTTCCATCATATGATTCCTGAAGTGGGAACCATGATCGGTTACGATGGCCTGTGGGACTTTGAACCTAGCTATGATGTGATTGAATATGAACAATGCTGCGATTTTTTTGTCTTCGGTGTATGTAGGCATAGCTTCATCCCATTTAGTAAAGTAGTCAACAGCGACGATGACATAACTATGCCCCCGGCTGAAGTGAGCTTACAATGCATAAAATCAATACCCCATTTTGCAAAGGGGTTGGTGACAATGACGGGATGGAGAGGAGTGGGGTGCGAGTGTTTCTTGGAGTGGAAAAATTGACATGGTGGGCACTTATTAACCACTTCAATGCAGTCCTTGAAGATTGAAGGCTAGAAGTAGCCTGCTCACAAGATATTATAGGTAGTAGCCATCCCAGAGAGGTGACCATCACATGCTCCAGAGTGGCAGTCATTCAAAACGTGTTCGGCTTCGTCGAGGGTTAATAAACGACGTAGCATAGAGTCAATACCACCGATACAATGTATCACTAATGATAAGATAATACTTGGCATGGTGTCGAATACGACGACGTTCCTCACGGTTAACATTAGGCCGAAAGCGTTGGGTCTGGAGATACATAAGGATGTCTCCATACCATGGGTCAGTCGTGCCGATGAGGAACAAAGATTCATCGGGAAATGAATCAATGGGCTCTAATTGATCATTGACACAGGGCAATGCACACATCAGCTCCACAAAGACCAGGTATTTCTTGGATTTTGCCTTGGAAAATTCCAAATCGAAATCTTGAAGAAAAACAATCCAACGGGAATACTTGCCCCCCAAAAATTTCCATGTTAGGATATAATACATTGGGTTGAAGTTCGCAATAACAGTTGTTTTGCGAAGCAGAATGTAGTGTCTAAATCTATGGACTGCAAAAACTGTGGCCAAAGCTAGCTTCTCCAAATATGAGTAGTGTGTCTTAGAGTCCATAAGACTCTTGCTAAGATAGTGCACAACATGTTCTTGTCCATTGTTGTCTTCCTGAACCAATACAATGCCAATAGTGGTGGTAGAGGCAACAAGATACAAAATATAGTCCTGTGTGTAGTTGGGGGGTTGGATCACGGGAGCATTGGTAAGGACCTTATTTAAGTTGTCGAAACATCATTGGGCTTCGTCATCCTAGATGAAGGGAACATCTTTTTTGAGAAGCTGCATGTAGCCCTTAGTGATCTCAACAAAGTTACAGACAAAATGTCGTAAGAAGTTTGCATGCCCTTGTGAACTATGGTGTTCTGTAATGTTGGATGGGGAAGGCAAGGATAAGATGGCCTCTACCTTCGCAGGGTCAAGGCGTATGCCATCTTTGGAGATAATGAAACCTAACAATCTGCCGGATTCAACACAAAATACACATTTGTGTGGATTCGGGAGAATGTTGTAGTGATGATATCGTGAGAATATTTCACTTAGATGGTTTGGATGGTCCTCTTGGGTATTGGAATGTGCGGGTAGGTCATCCAGATAGGGTTCCACAACATGCTTGATATCGTGAAAAGTGTAGGACATGGGATGTTGAAAAGTGGCCATGGTGTTCTTAAGACCAAAGGGTAACTTGCGGTACACAAAGGTCCCCTATGGGAAGATAAAAGCGGTTTTGTGCTGATTGGATGGGAGTATCTCGATCTGATTATAGCCAGAGAAGCCATCCATAAATGAAAAGATGACACTCCTGGCACAGTTGTCGATAATATGGTCGATAAAATCCATTGGGTAGTTGTCCTTTGGACAAGCTTTGTTCAAGTCTCTGTAGTCGACACAGACCCTAATCATACCCTGTTTCTTTGCGATGGGAACGATGTTGGACACCCAATCAATCAATGGGACAAGATAAATAAAACCAACACAAAGAAGTTTTTCAACTTCCACTTTAATGGCAGCCATTTTGCGGGGATGCACGGGTCGAAGTTTATGCCGGAGTGGACGGGCACTAGGACAGACTTGTATCTCATGAACCACAATGGAGGGGTCTATTCCTGGCATTTATTCATATCTCCAATCGAAAATGTTACATAATTCTTTGAATAGGGTAGTATAGAAATCTACCTCGTTAGGTGTGCATGTTTTTCCCAGATGGATGTGTTCCACGACACCAGGTTTCACGAATATGTCAATGGGAATGGTTTCCATGATTTTTGCTAAGTTCCCTTTGGAAAACACGTCATGTGTAGGTATGGGGGTCTTAGTGTTGAAATTGTTCGGTGAAACAATGGATTTGGAATCAATATCCACCGCCTGAATCGTAGGGAAAGAAGACCAATGATGATGATCTTCCCAAGGTGGTTCACCAATGCTCATCATCTCCATAATAGATTCATCTGAGAGAAAAATATATATAAGGGAGTCAGTATAGGGAAAAGATGAGGGGATGTGAGGTGGAGGATGTGCCACCGTATGGTGGTCGATTGTGTCGATCCAGTCGAAAGCCGACTGAATCGCTTGGTAGGTTGCTAAGTTCCGGTGCAAAGGCATGGAAGAGCCAAGGGTGTCAAACTCAGAAGGACTCGGTATCACCCAGGAATCGTCAGATTCGTAGGAGTGAGATGTGCTCGTTGAAATCATATTGATTGGAAAAACTGGGGGTGGGAGTTCTGGAAACATTATGATAATGGAGGAATCTTTTAAGAGACCAATAACAATGTCTTCAAAGTGAGGTTGGGCATGTGCCAGCAACGGGACATTGTTAGTGGAATTTTGATGTATGTCCGGAGTACAAAAATCTAACTGATCTATAGTGACAATCTATCCTTGATGAGGAAATTGCACTAAGAGAAAAATGAAGGATGCCATGGCGGTCATGGCATAGAACCAGTTGCGACAAAGTAAGATGTTATAGTCTAACGAAGTATACAAAATTTCCACATGAATAGATATAGTCTTGCCCGCTAGTTCAATGCCAAGGGAAGGGATGAGTCCATATGGTTGGAAACCGCATCCATCAAATGCTTTTAGGGTGGTTGGAGACTGGGTTACTTCTGGAGAACCTATAGCTCTCCAGCAGGTCAAATACATAATGGAAGTGGAAGCACCTTCATCTAGAACGGTGCGATGGATGTTGTTTCCACAAATCCTAGTATGAATTTGGAAGGCTAACTGGTGAGAAATCCTTGGCTTGAAATATTCCAAGTTGAACAAAATTGTGTTGGAGGAATCTGGGTCAATGACTCCAAGTGCTGATAACAAGGTTCTACGATGTGTAGGAGAGTGTTGTAGAAATTCGAGAGTAGACATGGCACAAGGTGCTTGAGCTAGGTCTTCAACGATGTAGTTTTGGGCCGTTTGCGCGTTTGGCTTAAATGTCTCCTTTCAAATAGTGGCATTGGGTGGGTGCATCACGGTATCAGTGACATGCCTCTCAATATGGAGAGGACCATTAGAAGGAGGCATTGAAGGAGGATAGTCTGTGGGGGACTTTCCTTTGGTAGTCTCGGTTTTGTTCGAACTTGGGATTGAATCATATGTCTTTGATCGTGTAGATATGTGAACCGTCTTGTTACTCGTCATGAGAATTTCGCAATTCAAGGACGTTTCAGCTCTAGAAGAGTTGTTTTGGTTGCCCCCTTGCGGGGGATCATGTGTGACCATTTGTTGTTGTTGATGAGGAAAAGGGTTGGTTAACACTGCTAGGCGGTAAGAGCCTTTTACAAATTTATTGACTTCCTCTTTGTAAGGACAGTCTCTCGTGTAATGATATTCCTGATACATGAGGCATGGAAACTTTTATTTCCTCCTAGGTTTGTTGTCATTATTGGTCTGTTGAGGTTTGGGGTTGTCCTGCTGAGTAGAATATTTCTTAGGTTTTCCTTTATTGTTCTTCTTTTTCCCTCCGGATTGTTGTGATGAGGATTGGACGATGTTCACCTCGGAGGATTGAGTAGGAGAATTAGATTTCTTAGATGTATCTTGAGTTTGAGGTGGGGCAACAGTATTTGTTTCCCACTCAATTTGGTTGTAGGATGAGCCTTCACAGAACCAACTATTCCATCGATAGGAAGTTCAATAGCGGGCTTTGTTGGATCATTGGTGGTATGGTAGGTGTGAGGAATGAGATTGTATAGTGTTCCAGATTGGGTATAAACCAAATCCATATACTGTGCACGAGCAATTGCTTGTTCCTACGTGACATGTCCACCCATAGAAATATCCCTAGCAATAGGTGGCATAAATGACTTGGTGAACCAATCGGCCAATAACTGGTTCGGAATCGGTGCTTTGATTAATCTTCGGTGTCAACACCACTTATGAATGTGATAAGATATATGTGTGGCAGTGGATTGGCGCAACGAATTTAACAAGTCTGTTCCAGTCTCATATCTGATGGGGAGCTAGAAGTGTGTCAAGAAATGCATAGCCAAGGTATTGAAATCTCTGAAGGAGTGTTGAGGCAGCTCGATATACCATTTTGCTGCCGTTCCGGTGAGTCTACATTGGAAGAGCCGTAGTAGAATAAAATCATCCATCAGTGAGTTTGAAGAACACCAAAGATGGAATGTCATAACGTGATTTTTTGGATCTTCCCTGGGTTTCGCATCAAACTTTGGGATGTCCGATGGTAGTTTGGCAGGGATGGGTGGCCAGTGAGGTTCATGCCAAATAGGATCGTTGATAAGTTTAGACAAGTCGGGTAAGTCTAGTGTGGCCAGGAATGGAAGTTGTCGATTGGGTTGCGGGTATGAGTAGTACTGATGGGGTGCTGGGATGCCTATGGGTCCCTGAACCATATATTGATGCATGTTGTACCCAAACATATTACCCACGGGGTACTGTTGGAAGTTTTGCATATTGGGAACCATTTGATTGACCAGTTGTTGGTTGGGAATCAAAAGATTGATGAATTGATTCAAAATCGAGTTAGCTGCCGTTTGTTGGACATACTGTTGAGTGGGGATGAATGGTGTGGAAACCTGGGGTTTTTGAGTCCAGGGAATGTTTCCAAATCCTTTGTTGGATGGGTTTCCCATACCTTGACTAGGAGGGGTGTCGAATAAAATGGAGCCCATAGATTATTTGCGTCGCTCTGGTTGAGAGGCTGAGTTTGAGGTGGGATCCATTGGGTATTCGAGACACCGGAAGAGGGTATTCCAAAATTCAAGTTAGGGGTGGGGTAGGTTTGATGTTTATTAAGTTGCCCCCAGGCTTGATTCCGGGTTACAATCGTGGAGTACCCCCAAGTGGGTGGGATCTGAGGTCCCAAAGAAGGAATTGGTCTTGACGAGGGAAATGGTATGTTTAACCCACCTGGGGTACTGACAACAGATTGTCCATCGCCAGGTTGAGTGTGTTGTCCCCATGGAGTAGAGGATACTAATGGGGGAGGTTGTTGATTGGTTCCACTTGTGGAACCAAAAAATGGTTGTCCTCCAAAATATGAGGTGTGAGGTCCCCAAAGGGGGAATGGTGCTGATGGAGGAGGTTGTTGGTTAGTCCCACTTGGGGTACCAAACAATGGTTGTCCTCCAAACAGTGAAGTATGAGGTCCCCACGTAGGAGATGGTCCTGTCGGAGTGTGATGAACCTGCAATAATTAATTAATGCAAATACACAAGATATCATAAATAATAGAACTCAGAATCACTTTTATATTGATCACGGGCCACTTCGAGGGGGTAACCTCCTTTGAGCAAGCTCAATATAATTAACTTCATGGTGCCTTCATAGGCCTCAACACACACTTATA
The DNA here is from genome assembly GCA_027924585.1 of Larix kaempferi. NCBI lineage: Eukaryota > Viridiplantae > Streptophyta > Pinopsida > Pinales > Pinaceae > Larix > Larix kaempferi. The sequence continues at coordinate 7,039,936 of BSBM01000374.1, read as the reverse complement.
TACTAAGTCTAGGCGCAAATACCATGGGTCAATACCATGTGTCAATACAAACCATGGGCCAATACAAAATATGGATCAACAATTACTACAAGTCAAAACCATGGGCCAATACAAACTATGGATCAACAAAACTATGGGCGACTTACAAAGCATATGCGCCAACAAAAATAACACAATATATGGATCAACAAATACTGACTTACAAAGCATATGAGTCCAATAACAATATACTAACAAAGTAAATACATGGGTTCTTAACATCCCCTCTCCCTTAGAAAAATATTTGTCCTCAAAGCTTTAGATGTGGAAATTGATGCAGAATTTGGAGGAGTGGGTCCCCTGTAGCATCCTCGGGTTGCATTCCGGGCCATTGGCGCCTTTTGAGTTTCAGGGAGGATTGCATGGAAGGATATAGACGAAGAAGAACCATATCAGCGACGTGAAAAGTGTGCGCAGAACGGTGCTGATCAGCTTGTTGTTTCAGTCGAATTCTTGCCATGTGAAGATTGTCCTGTAGAATGAGAAGAAGCTGATTGTGGTTTCGAAGAATTGAGTCAATTTCCTGAACTAGGGAGCTGCTGAAGGTGTATGGAAGAAGAATTGGCGGTGCTTGTCTAGAGTCTGCTTCATATGGTGTCCTTTTAGATGTGGTACTATACCACTGGAGCGCTTCCAGGAAATCCATAGAAATAGTTGTCCAAATTTGTGTAGGGATGGGCAAGGGTTCGAGCAGTCTTGAAAGGAGGGTCGTTTCACCCTTGTTGACCTGGAAAGTATCACAGTCAACCACCATCCGTTGAATTGTCATTTTCAATCCCTGCCAAAAGAAGTTACATTGTTCCTGATCATACGTTTTGAGGAACCTAGAGTGCCCTGTTGATGAAGAAGCATGGATTTCATAGAAGAGATAGCCCCGTTGAATAGATTGCAACCAATTTGGAACAAATAGAGAAATAGCTGTAAGAGAAATTGGGTCATAAAATGTGCGAGAAGGAGAATCTGCCACCATATTGTCCTTACCCTTCTGGTAAGTGGTCGCATAGTCATAACCCATGAGTTGGAGAACCCATTTTAGGTGTGTTGGGGAGGAGACCCGTTGTTCCAGGAAAGTTTCTAGACTTTGGAGATCAGTCTTGATGCAGAAATAATTCTCCAATAGGGATGGCTGCCACTTTTGTACTGCATGCAAAATAGCCATCATGTCCTGCTAAGATGTAAATGCAGCAAAATGCTTACCAGAAAGGTCTCGTGAAGGTGGCAAGCCCACGGGTGCAACAAAGACACCTGCATATCTATCCTAGGAAGTAGTGGAGACCGTTGGTGGGTGCATCTGAAGGGAATGGAGCTGAGCAATGACACCATGTGAATTCTTCTTAAGGATATTTTCCAAGCGATGTGAACTGATGATGTAGAGAGACCCTGGTTGTAAGCCCATAAATTTGTGTTGTTTCCCATTGACTGAAAACTGCATCCAAAGTTCAGCAAAATCCCATAAGATGGGGCCAAGTGTACGTAACCATTGAACACCCAAAACCACATCACATCCACCTAAGGATAAGGAAAACATGTTAGAGCGTAGGTTATAATCTTCCATAGAGATACGCACATTACGACACTTCCCCTTGCAAGGTAAGGTGCCCCCATTGGCAACCATGAGTTCAAAGTTGGAACAAGGATGGACAAAACAATCAGCCTGTTTGGAAATCTGAGGGTCAATGAAGTTATGAGTGCTACCAGAATCAATGAGTATGGTAAGAGGGAGCTTCTTGAAGTATCCCCTTACCTGCATTGTTTGTGGGGTGGTGATGCCAGTTACAACATGGAGAGAGATCTCGGATGGGTCGTCTTGAGATGGGGTATCAATAGGCAGGTGCTGAATGTCGACCTGAACATCTACTATATCTGGAGCTTCTTCACCAAGTTCTGAGGCAGGTGGAGAATCTACATCCAAGAGATAGAGCTTTTGTTGAACACATCTATGTCTTCGAGTGAATTTCTCATCACAATTATAACAAAGCCCTTTTTCTCGGCGTGCCTGCATCTCGGTTTTAGACAAATGCTTGATAGGAGTTGGTCAAGGAGCAGGTGTGATGGGAGGTCATTGGGAACCCATATTTCTGAAGGGAACAAAGGTGGGTTTGGAGCGTTGTTGAGCTGTGATCTTGTCCTCTGCTAACTTAGCCAACCCTAGGACTTCCATCATTGTGTTGGGACAAAACATTTTGACTTCTGAGCGGATTTCATCCTTGAGACCACTGATAAAACAACTCTTGTAGAATTCATCAGACAATCCTTCTGTGTGATTGGCCAGTTTCTCAAATTTTGTCTGATACTCTCTCACTGTGCCAATTTGGTGAAGTTTAGTGAGTGCTCCTGTGAAGTCATCAAAAGCACTAGGACCAAATCGTGGCAAAAGGAGTTGGCAAAAATCTGTCCAGTTTGGCTCAGGATGAGCTTTGATGTACCAACGGTACCATTGAAGGGCTTCCTGTTCCAAATGAAAGGATGCAAGTGGAACTTTCTGGACATCAAAAGTATTATGCAGACTGAAATATTGTTCTGCTCGGTATATCCATCTAGTTGGATCAGTACCATTGAAGTGAGGAAAATAAGCTTCGGCCCACGAAAATTGCTGGAAGAAGAGAATCCAGTGGCTGCAAAAGATTCTGGCTGTCGGTTATTGTTCATAGTTGAATGTTGAAGATGGAGGCTGAGAAAATTTTCATCCAGATCTTGGAGTTTGGTTTGGATGGCTGCAAGTGCTTCTTCCATGGTGTGTGCTCCTGCACGGGTGACAACCGTAACCAGGGTTTTTTTTTTGGGTGGGGGGGGGGATGGGTAGAAAAACACAAACATAAGCTGATTTAGTAAAGGAAAATTTGGATTGGGGAAAAAATTTGATGGGTGATTGGGGTTTGACGATATTTTGGACACTGTCGAAAGGACATGAAAGCAGAAAAGGGGGATTTCAGAAGCGAGGTGAAATAATGAGAAAATTTGGCAGAGGGGGACAAAGAAGCAGAATTCAGAAAGGAACTCTGTGGTAAAATTTGAAGGTGGTTTGGTGAAATATGAGGAAGTTATGGCAAACCCTAAAAATAGACAAATGTGAGATTTCAGGCTTTGGGAAGTGGAATTGGGGATAGGGTCCTTAGGAATGAAATATGCAGAATGGGATGACAGGGATTCCCCGAAAATTTCAAGGGGAACAAAGTGAAAACAAGGGACAGGGATTTTTCTTTTTCTTTTTCCAGACTGGAGCGGCTACGACTCGGAAGGGATATGAAATAGATAGATCTGCAATGGCCCGGAAGTGAGCGAAAATAGAGGGATCTGAAATGGCACCGAATGGATTGAAAATGGTTGTATCTGGAACAACTTTCAGAATGGATCTGAACGGCTGGATCTGAAATGGCGCAGCAGTGATCGACAACAGTTCAACTGAAAATAGATATGGACCCCAGGTATGTGCGGCTTCCTAAGAGTTCATGGATTTCACTCGGCCACCAATGCTGTCCGATGACTTGCGTATTGGGGAAGTACCCCTCACTCCACGGCTCAGGTAAAACTGATAACCGCTTTGCCACAAACGACAACTCTTGGTTTACCTCACGGGTGGAAACTAGTCAATCAGGTAGGGGTCGTTGCCCTTTTCGCTGGCAGGTCCTCTCAATGGGACAGCTACTTCGGGGTTCCTCTGGTAATCCTCATAATGAGTTTTAGGGCTTATGCCCAAGTACTTCCCATAGTTAAGCAGATAGGGATTATTCCCAAATCCAAACCTGCAACAGATGTGAAAAAAAAATTTGGCAGAAATTTCACCGAGCGAGCCCAAGAAAGTGCTCTGATACCAGATGTGATGAACCTGCAATAATTAATTAATGCAAATACACAAGATATCAGAAATAATAGAACTCAGAATCACTTTTATATTGATCACGGGCCACTTCGAGGGGGCAACCTCCTTTGAGCAAGCTCAATACAATTAACTTCACGGTGCCTTCATAGGCCTCAACACACACTTATATACTAAGTCTAGGCGCCAATACCATGGGTGAATACCATGTGTCAATACAAACCATGGGACAATACAAAATATGGATCAACAATTACTACGAGTCAAAACCATGGGCCAATACAAACTATGGATCAACAAAACTATGGGCGACTTACAAAGCATATGCACCAACAACAATAACACAAACTATGGATCAACAAATACTACGGGACAACTTACAAAGCATATGCATCCACTAACAATATAATAACAAAGTAAAGACATGGGTTCTTTACACGGAGGAGGTTGGTTACTGGTACTAACTGTGGTTCCAATGAACGGTTGTCCTCCGAAAATAGTGTAGATTATGGCTGAAGATTGAATTTCAGTCACATTCGGTGTTCGAACAATAGAGATGGATGGTCTTCCAATGGGCACGCTAGAATGATTAGGTTGTGCAAATTGAGCAATTGCACGAGTGTGGCTGACTTGCAAAGATGAAGGTGCACTAGTTCCATAGGGTAAAGATGACGGCGAGAAAGTAGGGTTTATTCTCACAGTAGAGGTGTTCCCCGAAAAAGTGCCAAAAATTTCTTTTGGCAATAGAAGTGGGGAAGGACGTTGGAGAGGAATTTCGGGCGTCAGTTGCATGGGTATGGGAGGAGTGCGGAAATCGTTGAGGGCTTGGCCCAGAGATGCGTTCCATGGTGATGGGGCTGGATAAAAAACGTTTGGTTCTGAATCATCAGGAAAATGTTGTGTATTGGTCCAGTCTGTGGGTCCTGATCGACCTACAAAGGACTCACCGTAAGTAGTATCACGGGATGAATATCGGGGCATGCGGGAATCACGAGGGTCAATCGCTTGAGAAGTGGTTGTAGGTGGGTATTGCAAGACTGTAGCCAGTATCCGAGCAGTTTCATCTCTAAATTGTTCTGTTGCCACTTGTTCGTTGGCTAGGCTTACCATTTCGGCACGTATGGATGCCATAATTTCGTTGGCTGAAGGAAGGTCAGGGGAAGGCATTTCAAAAGGTTGATGGCTAGAATATCCAATGTCATAGCTACATGTACTCAGGGAAGAAGTTGTAACAGGTGGGGCTCCCCATGGTGGAGGAGGTTGGTTAAAGTCGGTAGCTAAGTGGAACTGTCTAGGAGGTAGGGGTTCGGATTCTTCAATGATCTCGATATATCCTTCAGGGACATCAAATAGCATCGCTAAGGTACTAGTTTCCGGAGGAACAATAGTTTTTGGTAGAATAGTGGTTGAAAGGGAGACACTAACATCGGGGGCTAAAGTGGTCTCCACTGCGGTGGTGATTTCTGGCACAACAGTGGACTGAGGTGGTGCACTAGTTTTAGTTACCGTACTAAGTTTCGGAACAAGACTAGTCTCTAGAAGAGTACTAGTCTTGGGAATTGTGGTGTGTAGTAAGGGAACCATAGCAGCTGGTGGTGTCGTACTAGTTGATGATGGAACGGTTCCCTGACTAGCTGATCTACTAGTAGGGGGAGTAGGTATACGTGAGGATGAAGATCGGCTAATCGAAGGTACGTGTTGGGACTTTTCCCTTGTTGTCTCCGTGATTTCTATTGATCTTCCATGGACCTAGATGAGTAGTTCTGGGGAAATTCTCATGAAAAAAGAACTCAAAACCCCTAGAGCAACCGAATGTGCAAAAGGGGAGCTAGAAAAAGAAAAGTCTTACAAGCCAAAAAGAACAAACTCAAAAAACTGGACTGGGACCGATGTCACATCAAGCGAGCGTATAACAAAATGGCCAGAATTCCAACAAGCAACACTAGAAATAAAAAGACCCTCTAAAGATGAAATAGCAGGCAGACTTCCTAACTAGCATCTGGAGACCTCAACAAATCGTATCCTTCGCAAGGTGATGAAATCCAAGTCGAAAAATACGAAATGAGAGACCAAAGTGGAAGGATATCCCTCTACCGAAAGGTATCCTGGATAAAAGATCCCTAGAAGAAAATTCACTAAGCTACCTCGTTCATGACACATCATAGAAAGTTAACTGGAGCTCCTGCCTTTGAGCCCTCATATCACCTATACGGTAAAATACAAGGAAGACAATGGATATATGTCCTTAGGTGCTAAGTGGAGTGCGGCATTCCAGGAAGTATGTCCAGAACTTGTCCTTGCTTCTTACCCCTGTGGAACGGGAGGCCCTCACCACAAACTAGTCGATGACCATGTGAATAAGTACAAGAGGATTTTAGTAACCTAGAGGAAAACAACTATGTCTCAAATGAAAATGACATGGGGGAATTGTTTGGATTCCTACCCCTGGTGTCCTACCTGACTAGCAAATTTTTTTTATCCTCAAACGAGGTTAAGATGTGTTGAGTTAGGGAGATAAATTTTAGTGGTTTGTTGTTTTACTCAATCAAGTGAATGGAAGTGCAACTGGATGATGTTGTGAATTGACTCAATGAATAGCTAGCTATAGTAAGGAGAGAGTTATTTGATCCTAAAATAAAATGAAAATGCGAACTAACTCAAAGATGAAAATCACTCAATTTTTGTTTTGTTTTTAATGCCAAACTGAAAAGTACTCTTTCAAACTGAATGAATCCATCAATCTTTCTCTACTTCTAATGAGCAAAGTACATGACAAGTAAAAGTGGATAGATGCCTTCAAAATTCAAAAACAATTTTTATCTTTTCAATGAAAGAGAAAGGATTCTTTCAAAAAGTTCGTCAATACCAATTTTAAGAAAAAGATGTAAAGATGCTTTTTGAAAATGGTGTGATCTTCTCTATACTGTAATCAAGGGTTTAAATGCATAAGAGAAAAACAACCTTGAATGTTCAGAAATGACCAAAACGTGCAAATATATCAAGAAAGTAAAATGACCTAATTCACTATGTCACAAAAAATCATGAAATCCAAAACTAAAAATGAATGACGCAAACCACGATAATTTGCAGCCTCTCTTATGGATATCAGGGTGAATGTACAGACCAAGTGCAGTGAGTGATGGATGTGTAGGCTACACTGAAATAGTGACCTAGCTACTAAACCACTCAAAGTGGCTACAAAAGGATTATGAAAATCAAGCAAAGGTCAAAGGGTCCAAAAAGAAACAAAATGCAAGTGATGTAGCACAGTCATGCAGGTCACAGAAGTTTGACCACTGTCAGCTAAAGAAAGCTGGAGCAGGAGATTAGAAACCCAAAATTATGAACCAAGCAAAAAAACCAAAAAAAACCTTTCACAAAGAATTTTCGTGGGTCACTAGGTAGCCCAGGCGCGAAAATTAGGGATTTTCGCGTTCTGCACAGTAGGTGGTGCGGAAAAATATAGGAATTTTTGCTCTGGTGGGTATGGACAGGCCGCGAAAATATGCAGTGGGAAAGTAAGGGCGAGTTGCAAGATTTTTTTTTGATTTTTCTAGGGTTTTAAAGACCCAAGGGACAAAGTTCTGAGGCTCAACTTAAGGTCAAAAGTTCACTGATGAAAAATATGCAAAGAGGAAGGGATTTAAGTGAAAATGAAAACCAAATTTCACAAGCAAAAAATAATAAAAACTGGAATTAAACCAACGGAGTCTCCATTTTCTGCGCTAGAACTTTCTTCCTACGGATAAGAAGAGGTTCTCTTTAATCAAACCGGTTTTAACTACGCCTAATCTAAGATAGTGTACAACAAATTCACACTTGAATCCTAAATCAATCTCATACATAAATATTAAACATAATTGAAAATGGAGAATGAATGCCACTCACCTTAAATCAGACGTTCGTCCCGCGAATGTCTTTAGTCTTGAAGCTCCCAACTTGGACCTGTCAAGATCAAACAAAGACAAACAAATGATCTTCCAAATACCTTGAAATACAAGTTATATCTAAATTCTACTCAATACACTTCATGGCAATGACTGAAACATAACACACACAAAGTGGGAAACAAGACAAGTTATTATTGATTATAAACTTGAAGACACTTACAAAGAGTTCCTTGATGTCCAAGCAATCTCCAACTCCAAATCTTCCTCCCTTTAGCTATCTCTGCAAACCTTCCAAGATCATAGGTTTGATACCCCAAATTGTCCTCCCTTTGGCTCATGGATGACCTCTCCTTTATAGAACTTGGGAAGCTAACCATAGGGAGAGGAAGGTGGATATAGGGAGAGTTTAGTGGATCAACCAGGATAAACAAAGAGAAGAGGTTGAGATCAAATCAGGTGATCCAATCCCAAAGAAATATCTTGAAGGTTGAAGATCCAAAATCCATGCACAAAGGCTGTTATGAAATTTTCGTGCCCTGGAAGCTAAGCAACATGTGAAAAATGTTGTCATTTTCGCGCCCTAATAGTTATGCAACACGCAAAAATATGGGATTTTCACGTCCTGGGATATGGACAGGCCACGAAAATTAGGGAAAACAAGGTCAATTAAGGTGTCACTTGGCCCATTTAGTTGTCACTCGACCAAAAGAGGTTGGATTTGTTTCCTAGGTGTCCAGATGAAACCAAGGAGGGGACCAACAAGGTACAACACATATTAGGAGGATGCCTCGCAGGGTCATATTTCATTAAGATGCGACACTAGGGCTCGAAGTATAACTTTGAGGTATAACAATCCCACTTGGACCTTCTCTGACCAAATCTACCCTATGACATCACCATGATTGATCAAGCCTCAAGCTAAGGAAAGGGGGATGTTGAGGGACATTTTTCATCATTTTGGGGTTAGTAGGGGCATAATTTCCTCCTTAGGCTCACTCTTGCAGTCACAGTGCGGCATTGGCTTGCTTATTTTAGTATTTTTTATTATTTTATGTTGGTTTTAGGGCTTAGTCCCCAACGTGTGGGTGACATGTCCTTATTTTGTCTTATTTTGGAATATATTAATATTATTTTGTTTTAATTTGAAATTGACAAGTAAGATTGATAAAAAATTAAAATCTCGTGCTAAAAGGGATATAAATATCCATTCATTTTTCATTTGTAAAGCACAATACTTGGGATAAAAACTTCATTATGTTACTTTTAGTACCCTTCTTGGGCTCTCTAAAGTGATGCACACCTCTTGGATGACTTTCTCTTTTTCTTAAAGTGGAAATTGGACTATCTTCTAGGGTTTATATGCACATGCAAGGTTGATGCTAGATAGTTGGACTAAAACAAGCTCAAGGATTCATTTTCTTGGTAAAGTTGGTGAGTTTATGCATCTTTGATGATTGAATGGTGGTTGTAATGCTACATTTTTTCTGATCTAGGGATTCTTACCAGACTTTAGTCAACCTTTGCATGGTAGAAAACGTCTTTTTGAGGGAGTTTTCTTTTGTTTGGGCCTTGGATCTCTGATTTTTGCCTAAATTAGGCTCCTCCAACGAACCCTACAGGTTTTTGTTGGATGCCCTAGTTTGGAAGAGAGGAGAAATCATTCCAAGAGGGAAGTTGGTCACCATCCCTCTTTCCCTAGGGTTTGAAGTACTATTCTTAAATGCACCAATTTTGTCATTTATTTTATTAAATTTTCAGTATTACATGTGTAAATTAATTACATTTCATGGTCATACTAGGATAATTTAGGTCTGCATTTTTATGTTTCAAAAAACCCTAAAAATCCAATTTTTTTTTTTTTTTTGCAAATTTCTAGCCTCCCTAAAATTTTGGTCTGCCTTCCTAAAACCTTGGCCTGCCAATTAGGAACTATAAAACTTTGAAACGAAAAAACAGAAAACCCTAAATATTTCAAAAATATTTAATTTTTGAAAATTTTGAGGCCACAAGGGGCTGTTCCCTTCCTATTTTCTCCCATAAACTTTCAAGGCGTCATTTTTAGGGCATGTTTTAACCACATAACCTTAGGACAAAATCCTACAACATCTGCCATAGTGATTAGGGATGATGCATTTTTGGTTTGACTAGTCCAACCAACTTGCCTTAAGTGTAATGTTCATCTTTGGCCCTAAATCGAACCTTGTGGAGCCCTATAACATCTCCTTGAAACCTCTTCTTTCTGAAATCTCGCTACACATTGGCATATGACAGACCATAACAACTATAGCAAACCTTGGGTTTCCAATGTGGATGGACTTTGTATGTTTTCTCCATTGTATTGATTAAGTTTGTGGGTTTCCTTTAAGGCTGTTATCCGTTATTGTTCACTGTTGATTCATGAATATTCAAGAATAGATTACATATGTCACTTTGGAATGCTAGAGGGATGGTTAACTTTGATGCATTGACATAGCCCTTTTTTTATATGAATGCAAACCCTTGATCTTTTTTTTAGGCTATTTCCGCTAACTTATGTTGATTGCTGTTAATGATTTATCTTTAATCTTTAGCACAAGTTTCAAAATTTTGCTTGGGGAATACAAAAATTTAAATATGTTAGCCTAAGAAACAATTTTACCTGGTGAATGTTGACAACAACACGTAGTGATTGGCATTTCAGTGATAAAGAACCACTTCTTAGTTAACTGTTGCATATTATCATTAAACTCGAGCCAAATTGTTGCTGGTGATTACTACATTCATATTCTATTATATTGATGTTCAAATATACAATAAATGACCTTGTACTGATGATGTTAAGCACTTAGATTGATATATTCGATGACAATGAATTATTGTTTATATCACATATTTGTTGCTAACCTACAATGGTTTGACAATTTTACATTAAGAAGTTTTTTCAAAGCACTCATAACAACATTGATATATATTAGCATTACTTCTCAATTGGATTCCTGTGTTACAATGTTAATAATAAGCTTTGATATCTTCCAGTAGCCCATTGATTAAGCCTCCTCACCTATATATTATCTTTTCTACATTCTCTATTAGAATCCATTGAAGGCACTAATCTAGCCATCTAGGGTTGTGGAAGGTATTTGGGTGAATTGTTGACATGTACATTAGAAGGGATCTCCCCCTTGGGACAAAATTGGATCCCGAAGTGTTTCGCGGACAATCTACCGAGAGCGGACTCAAGGCTTGATCTCCCTAGCTTAATGTAAGTCTAGAACAAATAGGACAGAACATAAAATACTTTCCTAGATCGTATAGAGGTACGAATGTAAGAGTAGACCGTTTACCTTAGATTCATAGATCTCTTTCTCCTCTGTTGATCCAATGCTCCAGTGCTGCCATATTGCAAGTAGCTAAACCCTGTTGAACATATGACAGACCACGAGAAGTGAAAGCATATATTTCATATGATAGATCTAAGCTTACAGTTAAGGAGGAAATCTCTAAACATCATCAAGAGACAATACTTATGGAAAGAAATTATATTAACTGTATTGAAGAATGGAGAAGTACAATAGAAAAGAGGATTACAACCATCGCCTTAACGTTGCAAGATCCTTTCGACAAGCCATGCCAAAGATCCTAGAGAGAAGTGGATGTTCCCCAAGCTAGAGTGTTAGGTCTGTTGGGATTGATTTCACCAGCATGAGAGTACCATAGACTTCCTCCCCTTAGAATGGGAGTGAGCTTCATTTAAATAGGACTAAGTGGATAGGATATGGATAGGATAGGATGAGATATGATAGGAGAGACTTAAGGGATATTTCCAAGGTGATAGGAATCGAGTGCCAACTCTCCCAAGAGGTCAGGGATAGGGTCCCAATTCAGCAGGCTTCGAGAAGGAGCTCAAAGAAGCTATTTTTTCCATCTAACTGACTTCGTCGCACCCTGTAATGGAGCAAGGTGCCACGTCGCATGTTGCATGAGTGCAACCTGCGAGGACCTCTCAAAACCTAGTACAAATGGGTACAAATCCGTCCAGGTCAATCACTTAATCAAGGTAACTTCAGGGGTGTATACACTGAATCTCATGATGGAAAGATTTTAGGTGTAATAGAATGCCCCCCAAAGCATGAAGTTGTTGAAATATAGACAGGTGAAGTACTTTGGTAGAAGGAATGGAAATGGATTTGTCAGACGAAGGACGCTGCTGTAGTACAACTGAATCTAAGTATACGGTCTCAAATGACTCACAACATGGATACCAACCAATACAATGAAGATCCATGGTAGTAATGACTGACTGAACACAATCATGGCTACTAGACATAAGCGTAGATCCATGATGAGATGGTAGCACAGCCATGACCAATACAAATGTGGATCCATGTAATATAAATCAATACAAACTCCATCGCAACATGGGTAAAACATGACTCCCCAGGGTCTTCAAGATAAACCCGCAATGATACGAATCTATCCATGCGATTACAAATGTCTTGACGTCGAACATGGTAGAAACCACTTGATTACCGAACATTGATGTAAACCATTAACAAGCGCGAGGGAGAACACCATTGATGTCAATGATTCCCAAGGTATCACAGTACATATCATCAAGCGTGAATAAGTGAGTTGAAGTTGAACACAAGATGAAATCTTTCAATCAAGAGTCAATGATGTAAACTCATGTTGAAAGCGAGGTAACCTACCATTGAGGCATGCAGGGCCAAGGTACTTGGTTGGTCTCTAGATTCAGTCCTTAGATGATGAGTTGATGTCGACAAGGATGAATCTGTCGAAGGAGGGCCATGATGAATCCCCCATCAATCGACACGAAACACGACAAAATATGTGCAGAGTAGGTCAGATGGTATAGTAATATGCAAGATTGACTCAGAGTAGACCGACATGGTGGCGGATGTACTGACTGCAGATGATAAATGATGGATGGATTCTTGAACATGGGAATGGCATGACTTGGCAGTATTGACATGACGAGTATGACACAAATTCCTAATGAAACTGATGACGGAAGCTTTCTTTGAATGACTCAAAGGAGTAACAAGACTCAGGAAGTAAGCAGAACTCGAGGACAAACAGATGATCCAAGTGCTGTATGCAAATGCAGATGAGTGCCATGTTTAAGAACGACTACGTACTGCCACTAACAAGGTGTGTAACATAAAATCCTTCCTTTTTCCCCATCATGAATGATGAGTGCCTCATGTGTTTTTTACGAGCTTGATGAGGGTAACTAGAAGCTCGGTATAGCTCATCTCATAGATGAGTCCAATCCCAAATATTTTCCAAACCTAGGATAGGAGGGGTTCGTCCCATGGTGGGCCCTTCAATGTAAGAGTTTAATGAGTCCATATAAGGTAAACTCGGTCGTCATTTCATGTTTAGAGAGTCTGAAAAGAACTAAAGAAGACTCCAACGGTCCTTTTTTGTAAAGTTAGCCTCATCGCCCGAAAAAGGGTAAAACAACGCAGGAGAGGACTCTTCCAGTCATGATTGGCTGGAGTATACCTTTTTCCTAACTAGTGCCCCCTGGTCCGAAAAAGGGGTAAACTATCACCAGGGAGATGGCCGTTTAAATTATTTTACAAGTGTGAACGTGACAAGTTCGCTTGGCAATATTTTCGTATTTCGAGGGCTTGAAAAGAGCTTAAAGATAGACTCCGGGGGGGTTCCTTTTCCGTAGGAGTTTAACGAGCCCGTAAAAGTGATAAATCGTAACTCGGTAATGTATTCTCATGGTTTCAAGAGCACGAGAAAGAGAAAAGAGTAAGCTCATGATCATTAAATAATTAAAATCTAATGAAGCAAAAAGATAAACGACAAAATACACAAGGGGTGTTCATACCTGAGATGATCGTTCCAATATGAAAAATGGCATTGAAAGGTATTTCACAACTCCTGCACACTCGGGAACTAGGTCAAATAGTCAACCGAACGTTCAAATATAATAAAACCGATCCAAACTATAGCAAATGGTAGAATGACATCAAATATTTGAAAAAGGAATATTCCATTTTGTTTATAAATAGAAATAAAACCAAACATAGTCACCATTGTTCTATTTGCCAAATTTGGGAGGAGTAGTGCCACTTGGAGCCAAATATTCACTTGTCGATTTCGGGAGCTACGAGCAGCCATTTCACTCACCGTAAGGAGCAGGTAATCCTAAACTTCATCCATCAAGATTGTAGTGGTTTACATTTTTGAATTTTAGTCATTTTTTTGTGTTTTTCCTTGATTTGGGAAGGGCCATTGCGCCCTCGGCTCGTCGCAGTTGGCCTTTTCAGGAACTGCGACGAGACCGAGTTGTTGCAAGGGTCTCATAGGTGGACTACGACGACATCGCTCTGTTTGAAAAAATGGGTGCGACGACGGCGACATCCATCCCCAAATTCAAAGCAAGCTCAAAAGAAAGACTGCCAGTGGTTGAAGCAAGTTCTAACATTGTTTATACTCTCCTATTGGCATGTTCCAAGCATTGAAATGGTTTTGGAATGGCGAGAATGGGAACATGAGTTGGATGATGAACAAGCTGCAAACAACCCACGGTGTGTAGAAGCATTGAGGAACTGTGGGCTCCTCAAGGTCTTCCGAGTCCAGGGGATGAGATCCCAAATCCCACTATTGACTCACATGCTCCGATGCTGGGATGCGGCCCATCAATACTTTGTGATCGGTGAGCATGAGCTTACCATAGATGTTGAGGACATCTATTTTCTGACCGGATTGTCTCGAAGAGGGGACAATGTGCTACTTACTGGATCACGTGGGAGTGATCGGACTGTGGATGATATGATCCAACAACATTGTGTTCCCAACACCCATGCATCTAGTGGGAAGATTCCCATTAAAGATGTACAGGAACGCCCATTACATGCCATACTGTTTACCATTACGAGGATGGAGGGGATCCAAGCTCCTCACTTAGCCACCAGGGCATAGATGCTTTATGCAGAGGACTGTATGTCTCCAAATATATTTAACTGGTGCGAGGGGGTCCTCGAAAACATGCAAGCTCAGCTGACAAAATGTCGGTGGGGAGAGCTAAAACAATTTGGCTATGGATTAATAGTGATCTCGTTCTCACTGGAACGGGTCCCCCTTTTACGTCCTTAGGTACCACTGGAGGATAGGGATCCTAGAGATCCTCACATGGCCAAGTGGATCGATGTGATTGCTGGACATGGTGGGGGCCCTATTATTGGATACCCTCCTGAGTTCTTCACTTGGCTGGAGGGCCAGTTACCGATGGTGGAGGATTTCCCATACAGTGGCACAGACTTTAGAGATGACTCGGACTTGCCGCTGCCAGAGGGAGCAGCATGGGGAGACCTCGGTAAGAACAAATTCCCCTTGTACTTTTTAAGTTTTGTGCATTCTTAATTTTTTTAATATAGTACTAACAGATGAACAACATGTGTGTGCAGATGTGGGACCTATACGACCTATGGGTACCTCTCTTCTGGCTAGGAGAGAGAGAGGGGAGGGAGCAGTTGTGGGTCTGGCCGTGCACGTTGCCATCGTAGAGATGGATAGAGTCTATGCCAACCTGAGTGGGTTGACATTAGACGTTCCTAAGCCATCAGTAAATGAGGTTCTGCGGCCCATGTAGGTACACACGGTTGGAGCTACTACGCGCTGCTTCGCAAGGTTGCGAGAGCAGTCGACTGTTTTCAGACTCAATAGGCTAGGGCTGCTACACCTCCTAGGGTTGTACAGGCTAGGTGATAGGCCACATGTTGTTATTGTGTGTCATACTGAGAGCTTAGAAGCCTCAGATTTTGTACTATTGAAAGCTGCGAGGCTTCAGATTTTGTAGAGACTTACTGAAAGCTATCGTGCTTCAGACTTTTGTACCAGCACTACCTTTTTGAGATTATATATATATATAGAGACAGTTCGACGATTTATACATTATGTGTTCCAGAAATAATGATGTGATCTTGTTTATATGCTTTGCTTTTATACAATGTATTATTTACATGTTGTGAACGCTTTTACATATTATGAGTATGAATGAAGTTGGCCATCGAGTTAGCAACTGCATTTAACTCTCGTGGAATGTGCAAGTATTGAATGGATTCAAATGACCTTTCCAGGAGATGAACTCGTCTAAAGAGACAGAGTAGTGTAGGATCACAAATAGCGTAGACCTGGTTAAGATGGGAAACCACTAGTTGAGAATCCATGTGGATGACAATGTGGTTTATACCCAAGGAAATAACATCGCTTAAGGTTCCAACTACCGCCAGATACTCTGCGGCATTATTGGTTGAAAATCCAAGGCAACTCCCTCCTGAGCTGATGAGCTTGCTTGTTGGGGAATACAGTACCCAAGCTGCCTAAGCAAGGTTACGGGTATGTCGGCTGGCGCCGTCCACGAATTCGTAGCATGTTTCCATATTCACATGCAGACAGAACACGGTATAAGAAGCGGAAACAAGATCTAAAGACACTAAAAAACAAGCGCGTCACACCACACAAAAACACACAAACACGCCATGTATAGTATATACAAGCAAGTCTATGCATGACAGGGTCAGGCATAGTACCTCTTCAGGTAAATCCCATTACGGGGTTCACCCAAATATATTATGTCATAATCTTCAAGCTCGTAAGCTCCTTTTTCCAAAACACGTTTGACAATGTAAGGTCCGTGCCACACGGACTCGAACTTTCCTGCCCCTAGTTTGTCATGTTTCTGGTCGTATGTGAGGACCAGATCACCCTCATTGAAAATATGAGGTTCAACTGACTTGTCATATTGAGCTTTGATGCGTTTCTTGTGGCAAGAGCGGCATCTCAGCGGGACTCGTCAAGTTTTACTAAGTACAAGAAACGTTCTTCCTCGGCAGTAGTGTGAGGAAGAAGTTCGACAACGAGCTGTTAGAGACGGAATTTTGCACTCTATGGGAAGGACAACCTCCAATCCATACACTAGTTGAAAAGGAGTGAAACCTGTAGCAGTTTTAACGGAAGTTCTGTAGGCCCATAATGCTGAAAAGAGCATATTATGCCAGTTGGACTTATGTGTACCTACCATCCTTTGGACCATAGTTTTCAAGACCTTGTTAATGGCCTTGACTTGTCCATTGGACTGCGGGTAGTAGGGTGTTGAGTTTTCATGATGAAAAACCAATATATCGCTCAGTTCATTAATCGTATGGTTCTGAAAGTGAGAACCATGGTCGGTCACTATCGCTTGCGGAACTCCAAACCGCGCTATTACATGATTGAACATGAAGAGTGCGGCGGTTTTGCCGTCATTTTGGTATGTAGGCATTGCCTCAGCCCACTTTGTGAAGTAATCCACAACTACTATGATGTAACTATGCCCCATGGCCGAGGTAGGCTTACAATGCATAAAATCAATGCCCCATTTTGCGAGGGGGCCCACGACAATAACCGAGTGTAAAGGGGCGGGATGGGTGTGCTTCTTCATATGGAAGTGTTGACATGGAGGACATCTTTTCAGGGTCTCAATACAATCTTTGAAGATAATAGGCCAATAATATCCTGCGCGCAAAATCTTTTGGGCTGTAGCCATCCTAGAGAGGTGAATGCCACACACCCCAGCGTGACAAGCATTTAGAATGCGTTCAGCCTCATCGTGAGTTAGACAACGTCGAAGAATTGAATTGACGCCACAGCGGTACAAAGTATCACTGATGATCAGATTATACTTCGCATGGTGACGTATTCTACAACGGTCGTCACGAGACAGTTGAGGGTTGAAGCGTTGGGTTTGAAGATATAATGAAATATCTCCATACCACGGATCAATCGTACTGATGAGAAACAACAATTCATCTAGAAAAGAATCATTGTGCTCAACTTCTACATTAGGACGGGGAAGGTCACAAATAAGCTCAGCAAACACCAAAGACTTTTTAGACTTGGCTTTCTCGAAAAGAAGGTCAATTCTTGCAGTATCACAATCCAGCGTGAGTAATTGCCCCCAAGCACCTGACGTGTCAATACGTGGTACATGGGGTTCGAGTCTGCAATGATGGTGGTGGTGCAGAGTAGGATATTGTGCCGGAACGTTTGAACGGCGATGACTACCGCGAGAGCAAGCTTCTCAACATGTGAATATCTAGTTTCAACGTCAATGAGAATCTTACTCGCATAGTATATTACATGTTCCTGGGTGTTTTGATCCTCCTGTACCAAAACCATGGCAATAGTGGTAGCAGAAGCAGCGAGATATAAGATGTAATCTCGGAAATAGTTTGGTGGTTGGATTACGGGAGCATGCATGATGGCATGTTTGATGCTGTCGAAGGATTTCTGAGCTTGATCATCCCAAATGAATGGGATGTCCTTTTTAAGCAGTTTCATATACCCCTTAGTCTTTTCAGTGAAGTTACAAACAAAACGCCTTAAATAATTCTCCTTCCCTTGGATACTTTGAAGTTACGTCACGTCGGTCGGAGGTGGTAGGTTGACAATGGCCTCCACTTTTAAGGGATCGATGCAGATCCCATTCTTTGAGACAATAAACCCTAAGAGGCGTCTAGACTCAACGCAAAAGATACACTAATGAGGATTCAGACGGATATTGTACCGTATGCATCTGAGGAAGATGGCCGTCAGATGATCCATGTGGAACTCACACTACTTTGAATGAGCAGGGAGATCGTCTAGGTAAGGTTCCACAAAGTCCTTAATGTCATGGAAGGCATACGACATGGCTCGCTGGAATGTGGCGCTAGCCTTTTTAAGGCCAAACGGGAGTTTGTGGTATGCAAACGTCCCCCAAGGATAGATGAAAGCCATCTTATGTTGGTCGGCTGGGTTGATCTCAATCTGGTTGTAATCGAAAAAGCCATCCATGAATGAAAAGATGACGCTTCCGGCACAATTGTCGATAATCTGGTCAATGAACGGGGTCGGGTAGTTGTCCTTTGGACAAGCTTTGTTAAGGTCACGATAATCGACACAAACGTGAATGGTACCCTGCTTTTTGTTCACAAGGATGACGTTTGAGACCCAATCCATCAATGAGACAGGATAGATGAAGCCATCCTTTAAGAGCTTTTCAATCTCTGCCTTGATAGCTGTAGTCTTCCGGGGGTGTACCGATCGCAACTTTTGACGTACAGGTTTGATGTCAGGATAGGTTTTTATTTCATGAGAAACAATTGCGGGGTCTATCCTAGGCATCTCCTCATTGGACCAAGCGAATACGTCTTGAAATCGCTTGAATAAGGCCATACCAATAGCTATTTCTTCAGGGGAACACTTCTGGCCTATGCGAATGTGTTCCACTACACTATGTTTTACCGAGATGTCTACCGGGATGGTAGGATCAATGGTGGCCAAGTTTCCCTCAGTGTCCGATAGACATGTAAGTATGGGGGAATGAGGGAACGGGTAGAAATCTGGTGAAAAGATGGTGCTAATATTGTCCTCTATGTACTCCAAAGGGGGGAGAAAAGATGACCTATGGTGGAGGTCATCCCACGGACCATCATCAACATTCATAACTTCCATGATGGACTTGTCTAAACGAAAAGTCCGAAGTAAGAGATCAGGTAGAGATGATGCCCGTCGTAGAGAACAGGACAGGGGAGCCACAACTAAGTGGTTCTCCGATGCTGACTGGATAGACTTGTAAATACGTTCAGCGGGTGAAAAAGGCATCGTGTCTCCAATCAGGTGTGTTGTGGCTTCGTCAGGTACAAGACAAGTATTAGTGGAGTGAGATGAAATCTTTGTGGAGATCATGTTCATTGAGGCAACATGATTAGGGGGGTCCAAAATTGGAAAAACGCCCATGAGAGATGAATCTTTCAAAAGGCCAACCCCTATACTCTCATACTGCTTTGACATCTGTCCAATGGAAGGAACATGGTCACCAGGATGAGTAGTAGTGTTCGGTGTGCAAAAATCTAGTTGGTCAACAGTAACAATTCATCCTTGGTGGGGGAATTGTACTACGCGGACAACTAAAGAGGCTACTGCCTGCATGGCGTAAAACCAATTGTGACCAAGAAAGAGATTATAATCTATCGGGGTCGATACCACTTCCACATTAATGGTTACTATCTTTCTGGCCAACTCAACTGCGAGAGCTTGTAGGATCCGATGAGGTTGAAAGCCATGCTCGTCGAATGATTTCAACGTGGTAGGAGAACGATTCAATTCGGGAGAGCCGATGGCTCTCCAATAGGAGATCGACATGACAGAAGTAGAGGCGCCTTCATCCAAAATGGAACGATGGAAAATTTTCCCAGCAATGTTTGTAGCTACTTGGAATGCGAGCTGATGGGAAAGCCTTGGCTTGAAGTAGTCAAGTCAGAACATGATGATATTCGAAGAATCAAGGTCAACTGCACCTATTACTGCGAGGAGAGTTTTACGTTGATTGGGACAATTCTACAAAACTTCCAGGGTAGAGATGGCGCAAGGGGCTTGTGCCAAGTCCTCTACGATATTGTAATTTTGTGTTGCCCAAGCATTAGGATTGAAAATGGCTTTTCGAATCGTGCTCTTGGGTGGTCGCAATATCGAATTTAAGGATGGCTTGTCAATGGTGAGAGAAGCCAACGGTATAGTGACATTAGGTATAGATTTGGAAGCTTTTTCAGTATTACTTCCAACAGGTTCTTTCGAAGAGACCGGGTCGTATGATCGTGAGCGAGTGTTCAAATTGATTGTCTCGTTACGTACCATGAGAACATGCGCGGTATTGGATGGTCCCCCCTGGGCTGGGGGGTTAAGCAATCATTTGCTGATTTTGAGTGGGAAATGGATCGTTGAGGACTGCGGGAGTCAGTTTACCCCTAAGAAAATTTTGGACTTCGTCTCTATGGGGACACCATTTGGAAAGATGATCATCTCCACATAGTAAACAAGGAAATTTTAGTTTTCGTTTCTGTTTGGTGTCGTAAGGCGTTCTTTTTTGTTCCTGCTAGGCGAAAGACTTCTTAGGTTTCCCCTTGTTCTTCTTCTTTCCACCGGACTTCTGAGATGAAGCTGATTGGACAGAATTCACCTCTTCAGTTACAACAATAGAGGTCGACATGGTGGTGCTGTGCCCGGCCTGAGTTGGTAATGGGGAGGAACCATGAAGGCTCGATGATCCAGCAGGCTGGGTGGTAAGGGATCCAATGATGCCATCAGTTTGGGGTCCCTTAGGAGGTTTCATGGGGTCATAAGTATCGCGGGGTGCGTCGGGAAGAATTTCAAAGAGGGTTCCCGATTGAGCATAGACCAAGTCTAGGTAATGGGAATGAGAGATAGCTTGTTCTTCAACGACAACACCGCCCATGGCGACATCTCGAGCTATGTGAGGAATGAGAGACTTCATAAACCAATCTGGTAGGAGTTGGTCTGGAATGGGAGCCTTAATAAAGCGCCTTCTCCTCCGCCACTCATGTATATGAGTAGAGATATGAGTAGCGGTATTATGGCGGAGAGAGGTGAGAAGGTCCATACCAGTTTCGTACCGTATAGGCAGTTGGAAGTGAGTCAAAAAGTTCATAGCAAGAGAACCGAAATCATGAAAAGAATGAGGTGGTAGTTCGATATACCACTTGGCAGCCGAACCGGTGAGAGTCCGTTGAAATAATCTTAGACGGATCGAGTCGTTCATCAGAGAGTTGGATGAACACCATAAATGGTATGTCATCACGTGGTGCTTAGGATCCTCGTCCGGCTTCCCGTCAAACTTAGGGATATCCGATAGAAGTTTCATCAGGATCGGGGGCCAGTTGGTTCCGTGGTAGATGGGGTCGTTCGTCCGTCAAGATAGATCAGGTAGGTCCAAAGCAGCCAAAAAGGACAGGTGTTGATTAGGCTGTGGGTATTGATAGTACTGGTAAGGCATGTAAGGACTGGTAGGACCTCGTATTGACTGATGAAAGGGTGACCATGGAATAAACTGACCGTAGGGGGGTGTGCCACCCGAACCGTAAGGGGGTCCACCAGCATAAGGTGGTCCATTCCAATAAGGTGGGGGTCCACCTCCACCACCGGGAGGAGGTGGGGGTCCACCGCCACCACCATGAGGAGGTGGAGGTCGATAACCATAATAAGGTGGCCCTCCACTACCTCCACCTAGAGGGGGTGGTGGACCACCT
The DNA here is from genome assembly GCA_027924585.1 of Larix kaempferi. NCBI lineage: Eukaryota > Viridiplantae > Streptophyta > Pinopsida > Pinales > Pinaceae > Larix > Larix kaempferi. The sequence continues at coordinate 7,018,103 of BSBM01000374.1, read as the reverse complement.
CCACTGCCAGAACGATGGGGGCCCCCACCACCTCCGCCACCGGAAGGATGAGGGTCTCCACTGCCACCACCTCTGCCGTGAGGGGGTGGTGGACCGCCTCCACCACCCAAAGGTAAATTTCCTCCTCCACCATAATAGGGTGGTCCTCTGCCGCCTCCGCCTGGGGGGGGTGGTGGACCATTCCCGCCACCGCCAAAAGGGTGGGGGCCGTTGTTGGTGAAATGAGTTGGACCTCTGCCAAAAGGGAGAGGTCCACCTCCTGCAAAGTTAGGTGGGGGCCCCCCACCTCCAGTAGGAGGTTGGGGTGGACCGATCGGGGTTGGTGGTGCTTGAGTTATAATTGGTTGGGGTCCATGTTGTAAAACAAGATGATGGCCCCATAGAGTGTAGGTATTTTCGGGATAAGGTATCCCGTATGGTGCGTTTCTGAGATTAGATTGACCCGGTGCAGGGTTAACAGAACCTGGATACGCTTGACTCCATGAGGGTTGAGTTATATTGGATGGCCCCCCAACATGAGATAACCCCATGGTGGATGGTCTAGCGGGTTGGGGAGGTCCAACGGGAGGTCCGTTGGGGATTCCATTGCCTACGTTCTGGTTAGGAAACGGGGGTTTCCCCCTAGCCATAATAGGTTGACCATTATTCAAAGGTTGAACCAACATAGGTTGTTGATTAACTACCGTAGTAATAACGTTACCAATGAGATAATCTGGGGGAATGGAGTATCCTCCCCACGAATTTTGAGGTGGGGGAGGAGCTGGTAAAGTAAGTGTGGTAGTAATGGGTGTGTTGGACTGTTGTCCTTCAACCGGTTGGTTCACTTGAAGTGCAGGACTAGACTCTTGCGAGGGTTGACCAATCTCATTAATGGTCGCATTGTGGGAAGATGGTTTCGGTGAACCAAAAGATATCGGATGAATTGAGGTGTCTCTATACCTAGGTTGTTGCTCGAGACTTTGTCTTCGAATTTCATCACCCCTAACACATAATCGTTCTAGACGATCTTGAATAGGGCCAAAAATTTCGGCGGGGTCGGGCTTGTAGAAGGGTCTAGAGAGTTCTGGAGTAGTCCAGTTGGGTGGGGATGTGATGGAAAAATGAGCCACTGGATGACCGGTAGAAGATGTCTAGTAAGATGCTAAAGGACCAACAACTGTTGTGGGGTCATCCTGGGGTTGATTTATCCATTCCAACGATCCAGGCTCTCTTGGCATAACTGCCAGGAGAGTATCGTCTTGTGAAGTAGAAATGTCCACCTCTTACCCCTGTGGGGGGTTGGAGGTGGATGAATCTGGTGGAGTTGGGGGAAACAAAAGTCCTACAACATTCAGGGTGGGGTTTTCAACTTCAGTAACTACGACCGTGTTATGCTGGTCCATTCTTACCCTCGAAATAATCTTAGGGTTAAGGGGATATTCGGGTGATAAGTTTAAGATCCTACGGGACCTTCTCCAGGGAAAATCCTCCAGAGCGTCAGGAAAGTCAGCCAGGGTGGCTGAAACAACGTTTCTCCTAAGGGTATGCTACAAAAGAAAAGCAGTCCAAAAAAACCTACTCAAACTAAGGCAACAAACATACTTATGTGACAGAGTGGATTCAAAGTCGCGAACCTCATGGGATTATCAAGAAATTGCAAACCGCTATATACTGCAGGGTCCAACAATATGACGTGACAAGGAGGATTGGGACCATACCCTTTCCTGCATACCTGATTACCTGGACAGTACGTGCGTGCTAATATCCCCGAGTGTTGTTCTCGGTGTATTGCTTTTCCAAGATGGCCAAATGGTTAACTCAGTTGGTTTCAGGAATCCTAGTGGTGTCTCCCGATATACGCAAGGTACGTGGGAGCTCAAATCCATAGTGGTGCTGTCTAATGCACAACCGTTCGACAAGAGACCTTTCGATATACTACCGAGTATGTGATACACCCTTCGATATACGCCAAGTATGGATTATGGTACTTGGTGGGTACGTGAAGGAGCTCGATATACCAATAAGTACGTGGAAGACTACAATACCCCCGAGATACAATGCTGGCAAATAATGATAGCTTCCATGCTTAACGGCATCGAGACACGTCTCTAACTTACACACAAGTTGCTAAAATTTTTACCTAGTTCTACCGTTAATTTTATCTGGACGGTTAGGTGAATGCATGAGGTGAGTACATAGTCGGAAGCATAATGCAAGTCCTAGCTACATGCACAAAATATTCTTTTTTTTCGATGAATTCTAACTATGGGAAGGATAAATCTTTTCTTTCCAACGAGATTTTCCAAAACCGCAATGCAACAATTCCCAATTCAAACAAGTTTGAATATGAAAGCATTCTTTTCATTTTGTACGAAACGCAAAAAATTACAACACTACTAATCCAAATCACAACATTTTTTCTTTTCTTTTTCTTTTTCAAAACGAAAATGATGCTAGGTAATGAAAAGAGAGGATTCTAAGATGGAGTATGCAAGATTTTCAATTTCACTTTCAATGGCCTAAAAGCAGTAAGAATTAAAAATGCATTTATCTTTCCTTAGCATGGGATTAATTTTGCAAAAAAAACTGAAGTATATTTTGGATTTTTCGAGAAAATGAGAAACTCATAATTCAAGAAAAACACAAGTGATCACACATTCATTCATTTTTTCCTAAAATGCATAAGCAAAACATTCCAATGCACGGACAATTTTATTCAATAATGATTGAGAAATGATGGGAAAGAGGCGCTTTTAACTTTTCAATGGATGCATCAAAAGATTAACTTGATAACAACTATACTTTCAGACGTAAATGAATGAAAAGAAAACACTACTTGCAGCACTCAGTACAATCAGAAAACTCAAGAAAAGACAAGCACTCAATCAACTGAAAGACACACTTAAGTCAGACAGTAGCAAGCAAACCAAGCAATCAAAGCTCAAAAAATGATGTAAATGAGGTCTGAGAGATGATCTAATGCGGTAACCAGATCAGTCAAGGAGAGGAGGGAATGCAAGGGTGAGTGGATTAAGGTGGGGGAGACAAGAGTATCTGCCACTACCGGTCCTCAGACTTGTCCAAGACAGAACCCAAAACCAATCCAAACAAAACCAAACACTCAACACACAAATTAAAGATGGTATCTTTGGTTGGATCTTGCAGCACAGAGGGAGTTCATACAACAAACCAAAGCTCAGAATGAGAAATGGAGATGGGATGCCTGCATGCCAAATTCGACAAATTGGCGCACTCTGTGCTTGTACACAGTGCGACGTCGTAGTTCACGAATGCAGAGAGTGCGACGGTGTCGCAGTATGGCAATGAAAGGACTGCGACAAGTGGTTAACAAAAAAAGAACAAAGACCAGAAAAGACACAGTGTCGCTCTGTTTTCACTAACCAGATGCGACAGGCGAGATCTAAGTTCAAAAATAAATCAAATCTCCAAGCAATGAACTGTGAAATGGTTTGAAAATGAGTAGTATAAACTTAGAGGAAGCAGATCAGAGTCTTCAAGATGAAGATCTGATAGTGAAATCAACTCAAGAAGCAACTAACAAATAGAAGGCTTGTGTCAAGCAATAAACTGAAAATGACTCTCAGGCAATTACAGAACAAGACGTAATCTTCCCCAGTATGGTCACCAAATTTGTTTCACCGACAATCTACCGAGAGCGGACTCAAGGCTTGATCTCCCTAGCTTAATGTAAGTCTAGAACAAATAGGACAGAACATAAAATACTTTCCTAGATCGTATAGAGGTACGAATGTAAGAGTAGATAAATTACCTTAGATTCGTAGATCTCTTTCTCCTCCGTTGATCCAATGCTCCAGCGTTGCCAGATTGCAAGTAGCTAAACCCTGTTGAACATATGACAAACCATGAGAAGTGAAAGCATATATTTCATATGATAGATCTAAGCTAACAGTTAAGGAGGAAAGCTCTAAACATCATCAAGAGACAATACTTATGGAAAACAATTATATTAACTGTATTGAAGAATGGAGAAGTACAATAGAAAAGAGGATTAAAACCATCGCTTTAACGTTGCAAGCTCCTTCTGACAAGCCATGCCAAAGCTCCTAGAGAGAAGTGGATGTTCCCCAAGCTAGAGTGTTAGGTCTGTTGGGCTTGATTTCACTAGCATGAGAGTAGCATAGACTTCCCCCCCTTAGAATGGGAGTGAGCTTCATTTAAATAGGACTAAGTTGATAGGATATGGATAGGATAGGTTGAGATATGATAGGAGAGACTTAAGGGATCTTTCCAAGGTGCTAGGAATCGAGTGCCAACTCTCCCAAGAGGTCAGGGATAGGGTCCCAAGTCAGCAGGATTCGAGAAGGAGCTCAAAGAAGCTATTTTTTCCATCTGACTGACTTCGCCGTACCCTGTAATGGAGCAAGGTGCGACGTCGCATGCTGCATGAGTGCAACCTGCGACGACCTCTCAAAACCTAGTACAAATGGGTACAAATCCTTCCAGGTCAATCACTCAATCAAGGTAACTTCAGGGGTGTATACACTGAATCTCATGATGGGAAGATTTTAGGTGTAACACAAAGAAGTTTGGTTATTGGACTAAGGTGACAATCATCCACATCTCTTATATGATTTCCATTCACTGGAAAGCCTAACCTGCTAGTTTAAACGGTAATGGGGAGAAAAGCCAACAAAATTTTCTCAGAAGAAATCAATGCAATACAAGTACAATACCGATCATGAAGTTGAACCCTAGCACAAGAGATCTTCTCCCTCCTTCACAAGAAACCCTAGCAAGGGTAGCGAATCTTCCAAGAGAAAATAGGAGCCCCCAAATATTTCTTCTTGACTTTGCTAGGACTTCGTAGGAGGTGCACACAAGTGGAGAGAGAAGATGCGTTGAATGAAAAAATGAAGTGTGGAAGCACTTTATTTATATTCTTCTTTTCAATAGAATATTCCTCAATAGGGATGACTTGTACACTTTCACCGGGGTCGACTTGCTAGTTTTGGTCTTCATATTTTATTTATATGCAAGCTAACTTGTCTTCTTGTCTTCATTTTCATATGCAACTTCTTCAATGGTTTGTCTTGACTTCTTGGATATTTATTCATCACAGAAAGGTTCTCCTTGTTGATTTCCATCTCCTCACATGTATATCAAATTCACACATAGATCTCTAATGTTGATTTGAACATACTCTAAGAAGTATCAAACACTTCTTAGAGCCAATGTCGAATGAAACATTATATTAGACTTTGTCTATTACATAAGGATGCAGGATCCCCTATTACATAGACAAGTCAACTCACTCTAATTAGAATAGATCACCCAATTACGGAGCACTCCCACATAGAGTATGCAATGTGACCACTGGCCTTCCTTCACTCTAGTCAATCCACATGGCTAGAAAAGGGCTAAGCATTCAAGCCTCAATACACATAGTCAATACACATGACTAATTAGGTCTATTTCGGGGCCATTCTCTACCATCCATTGGTCAATAGACATGACCACTCTGCGAGAATGATATGCAAAATGTTTTCCAAATGTTGGAACCATGGAGAAACATAAACATTGTATTCACAAGCTCATTCCTTATCTTAATATTAATATATAAAATTTTTTCCTGCTCCTTGTGACTATGTTGGATAACTATCATTAGGGAGATACCTTTTTTCATGGAGACAAGTATTGCTATCTCTCTCTTATTTCTCTATCGTGTAGAATTTTGTCACTTATTTGATTGTGATCTCCAACAATCATCGTTCACATGTCCTATATGATTTCAACAATTGTAGAAAAAGGACATTGATCTCTTTCAAAATGCTCCTTTGTCCTTTAGAAATTTGGATTTTACCTTATGTTGTGTTGTCTCCTTGAATCACTTCTTTGTTGTTAAAATGTTTTCTTCCCTTGGTCGAGAATAACACCAACAACACTATTAAGCTACTAGCTCCAACTATGCATCACCTTTGCTAGCTTAGATTTATGAAAAGTGTCTTATAGTGTGTGGATTTCAAACATTTCAAGTTGTTTCTAAATTAAAGTGATTAGCCTACCGATGAACTTGGTCACCAACTTTGCTTCTTTTATTCACCACTTTGAGTCAAATAGTATATTGGTTGAACTCTTAGACATAGGAATCTACCATTTCATTAGAATTCTATTATAGATATTACCATTGTTGTTGTTGTTCCTTATGATAATTGATGAAATAAAATTTGTTCTTCACAACAACTTTGAAATCCTCCCACGAGAAGTCTTTGGTGGTGCCAAGTATTTGTTTGCACTCAGAAAAATTCTCCCACTATATTAAATCTTATGCACACATGCATAGCTTTGCAAATGCAACTTTGTCTTTATTTGTTAATTGTTGCACTTCACAAAAGGAATCCATCTACCTCAACCAATTATCAAGTTTAAGGCATACATTTGACCATCATAGGGTGGGATATCCACCTTAGCTTCCTCTTTGAGAGGAAACTAGATTCACTAATGAACTTACTCATCTAACATTGGATTTCGAGTTTGGATTGATTCTAGTGGGATTTTGGTAGATATTTGTTTGTAATGTTTCAACTGATGTTGTTAAAACTTTCAAAAATTGATGGATATTGACCATTTTTCCATCCATGCCCTCAAATTTTCTAGTGATATTGGATATTACCAACTTGAGAAATTCAATGTGTCTCTACTTATCAACTTCCATTTCTTTGTTTGTTTGAGGGATAGCCTTTACCATAAATTGTGTACAAACCCTAGTGACAATGTATGGAACAATGCTTTGATACCGATTTGACACAAAATGCAAGTGCACTAGTAGAATTATTGAAATCACAACAAATACATTAGTTCAACTTAACATGCATAATACTTGACATGCAATGGAACAATAATTAAATAACTTACTCAAAATTGAATGAATTCATACATCAAGCACCCCATTTGCATGATACTAGATTCATAGAACAAACTCAACTTTGAATTCTCTCCAACAAAAGAAACTTGCACAACAAAATATGAATATAATGAACCTTACAACAACCTATCATCAATCCACCAACCATGAAACCCAACTATTTACAATCTTAGGCCAAGTATAAATAATCTACTAATGGTATATACATTGATTAATCTTCCATCTATCCATATCCCCTAAATTACACAAATGTACAACATTTAAGAAGAGGGGGAGACAAAGCGAGGAATATCATCCATTGTGACTACTGGTCATATGCCCACAACAATGTGTTGGATTCTCCATCCATATGTGTGTGTCTTACTATTTGGAGATATGTATGACATAGGTTACGTGTGCCAAGAGTGGTAAGGTATCATCGCTGGACTTTAGAATTACATGACAAGGTTGAGATGTTGGAATTACAAAACTTGGATTTTAATATGTCTGCAACACAATATTTATTTGGCATTCTAACTTGCATCGAAGTTGTCTAGTTCACATGTCTCAATGATGATTCTACACAATTTTTTACATCTTATAATGACTAAATCTATCCACCCATACTTAAACAATTCTTTGGGTGAAATTCTCTTTAACATGATTATTCTAATGATGAAACTAGTCGATCCCATGTCACTCGTTCAAGGATAATTTGAATAATCTCATTATGTGCACAACAATTTGTGTTTTCAAGCACTATAGCTGCAAGGGATATACCCTAACTACTTAGAGAAGTCAATCTAACTTTGAAAAGGATTATAAACAATTATTCATTCCTTTAATTCCAACTTCGACCCATGTAAAACTTTTCATCTCAAAGATGGTTTATTGTTGAATTTGGATCAACTCTTCAAGCCTTAAAAGGGTGCTAGATTTTATCTTCTCAAGGAAGTACACAATATATGGTAGGAAATTCAAGAAGCACATAAATTTGTACCATACATTAATCAAAGGCTTTAGAATTTTTGACCAAGCAATCTACCTTGTTCATATTGAACAAGTCTCTAATAGGGTTGCACATTCCTTTATTTCCCATTTCCATTTAATTTGCCTTGCTTGTTCTTATTATGGTTTCCAAGAAGATGGAAAAGGAAGATGAGGAAGAAGATCAAGGACATGTTTTTTTTTTGTAAGCAGCATAGGAAAATTATATTAGAGTACAAAAAATGTTACAATCTCATGAGAGTCAATCGAGTCAGGAGCTTTCTGAAGCTTATCATGGAACCAAGAGTACAAAAAAGAGTCTTTGTAGATCTGCCCTACAGTGGGATGAGTAACATAGACCTGATGACAGTTGATCAGTAAAAACATTGACATAACTAGACTAGAGAGATAGACTAGCTTCTGATGATGGACCATTAAAAGAAACAAGGAAAACATAAAAGCTAACCGCCAAAATCAGAAGAGCTGTGCTCACACAGAGCCGCATTAGGTATTGGCTTCTGCATTCTGGGAGCCATGATTTTCCTCATAGATTGGGTAGGAGCCAAAGAAATCATCATCCCACTGCTGATTCGGGAGTTTGATGGGCATGGGATCGTCTTTGCGTGGAGGAACAACATCATCCTCGGCCTTTCGAACTCGCTTGTAATGCAGAACATCAATGGTCGAGGGAATAGGAAAGGGTATCCCTGGGGGAGGAGCTCCATGAACCACAAACGCAGCTGGAGAAGTTGGGCCAGAGCTGGGGCTGCGAACAGGGACTGTGCCGTTCAAAGCTGCAACACCCATGGAATCGTGTAGGGAATTTCCAGTAGCATGGGATTCTGCAGCGGTAGCAGCGCCCTCAATATGGATGGTTAAATCATCAACAAAACCTTCAGCAGGACCAGCAGGACCATAATTGGGTGGAGGAGCTGGGTGAGGAAATAGAGAATACCTGTCGATCAGATTGGCCTCCAGAGCAGCTATCACTCCATCCAAATGGGCCATATTGTCCTTGGTGTCCATGATAGCAACCTTGGCCAGGTTCCAATTGGTGAGCATCTCTTCAACCAGAGTGCCAATCATGTTTTTCATAAGCTAGTAATAATTAACCTGGGTGCCTTGGCTGCCAAAGGCCAAAATTTTTGCCACACTGCGCGACTCCTAGTCAGGGAACAGGGACAGAGACGTTGTCCTTGTATCCATTGTTTGCAGCTTTTTCCTTCTCGACAGAGGACGTAGATTTCCCGGCACCATGACCAGAACCCCGCTTGGATGTTCCGCATGTTCAAGTCATGGTGGTATCGGTGAAGTCACAAGAAAACTGAGTAGGGGCATATATTTCAGCAGTGGAGACAGACAGAGAATAGCAGAGGCATGTAATGACCACAAGGGCGTGGTTGGGGAGCCTCATATCTATGATCATGCAACTGGAGGGAGCAGACTTCGCACGGGAGAGATTAATAGCGTAAATGAACCAGGTGGGAGGGAGGGACATAGAAACCAAAGCCAGCATAAATGCCAACCGTCGGGCCATGTGGGTTATGAAAATGAGCACGAGCGAGGAGGCCAGGTGGAATGGGGCCGTAACCATCATTAAAGGCGGGGTCTTGGGGGTATCATAGACAAGGTCCTATTGCAAGGTGGAGGAGCCACGCTGCCAGGTGGGAAGATGGCGCTCCCTGCCATGTCTCTAGCCGTCATGTCACCTGCATCCGGGGGGGAGCGATCCTTTCTAGCTTAAGTAGTGCAGAATTGCAAAAGATGGTTGGAGGAGTTTCTTAGCATGCCATTCTAGAGGGAAAGATTGCATGAGACACCTTCATTAGCTAATATATCAGCTAAGGAGTTGGCTTTGTGCTTCACATGATGGAAGGTGATATTCCTGTGATCACTCAGAGCAACAACCAACTTTTGGATTTTATTTTCCAATCTCCAACTGGATGAGAGTTTGGAGATTTGATAACCATTTTGAATTTTAGAGGCCATTCCAAGTATCAACTGTGAATCTCCTTCTGCTATAAGAGGGTGGAGGTTAATGTCATTGGAAATGATGATACCCTGCAAGAGACCTTCCAGCTCAGCTGCATTGTTCCTGTCATGCCCGATGCTGCCATAGTAGATCCTGATGATTTGAACCTCATTATCACGGAAGAATCCCCCGAATCCTGCCATGCCAAGATTTCCTTTAGAGGCACCATCAAAATTGAGCTTGTAGAGACCAGGGGGTGGGGGGGTACCAGTGGGTTGGGATGGAGATGCGAGGGTTGGAGTGTACCAAGACAACGAAGAAAGATTGCTTCGTGAAGTTCCAGTTGTGAAGCATTCTCAACTCCAGATCTGTGGTGGGGAGATCAGAGGTGTGCCATGGTGAGACGAAAATGGTCTCTTGAAGGTTTCTTTTAAGCGTGTCCCATATTTTGTTAGGGGAGTTGCATTTTCCTTCAAAGATCGTAGAGTTCCTTTCTTTCCAGATGTTCCAGATTAGGAGGCCTAGAGTGAGATCCCAAAGTCTATTAAGTTGAGAACTTTGAAAATGATTAGTGTCCCAGTGATGAAAGGTACCAATGACATCTCCTTTGAATCTATTGGATCTTCGGAAAACTTCTGCCACTTTGTCCCACAACATGGAGGCTAAGCTGCAGGAGTTAAGCAAATGGTCCATGTTCTCAACATTGTGATCACACATCACACAGATGGGGGGGGGGGCAATGAAGCCTTTTTTCTGCAAAGTGTCCCAAGTGAGAATACTTATGTGGGCAAGCAGCCAGAGGAATGTTGAGACTTTTGGCCAAAGAGAAGGGTTCCATATCTTCTTCCAAAGGGGGAAGAGTGTGATCACATATTTTTGGGCGAAAATGGAATAAGTTTCTTTGACCATAAAAGATCCCTTAGGAAGATGACCCCATCGAATGATGTCGATGCCAAGAGAGATGCTGATTTTCCTCATTTGTAGATCTGTCCAAACTGTCTCGAAATGATCAGAAGGTATTCTGGGTTTCCAGAGCCTAGGATTCTTCCAAGTTCTGAACGAGGAAGTTTCGGTAGGATCCCAAAAATCACGAATGATAGAATTGGAAGTTGCTTTCCAGATAATAGGTGTTTCTCTGCAGATGGGGAGGCTACTAAGTTTGGGAATTTGTTGCCACGAATCATGCCAAAAGAATGCAAGGGAGCCATCTTTGATTTCCCAGAAACTGTGGTGTTGAATGAGAACCTTTTGGGACTTAGCTTCCCTCCAAATTAAAGAGCCTGGGGGGTCAGAGTCATACCTGATGAGATGAGAGGGGTCCCAGTGAGGAGAATATTTCCTGTTCCATAATTGCACCTAGGGTGAATCATTCTTGGAGATCCACCTCCACCAGATTTTAGCTGAGAGTGCCTTGTTGTTGATGTCAGGGTCTCTTATACCAAGGCCTCCTTCATGCTTGGGAAGGCAGACCGTCTACCATTTTACCAGTGCCCACCTGTTGTTCTGTTGAATTTTACCCCAGAGGAATGACCATTGTATCTTTCTAAGATATTTTAGGACCCACTTGGGCACTGCAAGGACATAAAAAAGGTAAAGGGGCATGGACTGGAGGATGGATTTGAGGAGGGTAAGGCATCAGGGTAGATTAAGAGAGCGAAACATCCAGGAGGAGATTCGAGAATCAATATTGTCAAGAATCTCTCTCCAAGAGGAATGCTTGATGGCTGAGTCAAAGAGAGGAGCTCTGAGGTACTTAGTGGGTAAGGAGGAGGTGGCGAAGCCCATAATGCAATCTATGTTGCACTTAGAGACAACATCAGTGTTGAAGAAGAAGATTTAATATTTATTAAGGTTGATGGAGGTTCCAGAGGCTTCAGGGAAGATCTTGAGGATCTTTTCAAAGGAGCGAGATTCATGCACAAAGGGGTGTCCAAATAGGAGTTTATCATACACGAATTGTTGGTAGGCTATGGGGGCTCCTCTATGAAGAGAGAGGCCTCAAAGGGAACCAGAAGCAATCGCAGCTTGAATCATTCTTCCCAGTCCTTCTGCCATGAGGATGAAAATAAATGGAGAGAGGGGATCACCTTGACGGATGCCACGGGAAGGGGTGAAGGTGGGAGAGGGAGAGGCATTGACGAGGGTGGAGAAAAAGGCAGAGGAGACGAGGGAGGAGATCTAGTTGGTCCAGGCGGGGCTGAAGCCAAAAGCTAGCAACATTTTCCGGATGAAGTCTGAGCTAAGTTTATTGAAAGCCTTGGAGAGGTCTAGCTTTAAGAGCATGCCAGGTGTGCGGTGAACTTTGAGGGAATGAGTGACTTCATGGGAAAGGATGATCTCATCCAGAATTTGTGTTCCTTCTACATAACTAGTTTTCTCATGGGAGATGAGCAAGGGTAAGAGTGGTTTGAGACGATTGGAAACCACCTTTGAAGTTATTTTGTAGATGACATTGCAGAGAGAGATTGACCTGAACTTACCAGGATGAGAGGCTTCAATTTATTTAGGGATTAGGGAGAGATGAGTAGCATTGAGGGCTGGAAACACCCATTGTTTATGCTTGGATTCTTCGACAACCTCACAGACTTCGGTTTTGATAAGATCCCAACAATGATGAAATAAGTTGGTGGTGAAGCCATCCGGGCCAGGCGCTTTATCATCTGCCATTTGGTTGAAAGCGGTTTCAACTTTTTGAAGTGAGATGGGTTGCATCAAGGAGGTGTTGTGCTCTTCAGTGATGATGTCGGGGATGTGGTGTGTAACTTGAGCAATGGCAGCGTTCTTAGATCTAGGTGGTTTTCTGAGGAGATCGTGAAAGAACCTTTTGAGTTCCTGTTCAATGTCGGTCTGCTCCTCCAGGACGTCACCATAATCCACATTAAGCTTGGTGATGTGATTGTGCATTCTATGCTGGAGGGTGGAGCGATGGAAGAAGGAGGTGTTGCGATCTCCCTCTTTGATCCAAGAGACTCTCGACTTTTGCTTTGAAGACAACATTGATTGAGATTTTCTAGAAGTTCCTTTTCCTTTAATTTGTGCTTCCGAGAGAGGCCGTCATTCATGATGGTGCGTTGGAGAGAGTCAAGCCCATGTTCGATCAGTTTCTTGTCTTTGAATATGTTTCCAAAGGTAGAATGATTCCAATTCTTGTGATTGGATTGAAGGAGTTTGAGTTTCCGCTGAAGGATGGCCATTTTTGATTTTCCTTCAACACACATCTCCGACCACCAGGAACTGATCGTATCCGAGAAGTCAGGATGGGAAATCCATAATTTCTCAAATCTGAAAGGCACATGGGAATTAGCTCCAAGACTTTGCCACGTTAAGTCAATGGGCCAATGATCCGAACTAGCTGCCGGTAGAACAGAGGAAGCGAGAATTCCACTTGCTAGAGTGAGGTTTTTTGAGATCAAAAACCTATCAAGGCACTTTGCAATTTGATGGACACCGCCCCTTCTGTTGTTCCATGTGGAGAAGCCAAAGGAAGGTTGTAAATCCACGATATGGTTGTTGGCAATGAAGGCTTTGAAAAGAAGGTCTTCAGTGGATAGGGAGCGGAGACCTCCTTTTTTTTTCTTCAAGGGAAGTGATCATGTTGACATCTCTCCCAATGATGAGGGGGGAGTCCGTATGGAGAGAGGAAAACCAGCTGAGGAAGTGGATAAGTTGGGATTTGAGACTAGGGGGTTGAGGGCTGTAGACATTGAGGAGGTGACCATGATGGCTGGTACCAAGGATGTGGAATGAAGCAGATATAACATGGGGGTTAGCTGCATAATTATCGAGGGTTAAGACAGTAGGGTTACAGGCTATGGAAATGCCCCCGACAGCTCTAGTGGCATCAATGGAAAAACTTTGACAGCCTCTCCAAATATTGGACATGAGATGGCTGAGGGTTTTAGAAGAGCACTTAGTTTCTTGGAGAAAGAGAACAGAGGGGGACTCAGAAATGATTTTTCTCTTTAACATGCGATGTTTGGAGAGACCATTGATTCCTATGAGATTCCATGAGATGATCTTCATTGGGGGGAGTGAGTGAGGGGAAGAATTCGGTTAGCTGGACATATTTCATTGATTCCACCAGCCGAGTTCCCAGCAGGTTGATTCTTTGCAAATCCGATTTTCTTCCTCTTTTCTTTAGTTCCCTTAAGAGTTTCTACCTGTCTTTTTGGGGGAGGTTATGAATTCCAAGTTTGTTGTGGGATTTGAATTTGGTAAGGGATTCTATGAGTAGCTGGATCTGGCTAGGCGGAATGGATCCAAAATCTTTTCTCGTGCAGGCATATTCCAGACCCAAAAGATCAAGATCTCCTAAGTCTAGTTTTGTCATTTCTTCATCCATGGTGATATCCGGGGAAGGCTATAGGTTGTTTGAGGGGAGGATTAGTAGGGATAGAGGAATTACCTTGTAGCTCTTCATGGGATGCATATTTTCCTTGAGTGATAGTGCCTTCCATATCCAGAGGTTGATCAGGGTTCTATGGAATGGTTGGACAAGATTCTTCGGCAAAAGACTTTTTCTTTGGCTCCGTTTCAGGGTCCATTGGTTTCTCTACCAGGATTTCAAAGCTGTTGCTAGTGGAAGGATTATCCGCTTTGTTTTTTCCCAGGGTGGTTTTACGGCTATGACACTTGTCTCTTCCAAATCTTTGGAAACCATCAACATCCGTGGGGTCTTTTTTGATATCTTCTATTCGGTGCTTGTTGAGAGGGAAATATTGGAAGAGGTGCCCATGTTCATGGCACTTGTGTCATTTGAAAGGTATGTGCTCATAATATAGGGGTTGGATCCATTCCAAGTCTTCAAGGGAGAGACTGATTGCATCCAAAAGGGCCTTTGCAATGTGCATGTAGACACAGATTCGAGCGTATGAAGTATATTTTTGGAGCTTTGTTTGGTTTACGGATCTGACATATGCCCCTAAAGTATTTCCTATATCCTTCAAGGTTTCTTCATCCTAGTATTCTCGAGGGAGGGAATACATTCTGATCCAAACTGGAGCCTAAGTGAAATCCTCTTTTTCAGGGCATAATTTCTCAATCCAGTTCTTCATGTATAGGCCTGCAGAATTGAAGAAGTAGGGGCCATCCTTTTCCACTCTAGCTTTTTATTCCAGATGGTGGAAGATGACGATAAAGAAACCCTTGGAGCCGAGTTGAAGATCATAGTGGTCCTTTGGATTCCATTTCATGATGATCCAACTTCCGAAGGCTTGTTTGGTGGGCCAGATACCCATGAATTTGCAGATGAGAGCGTGATCCTTCAAATATTGAGATCTGGAGTTGATTCTTTCTGGGGGAAGGGTCAGACTGGGATGTGCATCAGAGCGGGCTATGCATGTGCTAGTTCTAGGTGCGCTTCCTACAGATGGAGGACCCTGAGTAGGAATGGCATTTGATTGGGGCAGTTCTGCATAAGGAATTGGGATATCCTATGAGCCTATTTGTAGAGAGGAGGTGTGACTGGCCGAATGTAGTGAGACAAGGGGAGTCAGTGCCGCGGAATGGGAGGGGCCTTCACCTCCCAAACCCTGCAAAGGTCATATGCGTCACTCAGAGTAGGGGGCCGAGAGAGGCAGGGTGAGTACAAGACAGGAAGGACATAGTCAGAGGGTAGCCAAGAACCCTAGGCGGAGGTCACACAGCCGCAGGGCCGAGGTCGACGATCGTCATCCAACAGAGCTCCATCACAATGTTATGAGCGAGGAAAGGCCATGACTATTGCAACTTGTTAGTATTGGAGCAATAACTTTATTATGATATTAAAAGAGAGAAATACTTGAGGAGGTGATTCTCATTGATCTTGTTTCCCAACTCCAGATCAAGGACATGTTGCTTTTAATGTGGAATGTAGATTTAGAGATATACCACTATCAATATTTTTATTATTACTTTACATGCAAATACGAAGGTGATTTTAGAGTGGAATAGAGGTTAGACCAACACCATATCTTACTACAATTTCTTTTGCAAATATATGCAAATAAAATCTCTTACAATGACTTTCCATACAAAGAAGAGGACAAAGAAGATACTAATGATGATGCTTTTAATATGGAATGAGGGATATACTAAATATTAGTGAAAACAAATGATGATGTTAATACTAAAGGAGTGAAGTTGAAGAATTTTGATAAACCCGTGTAAGGAAAAACAATATCATTTAGAATCTAAAACTAAAGAATTAATAATGACTCACACACACATTACACAAATATTTACCATGGAAACCCAAACCCGAGGAAACCAACATTTCTGAGAGTTTCTCCATTCTCTATCTTACTGTATTATCTTTTCTAGTTTACAATACAATATTATAGCATCCAAAACCCTAATCCATTAACTCGGATTAGATTAAAACCCCAATTACTTGACCTCAATTAGTTTACAATGGGCCACAAAACCATGGACTGAAAACAACTCAAAATGGACCAAAAAAAACCCAATTTTATTTTTGGGGGAACTGGCCCCTTTTACCCCTTAGTTGGTGGGGCTAATTAGGCCCCTAGGACCCCCCTTTCTCTAGGAAGGTACAAAGAGTACAACTTTTAACACCCAAAAAGTGCTCACTATCTCATCTACCACATTATATGGCTCATTTGTCCATTTTCCTACCATATTTCCCTTAAAATCCCAAAAAATCCCATTAAAAAGCCTCCAAAAGGCCTAAAATGCCTCCAAAAGGCCACAAAACCATCAAAATATCCTCAAAAAGGCTAAAAAACCCCCTTTTTCCTCTAAAAATAGCAAAAACCCCTAAAAAGGGAAGAAAAAATATAAAATAATGAGGAAAAGGAGAAAAAACCCCTATACAGCTGCCCTAAACCATGTGTTTCCTAAAACCATGGGTCAGCACTCCACCACCAAAAAACTATAAATAGGTGATGGAGATCCATTATTTCATATCCACAATCACAAGCACCCTTACTCTGCCAAAATCTCTCTCGAAACCCTAGTTCACCATTGAACTATTTTCACCTTGAGAGCCACCTTTGGCCCATTCCCACCATTGGAGAAAGAGAAGGAGCATATTGGAGCTTGGAGCATCCTCTTGGACCTTGCAAAGAGCTTCATCAACCTCCACATTGGAGGTAATATCAATACAAAAAGCCATTCTTTAAATTTGATGTTTATGTTTCATGCATGTTTTAGAATTAATTTAATTTCTGTTTTAGCTTAATTATTTACATTTACTGAACTGCTACTAAGGAGTCCATTCTCCTTAGTAGGTGCTCATTTGCACAAGCTAGGGGTAAAAACCTAGCTACAGTTTTGGCGACTCCCCTAGATTTTGAATTTCTGGTTTCCGTTTTTTAAAATTTTTTCCCTTTCGGCTGTCCCTTTCGGCCGCCGTACATCGCGTTTTTTCTCTCTGCAGTCGCGTCCCGACCGCGTCTTTCAGGCCTTTACCTGCGACCCGACCGCGGCTCTCAAACTGCTTCCGACGCCCCGCCGGCAGATTCAAGTCTGTTACCTGCGATCCGACCGCGACTAATCATCCTGTTTGCTGCGATCTGACTGCGCCTGTCGACCACTTTCCCGCGTCCCGACCGCGTCTGTCAGCCTCTTTTCCGCGACCCGACTGCGTCTTTTTCCCTGTTTGCTGCGTCCCGACCGCATCTGTTGGTCCGAAAGCCGCGACCTGACCGCGTCTGTTTCCCTCAAACCCGCGGTCCGCCTGTTCCGATTCGCCACCGACCCGCGGTCTGATTTCTGCATTTTTTCCCTAATTTGAGTCCAGCCCCTTTTGCTGCAATATTTTCTGCATCTGAACAGCCCTCTGTCCTACCTGCAGTCTCACTTCCTTATAGCCTTTCTGCAACATAATTTCTGTTCCTTTTACAGAATCTTTTTAAAATTTCAGTATTTTTAATTCAGAAAATTTTGCAAGTTAAAGTTTCAATTTCAGCATTATTGATAGTTAGAAGTTGCCCCCCTTGTGGCACTTCTATTTTGGGTTCATCACCTCACGAGCACACACTCTGTCACATAAATCAAGTGAGCCTTAAAAAGTACCTAATTGAACCAACATTCTAACCCCACTTGGGGAACACAAAAGAATCTTTGTAGTTAGGTAGGGTCGGGGGGATAGGCTTCCAATAACACCCCTCGGTCACTTACACTTGAGACATAGTTGTTGTCCAAATAGGGAACCAAAATCCCCTAGTACTTTTTGGCACGGTCACGACCAGTTTATCAGAGGGCCTCTCCCTTAGGAGGGTTGAAGTCGGGAGACTGGTTCCGGAGGCCTGAGTGGAATACCGCACTCCATTCAGTAACCGAAGGGCTACCTTTCGCGGTTCGCGGGATATCCCTGTATAGGGGTATTGCGGTCAACGGACTAAACGACAGATTCACCTTTCTGGACGTGTCATGAACGGGGTATCTTAGTTGCCATTCTTCTAGGATTGACTACCCGGTGTCCCTCCCGGTAGGGGGATATCATAGCCACTTGGCTTTCCTACTCATATTGTCTGACTTGGATTTCATCACCTTGCAGAGGATATGTTTAGTTGAGTCAGAATACTTTTAGTTAGGTGTTTGCATGCTCCTTTACCTCCCTTTGGTCTAGTGAGTCCACCATTTTTTCTTTTTAGGAAACCTGCTGCTTGTTGGTATTCTGACCATCTTTGTTGATACTCCACCTATTGTAGCACAGCTGTTGCAGTGGGTGTTTTGAGTTGGTTGTTGGCCTGAGTGCCTTGTTTTTGAGCTCTCCTTCTGCACACTCGGTTGCATTAGGCTTTTTTGAGCTGTTTTTCTACTCACCTCAACCCACAGAGATTAGACACCATCTGTCACCATTGAGTCCCCGAGACATTCTCGGCGCCTCAGGGGCGAGCCCCCACAGCACGGTTCTCTCGACACCACTCGTCATAGATTCCGATCATCATCCGTTGATACCACCCATCACAGATCTAGAGCCTTGTCACTTGACTCCACTCGTCAGCGACGTAGGTATCCATCACCAGATATTGACGCTCCTTACTTTACCTCGAATTCTGACGAAGAGTCTGAGAACCCTATTTACACTGCCCCTACTAGCCCCATGGCTGGCGCGACTTCCACTCCTTTCGCTATAGGGACCATTGGTGGCACATCCACCACTACACCAGTTACCACACCTGCTCTAGGAATGCCCTCGATGGGGGCCACATCCACCATCCCGGTTACCATTCCTATTCCCGTAGCTGGCCTACATACCACCACTACATCAGTGGCTCACACAACCCATGGTGGTGCTGGACCATCCTCCACCACCTTAGTCCCCCCACTTGGGGGCACCATCCCAAATCCTGTCCCTCCACTTGGGGGCATTGGCCCCAACTTGGTCCAACCCACTACTGTGTCACATCCTTCTTCCAGTTTTCCATTCATGGCTAGCCTCAACCTACCTGACCTGGCCCGATTAACCAACGACCCTATTCGACACGACCCTGCATGGCCTCATATGCCTACCAAGCTTCCCTCGGACATCCCTAAGTTCGAGGGTAAGGCCGGGTGAGGACCCACAAAACCATATCATGTCTTTCCACCTATGGTGTTCCTCTAATTCCATAGTGGATGACTCTGTTCGCCTCCGTCTCTTACAGCGCACCTTCACTGGCTCTGCAACCAAGTGGTATATCGAGCAACCTCATGGGACCCACGCCACCTTTGCTTCCCTTGCCTCGACCTTTCTGCAGTTCTTCCAATTGCCTGTACGCTACGACGCGGGCGTTGAGATCCTCCTATCTTGTAGACAAAACACGGCTACCCATATCACGGACCACATCCATGAGTGGCGTCGACGCCGTAGCCTATGCAAGATCAAACTAGATGACCGTATCTTCCTAGATTGGTTCCTCAAATCCCTTCTCCCTGTTATTGCTAAGGATGTGGCATCAGAAAGACCCCAGTCTGAAGAAGAGGCCATCCTTAAGGCTCAACAGTTTGACCTCATTTACGCCCAGTCGGGTTACCTTTATACCATTATACCTGACGCCCCTCGCGGTGAGTCCTCCCAGCATGATGCGCCGGGGGCATCCCACGCTGCAGACGGTATCATTGGCCGGGTGTCTTCGCATCCCCAACCATTTTCTATTACACGTCCTTCCCCTGGCCCCGATCTTTCACGGGCTACCTCACAGTCTGGAGCAACCACCTCGTATGCTCCCATGACACATCACCATGGACCCTCCTGTCCACCTCAGTGCTTCGGTTATGCGACTCCTGCTTATGCTCCCCCAGTCGCACCTCAGCCTTACTACCATCAGCAGGCTGCCCCAGCTCCTGCGCCTTCACAAGCCCAACCCGCTTATTATCCGCCACAGGCAGCCCCTGCGGCTCACTCACAACCTGCTCCGCAGTCATATCAGCAACCTCCTCAAGTTGCTGCACCTGCTCAGCCTCCACCTGCATATCATCCCCCGCAGCCTGCTCCAGCACCTGCGCAACCTCAAAATCCACCTGCTGCTCAAGGGCAAGTTTACGCCCAACAGAACCCGCAGCAAAATCAGAACAACCAACGCAACCAGGGCCAACAGAACCGCGGCAAGGGCCGTAATCGTGGGAACAACCAACCTGCAGACCAAGCCGGTCAACCGGCTAATCCCCCTGACAACAACAATGCGACCCCTGCTAATCAAAACCCTGATCGCCCGCCCAAGCAGGCCAAAAACCCCAATTTGCGAACAAACCATCCTTGTTCTATTTGCGGGGTCTATGGCCACTACACACATGCTTGCCCACACTTAGAGCGAGCTCGGCAACTCTGGGTTGATGAGGCCCATCGCCAAGGGCATGCGGCTCCCCCAGCACCGCCCAACCCCCCACAACCTCAGCAGCAACCTTTGGTGCTGCAAAACCCCTTACCAACCCAAGGCGTGGTGAACACTCAGCCGTTGGCCCCTCAAGCTAACGCGCAACCCCACCAACAACAGATCACATACGCCGCTCCTGATCAACCCATGTTTGACTCAGGTACCCATCACTTGTTGATGATGTCTTCCAATGATGTCAACCTATAGACCCATCGGAACCAATATGGCTCCACCTCTGAAGCCCATCCCACGGATACAACTACTAACGCTCATCCCACCGATCAAGCGTTACGTATTCCTCCACCTCCTCCAGATGGTGCTCCCAAAGCCCCTCGTTTCCCACTTCGCCGTATCAACAACAACCCCAATGCGCGTGCTGCGTCAAACTACAACATTGTAGACGACCTAGCCCAATCTCCCTCAGCCATGTCTGCGTTAGAAGTCTTGAAGAACTGCCCTTCCCAGCGCAAGACTTTACTCTCCGCCATTGGGGGGATTGACCCAAATGATTCGAATTTGATGGCATTTGATTTGGACCAGTCCGAACCACGCCTGCCTTCCACCTTAGCATTCCAAGTTTCTGTTTCCGTTCGGAATCTTGTCATCCATCGATGAGGGTGCCTCCACATGCGTTATGTCTACATTCGTATGGCAGAAGTTGGGATCCCCTACACTCCAGCAGTCAACCACTGCGTTACGCGCCTACGACGGACGTTCGGCTCAGCCCCAAGGTCTCCTAGCCAATGTCCCTGTCCAGTTAGGTGGTAAAACTGTCCTCATCGATATCGAGGTCATCAATGCCCAATTGGATTATAACCTTTTACTTGGCCGCAGCTACATGTATGCCATGCGGGCGGTTGCCTCTTCCGTCTTTCGCACCATGATGTTCCCCCATGAGGGACGCGTGGTTAAGGTTGACCAGCTCACCTACTATGATCCCAGTGCTCCTGCGGCACCTGAAAATGTTCTCCCCATGGTTGAACAACCTGTTTCTCGTGCCACCACCTCGTTTGTCTCCTCTACGGGGCCGGGAGTCTACTCAGACGCGCCGATGACCTCCACCTTTCAATCCATTCCTCCGCCGTCATCTACGCCGGAAGTGTCTGACTTATGTACCTTGTCCCACGACAACCTACCACCTAATAATCAACCACCCGTGTTGCCTAAACCACCATTGGTACCTAGCCACATTGGTGTTACACCGATCCATACGATCCCCTTCCTAGTCCCTCCATCGGGAGTAGTAAGCGCTCCGGTCATGGCTACCCTTAGTCTCCCTGGGCTAACTTTGGGATTACCTGTATGGTATCTTTCGCCTCCCGTTCGCCCGCCGACACCAGATGTCGTCCTCCAACCGGTGCAACCCATGGCTACTACCTCTCAGCCACCTCCTGGTGTCTCTACCCCTTCGTCCTCCACAACTCCCCCTCCTACTCCCAAACCCACTGGGGGCAGAGGTCCACAACCTTACACTGCTGTACCACCTCCCAAGACAGTAAAAAACCCTCCAACATTTCGTGCTCCTCCCAAATGCTCGCTGTGCGACGAGTTGGGCCATGTAACCCACCAATGCCCACAGTTACCAGCATTACAGAAGCACATGCAAATGCTCGACGATGACCCTAACATCCCAACTGTCGAACTAAATCCCACTCCGAAGCCTAAAGATAAGTCCCTACGCACTAACCACAACTGTGCCATATGCGGTATTTACGGGCATTACTCCCATCATTGTCCCGATCTCCCGGATTACAGAGCGGCTCTCTATGAGATGAACAATCTGGATCTTGAGACGGCCCCAACCACCATTGAGGAAATCTACCCCCCGGTTTCTCCCCCTTCTGGAGAGGTTAATATCATCTATATGATCTCTTCAACCACTACCCCCTCGTCAACCGATTTGACGACGCAAACTTTCCGTACCGATGAGGAGATTCTTGAGGCCCTTACCGCTCCGGATTATCCCTGGGATGATATGCACCACCGTTCCTATTTCATCCCAGAAGAATCCTCCTCTAGCACAGCTACCCAATTCACAGTTGAGTCCAAAGACTTCCTCCCCACCAAGGTCGACTGGTTCAAGGACCCTATTCCTGCTCCTGATGCCTTCGAGGAAGGTAACATGGCCAACATCTCACCCATCATCCACGATGATATCGCTGCCCCAGGACGTGCCCCTGAACTCATCACTTTAGGAGCATTCTGCAGTAAACAAGAGATTGAGGACTACAGAAAACTCTTCTGAGAATTCCGTGACGTCTTTGCCTGGTCCTATACCAAAGTGCCCGGTCTTGACCCCGCCATCATAGAGCACCACCTTGACACCTCTGAGTCAAGGGGCATAATAGATTCCCTCGACCCTGGGATAGGGGGCATGATCAATCATTTTGAACCTTCCCCATCACATCTATCTCAGCACGTCAATGAACCCATTGTTCAAACCCACACATATGTGATCCATAATCACAAACCCCATGCACATAGCATGGGGGCAAGTCATTAACCCTGCTCACTTTTTCACACTTGTGATCTCAACCATTTTTGAGCTCACATATCACTTGTAGATTTGATTTGATTTGATACACCTAGTATTCTTCCCCCACGGGTCATCATTTCCCCCCACCACTGCATCCTTGGCTTGGTGGGCTCACCTTTATTTGCAACCATTTTTTAACCTAGTTAGTTCCTTTGACCATTCTGGAGTCCTTATGACCTCCGTTTTTCGCACCATTTGCACCGCCGGATTCATTTTTCCGTGCCCGTGATGATGCTTGAGATCATTTCTCGCTCTCACCAGGACCAATATCAACATTGTGTCCAGACGCCACTAGTCGCCTCGGTTTGCGTGCCACTTCGGTCGTTCTCCATTTTTCACATACTTTATATCATCGGATTCATTTTTCCGAGCTGGTGATGATACTTGAGATCATTTCTCGCTCTCACCCCCCGATTTTTTGGGTATTTTTCCAAAACGCCCTCGTCGCCTCGGTGTGCATGCCACATCGGCCGTTACCCATTTTTGACACCCTTTATATCGTCGGATTCATTTTTCCGAGCTCGTGATGATGCTTGAGATCATTTCTCGCTCTCACTGGGTACACTTTCAACATTGTTTCCCGACACCTTGCTGCCTCGATTTGCGTGCCACATCGGCCGCTATCGGATTGTTCCACATTTTTACACGAGCCATTGACTCCTGTCATACTGCAAATGTCTCGTTATTTTGCCACCATTTCATTTACCCCGCAAGGAGGCCCACCAGTGTTCCCCCCTACCCTCATTCTTGGTCATCATTACTGATCCTTGATTGAACACTTCCTCCTTGCCTGGCCATTCCTTTTGTTCGGTATAATTTTATCCCTTTTTCGGGCCGGACAAGTCCTTTACGAAAAAGGCACTTTGGGAGTTTCTGTTAAGCTCTTTTCTGACTCCTAAAAGAATGAAAAGATCGCCGAGCAATCTTGCTTCCTTTCATGCTCGTTAAAGTACCTGAAAGGGCGTCTATCTGGTATAAGTTTAACCCTTTTCCGGACCTGGTAGACTAATTACGAAAAAGGAATACTCTAGTCACACCGGCTAGAAGAGTTCTTCATTGCATCCTTTTATGCTTCTTTGGGCCTTGGAGACTAAATCTACGAAAAAGCAACCCCCTTGAGTCTTCTTACTTGCTTTCAGACTCTCTAAAATTGAAAGCAACCACGAGCATGAACTGTCCTGGGCTCGTAAAATCCACACGACAGTACCATTCCATTACTTCAGAGTCTTCTTATCGCTTTCAGACTCCTTAAAATTGAAAGCAACCACGAGCATGAACTGTCCTGGGCTCGTAAAATCCACACGACAGTATCCTTTTACACACACTTCTTCCAGTTCCTTAACCCATGAAGAAGTCCCCTCCCGTGCCTCCTGGCACTACAATCGATCATCTCGGCAGCACCCCCAATCAGGTCGCCTTTGTTCAGAGTATTCAGCAGTCTTCTGCCATTTTACACCAGCTTGAGTCTCCCTCAGCCAGTTATCCTCCCAGATCCATTACAGCTATGATCCCTTTCCCCCCAGTCAGTTTCATATGCTGCCAGATCATTCCCATTATCATACTCTGAACAAAGGAAGTTTGAGTCCACCCACTCTACTTGCCTAGTTGTCCCCCCACAGTTTGGTCAGTCCTGCCACCAGTACTATCACATTTCGGTTCTCCACCTAGCGCTCCTGTCAAGGAAACATCATTGCCTTGATAGTTGCAGGTCTCCCTTTGTCGACGACAGCTCCTCTATTCCAGAGGATAGGCCCAGAGGTCCCTACGCCTTGGACTTATCACCATCTGTGGTAAGTGCCTACGGATTATTCTGAGAGGAGTCCTCATTGCCTCTCCGAGTGGTTGTTACTCACATGCTCGACTTCAGCACCTTGATCGCATCGTTGAGGATCGCGTAGGATTATATCCCATCAGTTTTTTGTCGAAGACCCCGGATTTCCCCCGACTCTAGCACATTGGTGAGTCACTTTGGAACGGCCAGTTATATGTTCCCGTGGATGTCCGGGCTGCGTTGGCGTTTGTATTCGGAAGCCATCCAGTTCTATGCTTCCTTGAGTACCCATTTCAGTTCCAGTTCAGTGTACCATTGTGAGTGTACCTCTTGTCACTCTGATCCAGCAGCTCATCAGTTCCCTTGGTACCACATTCAGCAGCACTGTTGATATTCCAGTGCACCAGTTCTTCAGTTCACACATGGTCCGCCTAGCAGTATGTTCCAGATTTTGTGTCCCCTCTGGACTCTTATGATGTACACAGTGGCTATGTATCTTACAGGTCCCCCTTTTTCGGGCCTCACAGTTTTGTTTATGTATCTCGATACGAGCATGGGTATGCCCGCCTCGTCCATATATTGAGATTATTCCTCAGTCAGTATTTGAGGTTATGTATCTTTCAGGTCCCCATTTTTTGGACCCCATTGTTATGTTATATCCTGATACGAGCATGGGAATGCCCGCCTCGTCCATATGATCAGATGATTCCTCATCCATTCTTGAGGTTATGTACTTTTAGTTCTTGCAGTTGTTCGGGATCGTTGTTCCGGGCTTCAGTTTGTTTCTTCTCTTCTCTCCACACCCCAGGAAAACCACTCATGACTTATGATGTCCATCGGCCATACGATGAGCTCCTGCCCTCGCACATCAGGGGGCAATCTTTTAACACCCAAAAAGTGCTCACTATCTCATCTACCACATTATATGTCTCATTTGTCCATTTTCCTACCATATTTCCCTTAAAATCCCGAAAAATCCCATTAAAAAGCCTTCAAAAGGCCTAAAATGCCTCCAAAAGGCCACAAAACCATCAAAATAGCCTCAAAAAGGCTAAAAACCCCCTTTTTCCTCTAAAAATAGCAAAAACCCCTAAAAAGGGAAGAAAAAATATAAAATAATGAGGAAAAGGAGAAAAAAACCCTATACAGCTGCCCTAAACCATGTGTTTCCTAAAACCATGGGTCAACACTCCACCACCAAAAAACTATAAATAGGTGATGGAGATCCATTATTTCATATCCACAATCACAAGCACCCTTACTCTGCCAAAATCTCTCTCGAAACCCTAGTTCACCATTGAACTATTTTCACCTTGAGAGCCACCTTTGGCCCATTCCCACCATTGGAGAAAGAGAAGGAGCATATTGGAGCTTGGAGCATCCTCTTGGACCTTGCAAGGAGCTTCATCAACCTCCACATTGGAGGTAATATCAATACAAAAAGCCATTCTTTAAATTTGATGTTTATGTTTCATGCATGTTTTAGAATTAATTTAATTTCTGTTTTAGCTTAATTATTTACATTTACTGAACTGCTACTAAGGAGTCCATTCTCCTTAGTAGGTGCTCATTTGCACAAGCTAGGGGTAAAAACCTAGCTACAACAACACATGTCGAACATAAATAAAAAGTGGACAAACTCAACCTTTCTATTGTAAATATTCTTTACTAAAAATGATACAAATTTTGTTGAAATTGATAGGTCCATCTAATTGATGGAAAGTATGACAATCGAACTTTGCCCTTAAATATTTTGAGTCATTTTAAAATTTACCCAAATTTTTTAAATT
This sequence comes from Larix kaempferi, assembly GCA_027924585.1. NCBI lineage: Eukaryota > Viridiplantae > Streptophyta > Pinopsida > Pinales > Pinaceae > Larix > Larix kaempferi. Next base: position 6,991,383 of record BSBM01000374.1, on the reverse strand, counting down.
TCAAAAAAATAAGTGGATTAAGTGGAACTTGAACTTGCAAGGAAAAAAAGAACTCATTGAGAAGTTGAGCGTATTGGCTTATGCTAAATATACAACATCATGAAACATTCTCCAAACCAATCTTGTGTAGCCAATATTGATTCTCCCACATAGAGGTGAGCACTTTGATTTCCTTCCGTGTAAAGGTTATTCCTCCTGTATAGAGGTACTTGATCAAAGTAATGATGTTGTAAATCCTTGTTGGACAAGACTCTAGACTTGTGTGTCAAGTCATGATTATCATGTAAGCCTTCCATATAAGGTATCCATGAGATGGACCTCCCGTATAGAGGTGGAAATTCCGTATAAAGGTCATGCTTTATTTGTTAAAAACATTTAATGTTGTGTGATGTATTATAAATCATGATCACCAGATTGATATTAAGTCTCCTTTAGAGATTGATAATCTTGAAAGTGAATTATTTTAGCATATGATTATTTGGTCCGAAATAATATAATATGATCACAACATCTGATCATTCTTCTTAGTATAATGTAATGTGATGGATAATTAAAGTTAGCACATATTGACCATGCAGTAAAAAATAAATAAATAAAAGATAAAGCACAAAGATCAAGAGAATTCGAAATTGCCCATCCAGACACTTCAGTTAAGTATCAATGTATGCCTCAATCAATGCTTCGGTTAAAGCATCAATTAAATATATGCCTCAATTAACTAAAGAAATCATAATGGTCACTTCAAGTAAGTCAATCAACATGATTTCAGTTAACTAAGTGTTAAATAAGAAGGACTAGTTAACTAAAGTGTTTTCACTTTAGTTAAACTAAAAGACGACACTTTAGTTAAAGAGAGTTAACTAAGTGACAACAAAGAATATCTAGTTAACTAAGTGTTATTGCATGATGACACTTATGTTAAACTAAAAGATGACATGTGAGTTGCGACACTTGCATGTCAACACTTAAGTTAGCCCTCTAACTAAGTGGGAAATATTTTAGTTAAGAGGCGAGTTCATCCTAAGTGACAGCTCAGTGAGATAAATAACTGCATGAGAAGTGGGGTGCACCTCTACATGCAAGATTAATACATCCAGTTTGAGGGCGAGTTCATCCTAAAGTTAGAAGATAAAAATAGAAGATAAGAATGCATAAATATGTTATATGGTATTGATGAATCCAATGTGAAGCGAATTCTCTTCTCCATTGAAGGCAAGGCACTTCTCTTTGTGCAAGGTATTGTTCGTGCTTGTTATTGTTGTGTTGGGCACACATCTGATTGATCTCTCTTCTCTATTGCTTTCGTATCTTCATCAAGAGTGTTTGATGATCTCTTATCTTCCGAAAGCAATCTGCTATATTGTAAAAGAAATCATTCTCTATTATCCATTATATTATACTAAGAATAATTGCTGGGGTTTTTACTCTCATAATTTTGAGGATTCCCCCCAGGGTATATCTTGTTTTATGGTTGTATGAATTTCATGGATTGAATTGTCTCATTGCTTCAAGTCTCTGCATCTAAAATAATTAAATATCAAATCTCAACCAAATATTTAACATGGTATCAGAGCTCAAGGCGTGAAGGAGCTTAGTTTTGCATGCCAGCTAGAGCCTACGTTGATCCTAAGAAGTTGAGCACAAGATATGAAGACTATGGAATCAGTCTCTGTACGACCAAAAGACCGTCTTGAGGGCACCTCAAAATTCAACACTTGGAAGGATAGGATTCTCAAAATCCTAGAGGAACATGACTTGGATGGCTACGTATTCACTATGGGGGAGGATCCTACATCTAATGCAAGGCGCGCCAAATTCAAAAAGAATCAAGCTAAGGCCAAATGGATCATCTACGATTCAATAAAAGATAACTTGATGCCCGTGATCACACCGTTGAAGATCACAAAAAAATATTATGATACATTGACTAATCTATATGAGAAGAAGGCCCCGAGTCAAAAGAGGGAATTGAAGAATAAGCTTCGAAAATTAAAGATGGAGACGGATGAGACAATGGCCTCCTTCTTCTCCAAGATCTCTTAGGTAAGAGATCAACTTGCTAGTATTGGAGTAGTGGTGGATGAAGATGATATTCTACAAACCGCTATTGATGGTATCCCATCCTCATGGGAGACATTATTGGCTGCGGTAAATGGCCTAGAGGTACAACCTAACTTTGAAAGGTTGTGGCATGATTGCCTCCAAGAGGAGGGGCGAATCCAGATCAATTCAGTGTGCATCAAAGAAGAAAACCTTTCCCTCATGATAAGAATGGAGAAACCATTCTTCCAAAAGAAGTTCTCTCATCCAAAGAATAAGGAGTTCAACAAAGGCTTTGACAAGTCAAAAGCTAGATGCTTCAATTACAACAAGAAAGTCCATTTCTTAAGAGATTGCAGAGCAAAGCGAAAAGGAAAGTTTCATGCTTCTACCGCCATAGAATATGAAACCACTCAAAAGAATGCATCCGAAGAAAAGGAGATAAGGAGGGAGTATTACCTTATCTCATCCCTTTCAGGATCCATCATCACAAATGCAGACACATGGTTGATTGGCAGTGGTGCATCCAAACATATGATTGGTTACAAGAGTGCCATCACCAATCTAAAGGGGAAATAATTCACATGCATGGTATAGTTGGGTGACAACTCAACTTATTCAATCCAAGGAGTTGGATCCACCTCATTCCAGCTGAGCACCGATGATATTCTACATGTGGAGGACATTTTATATTTTCTAGGCTTGAAGAAGAACCTCCTCTTGGTTTTGGTTCTTGAAGACAAAGGCTTCCGAGTTATCTTCATGGATAACAAATCACTTTTATGGATGAAGAACACAATCCTAGAATCTGCTGCTGTGATTGGAGTTCGAGAGGGAGGACTCTACAAGCTACCCGAGAAGTACGTTCAAGCTATGATTCGCCACACTATCAGTCCATGTGAGCTATGGCACCGAATTCTTGGACACCTACACCACACAGCACTACCAGGAATTCAAAATATGGTAAAAGGTATGCCCATATTTGATTTTGAGCATGATAGTGTATGTCGGGGTTGTGCACTTGGGAAGAATGTTAAGGATTTTTTTTCCAGTAGAACTACTAGATCTAAAGGGATTTTAGATTTAAAACATTATGATGTATGTGGTCCCATGTCATCCCCACCCCTGAGTGGCTTCTTATATTATGTATTGTTCATAGATGTTTTTTCTAGGAAGTCATGGATTTATTTCATGAAGGCTAAAAGTGAAACTCTTAGCAAATTTAAAGAGTTTAAAACCCTAGTTGAAAATCATAAAGAAAAGCACATCCGTGCATTAAGGTCTGTTAATGGAGGTGAATTTGATTCACATGCTTTTAATGAGCTATGTAGTGATGCAGGAATATGTAGACATTTAAAAGCACCATACAACCCTCAACAAAATGTGGTTTCTGAAAGGAATAATAGAACCATATGTGAGGTTGAAAAATTCATGACGCATGATCAAGATATGTATACCTCATTATGGGAAAAATCCACCCATACAGCTGTGTACATCTAGAATAGAATCCCGCATGCCATTCTAGATGAGAAGACACCTGAATAAGTGTTTATTGGTGAGAAGCTAGACATCTCACACTTGAGGATCTTTGAGATCCTAGTATACATTCATGTACCGAAATAAAAGATAACAAAGATGGAGCCTTCTCGAATGAAAGGCACCTTTGTGGGTTATAGCGAGTCATCCAAAGCATACCAAATATATGTATCCGGTGAGAGACACACTGAAGTCAACCAATATGTTACCTTCCATGAGGAAGCTGCTTTTAAATGATCGAAATATATTCAATGTGATTCATAGATGGAGGATCCCGAGTCTGATTCTCCCCCTTCAGAATTTGAGAGGGAGAAACCAAAAGAAGCCTCAGATTCGCTATCTCATGAAGAACCAATAGAACTGGTTGAGAGGTCACTTGATGAACCTACTGCTAAAAGAAGATGTGCTTGGTGCCGAGACATCTTACAAAATGTAGAGAAACATGGAGCACCACCAGGCTCATCCAAAGAGGGCAGGAAACCTGACATATATTCAGGGTATGTTGCATCGATGAGTCACATCAGTGATTTAGAATCATTCTCATGTGAAGAAGTTGCAAAAAAGAAAATTTTGAAAGATGCAATGACATAAGAGTACAACTATATAATGAAGAATGATTTTTGGGAGGTTGTTCTCAAACTTGATGGGACGTCCATTGTGACTTCTAGATGGATTTACAAGATAAAGCATGCTGCAGATGGTAGCATTGAGAAGTATAAATACAGATTCATTTCCATAGGTTTCTCTTAGAAAGAAGGCATTGATTATGATGACACCTTTTCCCATGTGTCAAGGTACACCACAATCCGAGCAATGATTGCACTTGCATCTGTTCTAGTATGGAAACTTCACCAGATGGATGTGAAGACAGAATTCCCCAATGGTGAGGTTGAGGAAGAGGTTTATATTCAACATCCTGAAGGATTTGTGGTGCACGGGAAGGAGTCCCATGTTTGCAAGCTAAATAAATCTCTATATGGGATTAAGCAAGTCCCTAGGGATTTGTAATCCATAATTGATAGCTACCTTCAGAAATTGGGTTTCAGTAAGAGTGAAGCTGATCCAAATTTGTACTTCAAAGTAGTGAAGAACCAACCGTTGATATTGGTTTTGTATGATGATGATTTGTTTCTCAATGGAGAGGAACATCTGATTACTTGGTGCAAGAGGGAGCTCACCTCAGATTTCAAGATGAAATACTTAGGTCTAATGAACTACTTTCTTGGCCTTGAGATCTAGAAAAGGAAAGATGGAATTTTTCTATCTCAAGGGAAGTACACTGTGGATTATTGCGTAGGTTTGGCATGATAGATTTCAAATCTATGACTACATTGATGGTTTCCAATTTGAGGAATCTTCATGAGTCAGGATCTGGATCAGATCCAGTAGATCCCACTTTGTATAGACAACCTATAGGCTCGCTAATGTACTTGATACATTCGATGCCTAATATATGTTTTGCTGTGAGCATTCTGAGTCAATTTATGTCTGATCCGAGACACACACACTTGACAACTGCTAAGCATGTGCTTAGGTACCTTCGAGGTACAATTTCATATGGACTCATATACGCCTCCAGTGGAGGATTCATGTTACTTGGTTATATAGACTCAGACTGGGATGAAGCATTGTTGACCGTAAGAGTACATCAGAATATTGTTATAGCCTAGGTTCAACTATGATATCTTGGTCTAGCAGGAAGCAGGTCTTTGTATCCCAGAGCACTACCGAATCAGAATACATAGCTACTAGTGTTTCCTGCCGAGAAGCAGTGTGGATCTGAAAGCTACTTGCAGGGTTGTTTGGTGAAAATCTTGAGCCTATAGTTATTAGGTGTGACAATCAAAGTTGCATCAAGCTTTCTGAAAACCCAGTGTTTGATGACAAGTCGAAGCAAATTGAAATGAAGTATCACTTCATCAGAGACATGGTCCAGAAAGGTACAGTGAAAATTGAGTACATTGCTACTGATGAGCAGATTGCAGATGTGTTAACAAAGCCTGTGTCAGTGACAAAGTTCAGGTACTTCCGAGACAAGCTTGGTATGGCAGATAATGCCTCCCTCACTGAGAGGGAGTTTTAAATATACAACATCAAGAGACATTCTCCAAACCAATCTTGTGTAGTCAAGATTGATCCTCCCGTATAGAGGTAAGCACTTTGATTGAATTTTGTGTAAAGGTTATTCCTCCCTTATAGAGGTACTTGATCAAATTAATGATGTTGTAAAGTATTGTTGTACAAGACTCCAAACTTGTGTGTCAAGTCATGATTATCATGTGAGCCTTCCGTATAAAGGTATCCATAAGACAGACCTCCCGTATAGAGGTGGACCTTTCGTATAAAGGTCATGCTTTATTTGTTAAAAGCATTTAATGTTGTGTGATGTATTATTAACCATGATCACCAGATTGCTATTAAGTCTCCTTTAGAGATTGATCACGTCTATAGTGAATTACTTTAGCATATGATCATTTGGTACGAAATAATATAAAATGATCACAACATCTGATAATTCTTCTTAGTATAATGTAATGTGATGGATAATTAATGTTAGCACATATTGACCATGAAGTAAGAGATAAAGAAATAAAAGATAAAAAAAAAGAGATCAAGAGAATTCAAAATTTCCCATCCAGACACTACAATTAAGCATCAATGTATGCCTCAATCAATGCTTTCATTAAAGCATCAGTTAAATATATGCCTCAGTTAACTAAATAACTCACAATGGTCACTTCAAGTAAATCAATCAACATGGTTTCAATTAACTAAGTGTTAAATAAGAAGGACTAGTTAACTAAAGTGTTTTCACTTTAGTTAAACTAAAAGAAAACACTTCAGTTAAAGAGAGTTAAATAAGTGACAACAAAGAAGATATAGTTAACTAAGTGTTATCTCATGACGACACTTATGTACTTAAACTAAAAGATGACACATGAGTTGCGACACTTAAGTTATCCATCTAACTAAGTGGGAAAGCTTTCAATTAAGAGGCAAGTTCATCCTAAGTGACAACTCAATGAGATAAAGCACTCTTAATTGAAACACCTCATTCTACTCCAATGATTCATATATATCTAACCCTTTGTTTATTTCATCTAACTAGGACAATGATTTATCCAATGACATCATTTTCATCATCTTAAGTTGGATTTTCTTCCTTTGTTCCTCTAACTTTATGACATTTTCTACTAATTTTTACAGTTCCAATTTTTCATTTATCTACACTTGATATAATTATCCTCATTCTATTTTTTTTCCAATAATTGTTGAAGTTGATTGTGTTGCAAAACCCATCATTTGATTTATTTTTTCAAGTATCATGTGTCCTCCTACTATCGATGCCTTTGAGAATGCTAGCTTGGGGGAATCAAATATACTTTGCGTTTGTTCTTTGAGTTCTTTTATTTGTCTCTTTTTGTTTACCTTCTGCACCCTAAACAAAGGCACATAAATAAACATGTTTGGTATGGGAAATTTGGATGTTCCTAAACTAGAAAACTACTTCCATAATAACACATCTTCACTCTCCATAACGTAAAATTTCCTCTATCAAAATGGAGGTAAAAATGGAAACATAGACATTAGATATTTGTTTCTTGTGATTGGAATCTTTTTTAATTCCACATTAATCCAGGGAACGTGGAACTTACTTGTCCATCATACTCACAATCCCAAGGCCATGGGAAGATACACAGTGGAAATACCTCCACCTCTTTAAAAGATAAAGGGCCTCTACACCCTTATTGTGAGTCCTTACCCATTACCATCCATATACCCCACTTATTGAGATATGTCAATATGGGTAATCACTTGGGGAAGCATCCTATATCCTATATGACACACTTGTGAAGAAAACATCTAAAGATCATATCGAATGAAAAGCATTAGATAGCCTATTTGCTATTGAAACAATTATCCATAGTGTTATCTTCACTAAACTCCCTTAGATTCAACAATTTTGATGGTTAATCAATAACATATATATGAAAATCATAACCGACAACCTCCCCATGTAGATCATATACTCATCAATACATAATATACTGCATATATATGTTTCAAACCATATAAATATACTTCAACATTATATATAGTAATAATAATAATAATAATTTTATTCTAACATCATAGTAAGATGTATAAACAAAGACTTGGCATCACATCACACAATATAAGTCCAAAATATCCATAAACATATATTTAAGTAATCTCATATATAAAAATAGGTTATATTAGCCCTAAGTCAGTGAGAGCTTTACTTGAACCATAATAAAAACATAAGCTAGGTCATTGTCTATCAAGGAGCCAAAATGTGGGGCATTGCATATTCACAAAGCTGTCATATGCGAACTCTCTATGTGATAACATTTGATCCAACTATTAAGATTGTCCCCAATTATACATCTTAGAAAATTTTCCAAACTTTGCTTACCACCTCTATCTATCTATCTAATGATGATATAGTTAATTAAACTACTTCCTCTTTCCTATCTGCCATAATCTTTGCCAAAAGTTACTAAAAAATATTGTATATTTGTTTGACAATATTGTGTTTAGAAGTCCATAAATTTTCATGATATCCTTCAAGAATAACTTTGGGAAATAACTTACATCTATGGTCATTTTGTAAGGTGAAATTATACCATCTACATTATCGTACCAACCACAACAAATAGTGCATATCCGTGTTATGTCCTTGAAATTACTACTAAAAAAACCCATTGAAATGCCTTCCAATGACATATTTAACACTAATAATATTATATGTAATTCTATGTTTTGACTATGTCCTTTTTCCATTTGACATATTCTGCATAACTCCATAATATTAATTACCTCCTTATTGTTGCGTCGATAGGCAATTTCTATAGCCCAAGTGAGTGAGATGTGTCATGTGTGTAATGATGATGTGGCACATGTAAGATATATATATATATATATATATATATATATATATATATAACCAACTACATGCAGAATCCAAAATGTGTGAGTCAGATCTCTTTTGATTCTTATATATATATATATGATAAAACCAACTACATGCAGAATCCAAAATGCGTGAGTCAGATCTCTTTTGATTCTTAATAATGATTGAAATTATTAAACTTAGTTTCAATCAGTACGGAATTTGAATCTTCAACAAAATGAGAGAAATATTATTCAACAAATCAGAAATATCATGTAAATCCTTTTTATAAAGGGAGAATTAATACTATGTTAGTCTTAGATCCACAATAATAGTATAGGGTTTGAATCTACACCGAGTCTAACTATAAAATATTTAAAGATTGGGACTAGAATACTTAAATGAAACTAGAAATTGAACTCAGAATGAATTCAGACTGAAATCATATGTGCATTGTGTACCTGAAATTGGATGGGAGAAACCCTTCTATAACAAATCTTTTCTCTCAGAGCATCAAATCTCCATTGAAATTTTTATATGTTAGAGATGTCGATAGTTAAAAGAAACATTGTGTGAGTTCACTTGGGATAAATAATGATAAGGAAGATATGCAATGCTTAGCTGTGGAGAAGGCATGCAATTATGTCAGTTCGATAAGCCACTGCATTATGAGATGGACAATTCTACCACGACCACCACACCAACATAGAACATTTATGATCCGTTTCACCATTTTTCATTCAACATGGAGTGGTATAATCATGAATAAACTCAATTTTATTTTTTACATAATTTTTTTAGTTAGAATATCTATCTATCTATCTATCTATCTATCTATCTATATATATATATATATTTTAAGTCAAAATCTTTAAGACATTTAAAAGTAAAACGTTTTAAAAATTACATTAATAAGTTGAACTTTGCATCAAATTTCCTACTAATTTTTGCCTTATTTTAAATTGGTATGGATATTAAGAATAACTATTTTACTTAATAATTAATGAATGAATTTATCATTTACAACCCGATTCCAAATTGGAATGGAAAAATATATATTATATATTGTTAAGTTCATAATAGAATAATGATGTAAATCTTAGTTTTTGGGTAAATAACTATTTTAATTTATAATTTAAATGAACTAATCCTACTTTTGCTTCTTTGTAGGATTTGTGTTCTCATTTACAAAATGATTTCAAATTGGAATAGTTATAATGTAAAGTATATTGGATTATGTATTGTTAAGTTAATGAGCATAGATCCATCTTAAATCTTGCTCTATCAAGTGTAAGACTTGAGGAAAGGTTTGCACCTAATCAGGGGATTTGATCCCGTTCGGTGCTTGATAGAGCCATATTTAAGATAGATCTATGCTAGTTCATACTCAACTAATATTATCATTTTTCCAACACTACATTTTTTTTATGCCCAAAATGTCCTCCTAATCCATCACTAAGCAATTCTATGATCTAATTTCTCTTATTGAACCCTGAGGGATACACATCGACATGTATATATGTGAAGTCTCTATCATTTCCATACAACTCCTTTATACGCTCAAATATTGTTATCCCATTGTTCATTACCAAAAACTATAGTGTAAATCTCTTTAAGTGCCCACCACCTTGTTCTCTTTCCTTGTGTTATGCTTCAATACAAAAGTATAACTCTACACAAAAATATATCCACCTAAAATATCACTAATTCACCTTCCCATGCATGATATTCCAAGTACAAAACAAACTCATTTGGAAAAAAAATAGTATATTTAATGCTTCAGGATATGAACTATATCATAAAAATTAAGATTGTATGTCAAGGGCCTCTTCGACCTTGTTTCATTCAAATTTTCACTAAAAAATGGTATATATTGACTTCCCTTAGACTCAACACAACACCGATAAGAACTAAACTTGCATCATAATCCACTCTTGGAAATATTGAAACACTGTTTCTTATGATTTCATTTATCATACTCTTCAATTGCTCAAAACTACACTCCACTACTCAAATCCATTGGAATGTGTACCCTTTCATGCACTCTATGATCAACATGAATACTTTTCTAAACATTATAATGATTTTCCTCTAAAAATTGACATCACCATGAAAAGCCCTCAACCTAGTGAGATTATGTGGTATGATTCAGTCTAATATTTCTTTACTTCCTATGGATCTATATGAAAACCTCATTTTTTTCCAATGTGGTTCACACCCAAAGATCAGGTCACTACATCCACAGAGAAGCAATCCAAGGGGCCCACTTGAAGGGGCCTCACCTTGTTAGGATATTTCAGAGCCTATCCCTAGCAGCAAAATTGGGTGCCTAACCCCGAAGGACCCAAAGAATTGAACCCTTGACCTCGACCTCATGACGACTTGGTCCTGGCGGCTCCAACCAACTGAGCTACCCCAAGAGGCTATGAAAACCTCCCTTATACACAATGAATCCCAAGTAAACTAATTCCTATTTGAATAATTAACATTTCTCCAAGTTGATGTGCGAATCCTCCCTTCTCATCACTTCTAATATCATCCTTACATGTCACATGAGTTCTTCTCTTATTTGATTGTAAATTGAAATATCATCTAGATAAACAACCATATAGTTACCAATGTAGGGCCTCAAAACTTTGGTCATTAATTATCCTATAGAAAATATTAGGTGTATTTGACAATCCAAGCAACACACCAGCCACCTATCATTATCCATTCTTGGCCTTGAATTCAACCTTCCAATTGTCTCCTTTGCACCACTCAAATTGTCCATAAAGTTGCCCATTCTCAATAATGGGACAAACATGTATGAGATGAAGATATTATTAATCACTCTAATATGCACATCTTGCATAATTGATCTTTCTTTGGCATGATTGATGTTAGAATCATGACCATTCTCAAACTCTCTATGATTTCCTTTCAACAACATGTCACCAATTTCTCTCTCTAGCTTCACATTTTCCATTAGACTTATTCTATTTGCTTTCGATTTGACAAACTCACACCCAGATGCAAGTTTATGTAATGTGATATCCTTACCTTTGATGACAATCCATCCAACAAAGCCTTGTACACTATTGGTATACCCCTCTAACAATCTACTTACTTCAATGTGAACCTCCAAATCTATGTGCTCCTCTACTTCCTTAAAAAACAAGGAATAACATTGTTTTATCTTATTCACCATGCTTAAAAATTTCTTCATTTCCAACAATAACAACTCCTTCAACTCTTCATGCTTCAAGGGTAATGACTAAAATATATTCTCATTCATTGAAAAAAGTATTTTTGTTCTTTCTTCCCATGTGAACTACACTTTTCTCATACTAATGTAATTCACAACAACACGTGGGAAAGTGTCCATTGGTATGTGACACACCAAGTCATCTTGGTGCTAATCTCCTACATGAAATACCACCCTACACTATTTTGTCACCATGACTTCACAACTCTTTTACAACCAAAAAAACCACTACAATTGTGGGTGCTTATGAAATAGTACTAGATTTGACTTTAATACCATCTATATAGATACCATATTCTCTATGTTACCACTATCAATAATCAATTTACAACACTTAGATCTTGCCTTGCATTTGGCTTTAAAATGTCGTTTTTCATCCAACAATATTCTCTTGTAACTTGTTGGAACTTTGTTGACACTATCATATTCCTTCACACCATCAAATTCTATCCCTATTATGTTATTGCTACAATTAACGCTATTTATTCTAAAGCTCTTACACTTATGGCTCACAATTCACTTATGTGTGTGATTTCCCTTCGTAGTCACTCATAATGACTAATTCCATACTTGAACATATAACAATAAATTTATTGCTTAAATTTCCATATCCACCTCTTCCCCACCTCTATTAAATCCTCAATCTTTTATTGTGCCCCAGAATGAGTTTTCTTTGCATTTTTTCTAATTTCTATTCTTTTAAATATTCCATGTTTGATATTGAATTGTCTTTTTCTCTATGTAAAATTTTCTACCTCACATTATACATATTTCTCCTCCACCTTTCACACTAATTGGCACTCCTCTTCTATTGTATCCAGCTTATGTAGAATAATTTCATCATGGATAACAAACCTTAATCCAGTAACCTACCTTATAATTATTGTCTTCATCCTTCTTATCTCCAACACCTATCAACAACTTGTAGATTCTTTTGTATAATAGTCATGTACATTAGGATCCTTCCATGTAAGGTTCTACAACTTCTTAAATTATGTATTTTTGTTATTTGTGGGTAGAAAATTTTCTCTAAATTTCAATACCATATTACTCCAACTTATGATTTCTCATTTCCCCTTTGAATTCACTTACACTCCACACAATTTTCCATGGGTCTTTTATATTGTTGAAGTGGAGGTATCTCTCCATTTTGCTAAGCTAGTTTATCAATTCCTTTTTTTAATCTTTCTTTGTAGTGGAAAGCTTTTGTTTTTGTTGATTTCTTACTCTTGATTTAACTCATAATCTAACCTATAACATCTTCTTCCTCTTCTTCTAATTCCAAATCACTCATTTCTACATATTTGGTATGCTGTCTCTTTTGTAGCTCATATATTCAATTCTTGAGCACTTGTAATCCAGGCATCTATTTGCATCATTTTCGCTCCTCTTTGCACCATTTCTCCTCACACGACCTTTATCATCCTCTCTGGGCACTTTCTCTTGGCGCAATTTCCCCTTTGCTAAGGATTCAAATGCTGCTCTGATACCAAATCACTCAGTGGCGACTTGTTGTCCTAACTCTCACCAAATCTTAGGCTTAAGGACCTTTAGATAAATGCTCACATAGAGATAACATTGATCACACTAAATTTTTCCAAAAGCTTTCATGCATACATAACATAAGTAGTATACAAGTGTTGGGACAATATCCCTCCTCTTTAATATAAATTCTTAATGTACATACTTTACATACTCTTGAAGTTCTTATCTCTCGTATTTCTATATTGGTTAAATCTACTCAATTCTAAAAACATTAAATTCCTCTTACTCAACTAAATCATTCTATTCACTCTCACATTCCAACTCTTTGGCTACTTGGATGACTCTTTGGCTTCCTTTTTCCTCTTCATTTTCTACACAATTGTTTAACTTCATTTTCATCGTTCTTCTTTTTTGTTATACTCCTGGTGTGTGCCAACTCATGTGCTCTACACTTGCACTATTCCATGAATTCCTTCACATTTCATTCCCCATATGTTCCCTCACAAGACTCTTCTACTTGGTTCTTTACTTCAATATTTAGAGCGAAGAGTAGTGCCCGAGATAAAATCCAATCGTTCCCTTACTCTATTTATGTATGCTTTTGAGTATTTTGATATAATCTATTATAATCACACATTTTCGAAGTGCTAGCATATGCTGACATGTTGCATGTGTGTATTTGGGGGCCAGCTTTTGGATCCAAAAAGTGCACCATTGTGATGTTGAGCATGTAATTTTAAGCCACAATTGCAAAGGAAAAGACAATTGACTGAGAGTTGCATCACACTGTAAATAGCTAAACTGCGATAAGATCTTTATTGGCTATGTTACAACCAATGCTAAGCATGTCTTTTGCGTTTGATTATATTTTTCACTTAAATTAATTGATTATCTTTTCACTTAAAGCATTGATTTGTTATAGATTTAGGCTTATGTTCATTTTATAATTATGATTTAGTTAGATTTTTTGGTACAAATATTAATGATATTGATATACTTAGAATATACCACCAACAATAAACACCATGAATAATTTAAGTATTAGTGTGAAAAGAGTGTGCTAGGAAGATGTAATAAGAAGAAGATGTAATAAGAAAAGAGAATATCACATGACAAAAAAAGAAGACGAGAGAATAGCTCATATAATTCAACGTGACTCAGTGTATCGTCTTCCATTTTTTTTAGAGTGAGCTTTACCATGCACTATGTACACATTCTAGCAACTATGTGCAAAGCAATTATTTGATACACATTTGGTGTAAATGAGAGTACATTCACAAAGTTAAAACATTGGTCTCAACAACTACAAAAGGTTCAACTTAACACATATAATACTTAGCTTATTATGGCACACCAATTAAATTACTAACTCAAGCATAAATGATTTCATACATTAAACACCCATTGGAATGATAAGATTCAAAGAACAAACTCAACTTAGACTTCTCTCCAATAAAGAAACCTATACAAGGAAATATGGACATCATGAAGCTTAAAACAAGCCAACTAGTTGACTTGTTTACAATCTCATGGGTAAATATAAATAATCTATTAATGGAATATAAATTGATTTGTTTCCATATATTCATATCCTCTAAATTACATAAATGTACAACATGAGGAGACAAATGGGGCATATGATCCATTGTGACTATTGGGCATTTACACATGACTGTTAAATTTTCAGAATTTACTTCAATCTGATCTAGGATCTTAACTGAGAGAACAACATGTACAACATATCTACAGCATATCAATCATGGAGACAATAATGCAAGCACACAAGAGACACAAAGATTTACTTGGGGAAAACCATAAAGGTGAAAAACCCCAATAACTTCCTCAGAGATAGATAGAGCAATGATACAACCCAAACATAAGAGATAGACATATCCTAGCAGCAGATCCTCCTCCTCCATAAGTGCGCCACTCCTCCTTGAGTGCATGAGTGAGAAGTGAGTGATGAAATAGAGTGCCTCCCGCACTCTATTTATACTTGACTTGACTTGCCTTTTACATAAATCATGTAGGATCGAACTTAACCACATAACATAATGCTGACTGGGCCGACCCCCAATAGGGTGGTCTAATAACCCTTCGACCCACATGGACGACCCCCAATAGGGTGGTCTAATAACCCTTTGACCCACATGACTTATACAGGGCCAACCCCAACAAGGTGGTCTAATAATCCATCAAGTATAAGTTACGACACTTACAATATAAACGACGACACTTCCATATAGAGGAATAATACCATCTCTATAGGAGTACATACAACATACATATATGAAATACATTCCGAAGTTACATATACATCAACAATGACAATTTGTTGGAGTGTCCTTCTATGTCAATGTGCCTCATCATTTGGAAGTGTCTATTTATGACATGGTGCATCTACAAAGAGTGATAAGGTATTAGCATGACTAAACATTGGAACTACATGGAAGGGTTGCGGCACTGGAACTCTAGAACTAGGATTTTAATATGTTCGCAACACATGATTGATTTTCCACTCTAATTTGCACTGAAGTTTTTGATTGCATTGTACATGCCTCATTTATTATTGTACATAATGTTGATGTATATGTAACTTCGGAATGTATTTCATCTGTGTATTTTATATATATTTATTGTACCCTTATAAGAGATGTGTCATTCCTCTATAAGGAAGTGTCGTCATGTGGATTGACAAGTGTTGCAAGTGTGTGTACTTGCCGATGGGTTATTAGACCACCATGTGTGGGGTCGGCCCTAAAATATATATTATAATGTGGATTTACCTAGCTAGACAAGTCGGCCCCATAAAGGTCACTGGGCAAAAAAGGTTAGTATAAATAGAGATCGGAGATCTCTATTTTACTCACTCGGAAAAGTAACTCACTCTCACTCAGAAAGTGGCGCACTAGTGAGGAGGAGGATCATCTGCTACTAGGAGACTATCTCAGTGTATTTTGGTTGAGCCATTGCTCTCTCTATCTCTGAGGATGTTGTGGGGTTTTTCACCTTAGGGTTTTCCCCACGGAAACTCTGTGTCTCTTGTCTCTTATGCTTTTGATTCTTGTGATGCATGTGATGCTTATTGTGATTGTCATGCATTGATATATTGTATATGTTATTCTCTCAGCAAAGATCCTAGAGTATTGTGAATTAATGCTCAAAATTTAACATGGTATCAGAGCTAACTTGAGAAAAAGACATTTTGCAGTGACAGAAACTTGAGTTTCTTGTTTATTGGGTTTCTCTCCACAGATTTTGGAAAATCAGTATAGTAGATTGACTCTACTCATCAAGGCTCATCTATCTGTCCAATCAGAATTCAATTCCGAGCATTTTCAGATTTGGCCCTAAAAATTAGGGTTTCCACAAAAATAGGGATTTCTGGAATCTGAAGACATAGCTGGAAGCTCCTTGCAAAAATCGAAGTTTAGAGATTTGGATCGAGATTTTTGGTTGGGTAGATCTCCGGGAAACTCAAACCCTAATTGAGGGCTCTCCCTAGTGAACCCGAGAGGACAAAAGATCGAATCTCAAGGGTAAAACTTTGCTGATATCAAATTCTGAATGCACCAGGATGATCAGCTCATCAAAGCGCATCTTTCTATCCTTTCAGAAATTTGAAATTCACATTTTGAATTTTTAGGGTTTTTTCGACAAACCCTAATCCGGGACTAGATCCAGTTTTTAGCATTTCAAGTGGTAAGATATAAATATTTTCTATTTCCATTTGAAGTACTCTTTAAGATGTCTCACCACACCAAGCTTGAGGATAAGCTTAAAGGAGCTGATAACTTCCGAGCTTGGAAGTATAGGATTGAGTTAATCTTGGAAGAGAATGAGTTGGACTCATATGTGAAAGAAGACATCCCTATCCCGGAGGATGAAGAGGCCAAGGTATTGCATAAGAAGAACTTGGTCAAGGAAAAGAGAATCATTGCTGATTCTATCAAAGACCATCTCATACCCCATGTGTCTTCTCTTAAGACACCCAAGGAGATGTTTGACTCTTTGACCAAGCTATTTGAAGGAAAGAACATAAATCGGAAGATGACCCTGTGGAACCAATTGAAAGGAGTAAAGTTTCAGAATGGAGAAACCATTCAATCTTATTTTTCAAGGGTCTCCCAGATCAAGGAACAACTAGAAGCAGTGGATGAAATGGTGGAGAATGGTGAAGTGGTGATGACCACTCTAAATGGCCTACCCAGGTCATGGGATTCCTTTATTCAAGGAATTTGTGCAAGGAAGAAGTTGATCTACTTCAACAGATTGCGGGAAGAATGCTCTCAAGAAGAAGCTAGACTTATAGCTCGTGAGGAAAAGATGGGAGGTGAAGATCAAGCTCTTGCAGCTCACACCAAAAGAAGCAAGCCCAAGAAGGAGCACTCTCGCCACAAGAGATCCTATCAAAATAATAAGAAGGATCTAAGATGCTTCACATGCAATGAGAAGGGTCACTTTGCTTCAGATTGTCCCAAGAACAAAAGGGATAATAACAACAACTCCAGCAAGAAGAAGAAGGGCAGCAAAAGAAAGTTTCATGCTCATGCTGCTGAGGATGATAGACCTCCAAAGAAGAAGGCTAGGGCAGAAAGTGATGATAGTGATGTTGACTCATCAAGTGAAGAAGAGTACGTTCTAATCTCTGCTCTCACAGGTACTATCTCCCATGGTTGTAATGATTGGTTGATTGACAGTGGGGATTCCAAACACATGACTGGGTTTAAGGAATCTTTTGTGAATCTATTTGAACATGAATCACCCCATAAGGTGAAACTTGGGGATGATGATCAATACCCAATCAAAGGAAGTGGTGAAGCCTCCTACAACCTAGATTCGGAAAAATCTTTGAAGATGAAAGAAGTCCTTTATGTACCTGGGATCAAGAAGAACTTACTCTCCATCTCTGCTTTGGATGCAAAAGGTATGAGGGTTGCATTTGTGGATGGCCAAGTCCTAATGTGGCCAAAGGGAAAGAACATAGATGATGCAGTAGTGATTGGAGAGCAAGAGGGAGGTTTGTATAAATTGAAGGGACAACCTAAACATGCCATGGTACATGAATCCATGGAGCCAAGTGAACTTTGGCATAGAAGACTTGATCATATGCACTATAGAGCACTTCCAATTGCAAGCAAGGCTGTAGAGGGTCTTCCTGAAATCAAGACCAAACATGAAGGTGTTTGCAAAGGATTTGCAAAAGGTAAGAACATTAAGAAGGCTTTCCCAAGCAGTGAAAGCAAGGCAAAAGACATCCTAGAAATCATCCACTCAGATGTATGTAGTCCTATGTCATCCAGTTCTCTGAGTGGGTATGTTTACTATGTCTCATTTATTGATGACTTCTCCAGGAAGACTTGGGTATACTTCTTGAAGAACAAAGATGAGGTGTTTGATAAATTCAAGGAATTCAAAACTTTGATGGAGAATCAAACTGACAAGAAGATCAAAACATTCAGATCTGACAATGGTGGAGAATTCACCTCAGGTGACTTCAAGAAGCTTTATAGTGATTCAGGGATTAAGAGGGAGTTGACTGCTCCTTATAATCCTCAACAGAATGGAGTTGCAGAAAGGAAGAACATAACTATCATGGAAGCAACAAGGGCAATGCTGCATGACCAGGATCTACCTATGCATCTATGGGAAGAAGCAGCTAGAATAGCTATATATGTGCAGAACATAACATCCCACAAGATATTGGACAACAAGACACCAGAAGAGGTCTTTTCTGGTAAGAAACCTGAAGTCAGTCATCTCAAAATATTTGGTTGTCCAGTATACATTCATGTTCCAAAGGAAAAGAGAACTAAACTAGATCCTTCAGGAAAGAAAGGTATCTTTGTGGGTTACAATGAAAGCTCGAAGGCTTACAGAATATACTTTCCAGGGTTCAATAAGATTGATGTCAGCAGGGATGTAACATTTGATGAAAACTCAGCATTCATCAAATCAAGGAAGGCACCTATCGAAGTTTATGAAGAACCTAAGGAAACTAGATTTCAAGACACTACCATGACTGAAGTAGTTCCAGAAGTTGTTCGTGAGTTTGAAGATCTGCAAGAACCTGTAGATCCACCCCGTGAGGATAACTCTCACAAGAGGAAACTTGCATGGGCTAGAGAGCTCATTCAAGATGCAGAAAGATTTGGAATTCCAGAAGAAGAACACAGAGCAAAGAAGAGAACCAGATCACATACCAGCTATGTTGCTTTACTCTGTGACATTATGAACAAAGAACCTTCTAGTTATGAAGAAGCAACGGAAAAGAAAGAATGGAAGGATGCCATGGTTGAGGAATACCAATCAATAATGAAGAATGATGTTTGGGATGTTGTCCCAAGACCTAAAGAGAAGTCTGTTGTGACTTCCAAATGGATCTACAAAATCAAGCATGCTGCAGATGGCAGTGTAGAGAAATACAAGGCAAGATTCGTAGCTCATGGCTTCTCTCAGAAAGAGGGAATAGATTATGAAGAAACTTTTGTTCCTGTAGCTAGGTATACTTCCATCAGAACAGTACTTTCCCTGGCTGCAGCAATGAAATGGAAAATACACCAGATGGATGTCAAGACTGCCTTCTTGAATGGTGTAGTTGAAGAGGAAGTATATGTGGAGCAGCCACTCAGTTTTGAAATACATGACAGGGAGTCATATGTGTGCAGATTGAAGAAAGCCTCATATGGCTTGAAGTAAGCTCCCAGAACCTGGTATGGTAGGATGGACAGTTTCCTATCTAGTTTGGGATTTACCAAGAGTAAAGCAGATTCCAACCTTTACTACAAGGTTAAGGAAGTGAATCCTGTGATTCTACTCCTGTATGTGGATGACTTATTTGTAACAGGAGATGACAGACTGATTGCAGATACTAAGAGGAAGCTTGCTGCTGAATTTGATATGAAAGATTTGGAAATGATGCACTATTTCCTAGGTATGGAGGTGTGGTAGAGTGCAGGTGGGATCTTCCTTGGTCAAGGGAAGTACACAATAGATATCCTGAAGAGATTTGGGATGATGGATTGCAAGGCCATGGCCACACCTATGGCATCGAATCTGAAGCTTCTATGTGATGCTTCATCTGAGTCAGTTGATGTCTCTATGTATCGTCAGATGATTGGGTCCTTGATGTACCTGACGAACACGAGACCAGATATTTGCTTTGCTGTGAACACATTGAGCCAGTTCCTGACGAATCCGAGGAGTGTTCACCTGGTTGCTGTAAAGCATGTTCTGAGGTACATGAAGGGTACAGTGTATTTTGGGCTCAAGTATGAAGCGAATCAAAAGCTTAACCTGCAGGGTTATGTTGATTCAAATTGGGCTGGCAGTGCTGCAGATAGGAAGATCACATCTGGATGCTGCTTCAGTATGGGATCAGGTGTGATCTCTTGGTTTAGCAGGAAGTAGTCCTGCGTAGCGCTGAGTACAACTGAGGCAGAGTATGTTGCAGCTTGTTCAGCTAGTTGTGAGGCAGTATGGATACAGAAGCTACTATTTGAGTTATTTGATCTCCCGTTGGATGCTACTGGTATCTTCTGTGATAACCAGAGTTATGTGAAGCTGTCCGAGAACCCAGTGTTTCATGACAGGTCGAAACACATAGAGATCAAATATCACTATATCAGGGATATGGTGCAGAGAGGAGCTGTGAAGCTCCTGTATGTTGCGATGGACAAGCAGATTGCAGATGTGCTAACGAAGCCACTAGCCAGGGTGAAGTTCGAGTACTTCAGAGAGAGTCTTGGCGTTGTTCAGATTGAGGACACTTCGAGGAAGAAGTGATGGACACATTTGCTGAAGCCATTCCAAGCATGTTGGAAGGAGGATCCTTCACATGGTTGTGGATGTAAGTGCTGGATGATGAACATCAGGATGATGTTTTGGTTTCTGCTTTGTATGATCAGTTGGATCATTTTTATATGTATGCATCATGTTGGATGCTGGATATGATCAGTTGGATCATTTATATGTATATGTATGTACGCATCATGTTGGATGCTGGATATGATCAGTAGGATCATTTGTATGTATTTTGTATGCATCATGTTGGATGCTTGGACCATGTATCTGTATATGTATCAGGTGGATACATTGTATGATCAGGTGGATCATGTATGGTGATATGTATCATGTAGTTGTATCTGTATCAGGTGGATACATTGTATGATCAGGTGGATCATGTATGATGATATGTATCAGGTAGATACTTGGTATGCATCAGGTAGATGCATTATATGATCAGGATGATCGTGGATGACGAGCTTCAGGATGTTGCTCCAGATGACATGCAGCAGGATGTTGCAGTGATGATGATCAGGATGATCATGTGTACATCAGGATGATGTATGGTGAGTATCAGGTTGATACTCTATGGCCGTGGATGAGGTTGTGCAGATGAGCATATAATTTGGCCCTGGGAGATTTTGCAGATAGTCTTTCGAGGTTTTTCCTATGGCATGTAATTCGTGCCCTGGGATATCTGGCAAATGCTCTTTCGAGGTTTTTCCTATGGCATGTAATTCGTGCCCTGGGATATCTGGCAAATGCTCTTTCGAGGTTTTGCTCTGGGAGGACATATAATTTGGACCTAGGAGATCTGTAGATAGTCTTTCGAGGTTTTGCCTATGGCATGTAATTCGTTGCCCTGGGATATCTGGCAGATGCTTTTTCGAGGTTTTGTCCTATGGCATATAATTTGTCCCTAGGAGATCCGATAGGTTGGGCTGTGTGCTCGTAATAAGTCCTGGGATGCTCTTGCGAGGTTTTGCCATGACCACATATAATATGGCCCTGGGAGGTCTGCAGATAGTCTTTCGATGTTTTTCCTATGGCATGTAATTCGTGCCCTGGGATATCTGGCAGATGCTCTTTCGAGGTTTTGTGGTGACCACATATAATCTGTCCCTGGGAGATCCTATAGGTAGAGTTGCGTGCTCGTAACAGCCTGGGATGCTCTTGCGAGGTTTTGTGGTGAGGTCACATATAATATGGCCCTGGGAGATCCTATAGGTAGAGCCGTGTGCTCGTAACAGCCTGGGATGCTCTTTCAAGGTTTTGTGACGCACGTAATAAGTCCTGAGGAATCCACAGTATGGCCAGTGATGACGAAGACCTGCAAGTAGTGGGCCTACATCCAGTATGAAAAAGGACTGGCTCTGTAGAACTTCCTATGATGAGTAGAGTCAGAGATTGGTTGAGATAGCAGCAACAGTGATAATGACGATGACGATGCATCGATGATGATGATCCCGAGAAGAAGACTTGTCTAGCAGATCTGTGTCGAGAAATACCTTCCTAGTTAAGAGGGAGTGTTGATGTATATGTAACTTCAGAATGTATTTCATCTGTGTATTTTATATATATTTATTGTACCCTTATAAGAGATGTGTCATTCCTCTATAAGGAAGTGTCGTCATGTGGATTGACAAGTGTCGCAAGTGTGTGTACTTGCCGATGGGTTATTAGACCACCATGTGTGGGGTCGGCCCTAAAATATATATTATAATGTGGATGTACCTAGCTAGACAAGTCGGCCCCATAAGGTCATTGGGCAAAAAAGGTTAGTAACTCACTCTCACTCAGAAAGTGGCGCACTAGTGAGGAGGAGGATCATCTGCTACTAGGAGACTATCTCAGTGTATTTTGGTTGTACTTTGGTTGAGCCATTGCTCTCTCTATCTCTGAGGAAGTTGTGGGGTTTTTCACCTTAGGGTTTTCCCCACGGAAACTCTGTGTCTCTTGTCTCTTATGCTTTTGATTCTTGTGATGCTTGTCATGCTATTGTGATTGTCATGCATTGATATACTGTATATGTTATTCTCTCAGCAAAGATCCTAGAGTATTGTGAATTAATGCTCAAAATTTAACACATAACCTTGCACATCTTATAATGACTAAAATCTATGTGCACATTACTTAAACAATTCTTTAGGTGAACTTCTCTTTAGTGTGACTATTCTTGTGATGAACTTAGTCAATCCTCAACTCTTTCCAAGATAATGCACATAATCTCATTATGTGCAAAATAACTTGTGTTTTCAAAGACTGTAACTCCAAGGGATATGTCCTGCCTACTTGGGGAATCTAGTCTATTTTGACACAACTTCTAAGCAATTATTCATTCCTTTAGTTCCAACTTAGATCAAACTTTTTGTTTCAAAGATGGTTTATTGTTTAAGTTGGATAAGCTTTGCAATCCTCACAAGGGTGCTAAAGTTTCTCGTCTCAAGGAGCTCACTTCACACTATATGGTGGCCAATTCAAGATGTACAAGGCTTTTAACCATACATTAATCAAAGACCTTAATTTTTTTTACCAAGCATTCATATAAAAGACTTGAGCCTTGCTCATATTGAACATGCCTCTAATAAAGGTGCACATTCCATTTCTCTTGTAAGTTACCTTTCTCCTCCATTTTTATGGCTTCTAAGAAGATGGAAGAGGAAAATGAGGAAGAAGGCCAAGAACATATTGCTTTTAACTTGGAATGAGGATAAGCTTGTGGCATATCTTACAATGTCTTTTGTTCATAGAAGAAGAAGAAGATTTTAGTGTGGAATAAAGGGATATGCCATTGAGATCTCTTACTATGACTTTCTATGTGAAGAAGAAGATGGTGATAATGATCATGATGTTTTTAATATGGAATGACGTATCTAGTAAATGATAGCAAAGATAGAATATGATGTAAATGCTAAAGTGATGGTGGATACTATCGCATCAACCAAGAAATTTACATTCCAAAGGCAATGTCTAGATTCTATATTACTAGTAACTTGATGTTGAAGCACTAGATTTGAGCAAAGCCTATTACTCATAATAAAGAGACCCCCTCTATTTTTGGCAAAACCTGACCATTTATTCAAGAAATCGTTGGTGTTTATTGAGAAATTGGGCCATGTGCAAATAAACAACACAAATGAAAAAGTGAAAACACAATTTAAAACAAATTAAAAAAGAACAACACTACTACTAGTTTGTAACCCTAAACCTAAATGCTATAATGATTTTATAAAGCCCTAAACATATCATTGTTATCACACATATTGCGAAGAATACAAGAGATTGCTTCACTATTAAAGTTTGTTAGTGGTCACTACATTGTAATGTTTGACAGTTAAGGCTTGAGAGGTTGGAAGCCAGCATTGGACTTTTGGAGCCTCGAGGCAAACATTGAGAGTGGAGTTTAAACATTCAAGATTCATGTCGAGCATCAAAATACCATTATATTTCATCTAGTTTGCATCACATGGTGAAGTTGCACAAGATTATTTCTGTCTACTTTCAATTTTCTTTGTTGGTATTGGGTTTTTAGACCTTGGACTTCTTGATTGCTTCTCAAGAACTAAGTCTCTCAACTTAGAACCTTGTGTACATTCTTGTTCCCATGGTAGAGGGAACATTAGTCTTCTCAAGAACTTAGATGCTTAAAAGGGAGTGTTCTAAGTTTGTGAGAACTCTTATTTTCATGGTATAAGAAACAATCATCCTTTTGATTACTTCTTAAAAACTTAGTTTCTCTAAAAAAAAAAGTATACAATCTTATGAACACTTTTGGTAGAGGAAACAGATGACTATACTATATTATACCACGGTAAAATGAAAAAACTTGGTTTCTCCAAAACAAGTATTAGAATTTTGTGAATACTTTTGGTAGAGGAAACAAATGACCATACTATATTAAACCACCGTAAACATGAAAAACCATGAAATATTAATCATGTCAATACTAGGATTTTATGTAGAGTTATGATTTTCTCTCTCTTATATATGTATTTTTTTTACCAGGGAATTCATGCCAGGATCTCACTGTCTAGACAAAGCCCATATTGTGACGCTATAAACCCTGGGCCAGGGTCAACCTTAATGCTCGGTGGAAGAACGATCTACCCAGCGGCAAGTAGAACTGTCACCAAAGTTGCATGATGTGTTGAAGGGAAATACAAATTGATTTGTATACCCCCGCATGGAATCAAACCCAGGCTTCCCTCGGGTCATAAGGCCCCGCCGCTAGTTCCCTCTCTCAACCCCAATCTCTCACTCTCTCATGTATCTTTTTTTTCAAATGAAAATAAAGTTTCTTGCTATTCATATGGCGAATCAAAGAAACTACAATTGCCCTATCCCATGCATAGTGTTCCACTACATCAATAATCCTATTACATACGATCAAATAAAAGTTACTAAGATCGATTACAGAGATATTTAAAGTGCCTCAAATTCAAAAGAGTTACAAAATTCACAGATTTATCGGTGCTTCCCCACTAGCCTATCAATCGACAAAATGCAGTTGAGTTAATAAAGAGTAAAGCCTTTATGGACTACTAGTATACAAAATGGACTTTTCAAAAAGAGAACAACTGTTAGAATCAACAAATTTTTTTTGA
Organism: Larix kaempferi; assembly: GCA_027924585.1. Classification (NCBI taxonomy): domain Eukaryota; kingdom Viridiplantae; phylum Streptophyta; class Pinopsida; order Pinales; family Pinaceae; genus Larix; species Larix kaempferi. Next base: position 6,965,771 of record BSBM01000374.1, on the reverse strand, counting down.
AAGAAAAAAAGTTTCTTGCTATTCATAGAGTGAATCAAAGAAACTACAATGAAGACCTATCCCATGGATAGAGATCACATATGCTGCAATTCTAAAAGACTATGATAATCTATGCTAATCTATGGCTGCAAACTAGTAATGCCTATAATGCCTAGTTACATCTGGTGGAACCAATGTTCCAATTATATTTGCTATAACAATCATCCAATATCTTTAGAAGGATTACACAAATCTCCAGGCAAAGACTTAATTATGAAGAAAACAAAAATGTCCCATCACTCCAGAGAGATAGAGTAATGAAAAATATGGAGAAAAACTGTGACTAGTAAATCTTGTAATGCCCTTCCACCATCAAATTATTAGTGCAATATTCTTTGAAATACAATAAACCTTCAGTAAGACCTAGGCCCTGTTTTGATAGAAGGCCCGCCCTCTGATTGTAAGATCGAGAAATATGCTTGTAACAAATAGAGGAGAACCTGAGATGAAGTTCCAGGACCCGAGCTTTCCAATACTCCAAGATAGTAACTTGGAGTTGATGTTTGGCACTGATCCAATCTATCACCACTGATGAGTAACCAAAAATCTGTAATGTGACAATGCCCTTATTGAGAGCAAAAGTTAATAAGCCCCAAAGTGCAAGTAGTTCAGCCCTGGTATTGCTGCCTTTGCCACATCCAATACATATATGAAAGTAGTGATCTTTAGTTAAAAGAAAAGGAATACCAGTACCGGAATTCTCTCCTTGTTCAGCCCCATCAAAGTAACTAGTGGGAACCGGAGCAGTATAATGAACAACCAAAACGCCCCAGTCGCCCAGAATCCAGCAAATCAACAATTGTCTAAATCTCAATTTCAGTTGCTCAAATCACGATTTCAACAATTTGGGTAATTCTAGAGAAATTGCTTATACGAAACTTGAGAATTTTCGTTACCCATTTCTATCGTTCGGTTTTGGTAAATATGAGAATAGCAAAACATCATACAGATAAAGTAAGAAAGCCTCGCACCAAAACCCTGGACATTCTTCAAAAGAGTTGCTGGATCTCAAAAGCTTCTCGTTATTTCAGAGTTAAATAAGAGGAACTGCGGGGGTTTTGGCTTTCATCTGAAAATTTTGAAGAATTTGTCAAACATAAACACAACAGAGAGATAATTGCTATTTGAATTTTAAATGTCGCGACAGGAGAGTAAACTCTACAAAGAACTTTGGTAGAAACAGAAAATCTCTGGTTTTTCCTTATGTGAATTTAGAGTATAATTGAAATAGCGAAATGAGTTCAATATCCATAACATAATCCTGAATGTCAGGGTTGGAAGTTCCTCGGAAATTGGGGATTTACAGAAAAGACAGTACTGAATAATGGAACAGCCAAAGCGTTCTCTTTTTAACCATTTTACACTCTTGTTCTATATCATCGAAAATTAAAACATAAAATTACGTTTAACATGTGGTGCTGTGGTGTAGTCGGTTATCACGTCAGTCTTACACACTGAAGGTCCCCAGTTCGAACCTGGGCAGCACCATCATCTTATACTTTTGTGCATACCAACCTTAAACAATAACGAGAATTTATAGGCATTGAAACTGAGCTGACACATGTAATATGCTGAGTTGGCTTGATTTTTTATTTTTTACAGACTACCGTTTCATGACATTTAAGAGATAATAATGGAGATTTACCTCATAATGATTTTTTTTAATGTATTATTAATTATAATAATAATAAGGTCAAAACGAGACACCCCCTTGTTTCTAGGGCAATGGATCTTTTTTATGCAATGCTGCAATTGCTGTATCTGCTAAAGTCTACAAAGGTATACATATCTTACTCCCCTTCGGATTTGAGCCTATGGCTTCCTAGGAGAAAACACATGTTCCCCGTTAGGCCCGTTCAAACTATGTATTAATAATATAATTTGATGCGAGGTTTTTTTAAGTTGCTTCGATTGTAAGTTGTATCCTTAAAATTGTTGGCCAAGCCATTTCTTAGGGTAGAAAGTGGGACCCAACTTCCTACTGTAGTATGTTATGAAATAGGTGGTTGTTGATATTTGGAAAGGCTTCAACATGGATTGTGAAAGCACTAAAGAGTATGAAACATCCTATCTTGTGTAGCTTAATAAATTTGATTATATAGGCAAAAGGATGTATGCTCAATATGCTAAAAATATAAGCATTGGAGTATGACTTAAAATTGCTTTGGATTAGCTAAAAACCCATTTGATAGGGGTGTTAGCCTCAATATGCTTAATTGATAGATGTTGGGGTTCTCTACTAGTCTAACAAGTGTTGAAGCATGTTTCCTTCTTGATAATACATGGTGTTATTAAGGTATGACCCAAGTTTTGTTGTCACCTCACAAGGGTGCAAGGTGGCATTGACACACTTTAGGGTGTGGTTTAGCTTCTAGGCTAACTTGTGAGGACACCAAATGATCTAGGGTTTGCATTAGAATAGGCAAGGTCACTGAAACTTGGTGATGCATGTCTACAAATTTCTCCTACTTTTATCAAAGCAAGTGGTTAACTTGAAGCACTTTCATTTTTAAGAGTTAGATTTAGATTCCTAAAAAATATGTTGTTGCACCAAACTCAAGTTTAGACTCCTCAAAGACATGTTGACGCTTTTCAATTTGGTTAATTTCAGTTTATTTTACTATGTTAATATCACCTATAAAACTCCAAGTAACCCAAGCACCCTTTCAGATGATGAACATTCTTCTTATGTCATTGTACAATGTCACTATCTTGGATTTAACCCATTATATGTAAGATCACCAATACCTTAGTGATCTTGCTACAACATTCTCACTCCAATCACATGCTCCATTTGGATAATATGTCATCGACCTCTCCATTCCTTGTGGAAAAGGTTTGTTTAGAGTCTTCCAAATCCTTTCACATCCCTCTTGTTTCTTTTCATCCTTACGTTTCAACAAATGTTCCTAAGTTGTTAGTTGGTTACACATATTGTTTCCCATGTGAACATTATTGCATTCTTATGGTTTTGGGCATTATTGTGGGCATTGCTATGACATCTTACTTATGGTGAGGATTGATTTAACTTTAATTATTGACATTGGAAAACCAACAAGGACAACACATGCTCAAATCATGACAATCAATTTGTCCTTACTATTTACCTTCCTAGCAAGAGACATTTGGCCCTTGTATTAGCACAAGGAATTTTCGAAATCAACACTTTATTTTATTAAGAATAGTATAAATCAAGGTTAGAGAAACATCGATATGGTGCTAAGTATGATCAACCCTCAGACTATGATGACCACATCTCCAAGTTGTCACATAATTTGACACCTAAGTGGGTCTTCATTATGCTAATGCCTCATTCCATCAATTGAAGGAATGAGAGTGGTTGCCCCCATTAATGTGAACTAATTTCCTTAACTTGCTCATGTATCGTGGCAACTGACCAAAATTTTGATCATGCTATCTCATTGAAGTTGGAAAAGTTGAGATTGACATTGGGGGAGACTCTACCTAACCTCAAGAGAGCTTCAACCTCTAGAGTTGGGTCCAAATCCAAACATTCAAAAGCACCAGCTACAACACTCATCACATCAATGCTACCAACAATACTACCAATCTCGATGGCAATTGACAACATGGACCAATGTTTGAAGCCATTCCCAAAGAATATTTGCAATGGTCACACAAGAAACAAATGGATACAAATTTTTGAGTTATCTTTCTAATGCCATCAAGGTGTAACTACAAAATATCCGTGTAAGAGGATGGTTGAATCTAGTGGCCGAATCCCCCTAGCCTCACCCCATGCCACACAAATTGCCACCCTCTTAAATTCCTTCACAAGCTCACACTATCTTGGTTCCCCACCCATAACCACACCCTTATTTTGTTTCCATTCATACATTCATGATACTTTGGACATTGACCTCTTTAACACCGACAACACATGAATTGAAGAAGAGATTTTGTCATTTCTTTGCAACATGGATTTCATCAGAACCTTGGATGATATTCTAAACCCTACACCTACTTTTCTTTGCTCGTCTAAACAACACCCACTTACTTGTCAATACTGTATTCTTTGAGTCCTATTCTATCTGGCATTGCTTTCCCATATTTTGGCCATGATGCATTAACACACATTTCTTCCCCACACACCCAATAGTAGCTATTAAGAAATTCCCATGTCTTACCCAATGAACCCTTCTCTGGACAACTCATCCCAAATTAACATCAATAACTAGGTGAGTGTTGCTAGTATTCTTCATCTTAGCCTCCCAATGTGCTTCTCGTGGATCAACAAATCATCAACTAGTTAACCAAGACTCAACATGAGAACATTGACATTGTGACAAAGATTGCGGATATTGAAGTTCATCCTATTGATTAGGACAATAACAATAAGCTACCCTTCCAACTTATTTTGATCAAACCACCTTCCATATTTTGTGAGCAATTGGCTTCTATCTATTTGCCCCATATTTTAGGGGCACACAATTTTTTCTTTGTTGTTCCATTGAAGTTATCCATTAGGTTGAATATTTCTATATCTTGAAGAGATCTTGGAAATCGTTTTCGACATGAGGCATTGTTGGCTCTTCAACTCATGATTTGTAAGGAAGTTGGTGTTTAAAACTGGGAAATACAATAATTCAAAGATGCAAGCATTGCACATAGAACTCCTATGTTCTTTATTCAAAGTTATATCTATTTTTAAACAAATAGTTTAGTGGAGTCCTATTGGAAGACTCCAAAACATAACTATTTGAACTCATTAGGTGACAATGAATCACTCCCACCAACACATATGCATCTACAATAGAATTCCCCGATGATAGCTATTGCATTTATGTACTTGAGCATTATACTCCAACCCCTCCACTTCACACAACAATACTAAACTTATTGACAACAAAAACATAAATTCAAAAATTAAAGTCTATTAGTTTTTTTCCCTTTCACTATGATTATGAAATCTTGCAATCATACAACTCCATTGTGTTGTCTTGTCCCCTTTGTAATGGTATAATTCTCAACTTCCAACTTTGTTGAATTTTTTAGTACCTAAATTCCTCTTGAACTCTGGAATATCAAATTCCCCGAATTATTGTACCTCAATCCATATTTATCTAAATCTCGAATTCCACCTCTAGCCTTCAAGATACATCCTCTTAAGAATAACAAATCATTGCATGTTCTATTGTCATCATCTCCATTGTTTGTTTCATAAATCAGAAATAGTCTCAACATGCTTGTAATAATTTAAAATTATTTGCTACTACTAATAATAAAAACTCTAATGAAATTGAACTGATATAGATGCCCCCTCTTACTTTTGCTTTTGTGTATTTTGGAAATAAAGGGTTTGTGTATGTTTGTTGGTTTATATATGCTCGTCTTATAAAGTGACACAAAAAATACATATGTGCTTGATTCATTCTAGTTTGAAACCCTTCATTTGATTGACAGTGGCTAAGGTAGGTGGCTTATCCTTTTATGTTAGTGATGTCTAGCCCTTACTGATGCGTCTCTTTTTGGCGGTTTCACTTGACTATTATGATATGGTGGCTATGATATTTTAATATGTAGCAACTATCTTCTTTCCATTGGTTGTAACTTCAACCCCCCACACATAATCTTGGACATAGGATTCAATCACATCTTTCATAGATTTATTTGCAGCGTCTCAAGCATATTTACACAATACATTTTTTATTTCTACAAACATCACTAACAAAATTCTACACACACTTCAAAAATTTACTCTAATCTATCCTCTACGCTATCCTACACCCATGAATATAATCTCTCATAGGCTCTCATCTTCTTGGGCACTCCTATGAGGGAGTCACACCCAACCCTAGTTCGATAGCATGTTTGAAATTGGGAAATGCAGTAATACAAAGATGAGAGAATTGCACATAAAACTTCCATATTCTTTATTCAATGATATATCTATTTATACACATAATTTAGTAGAGTCAAGCTATTGAAAGACTCCAACTTCTACACTAACAAAGTTCCCTATTTTAACTCATTAACCTACTATTAATCACTTCTAACAACACATATGCAAGAGTTGTCTACAACAACAATCTCTAATGATAGCTATTACATTTATGTAATGCAATGTTATATTCCAACGATTGTCTTATAGTGCATCCCAACTAGCTCCGTCTAACATGTTGTTTGTATTACATCTAGAAGTTGAGGTTGATGTTGAAATATTGTAACTTCGAAGAATATTCTATTGTATTTTATTATTGTAATTTATTCGGTTATGTTTTATTCCTCCGTCGGGATGTCATTATTGTATTTGATTATGTAAAGTCATTGAGGTAAATCCTCCTTTGTAAGTTGGGGCAATAGATCCCCCTAGAGTCAAATGTAATGGGGGTTTTATGTCCCCTAGAGGAGTCGGCCCAGTCAACATTAATTGAGTGGTAAAGTTAGTTGAGGCCGACATGTCAAATTAAAGTAGAAGTGAATGTATAAATAGAGAGCTAGGCTCTCTCATTTATTCATTCATTCACTCACACACACACACTCACTTTTGTAATTAACATAAGAGAGAGAGAGAGAGACAGATATTTGCAAGGATAAGGAGCACTTGTTTGGGGTTTTGTCTTTGTACTTTTGATCATCTATATTGAGGAATTTTTGCTGGGTTTTCTTCCCCTAGAGGGTTTGCCAAGATAAATTTGTGTCTCTCTTGTTTATGTTGTGCTTGTTATTCTTTCCGTGATCCTGCATATGCTATTGTTGTGAAATTGAATTGAATGCTGATGTTATCTATATTATCATATTTAATCTTAACATGGTTTCATAGCTAGCTTGAAAGAAGGAAATGTATGGCATTTAGGACACTTGTTTCACTTGCGACAATTTGAAAGCTAGGGCTTTGTATAGCAAAAAATAGTCATCGTGGAACTTTCTCTATAAATCTATTTTTGCGAGGGTTCAGGATCTGAAAATTCTACAGGACGAATATCAGACATAGATGTACCTGTTGTCAAAAAATCAGCCCCAAATTCGTTGTAATTTATGAGATATGATCCGTACAAGTTAGGGTTTTTGCCACTTCCAAAATGCAGCCCTAAACAGGTGACCTAGGAAAACAGGTCATATCTCGGGATAGGAATCTCCAAAAGGAAGTTCGTAAAATTTGACAATTAGGGCACGAACTATAGTTTCACAGGTCCAAATTTCAGAGGCCGAAGTTGAAACAGTGACACGTGGCACGTCGTACAAGTTCGCTATGCTGTTTCATCCCATAAATAGGTCATGATGGGAAACGTATCATATCTCTCTCATGGAGAATCCAATGAAGCTCAAATATGTGGGTTTGGAAAGATGATAGGGCAGAATACCACAGGTCGAAGTTTCAGACCCTGAGGATTCGAAATTTCAGAGATACACCATAAACAATAAGGCACATATGAAATAGCTCAACGTGGGATATCAAAGAAGAGGAGGACGAAGTTCTCACTTAGGGTTTTCAGTTTTTTTTTAAGGTATGGAAGGACCTGATACAATGTTGGAGACACCTGATGCAACATTGGAACCTTTGAAAATGGATTTGGAATCCCTTCATCATAGATATTAATCTTCCATCAAAATGTTATAGGAGAAAGGAGATTAAAAATTAGGGTTTCTGGGTTCTACAAGTAAGAAGAAACCCTATCAAAGTTAGGAGAATCATAGGGCAGCAATGAAGGAGGTTTAAATGGAACTGTTATTCTATCATCCTATCACCATGAATCTATATAATATGTTTACAAGTGGTCTACCTTGGAATATTAGGGTTTTACCCTTATAGAGAAGACTACAAGCAATCTCGACAAGTATGACTTCAGGAGATGCAGGTATGCTTTGAAATCTGTTTCATTTATCTGATGATTAAGTTCATGATATGTTTGTATTCATATTATTGATTTTAGTACAATCATGATTAATTTTATACTTGTCTGATCACCTTAGTAAAAATATGAATGCATGCGAATGATAGAAGACATTCATTGATTAGGGTTATGACACTTATGATATTATGATTGTACTAATACACTTATGGTGTTGTATGAGGATGATGTTGTCTGCTAACATGAAGGGTACATGAAGAAATAAAAATCAAGTTCTAGATTAAGAATATATAAAATATATAAACATGATGACATGAATACAAAAGACTCATCCATAGTCTTTGATCACATAGAATCTCTACTTACAAGTTATGTATGATTTGGTTCTAATACACCCAACATATGAGATTTAAGAGATGCAAGTTACTAGCACAAGATCTCTAAATATTTGAAGAGAACAAAGAAGAGACTGTTTAGGTATGTTAGGCATAACTAGCAAGCATGCTAATCTAGGTATGTTTTCCTATCTCGAGTAAGAATCCTACTTTGTGTTAGGATCTTAGATAAGTATACTTTTGTATGATTGATAATGATTATTCTTGAAGTTTAAGTAATCAAGGGTTTATGCATATTATGTTTCTTAGTTTGATTAATGATATGACAAACTAGAAGAGTCCTATGGTCAAATAAGAATATGCATGAGTAAAATAAGTACTCCATGAAACCTTGAATACTAACGCTTGTGATAAATTACATGTGTATGAAATGATCATGACCATACATGTTTAAGATTATTTAGGATTATAATGTTTTGATAGTATTGAGATTATACTAATGAATGTGTGAGATCTTGATGAAACTAGTTCACGCCTAAGCATGCATAGTGGTACAGGATGGATAGAAGTTCAAAGACATATAATCATGATGCTATCATAAAGGGAAAATAGATATCAAGAGGGAGGCAACCACACAAACATAAAAGATAAGTATTTGAGTTATTATTTGAATTACTGCTTGAATCTATGAATAGTTAATGATATTGATCGTAATAGTTGTATGCATATTTGTATTCCTAGAATCAAGAAATATATCATGCATAGTGTAAGCATTCATATAGCATTGAACAATATACTACTAATATGCATATGATGGGTAAGTTGGACAAACATTCCATTGTTGCTTGTCTAGAATGAAACCTCTTTGCTAACATGTTGGGAGCTGTGCACGATCTTGATAGTATGTTCTAGTAGAGATGGAAGGAATCTAGATAGCCACTGCATGCATACAAGATATGGAAAAATGTTGTGCCAAAGTATTGGTCAAGATAGTTGCATAACTATGTGAATCATATCAGTATGCATAATAGGTTATCATTGAAATATCAACATGACTTGATGATTATGAAGTGCTACTAATCATGTAATTGAATTTGATTTGTAGGAAATATCGTGTGCTATGATCTACAAAAGAAGGATGGTGAACACTTGTTCCAAAGAACAAGTGATGACTGTTCAACAAAAAGACTTACAAATCAAACATACTATAGAAGTACAAAAGAAGGCTCGTGGCTAGAGGATTCTCTTAGAAAGAGGGAGAGGATCATGACGAGATGTTTGCTCCAGTGGCTAGACACACTTCCAGAGATAGATTACACCCATGGATGAAAAGACCGTTCTCTTGAATGGTGTACTTGAAGAAGAAGTGCATATCGAGCAAACTCCCAGGATTCGATAGAGAATCACATAATTGAAGAAGGATTTGTACAGGTTCAACAGGTACCTACGATCGATAGTCATTTGATAAGCTTGATGATCACCACGGGTGATGCGGATTTCAACCTTTGATACAAGGTTGAAGATGATTTCTATATACAGATGACATGCTTCTCTCAGATGGATGAAAGAAGGAACTCACCATAGAGTTCGAGTGATCTTGAGGCTCATATGAGTAGACCCATCTGACAGGAGATGGAACTGATAGATATGAAAAATATCACTCAATGCAGAGTGTGCATGATGTTCAGTCACAGAGGGAGGACAATACTCAGATGTAGAAGACTCCACTTCAGAGGGAGTAGATCACAGAGTTAAAGAAGCTGGCATGATTCTTGTGATTAGATATGTGGCTGAGATTTTTCCTTAGCCAAGGAAAATGTGAAGTAGAGATCCGGGATGATGGACGGTGGTTTCTACAGTTTACAGACAGATGATGTATTTGATGAATACCAAGCTAGATATATGCTTTGATGTGAACACCCCAAGTCAGTATCTAGTTGAGCCTATATGTGTTCACCTGGTAGCTACAAAGCATGTGATGAGGTACCTGAAAGGTACGATAGAATTTGGTCTATACTATGTTGGATATCATGACTATAGATTGTATGATTATATAGATGCAGATTGGGCCAGAAGTGTCTGAGATAGGAAGAGAACCTCAGGTGGATGTTATTTTCTGGGATCCGCCATGATCTCATGGTTTAGCAGAAAGTAGTCCAGTGTTGTTGAAGCATAATATATAGCAGCTTATTCTGCTAAGTTGTGAAGCCATATGGCTCTGAAAGTTGATGTCAGGTCTATTTGAAATGGAGTTGGATGCTGCGGTGATTCTATGTGACAACTAGAGCTGTATAAAGATGACAGAGAACCCAACGTTCCATGACAAGTCAAATCACATATAAATCCGGTATGTGAGCACTGATGAGCAAGTTGCTGATGAGCTATAAGGGAGCTATAAAGCTCCAGTATGTGAGCACCGATGAGCAAGTTGATGATGTGTTGACTTAGCCTCTATCTCGAGTGAAGTGTGAGTAATTCCGTGACAAGATTGGTGTGGTTCGAAAGGACCTTCCTCGAAAGGGGAGTGGTGATGATGATGTTGCAGTGGGATTGTATCATCCTTGGAAATTAGTCCTAAAGTGATCTGCAGACTCTTGTCTCCGTGATGTAGTTGTAGTGATGATTATGTTGCAGTGGGATTGTATCATCCCTGGATATCCATTCATTCTAAAGTGATCCGTAGACTTTTGTCTTCAAGAATGTGGTTGGGATTGCATCTTCCATGGACATTAGTCCTAAAGTGATCCAGAGACTTTTGTCTTCGAGAATGTGGTTGGGATTGTATCATCCCTAGACTTCAGTCCATAACTGATCCATAGACTTCTGTCCTTGAGAATGTGGTTGGGATTGTATCATTCCTGGAATTCAGTCCAGAATTGATCTAGAGACTTATGTCCTTGAGAATGTGGTTGGGATTGTATCATCCCTGGAATTTAGTCCAGAATTGATTCGGGGACTTATGTCCTCGAGAATGTGGTTGGGATTGTATCATCCCTGGACCTCAGTCTAGAACTGATCTGGAGACTTCTGTCCTCGAGAATGTGGTTGGGATTGTATCATCCCTGGAATTCAGTCCGGAACTGATCCAGAGACTTTTGTCCTCAAGAGTGTGGTTGGGATTGTATCATCCCTGGAATTTAGTCCTAAACTGATCCAAAGATTTTTGTTTTCGAGAATGTGGATAGGATTGCATCATCCTTAGACTTATGTCCTAAATTGAGAGGGATTGATCATCCCGTAATTGGATCATGTGTGTTGCAGGTTATATTGCTGCAGATGATGTTGTTGTTGATCGAAAGATCAAGATGATGTTGTTGCTGATCGAAAGATCAAGATGATGTTGTTGCTGACCAAAAGATCAAGATGATGTTATTGATGATCAAAAGATCAAGTGTTGCTATAGACGATCGAGTGATCGAGTGCTGCAGAAGATGAAGATAAAATATGAAGACTCAGCATTGTAGAAGATGATGGTCCAGTATTGAAGATGTTGAAGATATTAAAGATGTTCTAGTTGCTGATGCTGTTGAAGAAAAATTCTAATGATTTATAGATGTATCACCTTCATGTTGTTGATGATGCTCTCTCTCCTTGCTCCTACAGTTGATGTTGATGTTTTCAGTAGAATACCCTTCTCGTTAAGGGGGAGTGTTGAAATATTGTAACTTCGAAGAATATTCTATTGTATTTTATTATTGTAATTTATTTGATTATGTTTTATTCCTCCGTCAGGATGTCATTATTGTATTTGATTATGTAAATTCATTGAGGTAAATCCTCCTTTGTAAGTCGGGGCAATAGATCCCCCTAGAGTCAAATGTAATGGGGTTTTTAAGTCCCCTAGAGGAGTCGGCCTAGTCAGCATTAATTGAGTGGTAAAGTTAGTTGAGGCCAACATGTCAAATTAAAGTAGAAGTGAATGTATAAATAGAGAGCTAGGCTCTCTCATAGTATTCATTCATTCACACACACACACTCACTTGTGTAATTCGCATAGGAGAGAGAGAGAGAGATATCTGCAAGGAGAAGGAGCACTTGTTCGGGGTTTTGTCTTTGTACTTTTGATCATCTATATTGAGGAAGTTTTGCTGGGTTTTCTTCCCCTAGAGGGTTTCCCAAGATAAATTTGTCTCTTGTGTTTATCCTGTTCTTGTTATTCTTTCAGTGATCCTGTATATTCTATTGTTGTGAAATTGAATTGAATAGTGATGTTACCTATCTTAGCATATTGAATCTTAACAGTCGACTAGAGTGAGATTTCCATTTCCCTAAAGCCACTATGGTTGACGTTGATGTGATTGTGTTAGATAAATCCCACATTTAGTTGTAACTTGTAGAGGTATTATCCCATACTCCTAGCTCTCTACCTTTGATGGTCCCCAAAAAATTCAAATATCGACTAAGTCCATGACTAGAGGAGTCATGCTCATGAGATTTCACCCAAAAAACTATCTTAGAATGAGAATTTATTATTGGTCATTCTATAACAGGCCAAAGTGCATAAAATCCTCAATATGGAATGTACATTGCCATGGTGAACTTTGGAGCACATCAAGTGGACATTTGGCATTGTGTTGTGAGCAAAATTATATCCTAGTCGTGCAGTCCTGACATTATGACCTCATTACATACACAAATTGTGGTCAACACACTACCTTGGTATACACTTTTTGTCTTGGACCCATGTGTCTCAACTTAGTTTAATGAATATATTGGCATGAATGGAAAACTCAAGGTGCAATTATGTGCAAGATCCCAATGATCATAATGGACCCTCTTCCTCTCTCTATATGTATTCATCTTCCCACGTTTTTCACATTCATTGAGTTTTAGGATATTAACAAACTGAAAACAACACACTTCGGCTTTCCTTGGTTGTATTATTTGGACCTCCTCTTCATTGTAAAAGGGTTTGTTCAAACGTTGGTTGGTTGATAATGTAAGTTTTAAATTTTTTCAAGTGAAACAACCTATACAAATTATTAAGAAAAATAGAAAGAACAAAACTAGCACACATACAATACACAAAGATTTATGTTGGAAACCATTAACCAAGAAAGCTAGCCTAAATTAGAGTGCACCTCTATCTTCTTCATTGTATTAACTTGATCATTCACAATAAAATATTTAGGTATTCCGTAGCATCCAAAATCCTAATATGTTAACCTAAATTAGACTACAACCCTAATCCCTTAAGTGTGATTAGATTACAATGGACTAGAAAGAAATGGCTAAAAAAGCAAAAAACAAGCCAAAAATAAACTAAGGAAAAAATTCAAGGCATTGGCCCAAACCTCGATAGGGAGGGGTTGATGGCCCCCTCCATGATTGCATATATTCACTTATGCGTAATACAACTAATGCCTCATGGATGTATGCACAATGCATATGCAAATAATATAACACATCTCCAACCCTCTCCCAATTGTTGTTTTATTTACAAAATAGTGGGGTCCATGATTTATAAGGTCATAGGTTCAAGGTAGCGATGCCCATTTCTTCTCTATGCCAAGATAATTTCTTAGTACTAACAAAATTCATTGATGAGTTTACAACATTCTTCAATATATAAACTTTTTCCAACAACACCTTCTTATGTTCAACCGCGTCTCTCACAAAGTGGTATTGTACATTGATATGCTTTGTCTTAGAATGATAAGTCAGGTTCTTTTGCTAGAAATATGGCACTTTGAATGTCGTAATCTAACCTTATAGCTTGTTGTACAAAACCATTATCTGAACACAATATCTGAAACCATACAACTTCCTTACTTGCATGGGTGCTCGACATATATTCAACTTTTGTAGTTGAAAATGCAACTACAACTCGTCTCTTGCTCATCCAACGGATTGCTCATTGAAATAGTTTAAATAGATAACCTATTGTAAATTTTTTGGGATCAATATCTCTAGCTCAATGTGCACCAACAAATCCTTATACATTTATCACTCTCATGTTTGGTCCAAGTCTTCTTTTGTAGTAGATTGCATAATCTGTAGTGGCATGCAAATGCCTAAAGACCCTCTTTACAACTGGCTAGTGCTCCTTCCTTGGTTTATATATATATATCCAAGAGGGATAGCTTAGCTGGTTTAACTACTGGGCCATGTATGTGAGTGTCGTGATCAATTCTTGCATTGGGTCGGATGGGATGATACCTCTGTGTGTGATCAAGGGATAAAAAGTCCACGTCATGGGACCCGCTTAGTTACCGTCCATGTTAAATGTTTCCAGCACTTAGCTTCGCCTGTCATTCGGTCACCTCGAGGTAGCGGTGGAAATATGATATGTTTCTCATCAAAATAAACACACACACACATTCACTCACTCACTCAATTCCCACTACAGGAGCAATGTATGGTCTAATACAAACCATGGCATACATCAAACTACCAACAACACTGGCAAAGGGAACATGGGATACATCCTCCATGTCTTCATGTGTTTTGGGATACTATTCTAGAGATAATTTTGCACCTACAATGCTAGGATCCTTGACCAATTTCTCGGATATGTTTTGTACTCTTTGTAGTTTCCCAAAGCAAATGGAGTTTGGGGGGTGATTACCCTTTCGATGGGTGATTAATAGAAATTTTTTGGGTATTTTTTATTTCATTCTCATTTTTTTTCCCATTGTAAACTATTTTTGGTTAAGAATATTTTTTTTACCATGGGGAATTGGTAACTCACAGGGATTACTTGGTTTTGGGTTTCTATGATGAATCTCCGTGTACTATGTGTGTGAGCCATTGTTAATTATTATCTTTTAGATTTTTTTGGTATTGATTTTCTTCCATGGGTTTATTAAACTCTTCATCTGGTATCAAATCCAGGCAATTGGATTCAGGTGGACACCTTTGTTTCTAGGGTTCAACTCATCTCATTATATGAAGAGCATCGATATCTTGGGTTTGCGATAAACCTATGTTTGAGTGGGAGCTTTGCACAATGAATCTTGTATAAAAAAAATGATGAGTAGTTCAAGAATAGAAATAGATAGTTTTAATGTCCAGAGCTTCAAGTTATGAAAGATGAAGATAGAATAGAGAACAATGGATTGATGTGGATCTAGGTACAAATCTCACTAGTATGTCAAAAGAAGGTTGAGAAAATCTAGAAATAAAATCAATAATCACATTTTAACTTTGCCTCTTAGATTTAGTGTCGTTGAACGTCTCCGGAGAAGGTTTTCAAAGAACCTATGGGATAAGTTGGTGTATTTGTATCCGTCAAAGTCCCTAGTAAATAGGTTATTTCTTTTAAAGAAGTTGTATTATCTTAGGATGGAGGATGGTGACTCTGTGGCAGATCATATAAATGCATGTAATGCTTTGGTAAGTCAACTTGTCTCTATTGATATTAAGATGGAGGAAGAAGATAAATGTACTAGCTTGTTATGTTCTTTGCCACACTCTTGGGATATTATGGTTGTAGCAATTGGTAGTGCCACTCAATCCACATTAAAGTTTGAGGATGTAGTTGCATCCTTATTATCATAGGAAATTAGGACAAAATCTATGGAGGTTGTGAGCAAGGATGTTTTATCTATTAGAGGTCACCCCAAAGAGAGGAAAATTAAGTATTCTAGGGCTAGATATAAATCTAGAGGTAGATTTAAATATCCAAGACAATTTTCAAAGAAATGGAAATGCGGTAAAGCTGGGCATTGTAAGAAATATTGCATACTTGAGAATGTTGATAAAGGGAAGGGATCTGATGATGCCCCTTTCATAGAAATGAAAACCTCCATAGAAGAAGGAGGTGATGTTTACTTGGCATATTCAAGCACACATGTAGATTGTGATGTATGGTCGATTGAATGAAGTGCTTCATTTCATATGACTCCTCACCGATAGTTTTCATGAATATGATAAGTACCATGGAGGTGATGTTTTCCTAGGATATGAATTGATAGACATAATCATAGGACGTAGAAGTGTCAAGATATTGATCAAAGATGGAATGACTAAAATTCTTCCTAGGGTTTTGTACATTCCAGATATGGACAAAAACCTGATATTTGTAAGAAAGATGGGTGATGCAGGTGTGCATACTATATTTGAAAAGGACATGTGCAATATGGTTCGAGGAGAAATGGTGTTGATGTGGGGAGTTTGGATTAGAACTTTGTACAAATTGTTGGGAAGGACTTATAATGATGGGTGTAATAGTTCTTTTTTAATTTAAGATAGCAATGCATAAGACATGATCTCTATTGTCCCTATAGAGAAGACAATGCTATGGCATCGAATACTGAGACGTATTGGAGAGAAGGGCCTTTGAGCATTACATGATAAATGCATGGTTGAAGGCATGGCTGATTTCTCATCAGATTTCGATTTTTGTGAACATTGTATATATGACCCATGCTATAAGAATCTCTGATAAAGACCATCTGGAACAATAATTTAACCATATCAAGAAAGCATTAATAAGCAATGGTTATAAGGAGAAGTAGATCAACGAAGCTATCAAAGAATAAAAAAACAACAACATGAAGAACAAGAGTAAAAATAAAGAAAACAATGATCTTCGTATGGCTACTCTTTCTTACATCCAGGGTACCACAAACAAGATTGCCAAGATTCTAAAGAAAAGGAACATAAGGGTGGCTTTCTCCCCTCCAAACTCCCTTAGGAATATGCTAGACATTGCCAAAGACCCCATATATAAAAAGGAGCACCAAGGTGTTTATGCAATACCATGTTTATGCAGAAAATGGTACATCTGTGAGACCGATTGCTCAATAAAAATTAGGCTAAAAGAGCATGGTGTTTATATTTATCATTGAAGAACTAAGAAGTCCGTGTAGTTGCCTAGCACTCTTACAATACGAACCACCAAATTTACCTTGAAAAATCGGAAATTCTGATTATTATACGACACTACTACAAAAAATAATAAAGAGAAGCATTGGAAATTGAAATATTCCCCAACAAGATCAATTGCGACAATAGACTAAATCTATAAGAAGCATGTAAGCCAATCATACAACTCTTAAAAATTAAGAAAATTTAGAAGTATAAATCTTAATAAATTGATTCCATAATCTAATAATAATTTATATTATAATAATATTCCTTCTGTATAATAAGATGATATAACAATGAGTTCATTAATAATATTACAATTAAATATAATATAAGACAACTGTTAGATATAAGATAAAATACTATATTCTATGTAATTAATTTTTGTATATTATAGCATTCTAATATAATAATGTTATTTAAGAATCTATATTAAGAAATATAAATATTAGCATAATAATAATCTAGTATATAAATTTGTATTTATAACATAATCATATTATTAATTATAATCATTACTTTAATAATATTAACTAATATTTTATTATATAATTAATCCTTAATATATATATATAATAGATATAATTATATTTAACTAATATTTTAATATATAGTTAGTACTTATTATATATTATAATATATACAATTAATCTTTAATAATCTAATATAATATGGAGGATCTGGTTTTTTGGCTCTACGGCTTGCTAG
This sequence comes from Larix kaempferi, assembly GCA_027924585.1. Taxonomy (NCBI): domain Eukaryota; kingdom Viridiplantae; phylum Streptophyta; class Pinopsida; order Pinales; family Pinaceae; genus Larix; species Larix kaempferi. The sequence continues at coordinate 6,948,064 of BSBM01000374.1, read as the reverse complement.
CTAAACTCTAGTGATGGAGAGCACTATACTACTCAGGATCGATGCTGCCACAAGGATTCCACTCCACATTAATTAGTGGGGTAAGGTAGATCAGAAGGATTTCAGTCCAAATCTAGCCGTAAGAAAGCCTTTCTTCAGATTTTTTCTACTTCGACGGTATATAAGAGTAGATATTGTCCAGGATAATGCCAATTACAGGTTTTGTTTGGAGATTGGGCTGAAGGAACTGGTGGACGCCCCTCTTTTCCCCCATGGGATGTTGGATGTATCGAAAATCATGCATGCAATGGAGTCCCTTCAGAACAAATTGAAGGGGTTTCTTCCAAATGGGAGAATCCTGAAGGAATTCAACGAGCTGAGTTATCTTCTCAGATCTAGAATCTACAAATTGTGGCAAGGAATTATGGTGGGCATTGCGGCCGGATCGACCACTTTCATTTTGCTGGTCATGTTCTGTAGCCAGCATCATTTTCAAATGATTCTATAGCCCATGAAGAAAATGGAGATCTTAAGGGCAATTGTTCATTAGAGGATAGCCCAGGCTTCCAAATATTTATCAAAAATATTGAAGCGAAATCCCTTGCCTTCATGGTTAAAGCTTTAGATAGAATAATATCGCTCAAGATGAAGCTACGAGACAAACATGGGTTTCCAAAATCCTTCCAGCGCCTAATCTACGAAGGCAAACAACTCGAGGATAAACAAATTCTCCGTGAGTACAAAATATCCAAGGACTCAACCATAATTTTGATATTGCGGCTTTGAGGGGGGATCGCTGGTTCTGGTTCACATCCAGCTTCAAAAACTTTCACTTCTAAGGATGCATCTTCAAAACCAGGCGTTCTAAGGAGACAATGAGCTCAAAGATACCTCCTGCAATAGTACAAAGTTCAAGCCCATATATCGTCGACAAGGCTGATCAAGTCCCTAAGCTGGAGATTAAAAATGCGGACGTAAACAGACTCCTTTCTACCTACAAATTTGAAGCAATAATCTATAGGTTTAATGGCTTTTGGCCACGAATGGAGGATCTGGATAAGTGTATACACACTAACTAGTCTACAAACTGTGATTATTATTTATGTTCTAAAGGATTGTTTAGTGTCCAGTTCTTCTCTCAGATAGATTATAAGTGAGTTTTTGAAGAAAGTCCGTGGTTCTAGGGAAGGGATAGGATTTTTATCATCCCGCGGTTTCTTGATTTCGATCTGTCCACCATGGCAGTAAATATAATGGTGGAGAGTTCTATAGAAATGATTTCAAGGAATTATGTCAGTAGTGTGGAATAGCAAGGAAAAAGACTACTCTATACACACCTCAACAAAATGGATTTGCAAAAAGAATGAATAGGGTGTTAATGGAGAAGACAAGGACTATGCCTAGTGTTGCATGGTTATCAAAGGAAATTTGGGTAGATGCAATGGATACTGCATGCTACTTGGTAAATTGATCACTTACAACAACATTAATTCACAATATCCCACACAAGTCATGGATTAGTAAAGATCCCTCTCTTAAACATTCACATGTGCATGTTTCAAAGGAAAATAGGAGTAAGTTGGATAATAAAGTTGAAAAATGTATCTTTATTGGTTATGAAGATGATATAAATTATATAAACTTTGGAACCCAGTAACTAAGAAGACCATTTATAGTTGGGATGTTGTATTTAGAGAGGTTAAAGTTCCTCCCAAATAGAAATTCCAACCAAAGGAAGAAGAACCAAATAAAATAGAATTTGATTAGGAGGGTGAAGAATCTAATTCAACAAAAGAAGACAAACTGGCCCATCTTATTTGTATTCTAATTTTTCTCTATCTATTACTAATGATGATCCTAGAACTATTAGGGAGGTAGAGGATTCAAAGTATAGTAAAATTTGGAAGAAGGAAATGGTTGAAGAAATGAATTCCTTGGATAAAAATGAGACTTGAGATCTAGTTGAGTTGTTGCTTGGAAGAAAACCTATTGGTAGAAAATGGGTGTTTAACAAGAAGTTGAATGCATAAGGGAAGGTGGATAAGTACAGAGCTCACCTAGTAGTTGAGAGATATTCTTGGGTGGATTATGGAATTGATTTGGGTGAGATTTTTTCTCGTTTGCTAAATTAATTTCTATTAGATTTATTTTTTCTACTACAACTACTTTTGATCTTGAAGTAGAGCAAATGGATGTGAAGACATCATTTCTACATGGCGATCTCGAAAAAGCAACTCACATGAAATTGCTTGAAGGTTTTGTAGTGAAGGGAAATAAGTAGTTTTGCAAGATGAAGAAGTCCATGTATGGAGTAGAACAATCACCAAGAATGTGGTATCAAAAGTTTGATACTTATAAATTGGGGCTTGGTTTCTAAAGAAGCAAAGCTGATCACCGTGTGTATTCCAAGCATATTGTTGATCATTTTATTGATGCGGTCTTATATGTTGATGATATGTTGTTGATTGGAAACATCAAGGAAATCATCAAGTATATCAAAGCTCATTTGTCTTCTATGCTTGATATGACATATTTTGGTGCCACAAATTTTATTTTTGGCATGGGAATTAAAAGAGATCAGTTCAATAGAATACTTTGGTTGAGTAAGAGGAAATATGTTGAGACAATATTGTAGAGGTTTAATATCCAGGAATGTAAATTTTAAAGGCCCCTATTCATGTAGCTCCAAATTTATCTGAAAATAAGTGCCCGGAGACTTAAGAAGAGGTAGAAGACATGTCACATTCTACCTATTCTAGTGTTGTTGGAAGTTTGATGTATGCTATGGTTTGTATTAGACTAGACATTTCCCTTGCAGTGAGACTTTTGAGCAGGTATATGTAAACAGTAGGTATATGTAACTGCCCAAAACTTGTGCATTTTCTAGATTTGATTTCAGCCTCATATGTTCTTCATGTATTGTTATTTATAGCTATATATGTGATGATTTGACATAAATAAGAGGACATTGGTTAAGGAATACGAGGGGCAATTTTGTTACTAGTATACATGTTGTATCACTTTTAAAATTACTATAAAATTTAAATTTAAGATCTAGTTTATGTGGGATAAGTTTCCCTAGAGCATTGAAACTTATCCAAGCTATTGATATCTTTTCTCCTTAGATTTACTAGAAGTTTGGATTGTTTGGAAGTGAAATATTGTACTTTTCTGTTGCTATTTTATACATTATTTCACAACAAACCTAAAGTTGAAAATTCACAGGGTTAAAATCCGAGAAACCTTTAGTCAAAGAGATGGAATTTTTGTTTTGAAGTAAAAGTTAGGGACCTTTACTAGCACATGAAATTTTACATGGTATCAGAGCTTGTTGTGGCTAAGATCACTCTGGAGTAAGAGGGCGCTTGCATTTTAGCTAAATATTACCTGGGAGAGTTACTTGACCATGCTGACGTTGTTGGGTGTGAAGCCCTAGTGTGCTTGGCATGGGAATTTGGACACGTGAGAGGTGAAACCCTTGTTTCTCTTGTGATATAAATGTTTGATATACTACATTGATGGATGTTATGGATGTATATTTCAGCAGGTGTGATTCCTATGAGGACATGTAATAGGTGGTTTTTTTTTTCTAGGGGTTGTCAATGGTAAGTGGTAAATATATGTGATTATTAAGTGGTATGGTTTTATTTTAAGTGAGTGATATAATTAGGAGGACCTACGATAGGTGGATAATTTGTTTATGTAGATGCTGATTTATTTTTCACATGTGATAGGTGGAGGATCTTCTTTATATTGCATATTTTTTCTAAATGGATATGGATTTAGCCTCTTGCTTGTATTCTAACATTGTGTCTAGTGTTTTTTGGTATGTGGATAATGGAGCTTTGATAGAAAACATATGATAGGTCTTTAATTGATAGGAATCAGGAGCAAGATGAAGGCACAAGCATGGAGCTTGATGATGATGCTAGTTATTGTGTGAGAGGATTTCACTCCATTTTATTTTAGATGCCTTCAGGTGATGTTCTTGAGATGGATTTTGTTTTGTTTTTCTTGAGTTGAAGAAGAGTCTTCTTTTAGTGTCTTGTATGACATACCTACATTAGATAGTTGCTATTTCTAAAGGGACGACAATGAATCATCAATGACTGTAGTCTAACTAGTTCAAGGACTTTGGCTAGAGGGGTGAGAGAGGGTAGCCTTTACATGTTACTTGATGATCTAGTGGCATGTGTACGTTCTAGTGAGAGATTGGAAGAGTCTTCCATATTTGAGCAGGGACATGCATGGCAGGATGTCAAGGATATAGGTTCAAAACCTATGATGGATTTAATCATTGATTTCAGGATTCAAGATGCCTTGATTGCATCTTATGTTGGTGGATATAGTGATACTTCTACAACTTACAAGATCAATATTTCAACATAGTGGGAGATTATGGTGAGTAAATATGTGGTATTTGATGAGGATGTGAGATCTTATAGTGCTTGTGATTTCCTTAAGTGATTGAGGAGAACATGGAAATTGTTCCTAGGATTGATTCAAAGACTCAAGATGCATTAGATTCAGAGGGATTTGAGGTGACATTAGGGTTGTATATGCACTCAACTTATACCCTAACACATATGAGGTTGATATGGCTCATATATACATTACAATATTCACAGGAGCATATAGGAGATCCCAAATCTTCAGTGAGGGTGAGTATATCTCCTAGGAGATATGTTAGTCATGTTGCATTGATTTCCTCCATTTGTGAGACTTCTATTTGTTCACTAGAGGACAAGTGTTATACCTTGATGTAGAATGATGTTGAGATATATTCTAATGAGAGGCTAGAAGAGCCTTCTATATTTGATGAGGAACATCTATGGAAATATTTCATGGAAATAGGTTTATAACTTATGATGATTTCAAAGTTAGTTTTCAAATTTGTAGATGATGGGAGTATTATAGAGTACATGGATGGGGTTGATGGATTCTATCAGATAGAGGGAATTATTTTTGGATTCTCTTAGAGAGTGGGTGTTGGGCCTGGCCCAAGTAAGCCAATTTTGTGCAATACAATTTTGGGAGCTGTGAGGATACATCGCAGCGCAACATCGACAGAGCAAGAGAGTGAGCACCGCGAATTTATTGCACTACGGAGTACCAGTGCTGCGGAGATACAACGCCGCAAAGAGCCAATTCCGCGAAGATTTGACAACGCAGAGTTTTGGAAGGAAAACGATATAAATTCCGGTGAGATCGATAGACGGTCTATTTTGGTTAAGATACTCCATGATTCCCAGTAGGGGGGTAATGAGTGGCAAAGAAGTAAAGCGACCGGTCGCACGAGCAAAGGAAAAACTACGTGAATCATCCACATGAAGCCATTAGAGAAGGAACGTCGAGGTGAAAGAGAACTGTCGACATGCGCTCAACAGAGGGGTTGAAAGTGACGTGACCACACGCAGAAGGATGGCCACGACGACGAGTTGCTATCAGAGCCTAACAGTCCTAGTTAGCGGGGTAACTGCACTAGTTTTGGGGAACCTTAGGGTTTTTGAGCCCATCATGAATGTAAAGACGTGACCTGAGGGAACAGTCTGTAAAAGGGCACATTTTGTAAGGGAAAGGAGTAGATTTTGGTTGATGTATGTTGAATATCGATCCTTGTTGAGAGACTGAACTATTGTAGAAAAGGCTCTGCAGCTGTGTGCGTAGAGGCCTACTGAAGAGAGAAGAGAGTATACAGCTGAGTGCGCAAACTGGAACTGTTGTGCCCTTCCCATTGATAATATAAAAACAGTTCCTGTGGATGTATCTCCCATCCTGGGGGTGAACCACGTTAATTCATTGTGTTATGTGATTGATTATGTGTTTGCATATGTGTATTTGCTTATGCTGAATGGTTAAGATCCTGTTTGTAAGTTCATGTGTTCTTGCTTTTATATGTATTCACCATATGGATAAAAGATGGGAATAATATGTTAAGTATCAACATACGTGAATGAATGTTGAATGCACCAATATTTCTAAGTCAGATGAATGCATAAGTTGATTGGGTAAACACTTAAACCAACGAAGTCTGTATAGTGCGATTCTCTGAAGTGTAGCACCGGAAGTGCGCTGATACTTTGTAGTTCGCCATATCGTATAAGTTTGCAAGGCTTTCAGCCTATTATGTTATTGAATGCAAAATTTTGTACTAAGTATAAATCTGGAAAAGTTGAATACGTATTGAAGAGGAAGCACAGTCGTCTATTGCGATGTCCTGTTTTTTAGTGACCATCCCGCATCGCGCAGTCCTTGGATGCGCGATAGAATAAGCATTAACCGCGAAGCAGGAGAAATTTGTGTTGTCCACCATTCCATTGAAGTGTGCATCACCTGGTTGTGGAAACTTGATTTCGCAACCTCCCCCATAACTTCACCTCGGGTGAGACCTCAGTCTGCTCGCAGACTGTTGCTGAAAGGGCCAATGAAAAGGGGTTTTGTTGGTTCCCTGAACCGCGCAGAACCTGGGTCTATCTCGTCGAACTTAAAGAACACATATAGAGCCAACAAATGGTTTCGTTGCCGTGCTTGAACTGGTGATGAGCACCGAAAATTGGAATCCTGAGAAAACAAAAATATGGAGCTGGGTGGACAAAATAGAAAGAGATTTTCCAGAAAGGAGAATAGACATCCGCATCTATCTGACGTAGAGTGGTTACATAAATACCTATGGACGGATATTCACGAATTTTTCTTCGCAACCTTTGGAAATGAGTTGCATGACTGGTTATCAAGACTCACATAGTGAAAGAACGATTTCCAAGAAGGAGCACCTACTGAGTAGAACCCAGAGCTTATTTAGAGGCTTAAAGCAGTAGATATCCCACTCTCACGAGCAGTCGACTTTTGGATTGACTGTATTTTAGAGGGGCTTCGTTTCAGAGTTCGTTGTGGACACCCTGAAGTCCTACAATGTAGCCGAAGCCGAGTTCTTCAATGGATTCAGAGGTAAGTACCTAAACAATATGAGTTTATATATCAAAATGATTTTAGCTGAGAAAGGAGTTTTAAGAATGTAGTAAGATTCATAGTTCTTTTGAGTCTGTAATGGTCGATAATACTTGCAGTGATACAGAAGAAGAAATTCATATCTTAAGAAGTGGTAAAATATATAAGGTTAGTACAGAAAAGAACCTTAAAGAACATGAACTCCGCATAGAAACTAAGTTCCAAGCTGAGACTGATAGCCAGAAAACACCTTCATCAACTACCTATCAGCCCATTACTCCTCAGAACCCTCCAGTTGTCAATACTGCGCCTCCTATTCCACAGAATCCACCAGTTCAGAATCCTCTAGTTGTTAATATTCCCAATCCTTAGAGCGTCAATACTTGTAACACCGCAGAAGTGAGTACTTAGAACATTCTGCGCAATAACATCCCCAACACCACTCAAACCACTGCGCAGAATACTATACCACCTAGAAGGAGAATGACTGACGACATAAAACTGCCGATATTTAAAGGAACGGGTCTAGAAGACCCTGAGCAACATTGGTTTCTATATGAAGTTGTGTGGAGCGTCAAGCAAGTCCAGGATGATGCTGTTAAGCATGCATAGCTCATCACTACATTCAGAGATAGAGCATTAACTTGGTTCATGAAATATTCTGTTGGACAGAATAGAACCCTACCAGATATAAAGGTTGCTCTCTTAAGAGAGTTCAAGAAACTGAAATCTGAATCACAATGTATAACATAGTTGAAAGAGATTAAAAAGAAAACAACTGAGTCAATATGGGAATTTGACCAGAAGTTTAAAGCATTATTAGACCAAGTAAGCTTCGAAATTGCATCGCAATAGCACTAAGAGTGGTTCATAGTTGCGCTTTTTCCCCATATCAAATTGTCGCTGATGCAATAGAAGGTTGCGTCGCAGACAGAAGCATTAGAGATCACGATGAAGCTAGAAGCTTCGCCGATAGGAGAAACAATTCAAGGAATGATCCAGATTCAAAACCAGTTAGCAACCTTAACATTACAACTCCAGGACATTAAGAAAGGAAAACAAGTTAGGGAAGAGATCTGGTGTACAAAATGTAGAGTAGAGGGACACTCCAAAGAACAATGTCTAGTTTTTAAAGATTACATTGATAGTGGAGCACCAAATCCACTAAATCATCAGCAGCAAGGGCCATGGTGTGAAATCTGTCAATGTAGAGGACATCGACTAGAGGATTGCTATTTGATCCAGAAATATGTGAGAACACCAAAGAATTTGTATTGCAGTTTCTGTAAATCAATTGGACATGATGACTCCAACTATAGAGCATATGCCCTGATGATAGCAAAGAAACACAATGTTTACAGAGTTCAAGAAGAAACACTGCAGCACCATGAGAACGTGCAATATGATGAAGGTGCATATAGAGGCCGTGGTGGATTCCGCGGAAGAGGAAGAAATACCAGACAAGGACAAGGAAGAGGAAGAGGCCAGATGATTTGTTATAATTGTGCTAAGCCTGGCCATATTTCTAGAGACTGTACAAATGCTACTACTACATGTAGATATTGTAAATATTTTGACCATGTTATTGAAGCATGCATGATATTGCAAGCGAGGATGCAAGAAAGAAGAACAGAGGCACCAAACCATAATTTCCATATGATTGCTGCAGAGAAAAGGGACCCAAACATCAATGATGTGACGCGAAGTGGAGTCACAACAGGAAAATATAAAGAACCAGAAGCTTCAACTTCTGGAGAGCACCACTCTAAACAGATACCTACTGATGGGTTCTGGATAAGAAAAGCTACTAGGAAAGCACCTGCTTTCAATCTAGAAATAAATAAGGAAGTCTTCACAGAAACAAGGGAAAATTTCAAAGAACCAACACTTGTAAGTCTGAGAATCCCATTGCGAAGTGAAACAACGCATATGAAGGATATTCCAACAGCGTATGATCAAACGAGTACCGCAGCAGAAACAAGAACTTTTGTTGCGCAGTTCCTAAGGAGATGTATGAAGCTGCTAAAGAGAGAATATGCTTTGGTGGAAATACAAAATTTGTTGAACCACTATGAGCAACGCAGTTGCATGAGTAATTCTCATAGTGCAGTTCACCACATCAAAAGTGATAAGAGAACAAGCTGAGAAATGAGGCTAAGTGCACAAATTAGAGATTATGAGATGGATGAGATCATCCTTGATTTAGGATCTGAAGTAAATGTCTTGACTAAGAAGACATGGGTACAGATGGGGAAACCAAAGTTGTCATGGTCACCCATACAGTTGAGACTAGCGAATCAATAGAAGCTTATACTCTTTGGGAGGCTAGCACATGTTCTTGTGGATATCGATGGAGTAAGCACTTCAGTAGAATTTGAGCTAAATGAAATCATCGATGACAGTAACCCATATCCAACATTATTGGGGATAGACTGGGCGATGGATAACATCGCAATCATCGACTTGAAGAAAAAACTGATGATATTTGAAGGAACAAATATCAGGGTCATTGTGCCCTTGGACCCTTCACAAGGACTGAGATACATTGAGCCGATCAGAGATGAATGTAGAGATCATGATCTAGATCACATTTATAAGATGACAACAAACCACGCCGACTACATCAATCCTACAACAGATGGAACGCTTAGTTGGAACTACGACAACTCTTGCGTATCAGACTCCGACGCAGGACTAGAGAATTGGAAAGGACGACTAAATGAAGTATCTGCAAGAAGATGTGCGTAGATCACCAAATCACTGCGCTAGATGCGAACCGAGGTAAGTCCAATCCCCACTTATGATGGTTCAACTAAAGTCTATACATTTTTGCAAGAGTATATTGTATCAATTTCAGCTGAACATCGCATACCAGAATTGGATATAGCACTCCACGCTACACCTGCCAGATGGTGGGCCGTGCATAAGGACACTTTGACCACATGGGATGAGTTCATACATATGATGCAAATCAGATTCGTAGAGAAAGCTGCGTTGACCATGGCAAGGTATAAAGGACAAACATATCCGAGGGATCACATAGAGACTTGTTCACAAGCATGGATACACAAACCACAGACATAATGGGTTCATATGTTTGTGCACACACTAGAGAAGATTCCAAATAATTGGTACACAGACGCCGAGCTTCGCAGAGGAACCACATATTGGTCTATTTTGACTGCGAACTTCGAGAGAAATTTCAGCTTTGAAGATGATTGTATAAGCATAAATGAGGCTCTGCAGATTATCAAAGAAAGGATATTCAGAGAAGAATGCCCAAGTACAAACGAGGCATTAGAGGCCATCAAAGACAAGATATTTGAATATGTAAAAGTACCTGTGAACCTACAACCAGAATGGGAAAGAACGATAGCACATGCCCTTGATTTTTATAACCTCGCTGAAGATGAAGAAGATGAAGAGGAGAGCGATGAGGAGGATCCACGCAATGTTAATATACCATAATCATAGGGAGCACGTGATGTAGAGGGACCTCCATTAGAAATTCCGGATATGAGCGGCCTTGTAAAAACAAGAAAGGTTAACATTGGCACAAGCGAAGAGCCAAAGTTTGCATCCATTGGAGACTACTGGGATGATGCAACGGTCGCACAAATCACAGACCTCCTACATGAATATCAAGATTTGTTTCCAATGAAGTTTGCCGAAATGAAAGGCATTTTGGGCGACTTGGGAGTCATGAAGATACCTCTCAAGATAGGCACGAAGCCTATCAAACAGAGTCCTTCTAGATTAAATCCTAGATACAAAGAACGAGTCAAGGAAGAACTCGACACGATGCATGATGCAGGGATCATCGAGCCAGTGGAAGAGTCCTAGTGGATAACCCCTATGGTTATCTAGGACAAAAAGACCAAAGGATAAATAAGAATCTGCGTAGATCTGATGAAGCTGAATGATGCTTCGTTGCATGACCCATTTCCTACTCTATTTACAGATGAAGTCTTGGACAATGTTGGAGGAAATGAGGCCTACACATTCATTGATGGATTTTCTGGATACCATCAGATCCGAATTAACTCAATAGATAGGTATAATACCACTTTTGCTACTGAATGGGGCTCGTATCAATATACAGTTATGACATTTGGATTGAAGAATGCACCTGCTATTTTTTCTAGAGTTGTTGTAGCTGCATTCAAGGACTTTATCCATAAGTTCTTAGAAGTCTATTTTAATGACTGGACTGTCTTTGGTTTACTGAAGAACCATTATGAGAACCTAAGAATGATGTTAGCTAAGTGTAAGCAACATCAAATCTCCTTGAATTTGAAGAAATGTATTTTCTGTGTACCCTATGGTATAATTATGGGACACATTGTATGCAAACAAGGCTTGATGGTTGATCCTGCGAAGATCGCAGTGATTGTGAATATTCCCGCATCTAATTCAGTAAAGAAACTACGCATAATGCTTGGACATATCGGATATTACATAAAATTTATCAAGGGTTATGCACAGATAACCGTGCCAATGGAGAAACTTCTGAAGAAAGAAACGCAATTCATCTGGAATGCAGAATGCGAGAAGGGACTAGACACATTAAAAGAGAAAATGGTAACTGCACTGATCCTTGTGTTTCCAGATTGGAATAAGCTATTTCATGTACATGTTGATGCTTCATCTATAGTGTTGGGAATTGTGCTCGCTCAACTAGGTGAAGGGGGCATTGATCACCCCATTGCATTTTCAATCCCAAAGCTAGCTTCAGCCGAAAAGAACTACACAACCACAAAAACAGAAGGTAAATATGGTTTACGCACTCCAGAAATTCAAGCACTATTTACTAGGTGCGCACTTCTCCATGTACACTGATCATTCAGCTTTGAAGTACTTGGTCAATAAGCTAGTGTTAGGGGGGAGAATATGCAGATGGCTTCTACTCTTTCAGGAGTATGAATTTGAGATCATTTTTAAACCAGGCAAAATGAACCTAGGACCTGACCATCTCTCAAGGATTGAGTCAAGCGAAGAACCAACTGATCTTGAAGAAAATCTTCTTGGCGCGTAGTTATTTTCCATATAGATAACAGACGATTACTATAAAGACATTGTTGAATTTTTTACTACATGATTGGTACCCACAGAATTTACTATGCAGCAGAAGAAACAACTGGTAGTTAAAGCCGCATAATTCACTATCATCGCAGGAAAGTTATACAAGTCGGGACCCGATGAAGTGCTGCAAAGATGTGTGTTAGAGCATGAGAATCCATTTATATTGGTTGAGGCACACTCATGTGTCTCTGGATGTCACTACAAAGGTAGAGCTACTACGCAGAAGATATTAGGAGCAGGGCTATGGTGGCCAACACTACTCAAAGATTCAAAGGAACATTGCCATAGTTGCAATGTTTGCCAGAGAACTGGAAATCCATCAAGAAGAGATGAAATGTCGTTAATACTGCAACTGAATTTATAGGAATTTGAAAAATGGGCTATTGATTTCGTGGGACCTATTAACCCACCAGGAAAAAGAACTGGTGCGAGATACATTATCACTACGACTGATTATCTCACCAGATGGGCAGAAGCTAAACTAGTGAAGGACTGTAGTGTAGTTACTGCCATGAAGTTTGTCTTCGAGAACATCCTTACCAGATTTGGATACCCAATTTTTTTAATGAGTGATCAAGGAACTCACTTTTTGAATAGGACTATTAAAGCCTTTACTGAAGAGTTCCACATCTACCATTAGAGGAGTACACCGTACCATCCAAAAGCCAATGGAACTGTTGAGGCATTTAACAAAGTGCTGGAGAATGCGCTGACAAAAGTATGCAATACAAACCGAGATGATTGGGATCTGCGCATTCCAGCTGTATTATGGGCATACCGAACAACTTGTAAGAAACTGAAAGTGTTAGTATATTCCTATACTCCATCCTAGTCCCACCAGTATTTTGATCATTTACATTTTTAGTCATGCATGCACCTTTTAGGGTTTTCATGCATTCTAGGGTTTGCATGCATCCCAGTCATCAGTCCAGCACCTAGCCCTCAGTTAGCCAGCCCCCATGAGCTTCTCACTATTCAGTTTTAGCCCTCCAGTTGCTTAATGCGCCCTTCTTCCTTGATTTTAGGGAGCAACTCGCCATCCTTCACCTACCAGTCCAGTTGTCACTCAGTTACACTTAGTTACACTTAGTTACACTCAGTTACAGCCAGTTACACTCAGTTACATTCAGTTACATTCAGTTACACTCAGTTACATTGAGTTACACTCAGTTACACCTACCAGAGTTAGTTTGACTGATGGTTGACAGTTACTTGAGCATTAATGACTCCACTGATGATGATGAAGACTTCCAGTTGCGCTCCGATGATCATGAGGACACCTAGTTTTGCTCCGATGACACTCCAGTGATCCTTTGATCACTCCATGAAGGCTAATTCGAATTGCCACCTTAGGCATTCGAATTCCTCATGCATTGTATTATTTATATGTCCATTTGTGATTAATAATCTAGTATGACCGAAGTATTATTTCTTCTATCTGAGTTCTACTGTACCATATTATTCTGTTGCTCATTATACTGCATGTATCACTCTTCTTCTATTTTCTTGCTTAATCATCATTACTCTTGTGAGGTACACATCATCTCTTAGATCTGCTGTGAGGATTTTCACAGAAAGGCCATACACCCTTCAGATTGGTCTATGGATAGGAAGCTGTGATGCATATGGAGTACATTGTACCAAGATTAAGGATTGTTGCATTCACAAACATGGCAGATGAAGAAACATTGCAAGAAAGGCTTCTACACTTGGTTGGATTGGAGGAGGATCACTTCATCGCAGGATTTCACCAGCAAGTGCAGAAGGACAGAGAGAAAACATGGCATGATCGCCATATCAAGCACAAAATATTCCAGGTAGGAGACCTTGTCCTCCTATATGATAGCAACTTCATGAAATTTCCAGGAAAATTTAAAATGCATTGGCTTGGCCCATATACTGTTATGCATGTTTCTAACGGTGGTGCAGCTCAGTTAGCCATGTTAGCCGGAGACAACTTACCAGGTCTAGTGAATGGAAGTAGACTAAAACCCTATAGGGATAGTCTTACTACACAGAACCCTCAGTGATCAAAAGAGCAATAAAATTTCTAAGTGTCAAGTACAGTTGAAATTGGGCACTAGAAATTGAGCAGATTTTGTACACAGTTTTGGTACGATACACGAATATTGATGAAAAGGATGCACTAACCGCGCAACACTAGTAGAGAAGTGAAGCTGAGCAAGCAAAAAAAGAAAAAGAAGAGAAAGGGAAACAAAAGAAAAGAGAAGTAGAATCATGCAATTGAGAAGTTCATTAGGCATCCGCATAGTTCACTGGACTGCGAGTGGTGACATCCATCTGCGCAGTTCGATGCAACACCTCAAAATATCCCTTAGAGATGAAAACTAGCCATTATACAATGATTTTTCCAATGTCGCTTGAGCATTTAATGCAAAATTAGCCATTCTGAAGCAGTTAATGAGGGAAAGGACTGAAATCCTCGGTGGATTTGGCCAACGGGCATAACAATTAATGTTTATCGTGTCTAATCCTAACTGCGCCTATAAATACCGTCAACATTGGACTTGCGGGTGTTACCAAAACCTTCAATTTTTTTTTAGCATGCCATAGTCTCAGTTTGTTTACAGTGAGTGCTAAGTAATATCGTGAGTCTACAGAGCAAGTTCCAGTGAATGTCTGACGATTCAACAGTTGAGCAAGAGTCCACAGTTGAGCAGGATGTGAGGGATTTTAAACAAACCAGGATTGAAGGGTTGATGAGAACCCCTGCCAACAAGGTTGTCACAAAATAAGACTAGGGTTCACGCCGATCACCACAACATTCTGCACCAATGAAAAGTAAGGGTAAGGAACCTGTAGCTAAGAAAGTAAAGGTGAAGGTAATGGGTTCTAAGATACTAGAAGTTCCACTAGAGGACAAAGAGCTGCCATTATCCCTAACCCCAAAGTATATTTCACCGCGCGCAGCGAATGCACCAGCCGGAAATATTACCAGAAACACAAAGTATGAAATACCACTGCCACCGATATCCCGTCATGTTAAGCTACAAGAAAACTTGTTGGGTAAGCTCACAAATTGCAAGTTCAAGGATTACGACTTGCTGTAACAACAAAAGGATCCAGACGAGCCGAAATACCCACAATTTCAGCCAGATAGATACATGTGTTGGAGAATGGATGTGAAAAACAACCCACTGCAAGTAGCGCAGAGCTAGCCATTCGAAGTCGTAGAATCAAGGCTTCTAAACCTGTTGCGGCTTCCACACTTCGACCGGAGTCCAGAACTAAATGTGGTGGTGCACACACCAGGGTTACCTTTGGTTGGAGAGAAACGTCGACCTCAATATAGACCTGATCCATCGCATCACATGGTTAAGCAAGCGAGGCGAAGACCCTTAAAAGTTCTTTGCCGAAAAAACCAAAGATAAGAAGATCGCCGTGCAGATGAAGGAGGAATATTAGATTCCCAAAGGAAAAAGAGGATTTCTCACAAATGATCTGAAAGATGATGCTACAATATTTGTAGTACAACTGCTCGCAGGAAAAATCTCGCGGAAGGAAAGACCAACAGAAGTACCAGCAAGAGCAATTTACCTCGATGTGAAGGCAGCACAGGGAGGTAGATTCAACTGGTGTCAATATTTATTGAACGAGTTTCTGGAGGATGTTCGCGAAACTCAGGTCAATGGCGTTGCTTTTCATTACAACTGGTTAATGGTTTTGATTTCCTTTGTGGGATGGAAGGAGCCAAGGAATTATGTTGGTCTCACTTCTAACATCAATGACTGCCAAGGAACTAGATATGCGAATCTCTGGGAAAATATGCTACCAGAGCGACAACGCGCTTCAAATGAAGTATTCCTCACATACTACAAGCAGTTGTGCGATGTCATCGTTCGCACACCGTGCATCTCCAAAGAGGTAACATCCAAGTATATTCACATTTTAAATTTTCGAGCTGACATGCATTCCATTTATATTCAAGCAAAGGCACAGAAAATGAACCCAGAATGGTTCAAAGGGAACTATCACCTTGACAAAGCAGGTATTGCCCTCATCATGAAGGAATGGCTAGATGAATGGAAGGTCGAAGGGCCAATGTTCATCGACAATGACTCAGGAGAAATTCATCCAATACCGACAACGATCGTTGAAGAGTCACTAGCAGGAAAAAGGAAGGAGCTTGGAAGCTCTGTGCAGGACAAAGGAACGAAGAAGAAGCAAAAAGCAACAAAGGAGCCATCAGAGGTGAAGCTCTGCGATGATGATTATGACTTCATCGCGAGCAGAGTCAGCCAATATCTGGACGAGGTGCTTTCTCTCAAAGACAACAAAAATGAGGAGATTCAAGTAAGTCTTAAAAAGAATCTCACAACACTGCAAGGCATAACAACGAAGATGGAACAAGTCCAAAAAGACTTAGTTCATGATTCTGACTCAGAGGGAAGATCTAGTGCCACACCGCAGCAGAAGACAAATCCCTTGGCTTTAACCATGGCACCAAGACCGCTCATCGCCAGAATTGACCCACTAAGTGTAATATTACCGCGTGATGAATTAGCTTCGAGCACGCAGAGAATAGAGCACGTGGATATTGATATCGCAATGCTACCCCTCGAGGGCCTACACAATCTGCACCTGCAGGTTGTGGAGGAAATACATGATAGGGATATGGTCATTCTGAACCAACACCAGGACTTACAAGCAAATTATAGACAGTTGCAGGAATCAAGTGCAAAGAAGGCTAAGGCACTTGAAAGCGAATAAGAGCAACGAAGAAGAATAGAGTAGACTGTCGCTTCAGTCTGCGTAGAGATACCAGAGTGTGACGAGTAGCTAGATCTCGCAGACACTATCCTTAAGATTGGCTCGGTAGTGAGAGATCTTAAAGTTGAAATGAAGGACATGGAGATAGACTATAAGGAGAAGCTTTGCACTTTGTAAGCACAAAATGTCCCGAAGACACCACCAAATCAGATCGAACTTAGAGCAACAAAAATGAAAGTTTCCCGCAGAGAACATATCCGGCTAAATAGCTAAGTGTCAGAACTTGCTGGATGAAGCAACTAGAGTATGGACTGCGCTGCAAGAGGACCCTCAGCTGCTGCAGGTCCAAACTAGCTTACAAGAAAATCAAGCAGCGTTAGAAGCTCTAAATACAGAGATGAAGAATATGCAGCCAAGGGAGAGATTCATCGATTTCCGGAAGTCAAAGAACTGAAGAGGGAACTTCAAGTCTTAAGAGAAAAGGAGGCAGAAACTGGGGAAAATTCACAGCCCCTGAAGGAAGAAGCTCATGCTATCTCGCAAGAGATTGAGGAGAAACTGATAGAACTTCGAGGGTTAGAGAAAACAGTGCAAGAGAAAACTCAGGAAGATCTAACACCAAATGTGTTGGAAATGGTTAAGGCAGTTGAACAAGATGTTAAAGACACAGTTGCGAAGCTAGCCGCAACTTATTAGGAATTTGCTGCAAAGATAGATCAGCCAGGAGAAGCGCAAGGTAGTGAACCTATGGCGAGTGGCTCGGGGACAAGCCACATGTAAGTGTTAAGGGCCTGTTGGGCCTGGCCCAAGTAAGACAATTTTTTGCAATATAGTTTTGGAGCTGCGAGGATACAATGCAATGCAGCATTGACAGAGTAAGAGAGTGAGCGCCGTGAAGTTACTGCGTTGCAGAGTACTTGAGCTGCAAAGATACAACGTCGTGAAGAGCCAGTTCCACGAAGATTTAGCAAGGCAGAGTTTTGGAAGGAAAACGGTATAAATTGCCAGAATGCGGGTAAGGAGTGGTGAAGAAGGAAAGAGACCAGTTGCACGAGCAAAGGCAACACTACGTGAAAATTATTCATGAAGCCGTTAGAGAAGGAACGACGGGGTGGAAGTGACCTGTCGACATGCTCTCGACAAAGGGGTTGAAAGCAACGTGACCACACGCAGAAGGATGGCCAGGATGGCGAGTCGCTATCAGAGCCTAACAATATTGGTTAGCGGGGTAACCGCACTAGTTTTTGGGAACCTTAGGTTTTTTTAGCCCATCATGAATGTAAAGACGTGACCTAAGGGCATGGTCTATAAAATGGCACATTTTGTAAGGGAAAGGGTTAGATTTTGGTTGATGTATGTTGAATATTGATCTCTGTTGAGAGACTGAACTATTGTAAAAAAGGCTCTGCAGCTGTGTGTGCAGAGGCCTACTGAAGAGAGAAGAGACTCTGCAGTTTAGTGCGTAGACTGGAACTATTGTGCCCTGATAATATAACAATAGTTCCTGTGGACATAGCTCCCATCTTGGGGGTGAACCACGTTAATTCCTTGTGTTATGTGATTGATTATGTGTTTGCATATATGTATTTGCTTATGCTGAATGGTTAATATCATGTTTATAAGTTCATGTGTTCTTTCTTTTATATTTATTCTCCATAGGGATAAAATATGGGAGTAATATGTTAAGTATCAACATACGTGAATGAATGTTGAATGCACCAGTATTTCTAAGCTGATGAATGCATAAGTTGATTGGGTAAACACTTAAACCAACGAAGTCTGTATAGTGCGATTCCCTGAAGCGCAACACCGGAAGTGCGTTGTTACTTTGTAGTTCTCCATATCGTATAAGTTTGCAAAACATGTAGTCTATTATGTTGTTGAATGCGACATTTTGTACTAAGTATAAATCTGGAAAAGTTGCTTAAGTATTGAAGAGGAAGCGCAGTCCTTTGTTGCGTTGTCCTGTTGTTAAGTGACCATCGCGCAGTCCTTGGATGCGGGATAGCATAAGCATTAACCACGAAGCAGGAGAAATTCACGCTGTCCACCATTCCATTGAAGCGCGCATCACCCGGTTGTGGAAACCTGATTCCGCAACCTCCCCATAACTTCACCTCGGGTGAGACCTCAGTCTGTTCGCAGAATGTTGCCGAAAGGGCTGGTGAAAAGGGGTTTTGTTGGTTCCCTGAACCGCGTAGAACCTGGGTCTATCTCGTCGAACTTAAAGAACACATATAGAGCCAACAGTGAGAGTTTCCCTTGGATTCTCTTAGACAAAGGGAGTTTCCCATAGATTATCTCAGATAGAGGAAGTTGACCATGTTATTACTCTTTCTTCAAGACTCTCTTAGGAAGATGGAGTTAGCCTAATTGAATTTGTTTTAGTTTCCAAATGATTTAAAGTACATAAGAGGGATTTTCACGATGATAGGTTGATGATGGCCATGCATTTAACATGAGCTTGTATTCAAAGATTGAGGATTTGTATTCTGCGGATTTTTATCTTTGGGTCTTTGATAGATGTGATACACTAATTTTGATATTGCATGGAGATGTGATTATCTCTACTAGATGTCCTAGATAGATTATGATGTGGTGTTTGTTGATTTTGACCTGTGATGATGACTTGGAGGATGATGGAGTCTATCAGGTTGCTTTTGTTAAAGGGTCATGTTCCTTCATATTCACATGTGGTCATTAATCTTTGGATCAAGATGCTACAATAGCGTGGGTAACAATTTCATTACATATTCTAGTGGTCGATTTCAGGATCGCAATAGGTACACATTTGTAGGTAACTGGTTTGCTGGATTTGTAGAGGAGTCAAGAGCTATCATTGTAAACACTTTTTCCGTAAAGAAGGAGTGTTAGTTTTTTAGTTTAAATCATGTTTGTAGTGCCTCATGGGATTTGGGGTACATGGTGTATGCTCAACCCTTGGATGATATATGATGGATTGGCACATGGGAGATCGACCATGATGGATTTTCACTGTTGAGATAACTTGGTCAATGGATGATTGAACTCAGACGGTTGTTGGTTTGGTATTCTTCCCTTAAGCACTGGAGTTCTTTTGCTTGATTAGTAGAATCCCTTCATGATGACCACATGGAGGACCACTTGCTTGGAGAGTGCCCTACAAGGGATGCAAAGCATTGTGTAGCTTGGAGGAGGGAATTAGGCCCTAGTTGGCATGTGATATATTGGATTCATGTTTAGAGACTTTGAGTGGGCTTAGGGATGTTTGGGATATGGTAATGTTCTTGTAGGGGACAACTGACCCAATGTAATACATTGCTTAAGATGATTGATGGATTTTGTGGAGGCTTGTGATGGAGGCACGTGGGATTACCTTGTGTAGATACATCATCTTGAAGCCCTTATCGTTTATGACATCACCTTGGAGTACGATACAATGAATTTGGATTTGAGTGTCTCACTTGTGTTGGCCTATACTAGATTATTATAGATTGCTTGCAAGGGATTGGGATTACATTTTATTGTTGGCCTCGCTTAACTCTCATATATATAGAGGAAGGAGAGTCTTCTTTCATTATTCATCATCATTAACATTTATTGTACTCTTTTATTTGTACTTATCTTTGGTAGAATTCACTAGGGTTTCCTCATGAACCCTTGGAGGAGTTATGAAGTCTAGAGGAGACATCTTAGTTTGAGCTTGATTGTTGTGACTAGGGTTTACTCTTGTGAAGAAGAAGATGTTAGAAATGACTATTCACTTTTCATTCACTTGCTTTTATTCCCAATTTTGTTGAGGTGTGACTTAGGGAGGAGTGCATACTAGACCTCTCTCTATTGGTATTCTCTCTCTCCCTCTTGTTGCTAGGACTTCTTGGACTTCTTGGAGCACCTTGGAGGTCTAGGGTTAGGGTTTATCAATTGGATATTGGAGATTAGGGTTTTGTGACAAAACCCTAGGGTACTTTTGTTGGAGAAGAAGAAGAGAAGATGATGTCTTTCCTTGGAGGATGTGTTGGAGTGATATTTTCATATTGGATCTCCTTGATTGAGCTAGGGTTTTGGAGAGCTAGTGGATTTGTACTAGCCTTGAGAAACGACTATGGTATGCAGATGCAATTTATATTAATTATATAAATGAAGTTTTTACTTGTCCAAAACTTGCATATTTTCCATATTTGATTTTAAGCCATATATGTTCATGTATTGTTATTTATAGATATATATGTCTTGATAATTTGACATAAGTAAAAGGACAATTGGTAAGTGATTTAATATCTTCATTGAACAATCTAAGGGGATTTTTTCTACTTCTATACTGGTTGTCGTATTGTTTTTATAATTGTTCTAACATATACATTTCAAATCTGATTTATGTGGGATAAGTTTCCATGGAGTGTTGAAACTTATCCATGCTGTTTGGTATCTTTTCTCCTTGGATTGTCTAGAAGTTTCAACTATTTGGAAGTGAAATATTGTATTATTTCCATTGTTGTTTTATAAACTATTTTACAACAACCTCGAGGCTGAAAAATTCGCAAGGTTAAGATCCAGGAAACCTCTAGTCAAAGAGGTGAATTTCTATTTTGCATTAAAATTCAAAGACCTTAACTAGCATGGGAAATTTTACATCAAAAAGTAAAAGCATCTATTTATTTCTTAATTATTCTAATTCATAAGTAAAATTATTAATTATTAAGTCAATCTAATCTATAAATAATTTTCTTTTTTTAATTATATTGGTACACTCACATAACATAATATGCTTCAATGCTTTACTCTTTGAATCCATAAGATTTTATTTGAATTAACAATACCTTTATCAAAACCCTATTCCCATAACATAACCCAACTCATCCCCATTGCACGGGGGGTTGACTCAGTGAACTTGTTACATAGCACGATCGTTCACATGATATTAAAGAATATCCCTAATTTCACTAAATATTGGAAAATGCCTCCTAAAATTGTATTGTTGAACTCCCCTCCCAATATACCTTTCGAATTAAGAAAACCCCTATTTTCACCAGATATTGTAGGTATCCATTTTTATCAACCCATTTTTAATACCCCTTTATATCATATTATCAAGGTGTAACAAACATGAGTTGTAGCGCATCTTAGTATAAGAAAACAAGATGCTAAAGAAAATAATAGTATAAAGCATATAATGATCCCACTAGGATTGCAGGGGTGACTGATCAATTTGTAGCGTTGGATAGTGGAAGACCCAATGAAATAGTAGCGGGGAAAGAAAAATGAGTCAAGGGAAACCCAATCAAGAGACCAATGAAACAAAGAATGTAAAAGACATTAAATATATTAATAACATTAAATAACATTCCCAATAGACTATGACTAGACATCCAACAAATGGGTGGGCCATAATAGTTCCATTAATTGGATATGCATGCCCCATTGTGTCATCACACAAGCCTTACATAAAGAATATTTTCCCCATAGGCATGATATGATTTCCATTTCAAGACTTGTAACACAATGGGGAGGTGACTCATAAATGAAGGGCGGGGCTTCATAGTGGAGAACGAGGATCCGATGAACCCATATTAGGAGCTAGGGTAAGGACCTTTGAGGTGGGGGAGGGGGACCTTCTTGATTTTACGTAAAAAGGTCAACACCAAAATTTTCTACAACAAATTGAAATTGCAATAGGTCATGTGCAGATATGTGTTTATTCTTAAAGTAATCCAATTTTAGTGAACACAGATTCTTCCACAACAAATGAATCTATTTTTTATATCTATACAAGATCAAAATTAGTCCAAAATTAGATTCAATGCTAAGGACGTGAAGTTTGGATGTGGCCCATGGGGTTGGTTGATATACCACTTAGTGATAGTGCTAGTTAGGGTCCTCTGGAACAGGCGTAGCCTGATAGAATCATCAACATTTTTTTTTGGCAAGCACCACAAGGACGTGATATAATTTTCGGATTCTTCCCTAGCCTTCCATTCAAACTTTGGGATGTCTAAGGGAAGGTTGGTAGGAATAGGGGGGAAGTTTGGATCATGGTGGATCGGATCATTGGTTAGTATCTCTAAATCAGGGAGGTTGAGGCTATCCATAAATGGAAAGATCACATTTTAGGACCTCCTTCTGGATGGTTTCCTAGTGGGGGGTTCCCGTGAGGAGGATTCCATGGTGGAGGGTTCCTAGGAGGAGGGTTCCTAGGAGGAGGGTTCCTTGGTGGAGGGTTCCTTGGAGGGGGGTTTCCTATAGGAGGGTTCCCTGACGGAGGATTCCGTAGAGGAGGGTTTACTATGCTTAATGGGGAAATTACAGTATCCATATTGCCACTAATGTGTGTATGTGTGTGTGATCCTAACTATGAGGAGTCGAAATATGACGACTCGAGGTACTGCTCTGGTAACTATGTAGTGTGTTGAACTAAGATTCAGCACGAAGAGCCCAATGTATTGTCTAATATACCGTACTGAGGGGGATAGCTAAACATATGGTCTAAGAGAACAGACTGAGGGGGATAGCCCCAAAGACTTCTAGAGTACCTCAGGGGATCAATACTAACATAATCTTAGATAAAAATAAAGCTCAAAAAACCTAATGCAAAGGTGGGATGGGTCGTTCTTGTTAAGTTGGCATACCATTTGATTGTCATTCCAATGAGGGTGTGCTAAAAGAGGCGAAGCCTCACTGATTCTTCCATTATATTGTTGGAGGAACACCATAGGTGGAAGGACATGACATGGTTGGGGAGATCATCCCCTTGCTTCCCCTCGAATTTAGGAATATTTAAGGGAATTTTATCTGACAGAGCTGGCCATGTTGGATCATGTACAAGCAACGGTCATTGATCAATTTGGACAAATCTGGGAGATTTAATCTAGCCATGAAAGGGAGGTTAGGAGGATTTGGTCCTGCTATTGTATTTTGTGTTGGGTTTCCACGAGGAGGAGACCGAGGTGGTGTTGAAAATAATGAAGGACCTCCTATGAGAGAGTATGGATCAAAGTGGTCAAAAGGATATCCAAGAGGAGAAGCCAAAGGGGAACCTCTTCTAAGAGGAGAGGAGGTAAATGTATGTATATTCTGTCCAAGGGGAGAAAATGAAGGTGAACCTCTTCCGACGATGGAGGAGGTAGAAATATTAACACTCTCTCTGAGAGGATAAAATGAACCAAGCAAGGAGTGGCCTCTCCATGATGATCCTATCAATGTGTCATAGGGGCGACCCCAACTAGAGTATCTTCCGTGTGGACCACAGGGAGATGGTGTAAAAACACCCCTCGAGAGAGGGGATAGGCCTTGCAGTCTTCAAGACTTCCTTAGGGGGTTGGTTTGTTACTATATGGTGAAGGCTTCATGTCAAATGAGAGTGAAGGTGTAAATTAAACAAAATTGAAAAAATGCAAAAATATTCCAAACACAAAAGATGCAATATGGTGCAACAAGTGAGTGATATGTGCAAAGTTAATTTAGTGAAAGAGTTCCCACATGTAGGTTATTTTTAATTATGAGTTAGTGAATTTGTATTTTAAAAAAAAGTGTAAATTCCGTAAAAATACCTAACATCATTCCTCTCAAATGTAACCGAGCCTTCCAAAAGTACAACTGATGGTAATGATGGGATTCACGCACCAATTGACTAGTGAAGATAACAAAAAACCAATTCTAATGGAGATGGGACCAATGTTCCAATCAAGAAGACTTGGAAACACCTCCCAAGAGCAATAGCTAACTTCAGGAGTCACTTGCAACCATAATTGCTCCTTGGCGATGTCCTAAGTTTGGCCACTAAGATACCTTGCATCAAGTGTGGATCAGTGGTTCGACCTACACGGTATAGTGTCGTCTACCTACAGCGAGATGAGTGACTCGTGGGGGAGAGTAGGGAAACTATACCTCGGCTTTCACCTCCTTGGTTACAAACACTTATGATCCGGGTTTTCTTGAACACTTTCTTATAGTGGGATTTTTATAGTGCCCTATAAATCAACAATGTTATGTTTCAAAATATTGCTAATGAAACTAGATTGGTGGGCATTAATGGATTCCTAGCCCAATCAATCCTACCTAACTAAAATGTTGTTTTGTGACCTCCTATGGAGGATTTTAGTTTGTTTTCTATTTACAAAGTTGATTTTAAGGGTCTTGAATTCACTTAGGGAGTGTAAGGGAGGCATTTCACAATTCCCTTTCTTTTGGATTCACCAAGCTCACAAGAAGCTAGTGCGAGGTGAAAAGCATAATTGGAGTGAAAAAGTCTTTAGGTCCCTTAGTGTGTGCTAGTGATGCTATGTTCCATAATATTGCTAATGAAACTAGATTGGTGGGAATTAATGGATTCCTAGCCCAATCAATCCTACCTAACTAAAATGTTGTTTTGTGACTTCCTGTGGAGGATTTTAGTGGGTTGGCCATTTACAAAGTTGATTTTAAGGGTCTTGAATTCACTTAGGGAGTGTAAGGGAGGTATTTCACAATTCCCTTCCTTTCTAATTCAGCAATCTCACAAGAAGTGTGAGGTGAAGAAAATACTCGGAGTGAAAAATTCTTTAGGTTCCTTAGTGTGTGCTAGTGATGCAAACAAATGTGAGAAAATAAAATTGATTATTGCAAACTAACTAAAAGAGTATAAAGTAAATACAAAATGGATATCAACTTTTAACTCTAAAAGATGCTAAGGGTGCTTTGAAAACGAAGTTCTAATGAAGTAAAAGTGTGCAATGGAGGTATTTCACACTTCTCACCCCTTTCTGATTCACCAAGCTAACAAGAAGTGGAAGGTGAAGAGCATACTCGGGGAGACAAGAGTCTTTAGGTTCTTGCTTGTGTGAAAAAAGTGGGTTCTACACTAGCTTTGATCCTAAAAACATGTCAAGTAAACATAAACAAAAGATGTCTTGAGTACTAGTGACAACAATGAGGCCCATTAAAAGCCTCAAGGTTGGTTACCTAAGTAAGTTTCGAGAGATGTGGACTCTTTACTCCCTAATATTAGTAACCCATGATGCTATGTATCCAAGTCTTGGGGACTTGGAGCCTTGGACATTGTCAAGGGAAGAGACTTGAACCTTAGTTCCTGAAGGAATATTATATTCATTTATGGCTAAGAAGGTTGCCTCCACCAAGAACACATGGCCTCCTTAGGGTATCATTATCCTATGAATAACTATGGTGGTCCCATTAAGTGGTTTTGAGTAGCATCTACGTGTCTAAAGTCCCCAGGAATGATGTTCTAGGGAAGAAGACCATGCCTTTATCCCTAAAGAAACCATTGAGGCATCTAAAGCCATGAAAAATGCCTTGAATCACCATGCATGAACTCATAGGGATACCTGTGGATCTATGTATGAAATTCTTGAGGCCTTGAACATGGGATATCTGACAACTTGTCCTCAATCTCAATTAAGTGTATGTCATCATGATTATTGTTTAGCCTTTGCTAATGAAATAGAGGACTTTCTAGATATGGTTGGGCAAGGAAACACGAACCTTCAATGTGTATTTTATGGCTTTAGAACCATGAAAAAGGCCTTAAGTCACAACAATAAACTTCTGTAAGGGATCTTTAGCCTCCAAGAATGGATATGGGTTCCATTAAGAGAATTTCAACACTATGTGTGGGTTTTAGAGAATTAGAAATGGGAAAGGGAGGAAACCTAGTCATTAGTCTCTATTGAATCTTCTAGGCAATGAATGAGGCCTCAATCAACCACATAATATTGGTCTAGGATATCTTAAGTCCTTCAACAAAATATGGACACCATTAGTAGGTTTTGAGTTTTATTAGGGATGGGTCTCGAATCCCTAGACATGGATCGAAGAGGAAGAACAACATCTTAGGGCTACAGATATATATATATATATATATATATATATATATATCAATCATGGGCCATGTGTAAGGTCCAATACCACCACATAATCATTGTAATGTGATCCTTTGGACTACATGTGTCATAAAGGGGGCAATACTATTTTTTGTCCCATGTGGATCATTCTCAAAGAATTTCTCATGTTTTATGAATAGAACTAAGATTGTAATGCCTAAAATATGCTTATCCATGGCTAATGGACCAAGTAGAATGCCCTATATTACTTCATATATCTTATAATTGGATCTTCTAGCTCACATAATGTTTTGGAGGTTAAAAACTATGAAATTTCTTTCTTTCAAGGATCATGAGCTATACATGGGGCCAACAATAATGACTCATTCTTGTAGAAGGATGTGCACATAATTAAAAATATTGACTCATTAAATTCATTTGTCAATGAGAGGTATGTGCCAACTTGATTCGAAGCTTTAAAGGCACAAGATAGATATGTATCTTAATTTGAACTATATTCTTGGCTAAAAAACTAATGAATTACATGCTAGCCATTACTTCTAAGACTCACCTAGGCTATGTGTATATCCCAAGTCACATAGAATACTCATGTCATGGTCTAGAATGCCATACATATCATATCGAATACAAACCAATACAATAAACATAAAATGTTAACCTTACAATACAATTTTTAGGAATGAACTATCAAATAGTTATGAGTATGTTCAGTCAAACATCTTAAAATATTACACATATAATTTTTGAACATTTTCTTCAAAGGTGGTAACACCTATTAGAACCCAATTGTCAACAAGAAATGAGGAAAGCCATCCCTAATTTCTATGTGCAAATGTGGGCTTACTCATCAATGTAAGCCAAGGAAAACCACTCCACTTGAAATGTTCTACTAGTGGGCCGTGAGGGGGTAGACATCCACTCATACCATAAGCCTTTCGGTCTTGGGCTATTCAGACATTTCCTTATATCTAAAGAATACATACACTTAGCACATCAATCAAAAACAATTTTAAGTTTTTTTCCAAGACCGATTCAAATTTTAAACAATACTAAACCATACACTAAAAATACATTAATTTATCTTAAAATTTTAAATATTCAAACTAATTATTACAAATATTATAATATAAAATTATTAAAAAAAAAAAAATATAAACATTCCAACTAAATATTATACATATTATAATGTATAATAATTATTATACATAATATAATGTTTATAATGAAAATAAAAGCATAATAATTAAAAAATAAAAAATGCATTTATTTATCTTAAAACATTAAATATTCAAACTAAATATTAAAAATATTATAATATATAATTATTTAAAATAAAATAAAATTAAACATTCCAATTAAATATTATACATATTATAATGTATAATAATAATATAATGTGTATAATGAAAATAAAAACATACCAATTAAAAAATAAAACCATTAAAAATATATAATTTATAAAAATAAAAATACATTAATTTATCTTAAAACTTTAAATATTCAAACTAAATATTCTAAATTTTATGCTATATAATTATTTAAAAAACAAAAATTAAACATTCCAACTAAATATTATACATAATGTAATGATTATAATAAAAACAAAAACATACCAATTAAAAAAAAATATAAAAAAAATATAATTTATAAAAATAAAAATCATTAAAACAATTACAACTTATAAAACTAGAAAACACAAACCATTTTTACTAAAAATACCTCATAAATAAATCATAAGGTGATGAAGACATGGAAAAATAATAGTGTTTATTGACATCTTCAATACAAAGCTACATGATCTGTAAAACATTGAGGAAACTATTGCAAAATAGTTTTTACATTTAAATTTTTTTCCATAAGCATGAGTTAAGTAAATCTAGGAAAGGGATTAATCCTATTCAAGTAAAGCCATGAAAATAGTTTTTCATAAGCATGATTCAAGTAAAGCCATGAAAATAACGGCATGATTCCATAAGCAAGTAAAGCGTTTAATAAGCCAGGAAAGGGATTAATCCTTAGAAGGACCGTGATTCAATTCAAAACAAAGGATTATATAAAAGCTTAGAAGGTAGTTCCAAGCTGTTCAATGGACAGAACCAAATGTTAACATACCAGGAGTTCGTTGACAAAAGTCAAGGATACAGCAATGGACGGCCCTAACCTTTGCAAATCCTGCATATCAAAACATTTGAGCAATGAATTAGTTGATGGTATATTATATGTAATTATAAACAATAGTAAATGAAAAACACCAAACTCAAGAATCATCCAAACCATACTTATTTGGGGTAAAGCAAGAATCACACTAAGGGGACACGACCAAATGTGGACAAAAAAATTACCTGGGCGTAGTTATCGTAAAAATCCCTTCCCAAATAAAGACAATCTAGGTAATGAAAGATTTGGATGGCCACATCTCCCACTGACAACATAATATTTACTGGAGGTTCTGGATCAGGTTGTAAAGGACGATGAACATGGAGCTCCCACTGACAACAGAATATTTATTGGAGGTTCTGGATCAGGTTGTAAAGGACGATGAACATGAAGCTGGTACAACTAAGGAAGAAAAAATGAGTGCAAGCAAGTTGCCCTTATAAGGAATAAAATACCAGATATTTTGAAGGATCTAAATGAGTTGGGGCAGCCAAGTTTTCTCGGTCGGGGACAAAAGTATATTTAGTGAGTCTGTTTAGTACGGGAAAACAAAACAAGGTTCTCTCAAATCTCTCATTTGATCTTTAGTCCATGTATTGGCGAATTTCATACCTAATCTCATCATCGGTTGTGGGATAGGGTATGAAAACCAAACTCGTTAATGGTCAGACCCAGTTGATTCCCAACACATGTGGGTGCAGGGGAAATATCTGCCAAGGTAGTGTTGATTACCAAATTAGCAGAGATCACACCATTTCTTCAGTTCATAGAAGGAAATTACAGAACCTGAGTAATTATAAAGCTGTGCAAGCATCCAATCTAGAGCTTAATCCAGAGCTTGTAATTATGCTTTAGCATCAGACCCCATAGGTTCTTCCGTGATAGTCCTAAACTAGCACAATATTATTGTTCAGTCGCACAACGAGAAAGCTCAACTTAAGCCCAAAACCCTTTCTTTCTCACTTTCTTTTTCCCTACTAGAAAACCTTCCCTTGAAGTCTTATTTCTTTTCTTTATTTCCGATATGAATAACAGTTTATAAAAATTTCTTTGTTTCTAAAATTGTGACTTCAACTCCAAGTCTCAGAATAAAATTTCGTGTTCCCATATCCTTACATTCTTGTCTTTCATGCATCTCATGTCTATAATATATTTATTTATTTCTTTGTCTTACATGTGCTTAACATCATATTCTGTGTGTACGTGTGTCATAGATTCACTCTTTGCATCGATTATTTTGGCATGGGGTATCCATGTCAAACTCAAGAGGAAACTTACATTGGATCCATTAATCCCTTATTTATAAGAAAACTATTAGCAACAGTGGGAAATAAAGGGATTGTTGGAAACAGGCAGGAAACATCTGTCAAATGTCACATGCAACAAACATGGGACAGTACAGTTAAGTGAGTGAGGCACAACCATTGGGTGGGTCTCTAATAACAAAAGAAGTGGTCAACGATAACCAGTAGTCTCATTTACAGCATATGGTCATTCGAGGCTGCATCACCAGATCTAACATTTATTCCGAATGCAACCAGATGAAGGTTCCCACCCGTTCACTTATTATGGAAAGAAATGGGTGCGGATGCATACTCACTCCGATCTGTGATTCCATCGACACAACTCATTCTCATTCAGATATAGATGCTCATTCTACATTTCTTTAGGTTGAGCAGCAAAGTCGGATAAAAAAAATAATATGCTGCCAAGGAAGGCAAGAGAAAGCCCAGGAATATCAGGTTGGCAAGAGACAGTATAAATTTCCTTAATCCCCTTTCAAGAGCATAAGAGTAGGAATAAGAGTGGGATAAAGGTGGGAACACGGCTGTTCATGAAGCAAGCCCCTAAGCCCCATTGGCTGGAGGAAGGAAAGAGACAGAATAAATGTCCTTATGAAATGGTATCACTAACAAATGGGAAATAAAGGGAAATTGTTCGATCAATATAGTGAAAAATACCATGTATCACTATGGGAAAATGGTATCACTATGGTGATTAGTTATATTGTGAATGAGGGTGACACGAGGGTTAATATCAGTAGGATGTTTAATGTTGATTTCGATGTTCTTGTCTCTCGGAATGGAGGAGAGGGTCTTAATGTTAGTTCTGTAATTTTTATTCTGGTTGCTTGGAGACGAGTACTGCCTCAGCCTGTTAGGCATGTTTTTCCTTCTATTGCTCATGTGGAAAAATTAGATAATCTGGTCTTATTAGGTTTGTTAATGGCTGTTGTTGCACATCACAATAAATTACCCAATGAGATGTCTTTTTTGGTCCAGCCATGCGATATTTAGCCGCATAGTTCGCATCTAACTTCAATCTTATTATTTATGTTTTCCCCCTATAACGATTTCACTCCTGAATCACTAGAATTTCCTTGAAGGTGAAAGAAAGAAGGGCTCTAGCTAAGCTAATAAGCCTTCACTAATGATCAGGATGTGAAAGGAAATAAATAATTAGGTATAACGCCCGGTAAGGAGATGGGAAGTTATAGCAGTAAAAATATATTTACCAGTCCTGGTCCCCCATTAGATAAGTGAGCGAGATTGTCTTAACAAAGCAATATAGAATATATCATGTATTGAGCTAGACAGTATATTCATCCCATTGGCAAAATGAATAATTGGTATAAGAAGCATACCTGAAGGAGAATTCCCAAATCATTTCACGTCCATTCAACCCAGGAGATGAGTAACCATTTTCCTGTAACAAAGAAGAAGGATTATTAAAGTATCCTTATGATCTTAAATACATAAATGCAATTTCTATTAGTCGAGCATAGAATGTCTTTACGCAAGCATTTGGTACAATATAGACTCTCAAAGGATTATCCACAGACTTACCTCAAACAAAATACACAAGTGATGAGAGGTGCAACACTGTTCCTTCCCAGACTGAAACCATCGCAGAGAAAGAACCCTCCAGGCTCATTGAACAAATGCTAATAGTTCAGAGGAGTGGGTTGCATTGCAATCTTTCACGAGAGCCGAGATTAAATTAATGTGGAGTACCAATTCTCACAGCTGGCTATCTACCATGCCACACGTTGGCTAGTAGGTTGAGGTTTCCATCAATTCTACTATAATGTACCAGATATTAAAAGCGCAATCCAATGAGCGCCAAAATTCATTCCATACTTAACCAAACTTTAAGAGCACTTTTTTTATAGTAATGACATTTAGAGTAATTATTGCATTGTAACCTTATGTAATTCATAAAAGCAACTTTATTAACCCTTTTAAAAAGGGATCGTTAAAGGGTTTTTGTTTTGGTAGTCACTGGTCTTGGCTCTTTTTTTCTATCCCACTATGTCTATGCCCTTATTTTTGCGCATGCCTCCGCCCTTATGTCCTTGGATCATAAAATACATGTCAATTAATTGCAAATGGATTTATCGTATCCCATTTCACTTATACCTTAGATATAATCCTGGATCAACCAATTAGAAAGCAAATGTCATGGCTACTTAAATCACTGCCCCTGCCTTTAGAACTTAGTAAACTCGATCTGCCTTCGGTACTACCTGAGCTCCTGCTGGTGCCAAAACATCTTGCGTGTTAGTTAAGGCTCAAATTCTTAATTCCAAGTTTGACTTCTATTACAAACATAACTCTAGAGGGCATCTTGTTACTAATAAAATGTTTATCTAACAATGAGCATTACAAGTCTAAGTTGTTTCGAACTTATTTATTTGATCTACTTTTAGATTATCAAAATCATAATTATTATAATATAAAGTTTTGAAAATTCTTATAATAAAAGGTATATATGTGAAAACTAAATATGTTTTTTTTGCCTAACTTGATTAAGTTTAATAATAATAAATAAATGTTATATTGTTAGAAAATATGTATTCAAATCCAAAAATGTTATATATATATATATAACAAAATTTAAACAAATTAAATTAAATAATAAATAACATATACACTAAAGCTTTTATATATATATATATATATATATGATTTCTTCCTTTCACAAGTAAAAATAGAAAAAGTTAAGGATAAATAACTAAAAGTACATTATATAAAGTATAAACATAAATTTGCAAGTCATAAAATTTGGAAAATATAAGTTTTATATTTTATATTTTATTAGTGTTTTACATAATGATTAATTTATTGGTTGCAAAGTGAATATATTATTTATTTAATTTTTTTATAAAAATAACTAAAATATCTCACTAAAAATACTACACATATCACTTTTAAATCTTTTATAAAAAATACTTAATACTAAATTTAACCTACTTAATATTTATACATCCTAAAATGATTTCCAACACCTAAACAATCCTTTTATAAAAATAATCATGTAATTCATAAATTCTACCTCATGTTTGAAAACAATATTGACAAATGATTATACCTTTATTCATAATTATACCACTCATTTCACATAACATTAATGATAAGGTATTTTAATGTAGAAAAAATAAAATAATCCAAATTACCACATGACTTGGGTTAAATATTGAGACCACTATCACAATATTATGTAAATCTATCTAAGGTGTGAGCATCAAGCATATTGATGGATAAACGTGCAGTTTTTTACCAAATCAGCATAGATCCATCTTAAATCTATATCTATCAAGCACAGAGAGGGATCCAATTTCTTGAGGTGTATTTCTTTTTCAAAATTTAAACTCAAGAAATTTGATCTCTCTTGATTGATGGATCTGGGTTTATGTTTTAAATTTTTATTTTATAAACGAACACCTATTTTTTAATTACTTTTCATAATATTTTATTTTATGAACAAACATGGATTTTTTTTAAATACTTTCCATAATTTAATTTTTTATTTTATGAGGCAACATGAATTTTTTAAATTATTTTGTTAGTAACAAAATGTCGTTACATGACACACTCATACATGTTACAACATCTCCCCCATACTGGGTTGTAGAGCACCTCGTTTCACTCGGCACAATGAGATATGCCTCCATAAACTGATATCACCATAATGTGTGCCTCAAATAAATGAATTACAAGATGATTTTTTTTTGAAACCATGATTTTCATCTCCAAAAACTGCTTTTAAATCCTAAGGATATTAATGATATCGATTCCAAGGAAGCATAAGGTCCTATCCGTTAGAATAATAAGGAAACGGCAATTTAATGATACATAATGGTCGTACAGTACCACCTATCTCTTTCATTTACTCACCTCCGAGGTATGGAAGTGAAGACCACATCAATCCGACGAACTATGCCCAATTGAGTACTTGAAATGGGTAAACCAGTGGCTGGCCGACTGGAAAATAAGGTCGATCTTGGCAGTTACAACCAGCTAAGGAATGGGGTTCTACAACATTTAAATGCACATGTACATATGCGTAACTTTCAATTTAACGTTCGATGACGTAGTTGCGCAGCCCATGCTTGGGATGCAATCCCCAAAACCTACATGCATTGACTAGCTAATAAAATTTCAAATAAAAAATATAATAAAAAATATTTTTTTTACTTTGCGTAGCGATAAATTAGTCTGTCTATGCGATTATTAAATGCCCCCCCTGCGGGGACATAATCATGAATGGACTCATAGATCGAGGAGTGTTTCCCAGGCATCATATATATATATATATGCTCAATGATTTATTTGCTTAATACGTAATATTATAGGCAACAATGAATTGCACAAAGATTATACATTAATATTTAATTAATGTGAAAAAGGTTGAAAAAAGTAATTCAGTGCAAAGTTAGTAAGTCAATAGAGAATTCACATTTATATGCATATATGTGTAAGTGTTTAACAAAATATTAAAGGCATAGCCATAATATGGAGAGAAAGAGAATTTCTTATGCGACATTTTATGCACATAAAATATATAGCATAAAAATATTAATATATGATTGTGAGTAAGCAATCTCAGGAAGATTATACCAAAAAAAAATAAAAAATTATGTGTGTTTTTGTCAAAATTCTTAAATGGAGAAATTACATTAAAACTCTTTTTCGGTGGATGATTTTGGTCCATTGCATTCCACTCATCCCACCCAATTGACTTCATCGTTGTGGTTTCTTATATTTGCGTCACTGGTCATTACCTCAATTCCATTAACAATTTGAAGATCCATTAATCAACCAAACACATGGTATCAACCATCCTACATCCCGATTGAGTCACGATTGAGTATCCCTTGTCCATCAAACTCAATACCTCATTCCCCTGTCCCCTGATTTTCCCTATGCCTCCCCTCCACCACTTCTGCACGAAATGTAATAAAATATACCCTAAATATTTATATTTCCATATAACATAATTAAGCCCCCTTGGCCCCTTAATACAGGGCAATATATTTTCTCATTTTTCTATCATAGTTTATTCCCCAATATGAATGGACGTGATATGATATTGCCTACCAACTGACCCCCCCGTGCCCCATTGTTGAACATATTTCCCAAGTCCTGATTTTTGAAAAGTCTCTTATAGGTTTAGTAGAGCATGCACCTAAAGGGGTTCAATCCCAACCCAAATATGATAATTTGAATTAGTGTAAACACTTTGCCTCTATACCCA
This sequence comes from Larix kaempferi, assembly GCA_027924585.1. Lineage (NCBI taxonomy): Eukaryota > Viridiplantae > Streptophyta > Pinopsida > Pinales > Pinaceae > Larix > Larix kaempferi. The sequence continues at coordinate 6,912,815 of BSBM01000374.1, read as the reverse complement.
ATGATTCATTTATTGTTGTAGGGTTTTTAAAGAAGATTGAACAAATCAATTCAGTTTAGACTAGTATGAGTGTTAGGGACATGTTGTCAATCTAACTCTTTCGATAAATTCTTCATTATGTGAAATTGAAAGTAACCTAAACTCCATCATTTTTTTAGCATTGATACATGCATTGTTTAAATGATGATTGATGAATCCCTTTGGATACAATGTGAATAAATTTACAAACACTTTGTAGATTTGTTCAACAAAATCATGCCCCAAGCCATGCCTAGATCACCCGCTGAACAAAAATTGGGTGTATCTTATGACAAAAATTCATTCAAGGTGAATATGGACACATAGTTCCCATATTTGAAGGGAAGGTTAATGCTAAAGAACACAATGAGGGTTTAATGCTCTTTAGACCTACTTTGGCATTGATGAAATCCTTGATGCAAAGAAGGTAAATATTTTGACCATGAAAATGTATGTAATTGGAAAATTTTGGCTAGAAGTTGACAACCAACAATGAAGAGAGTGTGGATAGTGCATAATTACATCTGAAAGCAATACAAGTCAAATTTGACTACTGAGGTATTGCAAAGATAAATGCATTAGATGACATTAACTATACATTTGATGTGATTAGTTAGTTGATAACTAAATGAGTGGCTTGCATGCACTAATGGCTTGTTTGGATATTGGAGAGGAAGTGCCTAAACTTGTTATGAACTATCTCAATGGACTTGAGCAATATAATAACTCCAAGCTTGAGTTCCTATTGGTGAATACACTTGTGAACACATATCAGTTTGCACATAAGCATAAGTTCAAGAATTGTGCAGTAAGATTTAGAGAACTAAATCAACTCTAAATTTTCATCAACAAAATAAATTTGTACTATAAAATATGAACATCATGAAGGTCACAACAACCAACCATCATTCCATTAATCAACTAACCCATTCATTTACAATCCAAGTTCAAGGTATAAATGATCTACTAAGGAAATATAAATTGATTGGTTTCCCATACACTCATATTCTCATAACATTTGCTAAAAGGAGGAAACGAATAGAGGAATATGATTGTGACTATTGGGCATTTATGCATGGCAATGTGCTAGGTGGTCCACCCTATGTTTGAGGGGTGCGTGCAACAAATTAGAGTGATAAGGTATTAATATGATTGAAATGTGAAACTGCATGACTTAGTTGTGACATTAAAATTGAAAAAATAGGATTTTAGCATGTCCACAACACAATGCCAACTTTCCACTCTAATTTGCACCAACATTGACTACCCAAGTTACTATTAATCTCACGTTGAGGCACAATATTTGGAAGAAACCCATATGAAACCTCATTTCTAGTACCTATTTCGCATTCTCGAGAAATAACCTCCATTACTTGTAAAACCTACTCGGTTATTTATGAAATCATTTGTGTTTTCTTGAAAAACCGCATGGCATGTTAGTTAAACAACATTAATAAAAAAGAGAAAAATAATTAAAAAATAGAAAACATTTGTTATAATTTTCTAACCCTAAACCTTAATGCTAAACTAGATTTACAAAGCCATGAAGATATCAATGTTATCATATATTTTGTGAAAGAAAACAAAAGACCCTTTGATACTGAGGATAAGACCCTTTGATACTGAGGATAGTAAGCACCACATTTCATCCAAACTAACTTTGCATGACCACATAGTACAGTTGCAAATGGTTGTGATCCATTTAGTTTCTATTTTCTTGGTTTTTTTCTATTTTCTCATCTTCTCTGTTGCGATTGTTCTTATCATAGTCTTCTTGATTACTTATCAAGAACATAGTTACACCTTGTGGAAATTTGTATTTCCATGATAAACGAAACATTGGTATTCTTGATTACTTCCGAAGAACTTAGTTTCTCAAAATGGAGTCTTAGAAACATCGTGAGCACTCTTTTTTCCATTATAAAAGGGAAAATACAAAGGTACCATGTTAAGAGGTGAAGAGCATGAAAATGAAAATGAATACGTTTGTTGGAGTCATTATTTTTACAGGTGAAGAGCATGAAAATGAAAATGAATACGTTTGTTGGAGTCATTATTTTTACATATTTATTAAAAAAACTAAAAAAAAAAAATACAACATTATTTATACTAAGTTTGAAATTTTTCATTCCTTGTATTGTACCAATTTCGCTAGTTTTTAATAAAATAATTGATCCTATAATGTACATACCACATCAATGATTCTATACCTATTATACCAGGTCCATGATTTTGCACTTATATGATTAAATAAATCTACAGCCATATTCTAAAAACAATTTTTTGGTTGAACTTGACTTCTTTAGCGATAATGCACATGAGCCTTCTTTATGTACATAAGAACTAGTGCTTGCAAGAGCTTCATCTCCAAGGGCTATTTCCTCTCTACTTGGAGTAGACAATGTAACTTTGGGAAGTATTACAAACAATTTTAGTTTATATAAAATAAAAGTAAATATATTTAACAAATTGGTTTGAATCCATTTTAATTTTGGATTTATCTAGCAAAGAATATATATTTTAAGATGAACTTTTTTTAATCCACTTAATTCTAGATTTATCTAACATTTAGAAAGAACAAAAAGAACTTAAAACACATTTTTGTAAAAAAAAATTGAGTATAAAATTTGAAAAAAGATTTGTATTTCAAAAATTTGATCTCTATTGATACTAGATAAATTTGAAATTAAATTGCATTTATAAACTGAAGATGGTTTATTGATTCATTGCTCAAGTTTGAATTTGAAAGAGAACCATTCATGAAGCACTTTGCACACCATTTTCAGAGGTTTAGAAGGTGAAATTGCCTTTTGTTCGAGCTAAATATTTTGAAGAATTTACCAGTGATAAACACAACAGATCCAGATGAGATGAATCTCTAGAAACAATTTTGGTTGTCTAATTTTAGAAGTAATAATTGAAACAGAGGTAACGACTTCAATACCCATTATATAACTGAAAGTCAGGGTTAGAAGTTCATTAGAATTGGAGAGTTGGAGAATTATAGGCAAGACATTATTTCTTTCCAAAAAATTTGGTTCATGGAAGAGGAAATTTTTTCTTTTCTTATCAATCCAACTAAATCTATGATTAGGAATGGAATCATCAATTCTCCAATGGTTGCTGAAACAACGCTATTTTGAATATCATCAACTCCTTCCATCTTGTAATTGCATTGGTAGGAGGGATCCATTTTCTGCTTGTGGAGAAGTAAGTCTACTTCAAATTCCAATTTTTGCATTAAGAGATGAATATATTGAATGCCAACCATAATCCCATTGGAATTTTTAAAAATTGTGATGCAACATAGAGGCTACATAAACAATGAAAGGAAAATTATGTTCATCTGGTGCCGTGGTGTAGTTGGTTATCACGTCAGTCTTACACACTGAAGGTCCTTAGTTCGAACTTGGGCAGTACCAAAATATAACACTTTCGCGGATGATCCACAGTTTGAATATCTAATATTTTTGAATTTGAATTTGAATTTGTTTGTTAGTAGGTCTAATGAAATTTGAATTTGAATTTGTTTGTTGGAATTTGAATTTGAATTTGTTTGTTAGTAGGTCTAATGAAATTTGAATTTGAATTTGTTTGTTGGAATTTGAATTTGAATTTGTTTGTTAGTAGGTCTAATGAAATTTGAATTTGAATTTGTTTGTTGGTAGGTCTAATGAATCTTTCGCGGATGATCCACAGTTTGAATATCTAATATTTTTCAGTTTCAATTTGAATTTGTTTGTTGGTGGGTCTAATGAATCTTTCGCGAATGATCAATACTTTGAATCTCTAATATTTTTCAATTTGAATTTGTTTGGTGGTAGGTCTAATGAATCTTTAATTAAAAAATTAATTATTTTGTTTCTTTATATTAAATTTTAATTTTAGTAACATAAAAGTATATTTAGTTTATATTTTTGTGCATTTCAAAACAAAATGTTTTTCATCTTTTATTTTATTATTAGATCTACAAACTTCACACATTATTTCTCTTTTCGAGATGTTTTATGTCTTGTTAACTTCTTAATTTCACAATAAGTTCATGTGAGTTTGTTTTTGTTTGTTTGTAAAAATACTTCTTATATTCAAATAAATATATTTATAGACAAAGAGTAAAATGTGGAAGGGTATACATAATGTCCATCATAACCTTTTCTAGATATTAACTAGAGCATATATGAAATTAGAATAGGGAGGGATGTCAGTAGTGGTGCACCCTCCCTGATGCCATTGCGGCTTCCACGTCATGCACTAATGTGGTGTACAACACATGCCGGTTGGAAAGCTCGCCACATGTTGGTGGTTGGGCATTTAATTTGAACCACCACCACGTCATTTTTTCTGTCGGTTTTGCGTTATATGTTGACAATGTTTCGGCGTAGTGTGTTTTGCTTCGGGCTCGATGGGTGGTTGTCTACCCTCCTCGGAAGTGGAAACTCATTGTCCCTCTGCGCATTTGCTTGGAGCTCAAATGTGGTTTGTCACTGCTGTCTATGTGGTGCAACCTCGTGCAAGTTGTTGGTTGAATGGTGCAACATATGATATCATGTGGTTTGTATTGTTGGTTGTGTGGTATGTTGTGAGGTCTTTGCCTAATGTACGGTTCATGTTCGAGAATCTTTCGGTCTCTATCTTGCGATAGTCAATGTCTGTACGACACCTTAATTAGGTAACATGGTAAGACATTGCTTTTGTTGGGGTTTTTAAGCCACCATTTTTCCTATGGTCTAACTATGCAATGGTTCTTGCAGGTAGTGCGAGGAGTGACATGGGTTGTGGAGCTTGCTGTGTTTGTGGGTTTCCTGCTTGCTTGGTCGTGGAGTTGCTTGAGGGTTTATGCTTGCTGCTTTTTTGGAGGAAAATGCTCCTTTCCCTAGTAGTATTCCTATCCTACGAGCTGAGGGACCTATATGTTTATCAACACACCAAATTTTGGTTAGAAATTTGTATGAATTATACTTGCTTATCGATATGAATTTTGTGTGATTGTGTGTTCTGTTGGGTGATGAGCCTCTATGTTTATCAACACGTCATTTTGGGTTGGAAATTTGGAAGAAATTTTATGTTTTACAGTTTTGCTTGTGGATTTGACTAAGAATTTGACCCTAATGATACTATAGTTTGTAAGAATTGGACCCTAATTTGGCTAATAATGAATAAGAATTGGACCATAATGACCCAATTTTATGTTTTTCCCCTAATTTTGTTGTTGAATGACCCTAATGAGTTGGTTGCATAGGCCCCTCCAGGGTTTCCATGGTTGCAGAGACCCTAATTGGTCAGTCCAGGGTTTCCATGACTAGCCATGTGGCTATGGTCCATAGCTCCAAAGACCCTAATTTTGACAATCTAGGATTTCCATGGTTGCAATGGCTGGCCCTATGGGTATGTCCCATGGCCGGTCTTACAGTGGATTGAATTTAATTATTTGGATTCATGCTTGAAAGCATTGTTGGTCCAGTCCATGGCTTGAATTTGGTTGAATGAGGTATATGGCTATTGTGTTGTATATTCTGCTATATCATTAAATAATTTGCCAGCTAGAATGAGGGTAACAAATTGTTTAGACACAATACATAGTTGTCCAGTCCATGGCTTGAATTTGCTTGAATGAGGTCTATGGCTATTTCGTTCCATATCCTACAATATCATTAAATATTTTGTGGGCTTGAATGAGGGTAACAAATTATTTAGTGATAATAAATAATTGTCCAGTCCAGGGATTGCATTTGCTTGATGTTGCTATATGGCTAGTTTGTTACATATCCTACTATATCATTATATAATATGTGGGATTGAATAAGGAAAATTTCTTCAATTATTCTATTGTTATTTTGCAAGTACTACTAGATAAGACATTGTTACATTAATTTGCTCGCCATACTAGAGCTCATTAATGGACCAAGTAATCTAGGATAACTACTTGAAGGGTGGCACCATAGTCTCTTCACAGAGTTCTACAATGACCAAAGTGGGCAATTTATGCCATTCCTTTTATTGAAGCTAATTTCAATAACAAATTTCTTATGCATTAACTGGGACTTAATTTGTCCTTGTAATTGTAATTTGTATAACTAAAGTTGATGAGTTTCAATGGCAATGGAATTGCGCAGTGACAATAGGAAAGCTCTTTATGAAATGTTGGATATAATAATATATGAGTAGTTAAAATATAGAAAGTAGCATATATGCAAGGAGGGAGAAACGAATGGAAACAAAATAAACAAATAAATTAGAAGGTCCTACTACTGCAATTATCAAATGTACTTACGGTTTTTATGGCCAACAGATGCTAGAGTTTTCTTAGCTATAGGAACTTTGATCTTCGACCCATCTAAATTTTCTCCCTTGAAAGAAGTTTGTTTGAAAATTGATGCAATTCCTAGTTTCCTTGAACTCATTTCCAAGTTATGCTCAAGTGTGACATTTGTTGGAATTGTAGTTGGCATGCCAAAAGTCCTTGGTTGTTCAGTATGACTTGTATCTTGTGATTTCACTAGTGATATTTGAATTTGCTCCAGAATAATTTTCCACTCCTTAGGAATTCCAATGTGTTATTTAACCCCGTCATTAATGATTTGCAAGCGATGTCTAACGAATATATCCCCATATTTTGGATGCACTTCAACAATAGGTGGAATAGATTCCTCTGGCACATGCATAAGTTTATCTATTTGGTTATTCCATTTTTTCAACTTAGGGGAATCTGACATTGTATGCAAGTCCTTAATTGGATTTTTTTTGTTCTAGTGTGTCCAATAATAATGTGGTTGTTGTCTATATCTAGTGCATCCTTGAGAAATATGTTTCTTTGGTTCAAAGCTGAACCAATTAGGTCCTTCAAAATGATATGACGGTTCTATAGTTCCATATAAATTCAATCCATGCTAGGCTTGAATTCATGTCATCCATGTGATTAATGCGATCCAGGGCTTGAATTCATGTGATCCATGTGATTAATGTGATCCAGGACTTGAATTTGCTTAAAACTTTCCCCATCCTTCATAAGCAATACATTTGTTGTTTTATACATAGTTGGATTTTGATTAACAAATTCTGTTTTCATTGTCGTTGCTAAAAATGAGTATTTGCTAGTTATCTAAATATGCATGATCTTCTTTTGCATGCTTGAATTAATACGAGTATCTTCTACCAAGAGCATTTTTAATATCATGGATACCAATCAATTCATTTGCTTTGTATTCTAGATAAATAGTTAGATAATGTCGAAGGCAACGAATAAATTATTACTTTATGTACCATATAAACAAATAGATGATGTTGAAGGTAGTAAGTTTCTTTCTTTTCTCGAATTGATGCATTTTACTCACTGATGTTGAATTTGAAAGAAGTGGCACATAAAGGAAGTGAACTATTGCGATTGGTTTTAAAATAGTCTTTAGTAATTGAGACAATGTCCAATATTGGATCTGCCTAATTACCATCTATTGTCATGTTGATTATATAACTAGTATTATTCTTCTAACTTAGAATCAAACCATGTTTCTAAACTAAAAAAAAAATTAGGCTTGAGATCCTTAGGTTCTTTTTCCAACTTCATAAAATCTATATACCTTTGTATTTTATTTGGACTTTGTAGGTTGTAAACTAATGGAACTTGGGGAAAACAATATGCACTTAGAACTTAATGTTCATTGTGGATTGCATTTCCTATTTGATATGGAAAACCAATTTAGGGTAACCAAAGTTTATTTTATATTAACAATATCTAAATACAATTCCTTGAGTTCTAGAGAAGACTAGGATCTAGGAATTAGTAGGTGCCAAAGCCCTTATGGATTGTGACTAAATACAACAACAAAAAATAATATTTAACAAAATCCACATTATGATATGGTTAGGCATAATCATAAAAGATATTCATGCTTGAGGAGGCTAACTATATCCATTGCCCAATCTTGTAGGGTTCCCTGCATTTGCTCCAACCAAGTAGGTTGAACTTCCTACATTTTCTTGATCTAAATGGGTTGAGTTTGTGCATTTGTGTGATTCCAGTTTGATCCTTGCAACCAACTAGGAATTGAAAATCCATAGTTCTGACTTGTACTCAACACCCCTAAATTAATTGGAGGAGTTGGAAAAGGATATATTGGATTGGCCCTCGCACTGGTAGGAAGAAAGTGGGGCAGTGGACCAACCAGATGATATTGGCGGATCTAGATGTTTATAAGCTCTTGGAATAAATGTGCATTCTCTGCAATTTGATTGACTAAGTTGGACAACATTTGTTCCTCCTACCTACTCTGTTCCTCTTGAAGTCTTTGTTGTGCCTTTCTTTGTTCTTTTTCCTACATGGCCAATTGTTTATGGTTCTTTTTTTCTTGCCTTTGTTATGTTCCTCACTTTGAATCCTTACATGCTTTCATTGTTCGGCTTGAACAATCTTTGCTACCCTTTGTTGAGGAAAAAAAGTCACAAGGGTAAGTAGTCTTCCCTCTTTTTACCCTTGTAGGTTGCAGCAATGAAACAATTGTTAGATGTGGGTTAGTGTTCCATACATCAAATGGAAATGATCTGTAAATTGTTGTGGATATTCCACTGGAACAATTTGTCACAACGGATCTTACCACTAGTTATTTTAATTAGTTTGTTTTTAGAACTATAAGAGGAATGATAGAACAAGAAATACACAATCCACACACATTCAACACATAATTTATCATGGTAAAACTCCTATGGGGAAAAAACCCAATTGGAATGAGGACTATGCCTTGCTCTTTTATGTAGAATGCAAATACAAAAGGAAATCAATGCTCGCGACAGAGTTACCTTGGACACTGTGGACCGAATGGTTGCTACAGAATCTATTAATCCCTCTGTTATGCTTCACAACTATCCCTTACTATTGCTCATTTGTGGAACAATACAATAGAAATGGAACCCTTATTTTCCTAACAACTTGATATTTAACATAGCTTGATAGTTTTTTAGGGTTAATTTTACAGTTTGTACATGTATTGATTCCCATTTAGGTTTAGGTTTTTGTACCTTCTAGAATGTTATTGAAAGTCCACACTTGACTAGCTCCACATGTGCAAGAAATGAGAGCTGACGTGGAGTCCACTCAGAACTATGGTGATCAATTGTATGGGTCAACTTGCAGGAGGCATAACGTCTTCATACAGACTCCTTTTGATGTAATCTTTGGACCATTGGAAAGGTATTCGAGTGTAGAATCATTTCATGGCCTATTGCACTAGAGATAGTTTTTTTAACCCCCAAAAATCCATGTAGACCCTTAAACATGCCTCGAAAGGTTATGCACCTCAAATATGCAAAATTAAACATACCCATAAAATAGGCCCTATGAGCCATGTAACCTTCCGACTCCAAAAGATCCAAATAAGTGATAAATTATATTGATCCATTTCAGATCACAACTCCCCATTTTGGGAGGCTTCTAGTCCCCAAACTATTTTATTGAATGAGGTGAGGAAAATTTTCCTCTACCTTCTCCTTGGAGTACCATTTAGCCTTTCCTGGAACTTGTCCTTTAAACCTAACCTATTAGAGTTCATATTGTCCCTTCTTGGTATTTTTGGACTTCTTTTGCAACACTGTGTCTTCTTCTAACCCTGCTTGAGCCTCTAGTGCTAAGTCCTCTACAAAATGTAAGACCTTCTCAGGTTCCTGATCCAACATGGAAGGTTCATAGAGTTTCAGGTTTTTCACATTTACTATGAAGTAAATGCACATATATAAGGGTAGACTGAGTCTATAGAAATTATCTCCTATCTTCTCCATCACTTCAAAAGGATCTTAGAAATTAAATGATCTTCTTACCAAGACCTTGAAGTCTTTCCTTATTCAAGAGTGACCATTATCGATCTCCGACCTTGAAGGTTTTCTTGTCCCGGTGTTCATAATGTATTACATTGTACTTTTCCTGTGATTTCTTCAATGCCTCCCGTACTTGTAAATAGATCTTCCTAACCTTATTGATGAATTTTTCAGCTCTTACTACTTCTTCCCTCACTCTCCCTTTTTGTCCATAAACAAGATATAGAGGTGAAGGTGGGAGGTATGCAAAACAAGTTTCAAAAGGGGACTTCCTGATGGAAGCGTGGACTGCTTTGTTTTAAGAGTGCTAGATTTAGATCACATTTTCATCTCAAGTCTTCAGATTCTTTTGATTGTAACCCCTCAAAATATGTACCAAAGTAATGTTGACTACTTATGCCTTTCCATCTGTCTTTGGATGGAATGCTATACATCTCTTCAACATAGCATCTATATTTTCCCAAAGTGTAATCCAAAATGTATTGAGAAATATAGTATCTCTATCTGAGATGATGCTCCCAGGTATCCCAAAGTGCACCCAGACCTGTTCAAAAACATATTTTCTACTTCCTGTCCTCTAATGGTATTTTTACGAGGCATAAGAGTGCATATCTTACTGAATCTAACAACTACCACAAATAGATAGTCATGTCCCTTCCTAGTGGTTGGTAAACCAACCATAAAAATCCATGGAGATGATTTCCCATGGTCTTGTAGGAACATGTAAGGGATGGTACATGCCTTTCTTCCTATTATTGGGCTTGCTTGTACAACAAAGTATGCATCCTCTAATAAATCGTTCTACATATTCTTGTATTCTAGGTCGGTAAACATACCTATGTAAGTTTGCATCTTCCCTACACCAGAATTACCTGCAACTTTGAAGGTGTGTGCCTCTTTGATAAGCTGCAACCTCTCGCATTTATGAACATAGATATTTTTAGCTTGTAGAGTAACCCATCCTGGAGATGATAGTCAGCCTTGTTTCCATCTTCTTTTACATGGAATTGGCCTTACAGTTGCTGAAATACCTCCTTGAAGTCCTCATCATCTTTGTATTCCTCCTTGTTTGCATCATGGGTGAAAGGTTCCATGTGCATACGAGTTCCAAAAGTTGTAATCTTGGTTATACGTGGCCTTAAGAGCATGTAGTCTTCCAACTTGTTTGTACTACCCTTCTTATACTTGATGATTAGATGGAATTGTTGTAAGAATCCCATTCACTTATCATGCTTGGTTTGTTGTAGGTTACTCTGGGCTTGCAAATACTACAATGGATGGAGATCGATGTGAATGATGGTCTCATTTCCCTTTAGATAGTGCTTCCAATTCTTAGAAAATTTCATAGGTAGGGTATTTTAGGACTCCCCCACGAAAAAGTTCAAAATGATAGCATACTAACCTTCCTCCTTGCATCAGAACCACTCCCATGGCATACCCACTTGCACCTATATCCAATTTGAAAGGATTCTACAATTTGGGAAGTGCAGGAACTAATGCTTAAATGATCTTTCACTTCATCTCTTCAAATTTTTTATGGTGGTTCTTTCCCCATTGGAACACCTTGGTGCTGGATGTAATGGCATGGAGAGGTGCAGCCACAATAAAAAAGGAATCTATGAACTTTTGAAGGTATTGTGATGCTAACCAAAATTTCCTAACTTTAGTGACATTTGAAGGAGTAATCCACTTAGTGATGTCCTCCATATTTGCAAGATCATTCTTAAGTTCTCCTCCACCAATATCATACCCATAATACACCAATGGCTACTAGGAGAACTCACATTTATTCAAATTAACCAACAACATGATACAACTAACCATGTTGATATATGCAAGAGAAATGTGAGAAGGGAGGTATTTCAAACCTTTCACCCCACTCTGATTTGCCAAGATCACTTATGAGTGGAAGGAAAAGAGCATACTTAGAGAAAGAGGAGTCTTTAGGTCCCTTGTTTGAGTGAAGAAGTGAGCTAACCTAACTTTGCTTGAAATCAAATAAATATGCACGAAGCAATGATAATAAAACTAATGTAATTTATCCCAATTGCCTAGACTAATGATCTATATGATCAACACGCATGCGATGATGTAGTCAACTTCTAGCGAGAACTTAGAGGTCCCTTGAAAACCTCAAAGCCTTTAACCTAATAACATGAAAAAATTATTTTTTACTCCCTATTTTGAGCTATGGTTTAATTACTATAGAAATACGAACAACTTATGATTTTTTTATTAATTTCTTGCTCATTGAGCAACCCTTGAAACTGCATTTATCATGAAACTAAGCAAAAAAGATGAAAAAAAATGCACAACCATGCAATTTTTTGGCCCACAAACCGTGTAACGCCCCGTTTTGACATTACTACCTGAACTACTATTATATGTTGTATTTGGTTGATTGTGAGACTTCGTCGGCTTGACGACACTATGGACATATGGTTCTATTATTTTGCCAATATATATATGTGTGTGTGTGTGATGTTAGTATTATGATCGGTAGTCATGTTTAGATATGTATCATGTGTTAATTATGTCTCATATATGCAAATTACTGAATGATGGGTACGTGGATACCGTTACAGTTATATGTTGAATAAATGAATGTTATGCCAGGTGCATGGCGAATAAATGAGTTTATTGTTGTTATGTTATGATGAATTGTATGTGTACATGTTGAGGATTTATGCACGATATTCTATATTGTATGTCAAGGAATGACTTACAGGTTGAAATGGCTAAGTGATAGTTAGATCCTATGAGGTGGGAGGACCTTAGGGACATGGAATTCGAAAGATAAAATGGTATGCGAGTGATGCATTATTTACTTTCATGTTGTTATTATGTTGTTTATTATGATGTATATTATGACATGTGTGGGGTAGGGTTTCAGAACAGTTAACCGCCCAAATTGGTTATATGATGATAGACCGAGTACAAGTGCAACGCTGTTGTTATGTAGATATAGTCCCTTATTCCATTAGGGGGGTGGAGGATTTACCCACAGTTTATTCCCGAAACCTAGAGTCATGGGAGGGTTGTGCTACGGTGCGCTCCCCAAGGTGTGTGATGATGACTGGTGGTTTCCTGCTGGGGAAGCTTGGCCGATGTAGTTGACACTTCGGCTTACGGGTTCTAGATGGAACCGGTCATGGCTTGACATTTCAGGGTAGTCCAGCAGAGGAAAGGATAGGATGTGGAAGTTAGTGATGATGTAGGTAGATAGGTGTAGCTTGAAGTGGGGGTGAAAACAAGATCTAACTATGTGTGCAGGAAAGACCTTGATTGATTATGTGTCATAACTCGGTAATGTATGAATTGTCATAACTTAATAAGATACAGTTAGGTAAAAGGTGACACCTTGCAAACTATGTTAAAACATGTGTCAGTAAAGAATAAGTTTCATGATTATGATTGATGTGTGTGAATTATTACTTTTAGTGTACTTACGCGAGGTATGTAAGCAGTACCTATGCTTACATAACTCGCCTACATATTTATGAATTGAGTGAAATATTGTTGAGTAATAATGTTAATTAGTGTCGCTTAATAATTAATTATTGTACATTAATGATTAATAAACAAATTACGGTTAAATTAGATAGTAAATAATGCATTTGGTTAGTAACGCTTAATTAAATGTCAATGAGTTTGATTAGGAAAGACTAGGGGTTAACATGTTAAATGACTATTGTAATGTTAATTAAAGTAGTATTAAATTGATAAGTTAATATTAATTGCAAGGTTAGATAATTAATTAAACTGTATGGATAAGAATTAATTTATATCTATTAAATTTTATGATGACCATGCAGAAGCTAATTGGAACATAGGATAATTTACGAATAGATGTAACATGAAATTGATAAACAAGTGTCAGGTACACACTTGGGAATTGTTCATGAAAATGAAAAATTAATTATAAATTAATTATGAATTAATTCTAAAATTATTTATGAATTAGTTCTAAATTAATTATGAATTAATTACGAATTAATTACGAGTTAATTACAAATTAATTATGAATTGCTTCTAAATTAATTATGAATTAATTATAATTTAATTAAGGAAAGAATATAAAAAAAATGGAAACTAATGGGAGTCAAAGTTGAGGGCTCAAGGATTCACATGGGGGTTGAGGCATTTATGTTTAGGATAAGGCATTAATGGTGGAGGAGAAGAGTCGGAAAACATGGGATAATATGGAGACGAGAGGAATAAGAGGGGGATCTTTTTACCTTAGAGATTTTTGGGAGAATTTAGACAGCAAGGAGAAAATTACAGAGAGGAGAAGGAATTTTTTTGTTGGAGAAAATTCAGAAGGGAGAGTAGGTTGGCTTGTACTCGGTTTGGGCTCGGGGGTCCAAAGCGGTACCTTTGGAGCTGGGTGGTCGCCGAGACCTCGCCGGTTGGCAGGGTGGCAAAACTATTTGGGCTGGTTGAGTTTCAGGGTTTCGGGGAAGGTTTTGGTTGCAAGGAAACAACAAGGCATTCAACAAAAGGGAACAACAAAGGGGACAACAACAAAGGTGGATCTACTAGGTATTGTGAGGTAATTTTCAGTCAGGTATATAACCCATTTTTAACTATATCTAAATTTTACTTCTCGTTAAGAAATATGATATGTTGTTACACCTGCACAAACAAAAATGGTTAGAAATAAATAGTTAGAAATATGTATAACAGAAAATATATATATATATGCAGCAAACTGTAAGAATAGATGTTATTTTTTACAGACCTGAAATCGAACACAAACAAACAAAACAGAAACAGAAAATGACACAGAATGTAAACATAAATAAATGATTAGTTTATGGATAAACTGAGATGATCTAGGACCGGGGTCCTACAGACCTGCAATCATGCATGAAGATAGTTACACATGCCACGTGGATTTATTGTGCATGTAAATTAAATGAATTTCACTCCATGATGCAACTATAAAAGAGAAATTCATGCAGAAATAGCATGGAACAAAAGTTGGGAACCACACTATCTGAAAAAATGGTGGAAATGTTCCTTGAGCCTGCAAATCTTGAGTGTTGAAGGGATGAAAAACAAGTGTATGATATTGCAAGATACCCCAAATAAGTTATCAAGCAAATGAAAACCTATATATGATAAAATAAACAAAAAGAGTAGTGGATTTGCCAAAATACTATTGAGGGAAAATTTTGTCACAAGGGTGAGTAGTCTTCCCTCTTTTTATCCTTGTAGGTTGCAACAAGCAAAAAAATTGTTAGATGTGGGTTAGTGTTCCATACATAAAAATGGAAAAGAAAAACTCAAACAAATAAATAAAAGTAGAAATGGAGAAGTGCTAAGAAAAATAAAAGAAAGAGAAAGAGTGTGCTTAACCAAATGATATTTTCCCAATGGTAAATCTTGTTACAATGGTGTCACCTAGGAGATGAACACTTCAATGGAAGCCAAAAAAATACCTTAGGGAGGGTCCCTTTTTGTCCACACACATGTTTGATAACAATGGATAAAAATACTTGCTTCTTGAGGAAGAAAACAAGGGAGCCTTGCATGCCAAATAGTGATAAGAAATGTGTTGAGAGATGATCTCTCACACCAATTCTTGTAGCATAAATTTAATATAGATTTATGTCTAATGAATGCATGCCCATGGATTCCTTTTATAATCCAAATGGAGGTTTTGAAACATCTAGTTCCCAATGTGAATGCTCTTTCTCATGAAGTAGTCCTCTGGTTACATGAAGGTGGCTATTGAATGCTCCCAAGCATGTGAAGAGTCCAATTCAAATTTTGGAACCAAGAGAGTTGTTAAGAGCCTTGAATGTGTTGTGAAAGGTAGGTGGTACCACCACTGGTACAACTCCATGGGTTCAAATAATAAGTCACGTTGATCTGCACAGGTTTCGAACCAAAATTCGTGTGGTTGTCCAAAATTAATGACTTTGTCATTCTAAGGTTCAATTCTCATTGTGAATTTGAAGAGCATGTCTTTAATGAGCTATATGTTGTATGTTGATGATGTCCTCCTACAATATTAGCCAAAATGTCACATGTGTGCAAGAATTAGGCATTAACACCCCGAGTCTTCTTTGCAAGATCCTTCTTCTTTTCTCTCAATTATTTCATCTCCTTTTTCTTTTGTTCTACCTCAACCAATAGTGAAATGTACTCATATGAAGTGAGTAGCTGTGAAATAATGTTTAAACAAAGAAAATATGTTGATCCTATCATTGCTTTTTCTGCCACTCTCTCCGATGGAAGCTTTAGGAATAACTTGAGTAGTGTGGTACTTGGTTGACTTTGAGGATCAAGTGGGAGTTGTGATACATCTACAATGTCTCCTTCTGCTAGTTCTTCACCACCTACATCATGTTCTTCTACACATCCAACATCCACACAATAGTAGAAATGTTTTTTGTTCAATAATGTTGGATGAAAAGGCATGTTGAGGCTTTCTTCATTCGTATTAGTAACAATATGTTTGCTCATATTCATCGTGGATTCTGTCAACCATTCAGACTGCTCTAATTGGATTGGAAATGTCAACTACCCTTCATTGCTTTGCAATGCTTGGCAACCTTCAACCACATTCATTTCAACAATGTCATTATGAACTTGATTTGTATAATCTATACATGTTTAATGTGATTCAATAACTTCCATGTTCTCTCAAGTTGCTTCATTGTCATCTTGAGTACCATTGACAAGTTCATTATTGTCACCCAATGGTTGGCAGTGTCCTTGAGAGAGGGATAACATGATTTCTATGTCATCTGCATCTTCCTAGATATGTACATCAAAATCTTGGCTACAAGCCATATCATGGAGAAGAGAATCATAATATAGTGGTCATATTTCGTTCTGCCTAAATCCAACCTTAATAATTGAGGGTGTGAGAGCCCTTTTAAATGAATTACTAGCAAGTTCAGCTAATTCAAACCTTTTTACCTCTACCTCAGGATTCTTTTCCATCCACACTACTCTCTCATCCCTAAAATAAATCTTAAAAGGCCCAAATACACTCACATCAAGGGGTTGTAACCTGTGGGTGGTATGTGCAGTCAAAGTCAACCCATCGTCTTTTCCACTTAAACAGTTTGTAGAGCTATGTGGTTTCCATGGCCATAAAAAATCTGCAAGTATATGTTTTCATGTGATACACCACTAGGTACAAATGCAACAAACTGGCAAAGCCAATTTATAAACAATTATTTAGTCATCGATGTATTGGGATGTGTAGCCATACATTATCCTACCTCACCGTTTTTGATATATTTTTTCAGTCAAAAATTTCCCTTGAACAAATAAAACTCATGATTGATGCACTGATTGCATTTACACAACATGGAATAATTAACCACTTCCTCCTCTTAGGCATAAATTTTTGGCAAATTCATGCTCCCTCTCCTAGCAATTACCCACATGCCATAATTTATTCCCGCTTGTAAACCAATTTCATCATAGTTCCATATATGATCTGGACTATATGAATGTTTATAATATATATTGGATAGAGTTTCATAGAAGTTGGAGACAACCGCAGGGTACAAATTCAAAATTATGTCTCTATCCATGCCTTTTTCTATTCATTAAACAAATTATGGATGTATTTTCTTGAACCCTTCCCACCATGATTTCTCAGGAAATCCATCTCTGAATGGATTTGGACTTGATTGAAAAATTTATGCAACACTCAACTTCAGTTGTATCAACTCCGTCACATGGCCCATATCACCCATATTATTACACCAAATAACCACTTCTTCCTCCTCTTGTTCAGTTAACACTATAAGAGGCCCTTTCCTCTTGGTATGAGATAATGCAATGATGTTGGTGCAATCCAATATTTTTTTGCAACTTCTCTCATAGAATATCCGTTGAATTCAACATCATCAATCACCTTCATCATGTCCTCTTTTTTCCAACCTTTGATAGCATTGATATTCTTGCTTGAACAAGCTCTATGCATTGTAGTTGCCGGTGGAGAAACACCATCATCCTTTCGAACGTTTTGGTATTCAACATTTGTATTTGGATTGTGGCCAGAAACAGACTGGTGTATCTCCTTATCTAATGAAGTTTGTTGTAGTTGTCCTCCCCTAGTCACTTGCCTTTGTGTCCTCCTTGTTTGACCAACATAATTCCCTCTTTCCATGACTACAACAACATGTGCGAGGACAAGAAAGAATTGTAATAAAAAATATGACGTAGGTTTTGATTGGCTGATTGTGTCTAGGATTCATTTCACAGTTAAATTCCAAGCTATTCCCTTTTAAATGCATGCATAATAATACAAGCATTTCACCTGAATAAACAACTACGCTCTTATTTTGCATAGAATTGTGCCTTATTACACAAATGCATAGTTATTGTTGTGGAACTGTGCGTTATTACACATATTTAAAGTTACATATATAAATTTTCTACATAGAACTCTGCCTGAACTGAAATTATAAAATTAGTATACATGTTTACAGTTCAATCTTGCACATAAACGTAAGTTAGTTTCCTTGGATGTTGAACATGCCATACTTTGTAAATACTTGAAATTTTTTTTTGTAAATAAGCGGTGGAACCTTCTATTACTTGCAGCTGAACAAATATACAAGATAAAAATACAGACAGGTGAGCCCATGCTCGAACCAAACTGACGACCCCAGGCATGGTCGATTTTCATAATGAGAGTTTGTCAAAAAACCAAAGTACCTTAGCCTGATGACCCCCAAACAAAATGGATTTCCACTCCCAAACCCATGTTTACACAGAGACTGATTGTGCCAAAGGCACTTGACCAAAAATAGAAAAATTAGCATGAGGAGGCAAAAAAACCCCAAGGGTCCACTAGAAAACTGGATACCTTCAGCATTAATCAGGGTGTCGGGGGATCCCTCCCGGGAGACACCGCCTCGTCCCAATGTGGTTCCCTGGACAGGTCCTGAAATTGATTTAGAGCTGATTTAAGTAGGAGAATACCCGCTGCATTGGTCTGCTAGCCACCCTTTATGATTTGAATAGCCTCCCTGATGCCATTAGCAAGTTGGTACCGCACCTGAATGTCACGGGCCAAAAGAATCCAAACTTCCCAGAAGGGGTGGGCTACCAGTTTTCTTCCCAAATAGGATTCGTATTCCCTGAGGAGGGAAATTTCCTGAAGAGCGATCTGAGCCTCAATGGGGCCGAAGTTTCAACAAGATATTGCACTCCCCAATTAAAGGCATGGTGATCTAACTCCTCTAACTCCATGGGTTGCTGCTGAGAAGGCCCCTCCCTAGGTAGACGGCTATCTCCTCCACGACGAATAGAACCCCCACCCCTGCTGCAGCCTCAACGACTACAGGCTCTGACTCTAGGTGCCTTAACTTCCCTTTCCCAAGCACTCAACCAATAGAGCTCAGCAGAATGATTCTCACTACTTTCGGACTGATGTGCTTTACGTGTTTTTATCCTCAGGGTGGTGGGTATTTATAGACATGTTGGGTAAAATCGAGAAGTAGCTAATCCACAGAGCCGAGTGATTATTCCGCTCAAACTCGCACAGATGATAATATTAGCCTTAATGGCTCTGTATCTTCTGATGGCCTCCAAATCTGTGAAATATGCCATTTCGCATGCTTTAACCTCTTGAAAGTAGTACACCCACTTATCCAACGCATTACCAGCCTTAATACCTATTGCACGGAAACGATTGCTCATGGTGGAGCCAACTGCATTCCATAGACAGTAGTTAATCATGATGGTACCAAGCCAACCAAGAATGATGATTGAGAGCACTATTTAATGATGAGTTGACGTACAGAGGCCCCTGTCGGAACCTTTATCCATGTCATTCTCCACTACCATCCCTTCAGCTTCTTCTCCACTTGTCCTAATACTCCTATCATGATGAGTAGTAGTGGAATAAAACATGGCCATGACGGAAGGAGCCGTCGGTTCATCCCGATGCTCATTGAAAGCTGCTATGTCACTGCTCTCCCCATGGGTTGTGGTTAGGCTTTCTAACTGTCTAGGTTAAATCATGTGAAAGAGAAGTGTGGGAGTTCGAGGATGTTACCGGTTCAATGCAAGGTCGGTTGGCCTCCTGGCGTGGGTCTGGCCCGATCTCCCTCCATGCACCGATCTAGGTGGCCAAGAACGTTCTTTGCCAATTGTTCACACCTCCTCCGTAGATCCTGATCATCTATGTCCTCAGGCCTAATGCCATGGAAAGAAAATTGAGCACCTACCCCTTTGTTGGCTAATGTGTATGCCACCTTGTTTCCCTTCCTACGGATGTGCGTAAACTAAATAGTTGGGGTGGTGTCCAACAATCTCTTCAGAGCGAGGAGCCAACTCTCCCATTTCCAGTTGCTGGAGAAATTTGCAATGGCCGAGCCATGCTGAATGCATTTCATAGTGGCTTTGATGATAAGGGAGTCCCCCTCCACAACCAGAGGTATCCATCCCTGCAATAAGGTCCATATCAATCCGCTCACCATTCCTTCTAATTCAGTCGCGTTATTTGAATTTTCACCTAGATTGCCCCAGAATGTACTAACCGTAATTCCTTCTGTAGTTCTAATGACTCCTCTGAATCCTGCTGGACCTGGGTTTCCTTTCACAAATCTGTCAAAATTAATCTTGAAGGCTCCTTGTTGATGTATTTGTAACTTCGAAAGATATTCACTTGTATATTACATTTGTACTTTATTGTATATCCAACAAAGATGTATTATTCCTTTGATTGGAAGTGTCATCATTTGTATTTGCAAGTGTCGCAAGTTACATTATCAGTGTCATCATTTGTATTGATGGGTTATTAGACCACCAGTATGGGGTCATCCGTAGTTAGGTCATGTGGTTGGGTTATTAGACTTGAGTAGCAAGTCGGCCCTGTTGGATTATTGGCAGGTCAAGTCAGTGTATAAATAGAGAGGTTGTGTCTCTCATTCCATTCACTCACTCACTTCTCAAGCTCACATAGCTAAGAGAGAAAGTGGTGCACTAGTGGAGGAGGAGGAGTATTTGCTAGAGACATCTCTCTTGGGTTTGATCATTGTGATCTTGGTTTGTGGCTTATCTTATCTCTAAGGAAGTTGCAGGGTTTTTCACCTTCTTGGTTTTCCTCGGTGAAACTCTGTGTCTCTTGTGTGATTGCTTTTGTGTCTATGATTGATATGTTGTACATATGTTGTACATATTATTCTCTTAGTGATCCTAAATGATAATGGAATGAAATTATCAAAAAATTAACATGGTATCAGAGCTGACCTAAGAAGAAGGCACTGTGCAGCTGCGGAAGCTAGGGCTTCTTAATATTTGGGTTTCTCTCCACAGATCATCAAAGGCATGAGTCTAGATTGACTCTCCTAGCAAGGGTGCATCTTTCTATCGAGACAAAATTCAATTTTGAGCATTTTCAGTTTTTGACCTAAAAATTAGGTTTTTTGCAAAAATTGGAATTTCTGAAATCTGAGACCACGGCTGGAAGCTCCTCTAAAAAATCGAAGTTTAGAGCTTTGGATCGAAATTTTTGGTTGGGTGAAGCTCCAGGAAAATCAAACCCTAATTCAGGGTCCTGTCTAGTGAATCCAGAAGTTTCAAAAGCAATTTTGAGGGGTGAAACTTGTTAAATTTTTAGAATTTACTTCAATCTGATTTAGGATATTAACTGAGAGAACAACATGTACAGCAAATCTACAGCATATCAATCATGGACACAATAATGCAAACACACAAGAGACATAGAGTTTACTTGGGGAAAACCACAAAGGTGAAAAACCCCAATAACTTCCTCAGAGATAGAGAGAGCAATGATACAACCAGAATACAAGAGATAGTCTTCTCCTAGCAGCAGAGCCTCCTCCTCCACAAGTGCGCCACTCTCCAAAGTGTGAGTGAGAGAATAGAATGTATACAATGAGAGAGACACACTCTCTATTTATACAGTAACTTACCTTTACTCAACTAGGTCGGCCTCAACTTAACCACTTAACATAATGCTGACTGGGCCGACCCCCACTAGGGTGGTCTAATAACCGTTTGACCCACATGGCTGACCCCAAATAGGGTGGTCTAATAACCCTTTGACCCACATGACTTATACAAGGCCGACCCCAACAAGGTGGTCTAATAACCCATCAAGTATAAGTTACAACACTTACAATATAAATGACGACACTTCCGTATAGAGGAATAATAACATCTCTATAGGATTAGAATATACATATATGTGAAATACATTCTGAAGTTACATATACATCAACACTCCCTCTTAACTAGGAAGTTATTTCTCAACACAAGTCTTCTAGCACAAGTCATCTTCTCTGGATCATCATCACTGGATAATCGTCATCGAGTCATCATCATCGTCACTGCTGTTGCTATCTCAATCAATCTCTGAATCTACTCGTCATAGGAAGTTCTACAGAGCCAGTCCTTTTTCATATTGGATGTAGGCCCACCACCTGCAGGTCTTCGTCATCACTGGCCATACTGTGGAAATCTCAGGATTTATTACATGCATCGCAAAACCTTAAAAGAGTCTCTTGACTAGCAAGAACCCTAAAGAGCATCTGAGGCCTTTTTCATCCTGGATAGATCTCCAGGACTTATTACATGTGACCCCACCACAAAACCTCGAAAGAGAATCCCAGTACTGATTACGAGCACAAGGCTCAACCTATCGGATCTCCCAGGGCACAAATTACATGTGGTCACCACAAAACCTCGAAAGAGCATCCCAGGACTGATTACGAGCACAAGGCTCAACCTATCGAATCTTCCAGGGAACAAATTACATGTGGTCATGGAAAAACCTCGAAAGAGCATCCCAGGACTGATTACGAGCACACGGCTCAACCTATCAGATCTCCCAGGGCACAAATTACATGCCATAGGACAAAACCTCAAAAGAGCATATGCCAGATATCCCAAGGCACAAATTACATGCCATTGGCAAAACCTCGAAAGACTATCTGCAGATCTCCTAGGGCACAAATTATATGTCCTCCCAAGCAAAACCTCGAAAGAGCATTTTCCAGATATCCCAGGGTACAAATTACATGCCATAGGCAAAACCTCGAAAGACTATCTGCAAATCTCCCATGGCACAAATTACATGCTTATCTGCACAACCTGTTCCACGGCCACAAAGTATCAACCTAATACTCACCATACATCATCCTAATGTACACATGATCATCCTGATCATCATCACTACAACATACTGCTGCATGTCATCTGGAGCAACATCCTGAAGCTCATAATCCACGATCATCTTGATCATATCATGCATCTACCTGATGCATACCAAGTATCTACCTGATACATATCATCATACATGATCCACTTGATCATACAATGTATCCACCTGATACAAATACAAATACATGATCCACCTGATCATACATGATACATATCAACATACATGATCTACCTGATCATACAATGTATCCACCTGATACATATACAGATACATGGTCCAAGCATCCAACATGATGCATATACAAAAATACATACAAGTGATCCAACTAATCATATCCAGCATCCAACATGATGCATACATACATATAAATAATTAAACTGATCATATCCAACATCCAACATGATGCATACACAGAGCAGTAACTGGAGCATCGTCCTGATGCTCATCAT
The DNA here is from genome assembly GCA_027924585.1 of Larix kaempferi. NCBI lineage: Eukaryota > Viridiplantae > Streptophyta > Pinopsida > Pinales > Pinaceae > Larix > Larix kaempferi. The sequence continues at coordinate 6,889,379 of BSBM01000374.1, read as the reverse complement.
CCATGATCCTCCTGATCATCATAGCATTGTCCTCTTCAGATCATCTCATCATCCACAAAGCATAGCCCAGATGCACATCATCCAACACTTACACCACCGACATGGGAGAACACATCTACTGCCATTCGAGGAAGGCTCCAGCCCTTACTTTTTCACCATGGGAGAACACATCTACCACTATGTGAAAAATGGCTCAGCAATTACATCACAACCAAGGGAGAACACATCAACCATGTCAGAAAATCTCATGTGCATCTACATCTTCTGGATTCATCACTTCCCTTTGGAAGGAACCTCGATATGAAGTGCACCAAGCCTCTCTCTGAAGTACTCAAACTGTACTCTGGCCAACGGCTTGGTCAATACATCTGCAACTTGCTCATCCGTTGCAACATACTCTACTTCAGCTGTACTTAGTGCTACGCAGGACTGCTTCCTGCTAAACCAAGAGATCACACCTAATCCCATACTGAAGCAGCACCCAGATGTGCTCTTCCTATCTGCAGCACTTCCTACCCAATTTGAATCAACATAACCCCGCAGGTTAAACTTTTGATTCGCATCATACTTGAGCCCATAATCAACCATACCCTTTAGGTACCTTAGAATATGCTTTACAGCAACCCGATGAACATCTCTCGGATCCGTCAGGAACTGGATCAATGTGTTCACTGCAAAGCAAATATCTGGTCTCGTGTTCGTCACGTACATAGAGGACCCAATCATCTGACGATACATTGTGACATCAACCGGATCGGATGAAGCATCACAAAGAAGCTTTAGGTTCGATGCCATAGGTGTGGCCATATCCTTGCAGTCCATCATCCCGAACCTCTTCATGATCTCTACTACATACTTCCCTTGTCCAAGGAAGATTCCATCTACACTCTGCCACACCTCCATGTCAAAAACAAATAGTGCATCATCCCCAAGTTCTTCAACTCGAACTCGGCAGCAAGCTTCCACTGCATGTCAACAATCAATCTATCCTCACCTATAATAAATAGGTCATCCATATACAAAAGTAGTATCATTGGATTTCCTTCCTCAACCTTATAGTAAAGGTTGGAATCCACTTTACTCTTGGTAAAGCCCAAACTGGATAGAAATTTGTCTATCCTACCATACCAAGCTCTGCACATATATATGACTACACCATTCAAGAAAGTTGTCTTGAAATCCATCTGGTGTATCTTCTATTTCATCACTTTTATATTTCTCTATGCTTCCATCTGCAACATGCTTGATCTGATAGTTCCATTTGGAAGTCACAACAGACTTCCCTTCAGCTCTTGGGACCGCATCTGAAACATCGTTCTTCATTATCGATGGATCATGGCATTCTTCCCGTATCATGGGAACTTCAATATCTTCAATAGATAATTTTGTTGCTTGAACAAATGTTGTAGTCCTTTTGTAGGTGAAGGTATACGATCTTTCCTACAAAACAAGTTAAATTGCATGATTAGAAATACCTCATAATTTTTAGACAAATTCTTACACATAAAGAAATGTCATACAGTCATGCAATTATCTTAGCCAATGCTTCAATACAACATTTATCCATATTCCGTAACTTTCTAGATGCCTTCCAATCTCTACCAGAACATTGTTAAGAGTGTGCACAACTCCCAACATGTCAGCAAAGAGGTTTCATTCTAGATAAGTAGCAATGGAATGTTGTACAGTGCCATAGGCTACTTACCCATCACATGCATATTAGTAGTATACTGTTCATTAATGCAATCATTCTAATATGCACAATACATATCCTAAGTCTAGGAATATGAGCATATACATCATCGAACAATTTTATTTAAACAAACAAATATGCAAAAAATTATAATTAAAATACTTATCTTTGTTTGTTCGTTGGGTGGACTCCCTCTGAGTCTTCGCTTCCTTACAGGAGCTACTAGAGTCCTAATCTGAAGTAGCTTCTTCTACACCTTTCTGTTGTGGAATGTAGAGAGATGGTCAACTCCCTTTGAATATCTGCATCCTTGCATAAACCACTAGAGTGTACTCCCTCTTGATCGTTTCTTCCTGGATTACTTGTCCTTGAACTTATATTCATTCTCAATCCCTATGCATGCTTGTTAGTATCATCATTGTGTTATCCTCTAGGTCTCATACATAATCAAACATTCATTAGTATAATCTTAATATTATCAAAACACAATAATCTCAAGCATGTATAGTCAAGATCAATTCAAACACAGATAATAAACATTAGTATTCAAGGTTTCAAGGAAGTCTTCTTTTATTCATGCATATTCTTATTTGATCATAGGACTCTTCTGATTAGTTAAATCATCAATGCATAAACCCGCGATTACTCAAACCTATACCTTCATGATTCTTCTGGTTAGTCATATCATCAATTATGGTAAGAAACATAATATGCATACAACCATGACTATTGAAACCTATGACTTCATGAATAATCATTATCAACAACACAACAATATAAGATCCTAACACAAGGTAGGATTCTAGCTTGATATAGGAAAAACATACCTGGATTAGCATGATAGCTAGTTATGTCTAACATACCCGCATAATGTCTTCTGGTTCTCTTCAGTGACTTGTGCTAGTAACCTGCATGTCTCATAGGCTAACCATTGTAGAACCAAGTTATACATACCTTGAAAGTAGATCTTCTATGTGATCCATGACAATGGATGAATCTTTGTCTTCATGTCACCATGATCATATGTTCTTGAAGTAGAACATGATTTGTCTTTCTTGGTGTACCTTTAATGTTAGCAGACAACATAAACCTCATACAACACCATAATGCATTAGTACAATCATAAGTGTCAACACCCTAACCAATGAATATCTTCTATTAAGGTGATACAACAAGCCTAGTAATTAATCAAGATTGTACTGTAATTATATGAAGACAAACATATCATAAACTTAACCATGAACAGAATTCAAAACATATCTGTAAGCCATACCTGTCAAGATTGCTTGAATCTTCTTATGGAAGGCCTTAGCCTCATCTCTCTCTGAGACAGGAACTTCTTCACTTATGTAGGTGGCCTATCCATCTTCTTTTAGGATTAAACTAATCCACTTGATTTGCAGGAACTGGATCTGGAGCTGTATTAGGGTTTGTCAGAGAAACCCTAAAAATTCAAACTTTGAATTTCAAACTTCTGAAAGGATAGAAATATGTGCCTTGATGAGCTGATTAAGTTGGTATATTCAGAAATTGAAAACTGCAAAGTTTCACCCCTCGAAATTGCCTTTTAGATTTTCGGATTCACTAGGGAGGACCCTGAATTAGGGTTTGAGTTTTCTGGTGCTTCACCCAACCAAAAGATTTGATTCAAAGCTCTAAGCTTCGATTTTTGGGAGGAGCTTCCAGCCGTGGTCACAGATTTCCAAAATTCCAATTTTTGTAGAAGCCCTAATTTTCCATCTTTCCGATCAAAGTCTTGAACTGGGGTTTGATCAAGCCCAGCCTTCTGCCCAACCAAAAAATATGATAATGGTCTCTACATTTCTATTTTGATGAGTAGCATCCAGCCGTGGTCTCCGATTACAAAAATTCCAACTTTCTCGGAAGCCCTAAATTCCGGAAGCCATGAATGAAGGTACTCAAAAATAATTTTGTTTTGACAGAAATATGTACTTGATTGTTTCTGGTGTAACTTTGAACTTTTCAATCCACGGTCTCTAAAAAATTTTCTTGAGATATCCCAACCTCTTATTTTTCCATCCCGATAGGTCTGACCTCAATTGGATTCTCTAAGAGATATTTATGCCAAGTGTCGCAACGTGACCTGTTTATGGGATAATACAGGAGAGCGAACTTGTATAGCATGCCACGTGTCACTGTTTCAACTTCAGCCTCTAAAAAATTTTCCTGAGATATAAAAATATGTGTACTACTTGTCACTTTTTACTAAATTTTATTTGGAGCTTCCTAGCCCAAGTTATGACCTTTTTCCCAAGGTCACCTAATTTTGACTCAGATCTGGAAGAGGCATAAACCCTATATTGTACAGATCATAAATCACAAAGTGCAATGAATTAGAGGTTTTCCTTTGGACACAAGGTACATGGGGATCTGATATTTGACCTGTAAAAGTTTTAGATCCAAAACCTTCACCCAAACGGATTTATAGCGAAATTTCTACGATGACTGGTTTTTTCTATATCAATCCCTAGCATCGTAAGTGCAACAAGTGTCATACATGCCATATCATGCCTTCTTTCAGACTAGCTCTGATCCCATGTTAAATTTTCAGAATTTACTTCAATCTGATCTAGGATCTTAACTGAGAGAGAAACATGTACAACAAATCTATAGCATATCAATCATGGACACAATAATGCAAGCACACAAGAGACACAGAGTTTACTTGGGGAAAACCATAAAGGTGAAAAACCCCAATAACTTCCTCAAAGATAGATAGAGTAATGATACAACCATAATACAAGAGATAGTCTTCTCCTAGCAGCAGAGCCTCCTCCTCCACAAGTGCGCCACTCTCCAAAGTGTGAGTGAGAGAATAGAATGTGTAAAATGAGAGAGACACACTCTCTATTTATACAGTAACTTGACTTGACCTTTACTCAGCTAGGTCGGCCTCAACTTAACCACTTAACATAATGCTGACTGGGCCGACCCCCACTAGGGTGGTCTAATAACCCTTTGAACCACATGGCCGACCCCCAATAGGGTGGTCTAATAACCCTTTGAACCACATGACTTATACAGAGGGAGACCCAAGCTGGTGTAAAATGGCATAAGACTGCTGAATACTCTGAACAAAGGCGACCTGATTGGGGGTGCTGTCGAGATGATCGATCATAGTGCCAGGAGGCACAGGAGGGTACTTCTTCATGGGTTAAGGAACTAGAAGAAGTGTGTGTAAAATGGTACTGTCGTGTGGATTTTACGAGCCCAGGACAGTTCATGCTCGTGGTTGCTTTCAATTTTAAGGAGTCTGAAAGCAAGTAAGAAGACTCCAGGGGGTTGCTTTTTCGTAGATTTAGTCTCCAAGGCCCAAAGAAGCATAAAAGGATGCAATGAAGAACTCTTCTAGCCGGTGTGACTAGAGTATTCCTTTTTCGTAATTAGTCTACCAGGTCCGGAAAAGGGTTAAACTTATACCAGATAGACGCCCTTTCAGGTACTTTAACGAGCATGAAAGGAAGCAAGATTGCTCGGCGATCTTTTCATTCTTTTAGGAGTCAGAAAAGAGCTTAACGGAAACTCCCTAAGTGCCTTTTTCGTAAAGGACTTGTCCGGCCCGAAAAAGGGATAAAATTATACCGAACAAAAGGAATGGCCAGGCAAGGAGGAAGTGTTCAATCAAGGTTTAGTAATGATGACCAAGAACGAGGGTAGGTGGGAACACTGATGGACCTCCTTGCGGGGTAGATGAAATGGTGGCAAAATAACGAAACGGTTGCAGTATGACAGGAGTGAATGGCTCATGTAAAAATGTGGAACAATCCGATGGCGGCCGATGTGGCACGCAAACCGAGGCAGCAAGGTGTCGGGACACAATGTTGAAATTGTACCAAGTGAGAGCGAGAAATGATCTCAAGCATCATCACGAGCTCGGAAAAATGAATCCGGCGATATAAAGGATGTCAAAAACGGGTGACGGCCGATGTGGCACGTAAACCGAGGTGACAGGGGCACTTTGAAAAATGCCCGGAAAATCTGGAGGTGAGAGCGAGAAATGATCTCAAGCATCATCACCAGCTCGGAAAAATGAATCCGATGATATAAAATATGTGAAAAACGGAGAACAGCCGATGTGGCCCGTAAACCGAGGCGACAAGGTGTCATGTCACGATGTCAATAAAGGTTCTGGTGAGAGCGAGAAATGATCTCAAGCATCATCACGGGCACGGAAATATGAATCCGGCAGTGCAAATGGTGCGAAAAATGGAGGTTATAAGGACTCCGGAATAGTCAAAGGTGAGCCCACCAAGGCAAGGATGCAGTGGTGGGGAGAAATGATGACCCGTGGGGGAAGAATACTAGGTGTATCAAATCAAATCAGATATACAAGTGACATGTGACCTCAAAATGGTTGAGATCACAAGTGTGAAAAAGTGAGCAGGGTTAATGACTTGCCCCCATGCTATGTGCATGGGGTTTGTGATTATGGATCACATATGTGTGGGTTTGAACAATGGGTTCATTGACGTGCTGAGATAGATGTGATGGGGAATGTTCAAAGTGATTGATCGTGCCCCCTATCCCAGGGTCGAGGGAATCTATTATGCCCCTTGACTCAGAGGTGTCAAGGTGGTGCTCTATAATGGCGGGGTCAAGACCAGGCATTTCGGTATAAGACCAGGCAAAGACATCACGGAATTCTTTGAAAAGGTGTGTGTAGTCCTCAATCTCTTGTTTACTGCAGAATGCTCCTAAAGTAATGAGTTCAGGGGCACGACCTGGAGCAGCAATATCAACTTGGATGACAGGTGAGATGTTGGCCATGTTGCCCTCCTCGAAGGCATCAGGAGCAGGAATAGGGTCCTTGAACCAGTCAACCTTGGTGGGGAGGAAGTCTTTGGATTCGACCGCGTATTGGGTAGCGGTGCTAGAGGAAGACGCTTCTGGGATGAAATAGGAACGGTGGTGCATATCATCCCAAGGATAATCCGGGGCAGTTAGGGCCTCAAGAATCTCCTCATCAGTACGGAAAGTCTGCGTCGTCAAATCGGTTGACGAGGGGGTAGTGGAAGTGTTGGTTGAAGAGATCATGTAGATGATATTAACCTCTTCAGAAGGGGGAGAGACCGGGGGGTAGATCTCCTCAATGGTAGGTGGTGCCGTCTCAAGGTCCAGATTGTTCATCTCATAAAGAGCTGCTCTGTAATCCGGGAGATCGGGACAATGATGTGAATAATGCCCGTAAATACCGCATATGGCGCAGGAGTGGTTGGTACGTAGGGACTTATCTTTAGGCTTAGGAGTAGGGTTGAGTTCGACAGTTGGGATATTAGGATCGTCATCGAGCATTTGCATGTGCTTCTGCAATGCGGGTAACTGTGGGCATTGGTGGGTCGCATGGCCCAACTCGTCACACAGCGAGCATTTGGGAGGAGCACGAAACACTGGAGGGTTCTTGACTGTCTTTGGAGGTGGTACAGCAGTGTAAGGTTGAGGACCTCTGCCCCCAGTGGGTTTGGGAGTAGGAGGAGGTGTCGTGGAGGACGAAGGGGTAGAGACACCGGGAGGTGGCTGAGTGGTAGTAGCCATGGGTTGCACCGGCTGGAGGACGACATCAGGTGTCGGCGGGCGAACGGGAGGCGAAAGATACCATACAGGTAATCCCAAGGTTAACCCAGGGAGGCTAAGGGTAGCCATGACCGGGGCGCTTACTACTCCTGCTGGAGGAACTAGGAAGGGGATCGTATGGTTCGGTGTAACACCAATGTGACTAGGTACCAATGGTGGTTTAGGCAACAAGGATGGTTGAGTGTTAGGTGGTAGGTTGTAGTGGGACAAGGTACATAAGTCAGAGACTTCGGGCGTAGATGACGGCGGAGGAATGGATTGAAAGGTGGAGGTCATCGGCGCGTCTGAGTAGACTCCAGGCCCCGTAGAGGAAACGAACGAGGTGGTGGCGGGAGAAACAGGTTGTTCAACCATGGGGAGAACATTTTCCGGTGCCGCCGGAGCACTGGGATCATAGTAGGTGAGCTGGTCAATCTTAACCACGCGTCCTTCATGGGGGAAAATCATGGTGCGAAAGACAAAAGAGGCAACCGCCCGCATGGCATATATGTAGCTGCGGCCAAGTAGAAGGTTGTAATCCAATTGGGCATTGATTACCTCTATGTCAATAAGGACTGTTTTACCACCTAACTGGACTGGAACGTTGGGCAGGAGGCCTTGGGGCTGGGCCGAACGACCGTCGTAGGCACGTAATGCAGTGGTGGACTGCTGGAGAGGAGGGGATCCTAGCTTCTGCCATACAAATGTAGACATAACGCATGTGGAAGCACCCTCATTGATGATACACCGATGGATAACAAGATTCCTAACGGAGATAGTAACTTGGAAGGCTAAGCTGGAAGGTAGGCGTGGTTCAGACTGGTCTAAATCGAACGCCATCAAATGTGAATCAGTTGGGTCAATCCCCCCAATGGCGGAAAGTAAAGTCTTGCGCTGGGAAGGGCAGTTCTTCAAGACTTCTAACGCAGACATGGCTGCGGGAGATTGGGCTAGGTCGTCTACGATGTTGTAGTTTGACGCAGCACGCGCGTTAGGGTTATTGTTGATTCGGCGAAGTGGGAAACGAGGTGCTTTCGCAGCGCCGTCTATGGGAGGCGGAGGTATACGTAACGCCTGATCGGTGGGATGGGCGTTAGCAGGTTTATCCGTGGGAGTGGCTTCAGAGGTGGAGCCATATTGGTTCCGACGGGTCTGTAGGTTGACGTCAGCGGATGACATCATCAGTAAGTGGTGGGTACCTGAGTCGAACATGGGTTGATCAGGAGCAGCGTAGGTGATCTGTTGTTGTTGGGGTTGCACGTTAGCTTGAGGGTCCAACGGCTGAGTGTTCACCACGCCTTGAGTCGGTAAGGGGTTTTGCAGCACCAAAGGGGGTTGCTGAGGTTGGGGGGGGTTGGGCGGTGCTTGGGGAGCCGCATGCCCTTGGCGATGGGCCTCGTCAACCCAAAGCTGCCGAGCTCGCTCCAAGTGTGGGCAAGCATGGGTGTAATGTCCATAGACCCCGCAAATAGAACAAGGGTGGTTCGTCCGCAAATTGGGGTTTTTGGCCTGCTTGGGCGGGCGATCAGGGTTGTGATTAGCGGGGGCCGCATTGTTGTTGTCAGGGGGATTAGCCGGTTGACCAGCTTGGTCTGTAGGTTGGTTGTTTCCCCGATTACGGCCCTTGCCGCGGTTCTGTTGGCCCTGGTTACGTTGGTTATTCTGGTTTTGCTGCGGGTTATGTTGGGCGTAAACTTGCCCTTGGGCAGCAGGTGGATTTTGAGGTTGCGCAGGTGTAGGAGCAAGCTGCGGAGGATGATATGTAGGTTGAGGCTGAGCAGGTGCAGCAACTTGAGGGGATTGCTGATAGGACTGCGGAGCAGGTTGTGGATGTGCCGCAGGGGCTGCCTGGGGCGGATAATAAGCGGGTTGGGCTTGTGAGGGCGCAGGAGTTGAGGCAGCCTGCTGATGGTAGTAAGGCTGAGGGACGACTGGAGGAGCATACGCAGGAGTCGCATACCCGAAGCACTGAGGTGGACATAAGGATCCATGGGCATGGTGATGTGTCATGGGAGCATACGAGTTGGTTGCTCCAGACTGGGAGGTAGCCCTCGACAGGTCGGGGCCAGGGGTAGGTCGTGCTATAGAAAATGGTTGGGGATGCGAAGAAACACGGCCAATAATACCATCTGCAGCGTGGGATGCCCCCGGCGCATCATGCTGGGAGGACTCGCCGCGAGGGGCATCAGGTATAATGGTATAAAGGTAACCCGATTGGGCATAAATGAGGTCGAACTGTTGTGCCTTAAGGATGGCTTCTTCTTCAGACTGGGGTCTTTCTGAGGCTACATCCTTAGCAATAACAGGGAGAAGGGATTTGAGGAACCAATCTAGGAAGATACGGTCGTCAAGTTTGATCTTGCATAAGCTACGGCGTCGACGCCACTCATGGATGTGGTCCGTGATATGGGTAGCCGTGTTTTGTCTACAAGATAGAAGGATTTCAACGCCCGCGTCATAGCGGACAGGCAACTGGAAGAACTGCAGGAAGGTCGAGGCCAGGGAAGCAAAGGTGGCGTGGGTCCCATGAGGTTGCTCGATATACCACTTGGCTGCAGAGCCAGTGAAGGTGCGCTGTAAGAGACGGAGGCGAACAGAGTCATCCACGATGGAGTTGGAGGAACACCATAGGTGGAAAGACATGATATGGTTTTGTGGGTCCTCACCGGCCTTACCCTCGAACTTAGGGATGTCAGAGGGTAGTTTGGTAGGCATATGAGGCCACATAGGGTCGTGTCGAATAGGATCGTTGGTCAATCTGGCCAGGTCAGGTAGGTTGAGGCTAGCCATGAACGACAAACTGGAAGAAGGCTGTGACACAGTAGTGCTATGGACCAAGTTGGGGCCAGTGCCCCCAAGTGGAGGGACAAGATTTAGGGTGGTGCCCCCAAGTGGGGGAACTGAGGTAGTGGAGGATGGTCCAGCACCACCATGGGTAGTGTGAGCCACTGATGTAGGGGGGATAGGTATTCCCGCTGTGGAAATAGGTACCGTGAGGGGAACGGTAGATGGTTGCCCCATGGAGGGCATACCCAAAATAGGTGTAGTAACTGGTGTAGTGGTGGATGTGCCACCAATGGTCCCTATGACAAATGGAGTGGAAGTCGTGCCAGCCATGGGGCTAGTAGGGGCAGTATAAATAGGGTTCTCAGACTCTTCGTCAGAATCAGAGGTAAAGTAAGGTGCGTCACTATCTGGTGACGGAGACCTACGTCGCTGACGAGTGGAGTCAAGTGACAAGGCTCTGGATCTGTGATGAGTGGTATCAACGGACAATGATCAGAATCTATGACGAGTGGTGTCAAGAGAACCGTGCTGTGGGGGCTCGCCCCTGAGGCGCCGAGAATGTCTCGGGGACTCAATGGTGACGGATGGTGTCTAGTCTCTGTGGGTTGAGGTGAGTATAAAAACAGCTCAAAAATCCTAATGCAACCGAGTGTGCAGAAGGAGAGCTAAAAAGCAAGGCACTCAGGCCAACAACCAACTCAAAACACCCACTGCAACAGCTGTGCTACAATAGGTGGAGTAACAACAAAGATGGTCAGGATACCAACAAGCAGCAGGTTTCCTAGAAAAGAAAAATGGTGGACTCACTAGACCAAAGGGAGGTAAAGGAGCATGCAAACACCTAGCTAAAAGTATTCTGACTCAACTAAACATATCCTCTGCAAGGTGATGAAATCCAAGTCAGACAATATGAGTAGGAAAGCCAAGTGGCTATGATATCCCCCTACCGGGAGGGACACCGGGTAGTCAATCCTAGAAGAATGGCAACTAAGATACCCCGTTCATGACACGTCCAGAAAGGTGAATCTGCCGTTTAGTTCGTTGACCGCAATACCCCTATACAGGGATATCCCGCGAACCGCGAAAGGTAGCCCTTCGGTTACTGAATGGAGTGCGGTATTCCACTCAGGCCTCCGGAACCAGTCTCCCGACTTCAACCCTCCTAAGGGAGAGGCCCTCTGACAAACTGGTCGTGACCGTGCCAAAAAGTACTAGGGGATTTTGGTTCCCTATTTGGACAACAACTATGTCTCAAGTGAAATAACCAAGGGGTGTTATTGGAAGCCTATCCCCCTGATCCTACCTAACTACAATGATTCTTTTGTGTTCCCCAAGTGGGGTTAGAATGTTGGTTTAGTTAGGTACTTTTTAAGGCTCACTTGATTTAATGTGACAGAGTGTGTGCTCGTGAGGTGTTGAACCCAAAAAACAGAAGTGCCACAAGGGAGGGCAACTTCCAATCTATCAATAATGCTGAAATTGATTCTTTTAACTTGCAAAATTTTCTGAAATAAAAATACTGAAATTTTAAAAAAGATTCTGTAAAAGGAACAGAAATTATGTTGCAGAAAGGCTGTAAGGAAGTGGGCTGCAGGTGGGACAGAGGGCTGTTCAAATGCAGAAAATATTGCAGCAAGAGGGGCTGGGCTCAAAACAGGAAAAGAGCAGAAATCAGACCGCGGGTCTGTGGCGGATCAGAACAGGCCGACCGCGGGTTTGAGGGAAACAGCGGCGGTCAGGTCGCGGCTATCGGGCCAACAGAGGCAGTCGGGACGCAGGAAACAGGGGAAAAGGCCCAGTCGGGTCGCGGCTATCGGGCCAACAGTGGCAGTCGGGACGCAGGAAAAATGGAAAAAGAAACAGTCGGGACGCGGCTAAAAGGCTAACAAGCGCAGTCGGGACGCCCGAAAGAGGCAGAAAGCCGCAGTCGGGACGTGTGAAAAAGGCCGACAGGCGCAGTCAGATCGCGGCAAACAGGCTGATTAGCCACGGTCGGATCGCAGGTAACAGACTTGAATCCGCCGGCAGAGCGTCGGAAGCAGTCTGAGAGCCACGGTCGGATCGCGGGTAAAGGCCTGAAAGGCGCGGTCGGGACGCGACTGTAGAGGGAAAAAGACGCGGTATGCGGCGGCCGAAAGGGACAGCCGAAAGGAAAAAATTTAAAAACAGAAACCAGAAATTCGAAAACTAGGGGAGTCGCCAAAACTGTAGCTAGGGTTTTACCCCTAGCTTGTGCCAATGAGCACCTACTAAGGAGAATGGACTCCTTAGTAGCAGTTCAATAATGATTAAATGATTAAGCTAAAACAACAATTAACAAACTACTCTAAACATTGCATGAGACATAAATAAAAGATGTAAAAAATGGTTTTATATTAATGTTACCTTGAGTGTCAAGGTTGGTGAAGCCCTTTGCAGTGTCCAAGAGGATGCTCCAAGCTTCTGAATGCTCCTTTCTCCTTCTCCAATGTTGGGGATGGGCCAAAGGTGGCTCTCAAGATGAAAATAGTTCAAAGGTGAACTAGGGTTTCGAGAGAGATTTTGGCAGAGTAAGGGTGCTTGTGATTGTGGATATGAAATAAGGGATCTCCATCACCTATTTATAGTTTTTTGGTGGTGGAGTGTTGACCCATGGTTTTGGGAAACACATGGTTTTAGGCAGCTGTATAGGGTTTTTTTTCTCCTTTTCCTCATTATTTTATATTTTTTATTCCCTTTTTAGGGGATTTTTGCTATTTTTGGAGGAAAAGGGGGTTTTTTAGCCTTTTTTAGGCTATTTTGATGGTTTTGTGGCCTTTTGGAGGCATTTTAGGCCTTTTGGAGGCTTTTTAATGGGATTTTTTGGGATTTTAAGGGAAAAATGGTAGGAAAATGGACAAATGAGCCATATAATGTGGTAATGAGGTAGTGAACACTTTTTGGGTGTTAACACCCACTAGAGTGGTCTAATAACCATTTGACCCACATGGCCGACCCCCAATAGGGTGTTCTAATAACCCTTTGACCCACATTACTTATACAGGGCCGACCCCAACAAGGTGGTCTAATAACCCATCAAGTATAAGTTACGCCACTTACAATATAAATGACAACACTTCCGTATAGAGGAATACTAACATCTCTATAGGAATACAATATACATATATGTGAAATACATTCCGAAGTTACATATACATCAACAAAACTTTGCATAATTCAGAATCTGAGTATACCAGCTTGACCAGCTCTGCAAGGCACATCTTTCTATCCTGCAGAAATTTAAAATTCAAAATTTGAATTTTTAGGGTTTCTCTGACAAACCCTAATCCAGCTCCAGATCCAGTTTTCAACAAATCAAGTGGTAAGACTTAATAACTTTTCTATTTCCATTTGAAGTACTCTTTAAGATGTCTCACCACACCAAACTTGAGGATAAGCTTGAAGGGTCTGACAACTTCCGAGCATGGAAGTATAGGATTGGGTTAATACTAGAAGAGAATGAGTTGGACACTTACATAAGTGAAGAGGTTCCAGTTCTAGAGGGAGAAGAGGCTAAGGCCTCACACAAGAAGAACTTGGTCAAATCCAAGAGAATCATTGCTGATTCTATTAAGGATCATCTCATACCCCATGTGTCTTCCCTAAAGACACCTAAGGAGATGTTTGACTCTTTGACTAAGTTATTTGAAGGTAAGAACATAAATTAGAAGATGACTCTGTGGAACCAATTGAAAGGGGTAAAGATCCAATCCTACTTTACTAAGGTCTCCCAAATCAAGGAACAACTTGAAGCTGTGGATGAAGTAGTGGAGAATGGAGAAATTTTCATGACCACATTGAATGGACTACCTAGGTCATGGGACTCCTTCATCCAAGGAATTTGTGCAAGAAAGAAATTGATCTCCTTCAGTAGGCTATGGGAGGAATGTTCTCAAGAAGAAGCTAGGCTTGTGGCCCGAGAAGAAAAGATGGGAAGTGAAGATCAGGCTCTCACAACACACACCAAGAAAAGAAATATCAAGAGAGATCCATCTCATCACAATAAATTTTCTCACTACCATCCCAAAGAGATGAAAGATCTAAGGTGATACACATGCAATGAGAAAGGACACTATGCCTCAGAATGTCCCAAGAACAAAAAGAACAACAAAATAAAAAACAACAACAAGAACATTAAAAGAAGACATCATGCTCATGCTGCTGAGGATGATGAACCTCCCAGGAAGAAGACTAGAGTAGAAAGTGATGACTCGTCAAGTGAAGATGAATATGTCTTAATCTCTGCTCTCACATGTACTATCTCACATGGATGTGATGATTGGCTTATTGATAGTGGGGCTTCCAAACACGTGATGGGATTTAAAGAATCATTTATAGATCTATTTGAACATGAGTCACCTCACAAGGTGAAACTTGGGGATGACTATCAATATCCTATAAAAGGAAGTGGTGAAGCCTCTTACAAGTTAGACTCTGGGAAGTCTTTGAAGATGAAAGATGTTCTATATGTACTTGGACTCAAGAAGAATATCCTCTCCATATCATCTTTGGATGCAAAAGGGATGAGAGTTGCATTTTTGGATGGCCAAGTACTCATGTGGCCTAAAGGTAAGACCATTGATGATGCAGTAGTGATTGGAGAGCAAGAGGGAGGATTGTACAAATTGAAGGGACAACATGAACATGCCATGGTACATGAATCCATGGAGCCAAGTAAAATTTGGCATAAAATGCTTGCACATGTACACTATAGGGAACTACGAATTGCAAACAAAGTTGTAGAAGGTCTTCCTGAAATCTAGTCAAAACATGAAGGTGTTTGCAAAGGATGTGCAAAAGGAAAGAACACAAAGAAGGCATTTCCAAGCAGTGAATGCAAAGAAAAAGGAATCTTGGAGATTATCCACTCTAATGTATGCGGACCAATGTCTTCCAGTTCTTTGATTGGGTATGTATACTATGTTTCCTTCATTGATGATTTCTCTAGGAAGACTTGGGTTTACTTCTTGAAGAATAAAGATGAAGTGTTTGACAAGTTCAAGGAATTCAAGGCCTTGATAGAAAATCAAACTGATAAGAAGATCAAGACCTTCAGATCCGACAATGGCAGAGAATTCACTTCAAGAGACTTCAAGAAGTTATGCAGTGATTCAGGGATTAAGAGGGAGTTAACTACTCCTTACAACCCACAACACGGGCAATGCTGTATGATTAGGATCTACCTATGCACCTATGGGCAGAAGCAGCAAGGAAAGTTGTATATGTGCAAAACATAACACCTCACAAGATACTTGACAACAAGACACCCAAAGAAATATTCTCTGGTAAGAAACCAGAAGTTAGCCATCTCAGAATATTTGGTTGTCCAGTATACACACACGTTCCAAAGGAAAAGAGGACAAAGTTAGATCCTTCAGGAAACAAGGGCATCTTTGTGGGTTACAGTGAAAGCTCGAAGGCTTATAGAATCTACTTTCCAGGGTTCAAAAATATTGACATCAGTAGGGATGTAACATTTGATGAATACTCAGCATACATCAAATCAAGGAAGACACATGTTGAAGACAATGAAGAACCAAGGGTAACCAGAATTCAAGACACTACTATGAATGAAGCAATTCCAGAAGAAGATCGTCAAATTGAATATCCACAAGAACCTGTAGATCCACCCCGTGAGAAGAACTCTCACAAGAGGAAACCTGCATGGGCTAGAGAGCTCATCCAAGATGCAGAAAGGTATGGCATTCCAGAAGAAGAACACAGAGAAAGGAAGAGGACTAGATCACATACCAGTTATGTTGCCTTACTCTGTGACATTATGAACAAAGAACCTTCTAGTTATGAAGAAGCAGCGGAAAAGAAAGAATGGAAGGATGCCATGATTGAGGAGTACCAATCGATCATGAAGAATGATGTTTGGGATGTGGTCCCAAGACCTGAAGGGAAGTCTGTTTTGACTTCCAAGTGGATCTATAAGATCAAGCATGCTGCAGATGGCAGCATAGAAAAATACAAGGCGAGGTTTGTAGCTCATGGCTTCTCCCAAAAAGAGGGAATAGATTATGAAGAAACTTTTTCTCCTATAGCCAGATACACTTCCATTAGAACAGTACTTGCTCTAGCTGCAGTGATGAAGTGGAATATACACCAGATGGATGTCAAGACAACTTTCTTGAATGGTGTAGTCGAAGAGGAAGTGTATGTGGAGCAGCCACTCAGTTTTGAGACACATGACAGGGAGTCATATGTGTGTAGGTTGAAGAAAGCCTTGTATGGCTTGAAGCAAGCTCCTAGGACTTGGTATGGTAGGATGGACAACTTTCTATCCAGTTTGGGCTTTAGCAAGAGTAAATCAGATTCCAACCTTTACTATAAGGTTGAGGAAGGCAATCCAGTGATACTACTATTGTATGTGGATGACTTGTTTGTGATAGGTGAGGATAGATTGTTGCCAATACAAAGAGGAAGGTTGTTGTCGAGTTTGAGATGAAGGACTTGGGGATGATGCACTACTTTCTAGGCATGGAGGTGTGGCAGAGTGTAGATGGAATCTTCCTTGGACAAGGGAAGTATGCAGTAGAGATCCTCAAGCGGTTCGGGATGATGGACTACAAGGCCATGGACACACCTATGGCATCGAACTTGAAGCTTCTATGTGATGCTTCATATGAGCCGGTTGATGTCATTGTGTGTCATCAGATGACTAGGTCCTTGATGTACTTGACAAACACGAGACCAGATATTTGCTTTGTGGTGAACACATTTAGCAGGTTCCTGTGTAATGTCCCCAGTTTGGCCCCATGGCATTTACATTATAAATGATGTAATATTGTTGTGAAATCATGGTGAGGAGCTCAAAGCCAAGGCCCCGCCATCGATTTAGTGATGCATACGGGTTGCGTGCTAGCAATGCACATTGGAAATTCAAATATCATGTAATATGCATTTTAATAAAAATACCCACAACTAGCTATGCAATGCAACAAAGAGATGGGGCATGATTTCACAAGGAATTGGGAGGGAAAACATTCAAACCCTTGAGCCAATAGAGTCAAGCCAAGTGTCAATGAGGGAACCCATCAAACCCTCAACTACCCATGTTGACTTTTGTACCCAACCATTGATTTCTCCCAAGAGTTGGTTGGGGAAGTTATTGCCTTGGGAATGGGAAGGTATGGCTGTCCAAAATCGGGTATGGGCAAGCCACCCTTCATGGAAAAACGTGTGGGTCTTTTTGGGCAAGAAGAGAGCCACGAAATTGCTCCCTAAGCGATAATCCATGACCAATCTTCCTCCCTCACGAGTTCAGAACTACCGGGGCGTTTTCCAGGTATGTGGAAAAACGTTTTCTTCATTTCCCCAACAGAGAAGGGCGTATTTCTGTGTGGTATACCAGTGGGGAAGAGGGGAAAACGAATGGGGGTCCAATAGAGACCGTTTTGGGCTGCTAAAGGAGAAGATATTGGGGAAGGAAATCGTATTTCCTTCTGGGGGTTGTTTGCCTCATCCCACAATCCGTTTTTGTTGGGAACGTTTCTGGGAAAACCCATGGCCATTTTATTTGTAATTCCCATTGTTTAAAATGAGTATCCCTGCCCCTGTTTGTGTTTACTGTGTGAATGAAAAGTGTGTTGGGTATGGGTATCCATGGCTTGAGTTTGAGTGTAAGCCTCCAGGGTTCAATTGTAGCTTGATAAACCCAGTTGGACTGGCTTGGCTAAAACGAATTGGTTAATGGACTGTGTGGGAGCGTGAATGTCCCCTTTTTCCTTGTGAGAATCATGCCCAGCTTGGGGGTGGCCTTCGGATGGACTCAGTATAAGCTTTCGAAGATCCTATGGCTGGGTGGAACGTTGCAGCGACATAGCTAGTTGCTTGGGGATGATTGCAATAAAGATAAGTGTTTCTGTCTATGTAATTACTTCTGAAAATGTTTATCAATGATTGAAATTGATATGTTGAATGCATATGAAGAGTGTGTGAATGTTGTTTCCGCTGTGCATAATTGGTTGTTTTATATCTGCACACCCATTTATTATTTATATGAATCTAACAATGGGCTGAGATCATGTGAAAGCCCTGAGTATTGGCATCATGTTTCCTGCCTTGCATTGGGTCAGCAGGTGGGTACATGACATCCTGACAGATCCTAGAGGTGTTCACCTGGTTGCCGTAAAGCATATTTTGAGGTACCTGAAGGGTACAATTGATTATGGGATCAAGTATGATGCGAATCGAAAGTTTAACCTGCAGGGTTATGTTGATTCAGAATGGGCAGGCAGTGCTGCAGATAGGAAGAGCACTTCTGGGTGCTTCTTCATTATGGGATCAGGTGTGATCTCTTGGTTTAGCATGAAGCAGTCCCACATAGCACTGAGTACAGCTGAAGCAGAGTATGTCGCAACTTGTTCAGCTATTTGTGAGGCAGTATGGATTAGGAATCTACTGTCTAAGTTATTTGATCTCCCGTTGGATGCTACTGGTATCCTTTGTGACAACCAAAGTTGTGTGAAGTTGTTTGAGAACCCGGTGTTCCATGAAAGGTCGAAGCACATTGAGATCAAATGTCACTATATCAGGGATATGGTGTAGAGAGGAGTAGTGAAGCTGCTGTATGTTGCGACAGATGAGCAGGTTGCAGATGTGTTGACTAAACCACTAGCCAGAGTGAACTTTGAATACTTCAGAGAGAGGATTGGTGTTCTTCAGATTGAAGATACTTCGAGGAAGAAGTGATGTGACACTTTTGCAGGAGCCATTCTAAGCATGGTGGTAGGAGGATCCCTCCCATGGCTATGGATGTAAGCACTATGTGATGAGCATCAGGACAATGCTCTAGATGATATGCATCAGGATGATGCTATGATGATGATCAGTTTGATCATGTGTGATGAGTATCAGGATGATGCTATGATGATGATCAGTTTGATCATGTGTGATGAGTATCAGGATGATACTCTGGATGATATGCATCTGGACGATGCTATGATGATGATCAGGACGATCATTTGTGATGATATGTATTAGGTGGATGCATTGCATGATCACTTGGATTATGTGTGATGAGTTCCGAAGACACGGATGCACATGGGATTTTCATACATGGTGTAGATATGTTCTCCTGTGGTCGTGATGTAATTGCTGAGATTTTCCGACAAAGGTGTAGATGTGTTCTCCCAAGGTCGTGATGTAATTGATGATCCATTCTTTACAAGGTGCAGATGTGTTCTCCCACGGTAAAGATGTAAGGGTTGGAGCCATTCTTTACAAGGTCAAGATTTGTCCTCCCACGGTAAAGATGTAAGGGATGGAGCCATTCTTTATAAGGTGTAGATGTGTTCTCCCATGGTAAAGATGTAAGGGCTAGATCCATTCTTCACAAGGTGCAGATGCGTTCTCCCATGGTGAAGATGTAAGCGTTGAAGCCATTTTTCACAAAGGTGTAGATGTGTTCTCCCATGGTGAAAAAGTAAGGGCTGAAGCCTTCCTCGAATGGTGGTAGATGTGTTTTCCCATGTCAGTGGTGTAAGTGACGTGTATGTGCATCTGGGTTGTGCTTCGTGGACTATGAGGTGACATGATCAGTATGATCATGAGTATTAGGATGATACTCCATGGTCATGGACAGGTTGTGTGGGTCACATGTAAAAGGTCTTGGGAAATTCAATAGGTTGAGCTGTGTGCTCGTAAAATTCTTGGGATGCTCTTTCGAGGTTTTGTTGACGCACGTAATCAGTCCTGAGGATTCCACAGGATGGCCGGAGATGATGAAGACCTGTAGGCGGATAGGCCTACATCCAGCATGAAAAAGTTCTGGCTTTGTAGAAATTCCTATGACGAGAAGAATTCAGAGATAGCCCAGTGATCGAGATGTCGAGTACAACAGTAGTGATGATGATGATGCTCCGTGATCCAATGATGATGATCCAACTCCAAAATTGAAGACTTGCGCCAATATGTATTTATGACCTGTGTCTAGAGAATACCTTCCTAGTTAAGAGGGAGTGTTGATGTATTTGTAACTTCAGAATATATTCACTTGTATA
The DNA here is from genome assembly GCA_027924585.1 of Larix kaempferi. NCBI lineage: Eukaryota > Viridiplantae > Streptophyta > Pinopsida > Pinales > Pinaceae > Larix > Larix kaempferi. The sequence goes on along the minus strand of BSBM01000374.1, from coordinate 6,869,303 downwards.
TTACATTTGTACTTTATTGTATATCCAATAGAGATGTATTATTGCTCTGATTGTAAGTGTCGTCATTTGTATTTGCAAGTGTCACAAGTTACATTGTAAGTGTCGTCATTTGTATTGATGGGTTATTAGACCACCAGTATGGGGTCGGCCCCAGTTAGGTCATGTGGTTGGGTTATTAGACTTGAGCAGCAAGTCGTCCCTATTGGATTATTGGCAGGTCAAGTCAGTGTATAAATAGAGAGGTTGTGTCTCTCATTCTCTTCACTCACTCACTCACTTCTCAAGCTCGCATAGCTAAGAGAGAAAGTGGCACACTAGTGGAGGAGGAGGAGTATCTGCTAGAGACATCTCTTTTGGGTTTGATAATTGTGATCTTGGTTTGTGGCTTATCTTATCTCTGAGGAAGTTTTGGGGTTTTTCACCTTCTAGGTTTTCCCCGGTGAAACTCTGTGTCTCTTGTGTGATTGATTTTGTGTCTATGATTGATATGTTGTACATGTTATTCTCTTAGTGATCCTGAATGATAATGGAATGAAATTATCAAAAAATTAACACTCCTTCCATCGGCCACTGCCAAAATTCAGGAATGGGAGGAGGCGCAACCACCAGGCGAGATCGGCCAATGCTTGTAGGTAAGTTATAGATCCCCCATTCATTCAAAATTTGTCTTTCTGCACTATCCATTTTCATTGCTTCAGGAGTCCACTGATTTAATGTTAACGATTCTTTTAAGTGAATTTCCAGAAGGTTCCAGACTGCTTCTATGGTTCGAGTTTTATCTTCAAAAATACGTCTGTCCCTTTCCTTCCATAATTCCCAGACCACAAAACCTGAGAATAATTCCCACATCCTGTTCAAGATCTCATTTTTGAAAGCCTTTGAATGCCAATTGGATATGGTTAGATCAGGGTGGTCGCGGACCCTAGCATTCTTCCTAAAACGTTCTTCTCCCTTTTCCCATAGGTAAGAGGCCAAAGGACAAGAATCTAGAATGTGGTTAATGGTTTCAGAGTCTATCTCACACATTCTACATCTAGGGGGCCCTATCATTCCCCTCCGTTGAATATTATCCCAGGTGAGGCTGCGTCTATGTAACAGAATCCAGCTAAAGGAAGCGATTTTGGGCCACCAATTTCCTTTCCAAATCTTACGCCATTTTTCCTCAGTCACCATGCTATGAGTTTCCGAGTGCAATCCAGTGGCTCCTTTGACATTGAAGTTTTCCAAGGTATCCAGTACTTTCTTAACTCCTATGGAATCCTAAACAATTGAGGGACCCATCAACATTGTATCATCAATGAATTGTTGATGTGTTTGAGGATCCAACCTTGTGCTGAGATTGAGCCAACAGATCTGTCCCTCACTTTGCATGGCTTTGAGCATTCGTCCCAGTCCCTCTGCAATGATAATGAAAAGGAAGGGTGACAGGGGCTCGCCTGGACAAATTCCCCGAGAGGTCTGGAAAGGATGAGATGGGGAGCCATTGACCAGGATAGAAAGAAAGGCAGAGGACACAAGGCTCATCACCCAGTTAGTCCAAATGTCAATAAAACCAAAGGTCCTGAGGACCCATGCTAAGAATTGCCAATTAAGTTTATCATAATATTTGGAGAGATCGAGCTTTAGTAGCATACCTGGAATTTTTCCTATCTTCAAAGAGTGGATTGTTTCATGCACCAGCATTATCCCATCCGTGATCTGTCTCCCTTCCACAAAAATGACTTGCTTTAGGGAGATGAGAAGCGATAGAAGAGGGTGGAGTCTGTTGGCGATTACTTTGGTGATGATATTATAGATAACATTGCATAGGGAAAATCGGTATGAATTTCCCAGGATCTTCCGTGCCAGTTTATTTAGGTATGAGCGTAAGGAATCTTTGATGTTGGTCGCTGCACTGTTCTAGAGGTTTTCCAATGTAGACCCAGGTACTTCGTGGTACAAAATACCAACAAAACCCTTATTCACCGGCCCTTTCGGCAACAGGCTGCAAGTAGCCTGAGGTCTCACCCAAGGTGAAGCTGAGGGGGTGGTTGCAGAAGCAGGTTTCCACAACTAGGTGATGCGATTGATTCAGTTGATTAATGTGTAGTGCGGTGACGGACTGCGCAGCTACGTTTAGTGGTTGCGCGGAGTCTCCTACTCCGCGTCGAATAACTTCAGGAACAAGGATATTTTCACCCTCAGCGCGTATAGAGGCTGCGCAGTGGGGTTTATGAGATCTGATAACTTCTTAGTCAATTCTTAGTCAATAAACCTTACTCATTCCTCCTTACTTAGCTTTGATAACCACCAGAAATTATGCAAATATGTGAGATGCGCAGTGTTGTGTGCTTTGATACTGCGATTTAATCCTTAACACTTAACTGTGTGGTTATCTTATCGATCTATTCATTCGAAACTTATAGGTGCTTTACTGTTTAATATTCCTTCATACATGAACTACTTAGCATCTTATTCCATCCTTTCCACGGCGAATACAGATCACAGTAAACATATAACAAGCAATAATAAATCCATGCATGCACTGTAAGTAAATTAGATCACAAATTAATGGCAATCATACACAACAATCACATAACACAATGGTTTAACATGGTTCACCCCCCCAGATGGGAAGCTACATCCACAAAAAACTGTTGTTTATGTATCTTGGAAAGGATACAACAGTTCTTCACCTGCGCACTCAGCTGCAGACGCTCTTCTCTTTCTCTTTCAAAATTAGGTCTCTGCGCACTCAGCTGCAGAGCCTTTACAATGCTTTATCTAACAGATCTCACAATATTCAATAATATTAACCAAAATGAGAGTTCAACTTCTTAACCCTTTTTCGTTACAAAATTTCCTTATTTATAGATCAAGACCCGTAGGTCATGTCTTTTACATCTTGAAGGCAGAACCCTTAGGTTTACAAAACTATTGCGGTTTTCCCAAAACCGGACTACTGATATCTGGGAGCGGATCTTCTATTATATGCGCGTCAATAGGTTGCTTCCGCTGACCTATTCCTTCTTTTCCAGCCTTATATGACTGGTTCGAGTAGTAGTAGTCTTCTGCCTGTTGTGATTAGTCACCTACCTCCGATCTGCACCTACCCACTTCTTGGTAGTTATCTACGATCTTTGCCAAAAATAGGTCTTCTGTGACCTAACCAAAATAACTTCCTTCATCTGTCGATGTTGTTCTTAGCTAAATCTTTGTTGACGTGGCACATCATGACATTGTACTCCTCGCAGCTCCTCTGACACTATGTTGTGCGCAACTTCACAGCATACCAAAACTTATCCCAAAATTGTTCAAGCTTAACTGTGCTTATTCAAAATTGCCCCATCTGGGCCAAGCCCAACAGGCCCCTAACACTTACTTGTGGCTCGCCCCCGAGCCACCTGGAATTCCTTGAAGGTGTTCCGTTGATTGTGGGCTGATCTTCATAGCGAACTCCCTGAATATGTGAGTCAGCTTTTCTACTATGGCCTTTGTATCTTGTTTGATTTTCCTGACTGTTTCGACCATCTCTATTGTTATCTCCTAGCCGATCTGGCCTTCCACTTGCTCTTGATTCTGGTTCAACTCCTTCAACTTTTCTTCGATCTCCTGTGAGATCGTGCCGATGTCTTCTAATAATGGTTGTGACTTATCTCCCATTTCTGTCTCCTTCTCCCGCAACGCCTTAACTTCCTTCTTGAGGTTGTTGATTTCCCTGTACTTGAGGAGTTTCTCCCTTGCTGGCAGCGCCTTAACCTCGTCACCCATCTTCTCTAGTACTTCTTGTTTTTCCTTCACTTCCTTCTTTACTTCCTGTAATTGTTGATCTTCTTCAAGGGTACTCAATGCCTTCAGTGTTGCTTCCAGTAGACTCTGGCACTTAGTGACTTCAATAGCAATATTCTGTGTCGTGGTCTTCACTACTCCTTGTCTCACTTGTTGTTCATCTGGTGGAGTCTATGGATTGATCTGCGCTTTTAGGGAAGCAATTTCAGATTCATGGAGAATCTCCATGTCTTCCTTCTCAGTCCTTAGGCTATTGACCAAATCTCCAATCTTGACGCTAGTATTTGCTAATTCTGTTTGAATTTCAAACTCATCTATATTATCTGCAATGGCAGTGATCGTGCTCTCCAATCTCAGTCGACGATCTCTTTCATCTTTTAATTGCATAGTACTCTGTGAGCTCTCTTCTTCAAGTTTCCTTTGTAACTCTACTTGTCCTTTCAGCACTTCTATGGTTTTGTCATGCATTTCTTCACCTAGTTGCGTTTGTAAGTAATGGAGTCCTGGCAATGGTATGGTTGCAAGATCAAGCTCCATGTGCTCTACATTCATTGTATCTAGCATTGCTTGATCTTGTAATGGAAATCTGATAGATAGTGGCTGCAAATGGACAATACGGGACCTCGCGGGAACCGTTATTTGCTGTTGCGAAGTCCCCACAGACCCTTTTCCAGCTGCTGACTCATGGTGCAATGGTAATCTTTTGCTGACTTCATCAAATTTTGGGCATATCCCTTGCATTTTAGTCAGGTTCTGCTTTAAGATGTCTTGAATTGCCTTTTCCTTATTTTCTTTGTCTATTGAAAGTTCCTCCATTTGTTCAGTTACCCTCGCAGAAATCATTTAAATAATCATCTTCGCGAAGCACTGTGTCTAATTGGTCTTTGTTTGCTTTCTACTTCTTCCTTGGTTCCTTGTGCTCCGAAGGAGTTCCAATATCCTTCCTTTTTCCTGACTCTTTATCTTCTACAATGGGACATGGGATAGGGTTATCCTCGCCATAATCACTTTCAATATCCACGACCTCAACTCGGAATTTAGCTAGCCATTCTTTCATTAATTTCTCAATATCTTCTTCGTACATATGGTAGTTTCCAAGGTACCAATCAACATTCTTCTTCTGTGCTTTCGGTGAAATGGAGATGCATTTCATCGCAGCATAAAAATTTATAATGCGGATATATTTGCTTGTCACTTGATTTGGTATGCGAGGTGTAAGCATGATGGCCCCGCGCAACTGGTCGTAATATGTGTAAAACACCAACGCTGTTTCGTGCTGTCTTTCTGGATTCAGGCTCGCCCATATATTCTGAAATCTAGCACCTTTGCAGTCCGAAGTGTTTGTGACCACTCTGACATAGTGCTTCGGTTCCCTCCACCCTAGGAATCCGATCAATGTGATTAGCGAGGTAAAATGAAAATATCCACCATTGATTTGTATATCATTGAGTTCTTCAAGGAATTCATTTAATAGAAATTGGGACCAATTGAATTCTTGTCCCTCGGCGGCTGCAGCACCAAGCAGTACTACGCCTGCGCTTACTTCTAAAGGTCTGCACTTCCTTAAGATTTTTCCCGCTAACAGCTGCGTGAAAAACCTTATTCCATCATCCTTTATGTTTGCTTCATTAATACTGTTACCTCTTTATCCTTTGTCTTTCCCTGGAAGAACTTCCTTGGGTCTTCTCCCCTTTTGCTTAATCCAGTTATACGATGGATTAAGTCAATTGTTAGGTCGATATTCTGGTCTAGCCATAAATATCCCTTGTGGATGCAAGCCATAAGAGTTCACACCACCGCATTGAGCTTCGGTGATCTGTCGAAATGTGGAAGCCTTAGCAGGTTGAGCAGCTCCGACTTGGCTACTCCTGACAAACAGCTCTCGGGGACCAAGGTTAGGTCACCCTTCGCATTCTTCTTCCAGCACATGTATTTTTCGGGCTGGAACTGTGGGAACTTTGGTTTAGTTGGCTTCTCCTTCTGCATTGCTAGCAAATCATAATCCTCCCATTTGCAATCTATAATCTTTCGTAACAGATTTTTGTCCACCTCAACATGCTTCGATATTGGTGAGAGTGGTATCTCATACTTTGGGCTCTTTAGCAGTCTAATGGCTGGCGCATCTACTACACATGGCGAGATGTATTTTGGAGTCATAGTTAACGGTATGTCTTTATCAGCAAGGGGCTTTTTTGTCCCTACCGAACTTGTCTGCGGTAGTTTTGATCTAGGCACTGCTGGATTTTTCCCTTTGTCTTGGATTGAGGGGTCGTGTCTTGGTGATCTCCTTGGATTTTGTTATGATTCCTTAACGATTTTCTTGTTTGGGGTTCTCATTAATTCTTCAATTCCTCCGTGTTGGAACAACCTCACAGTCTCTTCAACCGTGAACTCTTCTTCAAATAAAAATTTCTTAGGCATGCAAACAGTTTCAACGGTTGTAGACAGCTTATGAAAACTAGCTCAGATAGAAGTATTTGCAGAAAATTTGAAGTGTTTGATACGCCCACAAGATGATAAGCAGTGTTATTTATAGGCGCAGTAGACCCTCCTCCGCACCCTTGAACAACTAGATATGCATTTAATGGTGGTATCCGTTGGCCAAATCCGGTTACCTTTGTTGTCTTGTCTTTCAAAATTGTGATCAAAACGGCTATCTGTTTTAAATGCCCGAGCGGTCGGCAGGAATTAATATATAACGACTATATTCCCAAACAACACTTGTAACGGCTATTTTCTAGATTCTTGCGTTGAATTGCGCGGCAGGTCATCGTTGGTTCTGCGCAGTGATTTCACGGCATATAATTTCTTTTCTTTCCAGTTACTGCTTTTTGGATGTCGCAACAGGTGCATTGTTTCTTTTTTTTTTTTTTCAACGTGGGGCGTTGTATAGATCTATCTCTATCAGTCTATGTACATACTTTTTCACAATTTCTAGTGCCCAATTCTGACCATACTTGGCACCTAGAAACTTTTCCTTCTTTTTATCATTAGGGATGTTAGCAAGACTATAGCGGTAAAGCTTTAGTCTGCTCCCATTTATCAGATTGGGTAATGAATCACCAGCTAAAGTGGCTAACTGGACTACGCCACCATTGGTAACATCTATTACAGTATATGGTCCAAGCCAATGCATTTTAAATTTTCCAGGAAACTTCATGAATTTACTATCATACAGTAGAACTAGGTCACCTACCTGAAAAGACTTCTTGATGTGGCAATTGTGCCATGCTTTTTCTCGTTCTTTCTACACTTGCTGGTGGAATCCCACAATGAAGCGCTCTTCTTCCAACCCAACCAAGTGTGACAGCCTTTCTTTTAGTGCTGCGTGATCTGCCATCCCTGTAAATGCCGCTATTCTCAAGCTGGGTATAATGTACTCCATAGGCATTATTGCTTCTTGTCCGTAAGCCAATTTGAAAGGTGTATGTCCAGTTAATTTCTTGCATGTCATTCTGTATGCCCATAATACTGAAGGAATGCGCATGTCCTAGTCATCGTGGTTTACATTGCATACCTTGGTTAGCGCATTCTCAAGTACTTTATAAAATGTTTCAACAGTACCATTCGCTTGTGGATGATAAGGCGTATTGTGTTGATGATGGATGTGGAATTCTTCAGTCAAAGCTTCAATAGTTCTATTCAAAAAATGAGTACCCTGATCACTCATCAAAATTTTTGGGCATCCAAATCGTGTAAGGATATTCTCAAAAATAAATTGTGCGACTGTAGCTGGGCTACAGTCCTTGACTAGTTTTGCTTGTACGCATCTGGTGAGGTAGTCAATCGCTGTAATAATATACCTTGCACCACTTCTTTTTCCCGGTGGGTTAATAGGTCCCACAAAATCAATTTCCCATTTCTTGAATGCTTGCAAGGTCAGCTAGGGATTCAATGGAATTTCATCTCTTCTTGATGGTTTCCCTGTCCTCTGACAGACATCGCAGTTCTGGAAATGTTCTTTGGATTCCTTATGGATTGTAGGCCACCATAGCCCTGCATGCAGTATCTTTTGTGTAGTAGCCCTTCCTGCATAATGACCTCCTACGGATCTTGAATGTGCATCAGCTAATACAATTGGCTTCTAGTGTTCTAATACACATCTTCACAGCACTTCATCAGGTCCTAACTTATAGAGTTGTTTTGCAATAATGGTGAAGTCTGGGGCTCGTACTATGAGTTGCTTCTTTTGTTGCGTAGTAAATTCAGTAGGTGTGAACCCGGTAGTTAGAAAGTCAATGATATCCTGATAATAATCATCGGCGATATGTATAGCAAACAATTGCGCATCAGGTAGATTGTCTTCTAGATTCATTGGTTCCTCTCCTGACTCGATCCTCGATAGATGATCAGGGCCTAAATTTAATCTGCATGGTTTAACTATTATTTCAAAATCATACTCTTGGAAGAGTAAGAGTCATCTGCATATTTGTCCTCGTAACACTAGTTTATTGATCAGGTATTTTAATGCAGAATGGTCAGTAAACATTGAAAAGTGCACACCAAGCAAATAGTGTATGAATTTTTGTAGTGCATATACCATTGCAAGTCCTTCCCTTTCAATAGTGGTATAGTTCTTCTCAGTATATGAGAGCTTTCTACTCGAAAATGAAATGGGATGGTCAATTCCTCCTTCTCCTGGCTACGCAAGAATGATACCAAATGCTATACATGAAGCATCAACATGTACGTGAAATGGCTTTTCCCAATCTAGAAAAAGTAGGATCGGCGCAGTGACCATTTTTTCTTTCAATGTGTCGAATCCTTTCTCGCAGTCCTCATTCCAAATGAATTGTGCATCCTTTTTCAAAAGCTTCTCCATTGCTGCAGTTATCTGTGCATAACCCTTTATGAATTTCCTGTAGTATCTAGTATGCCCTAGTGTAGTGCGCAATTGTTTAACTGAATTTGGTGTAGGTAAATTTACAATAACCGTGATCTTCGCTGGATCAACCATTAACCCTTGCTTACACACGATGTGTCCCAGTAGAATCCCATAAGGAACACAGAAAATACATTTATTTAAATTCAATGAAATATGATGTTGTCTACATTTTTCCAGCATCATTCTGAGGTTCGCGGCATGGTTCTTTAATAAGCCAAAAATGGTCCAATCATCAAAGTAAACTTCTAAAATATGGCTAGTGCATTCTCCAAGCCAAAAGGCATCACTATATACTGAAATGACCCCCATTCTGTTGCAAAAGTGGTTTTGTGCCTATCAGATGGATCAATGTTTAGCTGATGGTATCCAGAAAATCCATCAGTAAAAGAGTATGCTTCATTCCCTCCAACGTTATCAAGAACTTCATCGGTAAAAGGTGTAGGAAATGGATCATGCATAGAGGCATCATTCAATTTTCTGAGTTCAACACAGATTCTAATCTCACCCTTTGTTTTCTTGTCTTGGATTACCATTGGTCTTATCCATTCATATTCTTCAACTGGCTCAATAATTCCTGCATCGAGCATCTTATCGAGTTTTGCCTTAACTCATTCTTTGTAGCATGGATTTAATCTATATGGACTTTGTTTAATAGGTCTCACTTCAGCCTTAAGGGGAATTCTCATGACTCCCAAGTCTCCTAGAATACCTTTCATCTCTGTGAACTTTGTCGGGAATACTTCCTGATATTCCTGTAATATAGTTGCGATTTCTGCAACTGTGTCATCATCCTAGTAGTCTCCTATTGCTGTGAACTTCAGCTCTTCACTAGTACTGATGTTCACTTTCTTTGTCTTGACCGGTCCACTTATATCAGGAATCTCTAATGGAGGCCCTTCTACCTCACGTATTCCTTCTAATTTAGGGACTTTTATATTGCGCAGATCCTCCTCATTGTTGTCTTCCTTATCTTCATTTTTTTCAGCTAAGTTATAACAGCCCATGACTTGTTCTGTTTGTTCTGTCCAATCTGGTTGGAGACTCGCAAGTACATTGCTTGTGTCAAAAAACTCTTCTAGTGTTATATTTTCTTCTTTGCGATATGGGCTAAATATGTTTCGCTTGATCAGTTGCAGCGCATCATGTATAGTCGGCTGGTCATCTTGGAAACTAAAATCCTTTTGGAATGTCGCAGTAAGGATGGACCAATTCGTAGTTCCTGTGTGCATCTCCTCCTGTAGGTACCAGTTTTTTGGAATAGGCTCCTAGAATGTATGCACAAAGAGATGTACCCATTCTGTCTGCGGTCTTTCCTTCCAAGCTTGTATACAAGCTGCGATATGATCTCCTGGATCCCTCTGGCCATTATATTTCTCAAATGGTAGTGTGACCTTATCAGCAAATCTAATCTGTAGTTTTATTCTGCACTGGTCCCAAGTTGTCATTGTCTTTTTGTGTGTATCCCACCATCTAGCAGGTGTTTCTCTGAGTGCCATGTCTAACGCTGAGACACGATGTTCATATGCCACTACTGCAGTGTACTCTTTGATAAATGAATAGACGTTAGTTGTGCCATCATAAGTGGGGATTGGACTTACCTGCTTTCCAATCCAGCGTAGTGACTTTGTAATTGTCGTGCATCCCCTGGCAGATACTTCATGCATTCTGTGTTGTTATTTTTCTAATCCTGCCTCATAGTTTGAGATGCAAGAACTATCGCAATGCCAGCTGAGCGTTCCATCCGCAGTAGGATCAATGTAATCCGCAGCATTTGTTGTAATTTGATAGATACGGTCAAGGTCTTGAGCTCTATACTCTTCTTGAATAGGTTCAACATATCGCTCCCCCTGTGAAGGATCCAATGGTGCGACGACCCTTATGTCATTGCCTTCAAAGATCATTTTCATTATTTTCAGATTGATGACAGTGGAGTTTGTCATTGCCCAATCGATGCCCAGTAGTGCTGGATAAGGATTGCTATCATCTACAATTTCAATTACTTCGAAGTCTGCATAACTTCGCACTCCATCAATGTCGACAATGGTATTGGTTAACCTTCCGAGCGGTATAAATATGCCCTGGTTAGCCATTATTAACTGTATAGGTGACCACTGTAAATTTGGTTTTCCCATCGCCTTCCATGTCTGCTTGGTTAAGACATTCACTTCAAATCCGAGATCAAGAATGATCTCGTCCATCTCATAGTTTCCTATCTGTGCAGTGAACCGCATTTCCCTACCGGTTCTTTTGGGACTTCTAATATTATGTATTGCGCTATGTGCTATTACTTTCTTACTACATGATTCGTATTGATTTATCAGTTTTTCAAATTCCATAAGAGTGTCCTTGTTTTTAAATAACTTGATGCAGCTTTGTAGAAACTGTGCAACAAAATTAGAGGTATCTGGTGCAGTGCGCGTCTGATCATATGCCAGTGGCATGTCTTGTATTTGTGGTTCTTGACTTCGCAGCAGAATCCTTGGTGAAGTAGGTGGTGGTTGTTTAAACATGTCCCGTGCTTCCTTGAATATTTCTTTGTTTTTTTGTAAGTTCATTGGAGGTGCTTTCCCAGGAGCTTTTCTTATCTCTACTGTTTCTCCAAGGTTTTTCTTAGGATCAGTTGTTCCAGAAGTTGAGGCTTCTATGCTGTTGTCTTTTCTTGTATCATCGCCACTTCGTGTTACTGCGTTGACACTCTGACCTGTAGGTCTGTTCTCTGATGCGATCAATTGGATATTAGGGTTCGGTGATTATGTTCTTCTCCTCTTTTGCATTTCTACCTCAAGCACCGGACAATCTTCAATCACATGATCAAATGATTTACAATAGTTGCATGTGGTGCATGGATTAGTACATTCTCTGGATACGTGACCTAGCTAGCCACAGTTATAGCATATTACCTGGCCTCATCCTCTTCCTTGATTTTGACTAGTATTTCTTCCTCTCCCGCGATATCCACCACCGCGGCCTCTATATCCTCCTTGATCATAGTGGGTGTTCTCTTGCTTTGGCTGATTTTCCTCTTGAACGCGGTACATTCCAGCACCTCGCATTGCTTCCATATCTTGCTTTCTTTCATTCATTAGTTCATAAGTGCAACAGTTGGACTCATCATGTCCAACTGACTTACAGAAATTGCAGTATAAGTTTTTAGGTGTTTTTACATATTTTTGTATCAGGTAGCAATCCCCAAGTCAGTGTCCTTTGCTTCTACAAATTTCACACCATGGCACCTGGTTCTGATTCATATTTATTGGGTTTGGTGCGCCATTGTTAAGGTATTCTTGAAATAAGGGGCAATGTTCTTTGCTGTGGCCCTCTCCTTTGCATTCTGTGCACAAAACTTCATGTCATTGTTCATGTCTCTACTCTTTTCCATTCTTCATACCTTGTAATTCTAATGTCAAGGTAGCCAATTGGTTCTGGATTTGTATCATCCCAGAACTACTTTCTCCAATTCGTGAAGCTTCCAAATTCATTGCGATATCCAAGGCCTCAGCTTGAGATACAACCTTTTGTTGCATTATTGGTTGTCTGATGTGGGGAAACAACGCAGCAATGAACCATTCTTGATGCTGTTGCGGAGCTATACCAAAGATCACTTGGTCAAACAATGTTTTGAATTTTTGGTCGAATTCCCAGACCGATTCAGTAGGTTTTTGCTTGATTTCTTTCAACTCCGTTATGCACTGTGATTCTGATGTGGGTTTCTTAAACTTGGCTGCAATCACGGTCTTGATATCTGCTAAGGTTCTTGGATGTGCTTGAGAACACTTCATAAACCAATGCAGTGCTCTATATCTGAAATTAGTTATGAGCTGCGCTCTCTTGAGAGCATCATCTGTCACTTGCTTAACACTCCACATGGCTTTGCATAGAAACCAGTGCTGATCAGGGTCTTCCTGACCCGTTCCTTTGAATATCGACAGTTTTATATCATTATCTGTCATTTTGCTTCCGGATTTTGTACTATTCTGAGACTGATTCCCTATGACAAAAGTAGATACAGGTTGCTGGATCGTGCTAGGAATAGTATTCTAGGGAATGGGATGAGATGTAGTGCTGTGAGCACTCGGTCCTGCGGTGTTAGTAGTATTATTGAGCTATGGGATGGGTTGCACGATGCTAGCAGTGGATGGGTTCTGGACTGATTGATTCTGAGGTATAATGCGCTGGATTGTGGATGATAACTAAGTGTTCTTACTATTGAGGTCACATGGAATTTCGGTATCTATACGAGTTCTAAAGGATGTGGGTTTCTTCTCGTTAGTAAGCTTGTATCTCTTTCCACTTCTCAAAGTATGGTTTTCTTCATCAGAATCATTGTATGTCTTCTCTACCATGACATAGTTTGAACTATTGCTGCATTCTTAAAACACCTTTCTCAGCTAAAAGCATTTTAATGTATAGGGTTAGGTTTTTCAAGAACTTACCTCTGAATCCTTCAAAAAATTATGCTTCAGCTTGGCTGTATGATTTCAGCGTATCTACAGCAAACTCAGTCACAAAACCTTCTAGTATGCTATCAACCCAGAAGTCGATTGCTCGTGATAGTGGGCTATTGATTGCTTTGAGCTGTTTAGTAAGCTTCGAACTCCACTCTGAGGTACTCTGCCTTGGGAGCAATTCTTTCTTTCTGCTAGGCGTGATATCCACTTGTGTAGCTCGTTTTGAAATGACACCCAAAAAATTTCATGGATGTCCCTCCACAAGTATCTATTCAACCACTGTTCATCAAATAGACGTGGATGTCTCTTTTATTTCTTTGCAAAGTCTCTTTCGATATTTTCACACCAGGCCCATATTTCTTTCTGTTCTAGATGCCAACTGTCAGACATTACTTTTCTGAATACACTATCGCATCACCGGTTTTAGCGCGGCAACGGAACCATTTGTTGGTCGTTTCACTGTTCTAGAGGTTTTCCAATGTAGACCCAGGTACTTCGTGGTACAAAATACCAACAAAACCCCTATTCACCGGCCCTTTCAGCAACAGGCTGCAAGCATCCGAGGTCTCACCCGAGGCGAAGTTGAGGGGATGGTTGCAGAAGCAGGTTTCCACAACCAAGTGGTGCGATTGATTCAGCTGATTAATCCACAGCGCGGTGACGAACTGCGTAGCTATGTTTAGTGGTTGCGCGGAGTCTCCTACTCTGCGTCGAATAACTTCAGGAATAAGGATATTTGCACCGTCGGCGCGTCCAGAGGCCACGCAATGGGGTTTATGAGATATGATCACTTCTTAGTCAATTCTTAGTCAATAAACCTTACTCATTCATCCTTACTTAGCTTTGATAACCACCAGAACTTATGCAAATATGTGAGATGCACAGTGCTGTGTGCTTTGATACTGTGATTTAATCCTTAACACTTAACTGTGTGGTTATCTTATCGATCTATTCATTCAAAAACTATAGGTGCTTTACTGTTTAATATTCCTCCATACATGAACTACTTAGCATCTTATTCCATCCTTTCCATGGTGAATACAGATCACAGTAAACACATAACAAGCAATAATAACTTCATGCATGCACTGTAAGTAAATTAGATCACAAATTAATGGAAATCATACACAGCAATCACATAACACAATGGTTTAACGTGGTTCACCCCCCCGGATGGGAAGCTACATCCACAAGAACTGTTGTTTATTTATCTTGGAAAGGATACAACAGTTCTTCACCTACGCACTTAGCTGCAGATGCTCTTCTCTTTCTCTCTCAAAATTAGGTCTCTCCACACTCAGCTGCAGAGCCTTTACAATGCTTTATCTAACAGATCTCACAATCTTCAATAATATTAACCAAAATGAGAGTTCAACTTCTTAACCCTTTTCCTTTACAAAATTTCCTTATTTATAGATCAAGACCCGTAGGTCATGTCTTTTACATCTTGAAGGTAGAACCCTTAGGTTTACAAAACTGTCGTGATTTTCCCAAAACCGGACTACTGATATCTGGCAATGGATCTTCCGTTATATGCGCGCCAATAGGTTTCTTTCGCCGACCTATTCCTTCTTTTCTGGCCTTTGATGACTGGTTCGAGTAGTAGTAGTGTTCTTCCCGTTGTGATCAATCACCTACCTCCGATCTGCACCTACCCACTGCTTGGTAGTTATCGACGATCTTTGCCAAAAATAGGTCTTCTGTGACCTAACCAAAATAACTTCCTTCATCCGTCGATGTTGTGCTTAGCTAGATCTTTGTTGACGTGGCACATTGCGGCGTTGTACTCCTCGCAACACCAACCTCGCAGCTCCTCTGACACTATGTTGCGCGCAACTTTGCAGCATACCAAAACTTATCCCAAAATTGTTCAAGCTTAACTACGCTTAACTCAACAGTTCTCACAATAATTCCTATTTAAAATTGCCCCATCTGGGCCAGGCCCAACATTTGACAAGGGCTAGCACTTCATTTTTCAGTCAATCCCAGCATGAGTGAAAGAAATTCGTGGTAAACCCATCCAGTCTGGGGGATTTATCCGCTACCATTTTCTTGATCGTTGCTTCCAATTCCTCCATATCTATGGGCTTCATTAGCATAAGATTGTGGTCATCTATTATGACCCTCAGAATGTGTTGCAGCACCTGGGCTTGAGCCTCATTCCTATTGATGTCAGATTCCTCCAAGATGTCAGCAAATAAGTCATTTAGAGTGATCTCTATATCTTCTTGGGTTTTAGCATATGTACCATCATCTCTCTTTAGCCGCACCATGCAGTTCCCTTGACGGTGTTGGACAACGGCTTTATGAAATAACTTGGTATTGCGTTCCCCTTCTTGAAGCCATCGGTTTCTTGATTTCTGCTTCCAAAGGATTTCTTCTTGTTGATCACGGGCGTTGAGTTCTTGAAGAAGAATTTGCTCCTGAGTTCTCACCTCCTCGGTATATCCCTGGGTCATACCTTTCGGATGTACCTCCTGCATTTTTAGGTCCAACCATTTCTTTTCTTGCAAGATTTTTTTAAAGGAGTCCAAGTTCCAACGCTTGATTTTTTGTTTTAGGTACTTGAGTTTATGTTGGAACTGGTACATGAGCATTCCCTTTATGTGGGTGAGTTCTGACCACCAATGATGAAGTTTCTCCAGGAGATCCGAGTTGAGCAACCAAAACTGCTCAAACCTAAACGGTATGCGAAGGTTCTCCCCAACCCTCAACCATTCAAGACTTATCGACCAATGATTAGATCCAGCTGAGGGGAGTACTACTGCTGCCAACTCACCTCCTGCTAACATAGTTGATTTTGAGATCAAGAAACGGTCCAAACAATAGGAAATGCTCCTGTCCCCCGTC
This sequence comes from Larix kaempferi, assembly GCA_027924585.1. NCBI lineage: Eukaryota > Viridiplantae > Streptophyta > Pinopsida > Pinales > Pinaceae > Larix > Larix kaempferi. The sequence goes on along the minus strand of BSBM01000374.1, from coordinate 6,853,352 downwards.
CGCTTGTTATTCCAAGTGAACGGACTATTTTCCATTCAAATATCTACCAGCTCCAGAGCTTCAATGACTTCATTAAAGTGCTCTCTTATGGATTTTAGGTGCCAGATGCCACCTTTTTTCTCATCAACAGTGCGGATCAGGTTGAAATCACCCCCTAAGATTTAGGGGGAAGTACCAACCACCGTCTTTATAGAGTGCAGAGAGTTCAAGAAGGTGGGTTTCTGATTGGCTAAGGAGGGTCCATAGCTGTTGGATAAAAAACCCCGAATCGTTGTACCCAAAACATGGAAGGCAGCTGAAAGGATGAAATGAGAGGCAAAAGATCCTGTGAGGCCCACCTTCATTGGATTCCAAAGAATACCTATTCCTCCCACTGCACCTCTAACATCAGTTGCCATGGCCTCACTTATTGGTCAAACTTTCTTGCCTATAACTTTTAGCTTTGCTTTCAAACATTTGGTTTCTTGAAGAAACATTATGAATGGATTTTCAATCTCGATTTTCCTTTTTAGAAGATGAATCTTCATGGGGCTATTACAGCCTCTTCTGTTCCAGGATGTGATCTGCATCTTGTAACTACTTGGGGGGTAAGGTGAGGGCTGCAACAATTGTGGGGTATTGTCCTGAGGCGATTAGCTTTGCCCCTATCAGTTGAATTATTTGCACATTGTTGTGTCTTCCCCTTTTTTCCTTTCTAACTTTCTTTTTTCCTTTCGGATCCTTGAGGGATTCCGATATTATGCCTAACTGTTTGAAGTTCTTTGTCTTTAGAATTGCTTTCTCCAACAAGGAGACTTGCTTATGCAAGATAGAGTCTGAAGTTTTTGCAGTGATGGCCACCTCCAGGAACTCCAGATATAACTCCCCTATCTCCATGTCTTCCCCTTCTTCTCCTGATAGGGGTGCCTCCGTCATAATTTTTTTTTTTATGTTTCTCGAGTTGCTTTTTCCTTAGAAGAAGGGGGTGGCTCTGAAACTTGATTTTCTTGGTTCTGACCTCCCCTAAGGATTTCACTTACATTTTTTGTTTGCAGCACTTCGAACCTGTTGTGGGTCTTATTTTTCTTGTTGACCTCCGGTCCTGCTATTCTCTTAGCCGCTCTCTTCTTGGTAGCCACTTTTGTGAACCCTTCAATGTTTTTTCCTTCGGGGTTGTTATCTCCACCTATATTTTTGTTAAGTGGGAATTCACGGAAGAGATGCCCGTGTTAATGTAAACATCTGCATCGGAAGGGGATCTGTTCATAATCAATCGCTTGAAACCAATATTCATCATCCCAAGAGAGTTCAATCCCATCTGCAAAATCTTGGGAGATATCCATGTAGAGGCATATTCTGGCATAAAAAATGTATCTCATCTGATTTGTCTGCTCTAAGACTTTAAAAAAAAACCCAGCATATTGCCTATATCAGTAAGGATCTCTTCTTTCCAATATTCCGAGGGTAAGGAATACAGACGAATCCAAACTAGGGCAATGGTCAGGTTCTCCTTATTAGGATTAAAGCACTCTTTCCATGGCCACAAATATAGGCCAACAGAATTAAAGAAATAAGGCCCATTGTCGAAGATGCGGGAACGGTCTGACTCATTAAAGAAAATTATAGTGAAGAAGCCTTAAGCTCTGAGCTGAAGGTCGTAATGGCCTTGGGGTTTCCAGGTTGTGTTAATCCACCAAACCAATGCCTTCTCCATTGGCCATATTCCTACAAATTTTCCTATAAGAGCATGATCTTTCATGTGCTGGATATGATCTCTGACCCTATTCGATTGAATCTGAAGTTTTGGGATCGTTTTAGACTTCATCAAACACTGCCCTGGTCTCCTATTATCACCTTTTGAAGGGGTATATTTCCTCATACCACTCGACCCTTCTCCTCCCTTCCCTATTGGGGTATCAGATCCCTACATAGTAGCTTTACCTTTTTCCTTTTCCAAGCCCGAAGGAGGATGCGGTTCCTCCCCACCTGGAGGTTCTCCCATACTAAATTTCCCTTCCCTTAATGGGAGGGAGCAGAAGCCAGGCCCTCACTGAAACCTGCAGATACCAGAACAAACTTACAAACCCTAGATCACCATGCAACCTCCTTCCTCTCTCACCATTCAGAGATAAACCCCAAACCCTCTGTAAATACTTGAACTTAAACAAATAGAAAATATATATTGTGTAAATACCTGAATTGAAGAAACTATGTGAGGGATTGTTGACAATTATTTGCTAAGCAATTTTAAATTTTGAAATGCATAAATGCCATATTCAGTTTGATTATTGATGATTTATAGTATTCCATTATTATTTTTTATTGGTGAATGGCATTGACATGGATTGCAAACTTGGATTTTTGAGTGTATGATTATGATTGACTATAGTATGATTCAATGGATGAGAAATTCCATGGATGATGCTTGTGATTTTAATCATTTTAATGGTTTATTTGATCATTTTAATGGGTTGGATGTCATCAATTGCATTGCAGATTGCATTCTTACCCTAGATGATTCTTGTTATTTTAATCAATTTAACGGTTGATTTGATCATTTTAATGGGTTGATTGTCATTTATTGCATTGTAGATTGCATTACTAAGGTTGGGTTGCAGAAAAATGTAGTAGGTGAAGCTAAGCCATTGGATTTGTTTACTAGTGCAGGTGAGGATGATCAATGGAGTCATGTTGGGCTTGTAACTTGGTAGAGTTGTCTCCATATGTCATTCAATGTGTTTGATTTGATAGTATATTAGTACTTCTAGGTTGAACTCTCTAGGATGTTTTAAGGTTTGATTTTGTCTTTCATGTAGAACACTACATGTTATGGCAGTGCAATGATGTTTTGTAAGGTTGGTATGTTAGGCTTTTACATCTAGGCATAAAAACTCAAATTCTAGACAGTTGTAGGCCCATCGAATTTATGGGATCTTTTTAACTACTTTTGAACATTATGTATTTATTTAATTATGGTTTTTTATTTATGTTACTAGTAGTTAAACTATTTATTTTTTAGTATGTTGACATGACCTCTTCTATGACCAATATTAGTCCCTGCACCACTACTGGTGTCTCTTCTTTATACAATATAATCCACATTTTTGGCATCCTTGATCTTTTGGGACTGCTAGTAGATTTCAATTTCAAGCTCTATTAAAGGCATCTTTACTTGATCAGGGAATTTCTTACATATCTCTTCCAATATGTGTTTGACCAAGATATTAGCTTTGTTTTGGGCATGTGAGTTTTTCTTATTTGTGCAATATTTTAATCTTGAATCTCGTAATAGTAGAAATAAATTTTTGGTCTTCAAACTTCAAGTTAATGGCCTCTTTGTACCAAGCCACTTTTTTTCTTATTCTCAATTTCATTGTAACCCGATATCCTTTATTTAAAATTAGTTATGAAAAAAATATTAGCGGTGTTAATATTTTGGAGGGCATCCTCTTTCACTACTCCCTAAATATTGGATCTATGAATTAGCATCTCTAGTCCACCATCTCTTTAGCCTTGAGTGATTATTACTAGAGTCTAAATCTTCTATAAGAAGCATTTCTTTCTTCATGTCAGACAACTTATACTTGCACAATATGTACTTTATCATAACCTCACTGCCCACAAGTGGGAAACCAACAACTAAAAGAAGGATATGGTAAGTTGTATTGTTTTTTATTTTAAGATTGTGTATAATAAATGTTTATGGATTCACTCAATTTTTCTCCAAGTCTCCCTAGAAATATTACAACTCGGAACTATGCAACCATGCATAATCACTGAAATAACAAGTGTGTCAAAAATAAACATCCTTTATTCCTAGAACTAGAACTTGATTTTTTTACAATTATTTTCAAAACCATAACAAGCTTTCCAATCTATTCTATTTCGTTTTTCCACATTATAGTTCCAATTTAGTTTATAATGAATTTCGATTCTAACATATTTATATGGAAGGGATTCTTCCAAGTTGTTTTTATCATAAACAAATTTAGAGTAAGTAACATTTATAAACCTGAGCATCGTTATCTTTATTTTATTAGTTTTTATAGTCATCCAATAGTTACTAAAGCAACTTTAAAAATTGAAAATGTTTTTTAAAATAAAAAAAAAGTTCCTTACTAAAAGCAATGTCATCTACATATAGGAAAAGAGTGATAATTAAACCTACAAAGTTTGTGCCCACACACCATGCTTCCTTTAAGCAAGATTCTAACTTTTCTATATAAATATAAAAAGTGATGGAGAAAAAGGACCTCCTATACAACATCTTTGTTTGATGCAAGTGTTGAGTTCATTTTTCTTTTCTCAGTATAAATATTTTTGAAATTAATTATAAAATATAAAATATCTCAATTTTTTATTAGTTTTACTCTATTTAAAATGCATTTTTTTATGATTTTTATTTTATAATGTATTTTTAATTACAAAATTACTAAAACATCAAAATGACATTATTTTGCTTATGACTCAAATTTTATCCACAACTTTTTTTTCTCTAATGTAATTATCTCACAACAAACTTCTAAATACTTCTTCTCATTTTGAAGATGAAACCTTAGGTAAATCCTAAATTCTTCAAGGTACAAGGCTAAGTCAACAACATGACTCAAATCCATTACAACAATATACTCGTTATAAACACATCATCACTGATGGAATAGAACATAGATGGAGAGGATAACACTTCATCCCACAGCCACTCAAACTAGATCCAATTGACAATTTTATGTATAAACATATATTAAATTTGTATTTGTTAAATATTAAGAAAGATGAAATAATTTAAAACACCATATTTAATATTTTAAATAATAATATATTATTTAATAACTAAAAAAACAAATACTATGGAAAAACCTTTCGCAACTTAAAATAAAAAAAACAATATATGCTAAAATGAAAAACCAATTCTTACCTACTAAATTGTTTAAAAGATTGTCTTGGTCATTAACAAGGCAAGGTGGCATACTTTGAGATTGTTATGAAATTATATCATTTATTCATTCCCAATTGTGTAACATACAATATAGTAATACAAATAGAAGAGGGATTTCCAAAGGTCAAATATTTAGAAAATATCCAAAATTCAAAATTAAACCACGTTGCACCTCATATTGTATGAGGTTTCACATTGTGGAGCACTGGATGTACTTGGGAGATACATCTTCATGGAGCTTCTTGTCTTCTTCATGAGGTGTATTAGATGAATATATTTGGTGGAGGAGACTCACTTCTATGTGGTGGATGGTCAGTGTAGATGATCATCTTGTGGTTGAATGTTATTTTCATGCATTTGCTTCATCCTTTTGATATATGGATGTCTCCTAGTAAGAGTTTGCATGGTGATGTTATATTATTGGCGTCACTAGGATGGGGTGTTTTACATGGTCCCCTTTTGTTGAATGTGATAGGGACATACTTGATGTGGGATGGAGTTAGCACATGTTTCGTGTCTCCTTTTCAGAAGGTGTTGATATGTTGTGGTAGTGCACTTTTACTTGGTGATATACATTAATATTGTAACATTTCACCTATTAGGATGTATATTAAATTATGTTAGTACCCATATATTGTGTATTTCCTAAGTTTGAATTATGAAGAATGAGGGTACTACACATATTTTTGGTGATCAAGTCTTTTTCTAAAGTTTGATGAGGTATTAATGATGTAATAGCCCCTTGGTGTTGTGCCCTAGGTTCAAGCCTATTTAGAGCTTATATTTAGTTATTGTGTTGTTGTCATGGTGGGGTTTTGCTAGGGAGAACAATTTATTTACATGGTACAACACTTGATGGATAACACCCCCTCATGGGCACACATGTTCATGATGATTTCAACATTCAATGACTATTTGGAGGTGAACTATTGTTGTATCATAGCATTAACTATTGTGCACATGTGTTGAGGTTGATTTAACCATTTACTAGTTAATTTAATTATTTTGAAGGCTAGTTACTTGAGCACCCTACCTCATTGGCTTGCTTTCACACATGAATGAGGTTATGTCGAGATGATTTAGTGGTTTTTTATGGAGCACTCTCCTCTTTGGAAAATATTTGAAGGCATATGGAAAAAAATTTCATGTTAATGAGTGTAACTACATTTACACACTTATCTAGGTTGACTTCCTCTTATGCACATGGCTTTTGGGAAAATTAGTTGATGATTTTGAAAACAACACACGGTTTTGCACATGCATTCAGTGTTTTATTACTTCTTAGTGATTTGAAGTGGTTATATGGTACATTCATTTAGGGAAATCCTCTCTGTTTGTTCTCATATTCATGTTTCATGGTCAAATATACATTTGCCATATTTTTATCTATATGAAGCACCCTCTTTTTGTTTACACATGTGAAATGGATGGCACAATTTCCTAGGGTGCACTCATGTGGATTTGGTTGAGCACTCAATATTTTATTACGGAGTTGTAACTACCTTGGAGATTATTTATTTAATGAGGGGGTTGCACATGGGAGAAAGATCCTCCTATTTTGAGAATTTAACCAAGATCTTCTTGTGGAGTGCTCCATCTAGTTAGCATATTTCACATTATCCATGGAGTTGGTTGGAGCGTCCTATTCTTGGTCACATGTGTAAATTTGTTGCAAATGCATATTGTTGAGCATCCTCCTAGGGGAGAATAAATTACTATTTATTCACTTAAGCATCTTGGAGGGAGCACTTTGGAGGAGTTTTCTAGGTAGACCTTGAGCACATCCTCTTATGTTGAAGAATATTTATTATACCTTGCATGCATGCATCTTGGAGGGCATACTTTTTCTAGACATTTTGGCCTATTGACTTGTCAAATAATCCTATTTTAGTGATGAACCCTTTCTCTTAGAGACTTATCTTGCATATTATATCTTATTTTCTATTGGAGGGAACCCTCTTAGAGAGGATGAAGAAAATTTGAGTTGGAAAACTTAAAGGATAAGACCTAACTACTCTAGTTTAATATTATTTATTTGCCTTGTCATGTAGTTAGTTTGGAAAATAATGTATTTTATTGTAAGAAAGACTTAGCTTACTCTATATAAAGGAGATTTATCTCCATTTGTGATGGGTAATGGGTGGGTTGGGAAATAGAGATTTGAGAAGTAATGAAGTGATTAAGCTTTAGGAGTTGATGCTTGATGTAGCTCCCTTTGTGTTATCATGACCGAATACTAATGAAGTCGTGAGGTATTGCTTCTATTTTGGTGTAAGGTTTTATACTTGTTCCTTTGTTAAGGAAATTGTGTAGAAATTTTCTTATTGTCAATTTAATATAAAGGCCTAACTAATGAAAACAATATTCATTTAGCAGTAAATCAATGCGAGGAAATTTATCCCTCTTGATTTAGTTTGTTTTATTTGTTGTTCTCTTACCATTCTTCTAATAAATTTATTGCTAATTATAATTTATATTTTAGTAATAAAACATCACCTTTGTAACTAGAGCCCTCCAAGACTTAATTCCACTTAAATTTCCAACAAACACTCTAAGGTTAAATGTAACAAAATTAGTTAATTTTTTTGTTGAGAACATATAATTAAATGGTGAATGTGACAAATAGTCTTTCATCTTTTTATGATTGAAGGTGGAAAAATAACCCTTTCATCCATTAATTGCTTTATTGAAGTAGTTATGAATGTGTGTAAACTAAATCCATCCATTTATTATTTTTTCATGACTCCATTAGCCCATGATTGATAAGCACTGGTTTTCTTCCATCTTACTTCCCTCTTTGTTCATGTCTTTCATTCTGTATCTTGTCCTTGTCCCATTCCCATTTCCATTATTCTTTCATATACTACAATAACCATACAATTTGTTAAGGCTTACTCTTCATACATAACCTAGAGCCTCCACTCCATAGCCTTAGCAATCCTACATAAGGATACCCCCTTCTATTGGAGAAGAGAAAATCTAAAGAGAAAGGAAGAGATACTAAGGTTATAGTGGGTAGCTTTCTTGAGTTACACAAGAATAACACCTAGGTACTTGGGACTTTGGATCTTATGGGTAGTAGATTTTGTTGTAACATTTTGACGTTTTTGCCAAGGATTAAGTATTTTTTATCAGGAAATTTGTAGATTGGCTACATTATTGGTGAGAGTTTATATTTGAAGATCATTTTCTCATATTGGAATTTGATGGCATGTTGTTTTTGGAGGTGAGGACAACTAGCAAACATTTGAAGAACTCACATTGGCCACTCCACAATTTAGTTTTGGTATGAGGTATTATGATATTCATGCATTTTCAAAGTTAAACTCTTTATATTGAAGAAGTATGGGAGATTTAGATCCATAATTATATCTTACATTTGATTTTTCAATTATACTAGGTGTTGCGCTTGCAACTATCCTCCCCATGTTCTCCAAGGGGATGATGGGATCCCGTCCCAATTTTTTTTATACATTATCTTATAAAATATTGGTTTCTCCTTCCAAGTTCATCAATATTCATCTAAGGCTTGGTTTTGTGAGTCATCGTGGGGGGTTACTTCTTTAAGAAGTTTTGGAATCATAAGTAATCTTCCTAAAAATGGTGTATGAAAGAATTGCGGCAAAAAGTGAAAAACATGTTGGCGAGGTTGTGGAGAAAACAAATACCTAGGTTTGGGCCTTCTTAGAATGCCTCTTGGACTATAGATCACTATGTTATGATAAATTATTGGAATATTTATTTAATGGATGGTTTGACAGGGGATATTTAAAGCAATGACACACTCTCTCATAGTTAAATATATGGGTAATATGGATGACAAGGAATTTTATGGTGTTTGAGGGAAAATTGATTACATCTCATCAACACGCGACTCAGATTTGGGCCCTTCTTTCTCACTTTAGGGTGGACACTTTGATGAAGGCTCCATGGACTCTTTAGGTTCCTTTTGTCTATCCTACGATCCCTTGGGAATTCTTTGACGATGCTTTTCAAGGGCCTGGACAGGCCATGCCTTGGGATTTGTTTTAAATATCTTGAATCGAGAACATTTTCACTTTAAAGCTAACCTAGGCAATGGCTTGAATAATTTTGGTGAGCTTCATGCACTTTTTTATCTTATGAAAATTTTCCTTGCTTTAATTATCAACTAGTTGTAGGTTTTTGGGGACTCACTTCCGGCGATTAAGTGGATGTGAAGGTGGGCTTAGATCTTAGGTCTAGATCTCAATGCTTTGTCCATACAACTGAAATGAACAACCTCTTACTTTCATTCGATTGAGTTTGAACATTATATATATATATATATATATAATTAAATGAAGAGGCATACCAATTTTGTAAAGAAGGCATGAATTTAGCAGAGCATTCTTGCTCTTTAGTTAAATTTCTGCAACAATCTTTGATGGAGTCTAGGTCCTGTGCTCTTGCTAAGTTTTAAGTTTTTGATATCTTATGGATGGGGGAAATGTATACTTTCTATATATTCTTGGTTCCTATGGAGTCTAGTGATGTACATGTCCAAAATAAGAGGTTCTTCAATATTGTAGTGGGGAAATGTTGCATAATGTATTTTGGATTAGTGGTGTATACAATACTGCGGGTTTATGTTTTGGGGACTAGGAGTACACTTTTCCCTAAATTTTTGCGCCTCCACTCAAAAGGGGGGTGTTCTTGTTTTTTATTTTTTGGGTTCCTAGTTGGGCTATATTTTGAGTGCTCATTTATTACAAGTCCATGCTATTGCACACGATGATTGTATTTTTGAGTTCGCTTGAATAATAATACAATTTTTATTTATGGTGTATTGCATTAAAGTAAAAAAATAGAATTTGTATTTCAAGTTGGTAAAGTCTATTTCCACAAGATTACTTTATATATTCTAAATTGAAACAATTATATATTAAAAAAAAACAATAAAGCATTATTTTAAATTTAAAAAAATATATATTAAAAGGAAAAATAAAAATATATTGAAATGCAGAAAAAAATGAAAAGTAAAAAACAATAAATAAATTAGTTTAAAACAAAATAGAAACATTAAATGAAATTAAAAGAAAAATGAAATGAAATGATTAAATAGAAAATAAATTAAAAATTCCCTCCTCGTCACCCCTTGCCTTCCGTACTTTTGCACAACCACATCGTTGCCCTAACTTGCTTTCCCCCCACCTACCCTTCCCTCCTTAACTGGACTTTCTCTTTTCTTTTTGTAAACTGCAGATAGTAATTATATTAGAGTACAAAGAATGTTACATACACAGGTGAGACTATAGTTCTAAGAGCGTTCTGTAGCTTCTCATAGAGCAGAAAATTAAAAATAGGGCCCTCGTAGGCCCACCCACAAATGGGTTGAGAGTCATAGACATAGTTACAACCGACCATTAAAAACATAAGACTAACCAGATCAGAAAATAAAAACAGAGCATAACAGTAACTATTCATCCAAAGCAAGGAAACCTGATATGCTAACCGTTGCAAAAAGGAGCTGGGGACTGCTGGAGAAGCCTCAAGTAATTGCGTCTGCATCCTGTGGGTTGGGATTGTCTTCAATAATTGGGAAGGAACCAAAGAATTCCTCATACCAGCTCTGAACCGAGGGTTTGGGAGGCAGAGGTTTCATCTTTCGAGGAGTAGCAGCTCCGCCTTCATATTTCTGGATCCTTTTAAAGTGCAGAGAGTCAATAGTAGTAGGAATAGGGAAGGAGGCCTCTAGAGGAGGGGCCCCTTGTAAAACGATTGCAGTCGAAGACACTAACCCTGCAGTGGATCCCTAGACAGGGATAGAGACCTCCGCAGGGACAACACCAGGCAGCTCCTGCAAATTGGTGCCCAAAGTATGGGCACTAGGCGCTATAGCAATGCCCTCCGGTTGGAGAGTTTCCTTACCTTTCGAGGCCTCTTTGCTAGAACCATGAGCGTCAGGACCAGTTTCGCGATGACAAGTCGCTTTGTTGAGGATGGATTACTTACCTCCAACCACGCTGGATTCCGGAGCAGCAAGCATTTCGTCCAAGTGAACCATATGAATTATGGTGTCCATGATAGAGACCTTGGCCATTCCAGTTATCCATCATTTCTTCTACCAAAGAACCCAACATGTCACACTCACACTCCTCCTCCCTCTCACGAAGATGAACATTGTCACATGCCCCTATCCCTCAATTTTCATATCAAAAGAAATTACGAAATCCTAAGCAAGGATAAGAAAAAGGGTGAGGACTAGAGCGAAGCAGAGGGGAAGGTGGTTGTAGGGAGAGGCGACAAGAGGAGGCATGTTGTAAAGAGAGGTGGTGGGAGGAGGGGGTGAGTGCCAATAAATTATTTTATTATTTTATTTCAATTTATTTGTGTTTTGAATTGATTATTTTAATTTTTAGTTATCTATTGTTTACATATCATTTGACATTATCCTTATCAATAAGTATAATTTTTAATTTTATGTTTAATTTTAATTTTAATTTAATTTTTATATTTTCATTTATTTTGTTAAATTATATATATATATATATAAAATGCAGAAAAAATATTTTATTTTTATTTTAAAAAAATACATTATATAAAATCATATATTTATATATAATGAACCTTAGAATCATCATATGCCCTTATAAAGGTCATAAAACTATTATGACTTGGGCTGTAGAAAATGATTGATTGGGTGATAACTTTTGGAGAGTGTTCTTAAATCAAAATGTCGAATAACATACAATATGATTTTTTTTTCCCACGAAAAAAAGCATACTATTGATATTCAAAATTTGAATCAAATAGTACATGATTAGGTCTTATCATAGAGCCTAATTATCCCTAAAGCAACCCTATCAAAGAGTGCCTCAGATTATACAAAATACATCAAAAATATGCCATATATTCCAAATGTCCAAAGAAGCTAGATAGCATAATCAAATCAAGAAATTATATGAGCCAAAATCAATCATCTCATTCTCCCAGAAAACTATCACAATACCCCAACCTAAAATAAAAATAATATTAAATAATTTAAGTAGAAGGGATTATGAGAATATGCAATTTAGATAGGAGAGAGATTTATTACATCAAAACCTTGTTGGTGATGTTTCATCCATCCATTTAAGAACCAATTTTGAGTCTCCAAACAAATTTATTGACATTACTTTAGTTATTTATGTTGTTTGTTTTCTCTCTTATATTATTGTTAAATGGTCACTAGTAAATTTATTGACATTACTTTATTTATTTATGTTGTTTGTTTTCTCTCTTATATTATTGTTAAATGGTCACTAATAGGCATCTAATAGAAAAAATATTCTACTAATGGGTATCGAATAGGGAAAATATTTCGACCCATGCTACAATTATCTTCGTAATTCTTTCGACCACACTATTTTAAAAAACTCTGTGGATTGGACTTATCAATTACCAACTCATTTATAGACCTTTCTTTCTTTTCCTTGGAGGAATTTTCATAAACTGGGAGAACATTCTTGATATTATAGAAGACTTGTAGTAGATCCCAAAAGTTGCTAGTGAAGACAACTTCATTCACAGTTAACCATATTGCCTACATAATGAAATATGGTGTGTGTGTGTGTGTGTAAGCTAGTTCATGGTCCTCCATCCAACATTACAATGCTTCTTCTTCAAATGCTCCATTTCAACTTCCTTTACCATTTATCAACCTCTTTGTTGCACCCTAGACTTCTTTGGTGTAGTGGAAAGAAGAGACATGTGGTTGAAGCTATCAACATGCTCCTTGCATAGATAACATATATGAAGTCTTTCTGGACAACATTTTTGTTGATCATCCCAGATTAATACCTTCTTGGACAAAATAATCCAAAGGAGTAATTTTATTTTCATGGGGGCTTCTAGCTTCCAGAGGATCTTCCACCACCATTTCATTGTGATGAACCTGCAATAATTAATTAATGCAAATACACAAGATATCAGAAATAATAGAACTCAGAATACTTTTATATTGATCATGGGCCACTTCGAGGGGGCAACCTCCTTTGAGCAAGCTCAATACAATTAACTTCACGGTGCCTTCATAGGCCTCAACACACACTTATATACTAAGTCTAGGCACCAATACCATGGGTAAATACTATGTGTCAATACAAACCATGGGCTAAGTCTAGGCGCCAATACTATGAGTCAAAACCATGGGCTAATATAAACTATGGATCAACAAATACAACGGGACGACTTACAAAGCATATGCGTCCAACAACAATATACTAACAAAGTAAAGACATGGGTTCCTAACATCCCCTATCCCTTAGAAAAAGCTTTGTCCTCAAAGCTTTATATGTGGAAATTGATGCAGAATGTGAAGGAGTGGGTCCCCTATAGCATCCTCAGGTTGCATTCTGAGCCACTGGCGCCTTTGGAGTTTCAGGGAGGATTGCATGGAAGGCTGTAGATGAAGAAGAACCATATCAGCAATGTGAAATGTGCGCTCAGAACGGTGCTGATCGGCTTGTTGTTTCAGTCGAATTCTTGCCATGTGAAAATTGTCTTGTAGAATGAGAAGAAGTTGATCATGGTTTCAAAGAATTGAGCCAATTTTTTGAACTGGGGAGTTGCTGAAGGTGTATGGAAGAAGAACTGGTGGTGCATGTACAAAGACTGCTTAATATGGTGTCCTTTGAGATGTGGTACTATACCACTAGAGCGCTTCTAGGAAATCCATAGAAATAGTTGTCCAAATCAGTGGAGGGATGGGTAAGGGTTCGAGCAGTCCTGAAAGGAGGGTCGTTTCACCCTTGTTGACCTGGAAAGTATCACAATCAACCACCATCCGTTGAATTGTCATTTTGAGTCCCTGCCAAAAGAAGTTACATTGTTCTTGGTCATACATTTTGAGGAACCCAGAGTGCCCTACTGATGAAGAAGCATGGAGTTCATAGAAGAGATATCCCCATTGAACAGATTGCAACCAATTTGGAACAAGCAGAGAAATAGCTGTAAGAGACACTGGGTCATCAAATGTGCGAGGAGGAGCATCTTCCACCATATTGTCCTTACCCTTCTGGTAAGTGGTCGCATAGTCATAACCCATGAGTTGGATAACCCATTTCAGGTGTGTTGGGGAGGAGACCCGTTGTTCCAGGAAAGTTTCCAGACTCTGGAGATCAGTGTTGATGCAAAAATAATTCCCCAATAGGGATGGTTGCCACTTCTAGACTGTATGCAAAATAGTCATCATTTCCTGTTGAGAGGTAGATGCGGCTAAATTCTTACCAGAAAGGTCTCTTGAAGGCAACAAGCTCATTGGTTTATCAAAGACACCTGCATATCTATCCAAGGAAGTAGTCGAGACTGTTGATGGGTGCATCTGAATGGAATGGAGTTGAGCGATGACACCATGTGAATTCTTCTTAAGTAATTTTTCCAGGCGATGTGAACTGATGATGCAAAGAGACCCTGGTTGTAAGCCCATAAATTTGTATTGTGCCCCATTGACTGAAAACTGCATCCAAAGTTCAGCAAAATCCCATAAGATGGGGCCACGTGTGCGTAACCATTGAACGCCCAAAACCACATCACATCCGCCTAAGGACAAGGAAAACATGTGAGAGCGCAGGTTATAATCTACCATAGAGATACGCACATTGTGACACTTCCCCTTGCAAGGTAAGGTGCCCCCATTGGCAACCATGACTTCAAAGTTGGAGCAAGGATGGACAAAACAATCAGCCTATTTGGCAATCCGAGGATCAATGAAGTTATGAGTGCTACCAGAATCAATGAGTATGGTAAGAGGGAGCTTCTTGAAGTATCCCCTGACTCGCATTGTTTGTGGGGTGGTGACGTCGGTTACAGCATGGAGAGAGATCTCGGGTGGGTCGTCCTGAGATGGGGTGTCAACAGGCGGGTGTTGAATGTCGACCTGATCATCTACTGTATCTGGAGGTTCTTCATCAAGTTTTGAGGCAAGCGGAGAATCCACATGCAAGAGATAGAGCTTTTGTTGAACACATCTATGTCCCCGAGTGAATTTCTCATCACAATTATAACATATCCCTTGTTCTCGGCGTGCCCGCATCTCCGTTTCAGACAATTGCTTGATAGGAGTTGGTTGAGGAGCAGGCATGATGGGAGGTCGTTGGGAACCCATATTTCTGAAGGGAACAAAGGTGGGTTTGGAGCGTTGTTGAGCTGCAATCTTGTCCTCAGCCAGCTTAGCCAACCCTAGAACTTCCATCATTGTGTTGGGACAAAACATTTTGACCTCTGAGCGGATTTCATCCTTGAGACCATTGATAAAAAAACTCCTGTAGAATTCATCGGACAATCCTTCTGTGTGATTGGATAGTTTCTCAAATTCCGTCTGATACTCTTTCACTGTGCCAGTTTGGTGAAGTTTAGTGAGTGCTCCTGTGAAGTTGTCAAAAGAACTAGGACCAAATCGTGACAAAAGGAGTTGGCAAAAATCTGTCCAGTTTGGCCCGGGATGAGCTTTTATGTACCAACGGTACCATTCAAGGGCTTCTTGTTCCAAATGAAAGGATGCAAGTGGAACTTTCTGAACATCAAAAGTATTATGCAGACTGAAATATTGTTCTGCTCAGTATATCCATCTAGTCGGATCAATACCATTGAAGCGAGGAAAATCAAGCTTCGGCCCACGAAAATTGTTGGAAGAAGAGAACCCGGTGGCTGCAAAAGATTCTGGCTGTCGGTTATTGTTCATGGCTGAATGTTGAAGATGGAGGCTGAGAAATTTTTCATCCAGATATTGGAGTTTGGTTTGGATGGCTACAAGTGCTTCCTCCATGGTGTTTGTTCATGTGTGAGTGACAACCACAAGCAGTAATTTTTTTTTTCGGTGGGGGGGGGGGGAATGGATAGAAAAACACAAACACAAGCTTATTTAGTAAGGGGAAATTTGGATTTGGGAAAAGCTCGGAGGGGTAATTGGGGTTTGACTAGGTTTTCAACACTTTCTAAGGGACAAGGAAGCCAAAAATGGGTATTTCAGAAGCAGGAACTCTATGGTAAAATTTGAAGGCAATCGGGTGAAAATTGAAGAAGTTATGGCAAACCCGAAAAATAGACAAATGTGGGATTTCTGGTCTTGGGAAGTGGAATTTGGGATAGGGTCTTTAGGAATGAAATATGCAAAATGGGATTGTAGATATGTCAGTGAAGTTTCAGGGAAAATAGAGTTGAAATAAGGGAGATATGGTCGATATACAATTTTTTTTTTTTTAGAAATGGATCGGCAACAGCGGCGTGGAAGGGATCCGCAACAGATGGATCTGCAATGGCGCGGAAGGGATCGAAAACGGCTGGATCTAAAATGGCGAATGGATCTGGAACGACTTTCAGAATAGATCTAAAACGGCTGGATTTGGAGTGGAAGTGATCGGCAATAGTTCAACTGAAAATAGATATGGACCCCAAGTATGTATGACTTTCTAATAGTTCAGGTGTTTCACTCGGCCACCAATGCTATCTGACGGCTTGCATATTGGGGCAGTACCCCTCACTCCACGGCTCAGGTAAAGCTGATAACCGCTTTGCCACAAACGACGGCTCTTGGTTTACCTCACGGGTGGGAACTAGTCAATCAGGTAGGGGTCGTTGCCCTTTTCGCTGGCAGGTCCTCTCAATGGGCCAGCTACTTTGGGGTTCCTGTGGTACTCCTCACAATGAGTTTTAGGGCTTATGCCCAAGTACTTCCCACAGTTAAGCGGATAGATATTATTCCCAAATCCGAAGCTACAATAGATGCGAAAAAAAATTTGGCAGAAATTCCACCCAACGAGCCCAAGAAAGTGCTCTGATACCAGATGTGATGAAACTGCAATAATTAATTAATGCAAATACACAAGATATCATAAATAATAGAACTCAGAATCACTTTTATATTGATCATGGACCACTTCGATGGGGCAACCTCCTTTGAGCAAGCTCAATACAATTAACTTCACGGTGCCTTCATAGGCCTCAACACACACTTATATACTAAGTCTAGGCACCAATACCATGGGTCAATACTATGTGTCAATACAAACCATGGGCTAAGTCTAGGCGCCAATACTATGAGTCAAAACCATGGGCTAATATAAACTATGGATCAACAAATACTACGGGACGACTTACAAAGCATATGCGTCCAACAACAATATACTAACAAAGTAAAGACATGGGTTCCTAACATTCATCATGTTATCTTCTTGATTTTGGGGGATACACCTTATACCCCATTCTAGTTGTATGAAAACCACCAACCTTATATCTCATCCGTACCAAAGTATCCTCTTGATCTATGAGTTAGAACATATGTTTGAGAGACACCACTCCTAAAGTTGCTCCATTCTAATGCATGTTCATTGCTCAATTTTAGATCCTCTGCCTTCCTCTAGCTATTGGTGCACATACTCCATGTCCTAAGGATAAATAGATAAATAATTAATATTTTGAAGTGTAATATGCCCCATAGGTATTTAAAACATATGTGATTTTCAATGCCTCTTACCCAAGGATCAACTCCACAAAAAAACATGTTTACCATTTTTTATTTTTCATTTCAAATGATCACCTACTAGGATGAACACCTTAAAGATGCATTTGCAAGTGATTGATCCACCCTGTTATAATTGTATGGTTCTCTAATCCATTCATTCAAATATTTTGATTCAATGTACTTTGTTTCACTACCCTCTTCCATAAACCATTAGTTATGGTCATTATCCATATGCTTCTAGTTGTAAGTCCTAGGTGAAATTATGAAGATTCTTCACTCCCCAACCCCTACCAATTTTGGTTATGTAAGATAGTACCATTTCACTAATGGGATTCCATTTTTTGTCATACTTTCCCAACCATAAATATTTATAACTTTCATTCCTAATTTTTTTCCAAATTTGTTATGAACACTTGTAAGCAATAAACAATATACTAAATGACTTCCAAAACACCATTCGTCATAGTTTACTTGCATGTCATTAACAATCACTTATTATGCTAGGAGGAAATCCTCTTATGTGTTTTCTAATAAAGCCATATATAATATTTTAACACATACTCCTTTTCCTCATTCAACTCAAACCCAAGGTAATTTAAGCTTGAATCAACCATAATTTGTTTAAATGGGAGAAGAGTTTTAATGAGTTGAACCTATGTGTTTTCCATGCCGCTAAGTGGAATTGTAGATTTATGTGAATTTATTCCATACTAGTGGCCTTTTTTAATAGATTTAAGCATATTTTCAATTCTTTTGCATCTTGTACCGAACCACTTCCAAATAGGAGCACAATGTCCATGGAAAATAGATGGCTGACATGGGAGTTTGTTGATACTCTTATTCCCTTCAATAAACCTTCTATGCCTGGATGGTTTATATATCTACTCAAACACTCAACTAGGATAAAAGTAGAGGTAATAATGGACATCCTTATTTTAACCCTCTACTTGGTGTGAAGAAAGAGGTAGAAACCCTATTGATATTGGTACTCTTATTTCCTTTAATAAACCTTCTATGTATTGATGGTTTATATATGTACTCAAACACTCGACTAGGAGAAAAGTAGAGGTAACAATGGACATCCTTATTTTAACCCTCTGCTTGGTTTGAAGAAAGAGGTAGCAACCCTATTGACCAACACTAAGTAATATACAATCTTATAACACACGTCCACCGAGTTAACCAAGGCAATAAAAAAACCCCACTTGCAACATCATTGATTTTAGTCTTTTTTTTCACACACGAAAACCAAGCTTTTTATTAATTGAAAAAAGTTGTATCAGTGGATATACAAAAATACTGATGGGAAAAAAACCGTCACCATAATAGCGTTCAATTCAGAAATTACAACAGAAGATTGTTCATAGTCACAACGAGGAAAAAAAACACCAGGGCCTCAACAGACTGGCCGTCTAGGCGAACAAGGTTGCATCAATGACGTAGCAGCAACGCTGAGTGCATTCAAAAATGGACCTCAGCATATAGTGAGGGTCTGGGAGTCCATCACTCAGTCGTTGACCAACTCCTCGACATGAAGGATCCCGTCCATAACATACGTAGTCCGCTTAGAGACAACATCAACCAGAGTGTTGTGAGATCTATAAACATGGGAGATCGAGAACTGGGCGAAAGACTTGGTCAGTGCCATGATCTTCAACATACATTGATGCAAGACCAATGAGTGCAACTGAGACCGCCCACAGGCCCATTCCACAATGCAATGGGAATCACCGAACACACAAAGCGAATGAAGACCCTTCCTGTCAGCAAGAAACAAGAGACCCCACAGAGCTAGCAGTTTTGCACGTGTATTGGATCCAACCCCGGCAGAGAAGTGAAGCTGAAACCAATGACATGAATTTAACTTAAGTACCCCGCCAACCCCACATAGAGAGTTAATACAAGCACCATCAAAGAACCCCAGTGGAAATTGATAGGACTCCTTATTAAAACATGTCTGCTTCAGTCACGGCAATGATGGAGCAAGTATATGTTCCTTGAAACTAGCAATGATGCGAGCAACGATCAAGGCACAAGAAGGAGCAATGGAATACACAATGGCCCTGTTACGCACCAGCCAGACTCCCCAAATAACAAAGGATACTAATGAAGCAAAATAGGAATGTGATTCCAACCAACGTAAATAGTTGGTCTTAAAGCCTAATATTTTGCAATTATATTATAGATATCATGGCACATTGATATCATCCTGTAAGCCTCAAAAGATTCGGGGACATCCATTTTTTTATATAGTTTCTATAAAGGTGGTGTCAAATGCTATTAGGATTTCCCCACTTCTTTTGAACTCTTCTATTACTTTCAAAAGGTACTATTAATGGAAACCCATATGGTGTCACGGCCTTGTCATGTTTAAAGTATTTCAATACATGTAATATTTTTTTATCACTATCAACTATATTCTCATTCTTCCCTTTATCAACCATTCTATTGAAGAAATATGGCATCGTCAAAATTTCCCTAGTATTTATCTTATCTCATTGGGATGTTTTAAAAGGGTGTTGTAGTATTGAACATTTTCATTTGAGATTCATGCATTCTATCCCTTCAACATATTTTATAGACTATATTGTGTTATAATCCTTCCTCAACGTCATGTAACCATGGATAATTTGTGTGTTTCATCTTTTGACTTGACCCATTTTTATTTATTTTTGTCTCTAGTGCTCCTCCTAAGAGAGGATCATGTTTTTCTCTTCATATGCTTTCTTTAGGTATTCTCTAGAGGTTTATGTTACTCCTAACTTTGGGAATTGGCATTTGGGTATTTTTTGAATAACCTCTTCCATACTTAATAGTTTCGATTTTGTATCCCAAAAATTTTCTTAGCCCAATCCTTTGTCACATATTTTAACCATATTAAATTATCTCAAAAATCCTTAATTGAATATTTGCCACTTCCTTCATAGTGTTTCTAGATTTCCTAAAAAAATGTTCTATAATCCTCATGTGTGAGTTAATGAAAGTTGAACTTGAAAGGTGATGCAAGTTTCTTCTCCCTTCACTCGAGTTGTAGAATGATGGGAAGATGATTTGAAGAGCCTCTTACTCCCACCCATGATCTAAATATTTATATCCTTTCTAGGATGTCATTGTATAAAATGAAAAAATCCAAAAGTGTGTCTATAGCTCCTTCCCTAATTCCTTTGGTCCTCCAAGTAGGGACTATTTCTAGGGCTTCTACATTAGACTATTTTTTTAATGCAAAAACATGACTAAGAAATTCACTAAGAGGGTCTAGAAAGCATCAGTTATTTCCTTCCCTTTGGTGGGCAATTGCTTAGGATGGAAATTAGGGAATGGCTCCAAAGTCCGCATTGGTATAGATCCACAAATTTGATGTGGATAAGCATTTACACTATCTAATGAAATGTTGGTTTCACTTATAAACAAAAACATTCTTAGTTTAGTAAATGCTCATAATCCTAACACAACCACATACTAGAGAAAAGGGTGGAAATCAATAGAGGAGTTAGGTATGAATGGTTATCAAACTTTGGAATAAATAAATATTTGTAGGTCCATCCCAAAACTTTGCCAAAATTTGATTGGAGGATGACTCTTTAGTTTGTTCCAACAACCTATATGTGGTTGCTACACAATGAGACTAGAATACATTGCAATGTTTTCAGAAATACTACGCTAGAGGAGGGAGCTAAGTGTTCGTTGTCTAAGATATCGAGTATCAAATCTCCTTTAAAAAGTAAGCTCTTCATGTGGTTAGATTTGTTTAACAAATATCTCACAAGGGAGATTATTATGAAACTTTCATGGTAGGGGCCTAGTATGTGCCCTTTATGCGAGAATAACAATGAGACCATCTACCATCTTCTGGTAGGATTTCACTTTGCCAAGGAAGTGTGGAGTGCATCAAAAATATTGTCAATAGTTTGTGGAGAATGGAAGGGAAATTTAGTTGAGGAAGCCCTACAGAATTGGATAGAGAGAAAATTGGTTACAATACATAAGGTTCATTCCTTGACAATGTATTCGGATCTCTGGTTGATTGGGACCTATATGTTTTTTCAAAATCAATATATCTCTCCTTTATAATACTTTTATAAACTACAATATGCATTTGCTGGTCTAGAAACCTTTGTGAAATGCAAGGCACTAAGGCAAATTGGGTGATTTGTAACTAACAATTCAAAGCTATGGGAATTTTTAGATGATGCATCCAAGGGGAAACTTGGCCTCTCCATAGTAGGGGGGTATTGTTCCTAGAAAAAGAGCATCAATTCGCTTTAAAATGTGGTGTAGGTGTTGGAAGTAAGAACATGGAATATATGAAGGCTATAGTTATCATGATAGGGATAGTTGTAGATAGAGGGATAATCAAAATTTAGATCCTTAGAGGTTCAAAAATGGTCGTTGGATGGGTTATAGAGAAACTTGGAAATCATAACATTGGGATATGCCATCTCATGGATCATGTAAAGGCCTTAATTATTAGGTTTGTCACTTTCTCTTGCAAACATAGTTTTATAGAGATGAATGGATTAGTAGATGGCTTGTGAAAACAAGAAGTGGATGGTCAAGAATACATTATTGATATCATCTAGACAAAGGATGTGATTACCACAACCTTTCCTAGAAGACATATATTTGAGTAATTCTCTTTTCTTGGCGGTAGTATACTAAGGTCTTTATAGACTACTAATATTGTTGTGTATAGGACAATAATATAGAAACTGATTGCACATTGGTGATAAGGGTTTTTATGGCCTAGGTAATTGACTTTGTTGTAATTCATAATTATCTTGATATTAGCTAATATCATAATGAATTGAATGTTGAATAATGAAGTTAACAATTTTTTGTTTTGTGTCCTTGGATGCTTGAAAAATGTAATATTATGTTTTGATCTCCGAGTAAAGATATCCTAACATTTTTTGGACACACACACACACACAAACACACACCATCGAGCTTAACACCATTGATTGGTTGTTATTCATTAATATTATAGTGATCACAAATTGCTAGAGTAGAAAGCCTATCATTCTCATCTCTGACTTCCATGAGTCACCCATAGACATATGCAATATTTTATTTGATCAATCATTAACTTCACCATCGAGCTCTTAGGATGTATAAGAACTAGAATAATTGTGAAACTTCTTTTTGGTAACTTCACTTATTTAAACAAGGGTTTATGTGTCAATTTTTGCATGTTTATGTTTCTCTTTACCCAATCAATTATGTTTATGTGGTCTTGTCCCTCTTTGGATGTATTATTTTCCTTGGATCTTTTATCCTTCTAGAAAACCAAATTGTAATGTCCCCCATTTTGACCCTTGTAATATTTTGGGATATAATGTAAATAATATATGCATATTATGTATGATTCCTAGCGTGGAGCTCAAGGCCAAGGCCCCGCTAGTGAACGCTCGATCTAGAAGAGGCAAGTATTTGATATTATGCTACCCATGTGCTAGCGAACCATGGGAATTGTAAATATGCATTTTGTAAAGCACTTGCAACAATTAATTAATAAGAATATGTGAAATAGCAGAAATGACAGAACTCAGAATCACTTTTATATTGATCACAGGCCACTTCGAGGGGGAAACCTCCTATGAGCAAGCTCAATACAAATAACTTCACGGTGCCTTCATAGGTCTCAACACACACTTATATACTAAGTCTAGGCGCCAATATTATGTGTCAAAACCATGGGCCACTACAAACTATGGATCAACAATACTACGGGCGACTTACAAAGCATATGCGCCAACAACAATAACACAAACTATTGATCAACAAATACTACGGGACGACTTACAAAGCATATGCGTCCAACAGCAATATACTAACAAAGTAAATACATGGGTTCCTAACATCCCCTCCCCCTTAAAAAAAATCTTTGTCCTCAAAGCTTTAGATGTGGAAATTGTTTTTGAATCTGAAGGAGTGGTTCCCATGTAGCATCCTCTGGTTGCATGTCGTGCCACTGAATTAAGACCTCTATGATAGAGCGAGAGTGAAGTTGACGAGTGCGCCAATTGAGGATGGCCTCCGGCTCCAAAATGATGGATCCTTCATTATCCAGTTCGGGTAAAATCGTTTTTCCACTGATGTTGGTGCCAAGAACTTTCTTCAGACAAGAGACATGAAAGACTGGATGAATGCGGGAAGAAGGAGGAAGTTCCAATTTATAAGCAACGGACCCAATCTTCTGAAGAATCCGATATGGCCCATAGAACTTTGGATCAAGCTTATGTCACCTTTTGAGTTTCAGGGAGGATTGCTTGTATGGCTGGAGACGAAGAAAAACCATATCGCCTACTTGAAAAGTGCGCTCAGAATGGTGCTGGTCAGCTTGTTGCTTCATGCAATTTCTTGCCATGTGAAGATTGTCCCGCAAAATGCGAAGAATCTGATCGCGGTTTCGAAGGACCATGTCAACTTCCTAAACTGGTGAACTATTGGGGGTGTATGGAAGAAGAACTGGAGGTGCCTGACCATAGACTGCTTCGTATGGGGTCATTTTAGAGGCAGTGTGGTAAGAGGTATTGTACCACCATTCAGCAAGAGGGAGCCACTTTGCCCATTGATGTTGTTGTTCAGAGGTGAAGCAACGAAGATAAGTTTCCAAGCATTTATTGATAATTTCAGTCTGACCATCTGTTTGTGGGTGATACCCTGAACTCATCTTCAGTTTGGTGCCAGTGTGGCGAAATAGTTCTGTCCAAAAATGACTGGTGAAAGTTGCATCACGATCCGAGACAATGGAAGAAGGGATGCCATGAAGACGAAAGATCTGGTCCAGGAAAATTTGAGCGACTAAGGAGGCTGTATAGGGATGGCTGAGAGCACAAAAATGACTATATTTGGAGAGGCGATCAACCACAACGAGAATCATTGTCTTCCCGCCATATTTAGGGATCCCTTCAATGAAATCCATAGAAATATCTGTCCAAATCCGTGTAGGTATGGGCAAGGGTTCGAGCAATCCTGGAAGGAGTGTTGTTTCACCCTTATTGCGCTGGCAGATATCACATTCGGCCACCATCTGTTGAATTGTCCTTTTCATGCCCTGCCAAAAGAAGTTACGCCGTGCCCGTTCATACGTTTTGAGGAACCCAGAGTGCCCTGCCGATGGAGAAGCATGGAGTTCATAGAAGACAGCCTGTTGAAGGTTTGTGCTCTGGGGAAGCACCAGACGACCCTTGTATCTCAGAGAAGCACCATCCCAAGAGTAATGTGGTACAACAGAAGGGTTGTTGGTCAAGCGTTGGATGATTTGAGATAAGGAAGAGTCATTGACATAACCCTGTTGAACAGATTGCAACCAATTTGGAACAGGCATAGAAATAGCTGAAAGAGAACCTTGGGCATCAAATGTGCAAGAAAGAGCATCTGCCACAATATTGTCTTTACCCTTCTGTTGTGATGGGGAGGAGACACGCTGTTCCAAGAAATATTTCAGACTCTGGTGATCAGTCTTGATGCAGAAATGAGTCCCTAATAGGTATGGTCACCACTTCTGTACTGCATGCAAAATAGCCATCATTTCCTTCTCATAGGTAGAGGCAGTTAAATTCTTACCAGAAAGGGCTTTGCTGGTGAACGCAATGGGGTGTTCATCTTGAAGGAGAACAACACCAAGTCCATTGCCGCAAGCATCACTCTCAATAGTGAAGGGCTTGGAAAAGTCGGGCATAGCTAGAACAGGTGTAGTAGACATAGCTTGTTTTAGTTTGTCAAATGCACACTAAGCAGCATGTGTCCATGTAAAAGCATCCTTTTTCAATAGAGCAGTTAATGGAGCCGTAATTTTCCCATAATCCTTGACAAACTTGCGGTAGTATCTAGTCAACCCCAAAAAACCACGAAGGCTCTTGAGTGTCTGAGGATGCGGCCAATTGTTCATGCCATCGATTTTGGCAGGATCCACGCGAACCCCTTGTGCTGAGATAATGTTCCCGAGATACTCAACTTCCTTCTGTCCAAAAACACATTTAGACTGCTTGGCGTGGAGATGATGGTCAGAGAAAAGTTGCATGACAAGATCTAGATGCTGGATATGTTCATCCCATGTTTTACTGTAGATGAGGATATCATCAAAGAATACCAGAATGAATTTCCGCAAGTAGGTTCGAAATATTTTATTCATTAAGGCTTAGAATGTGGAAGGAGCATTAGTGAGGCCAAAGGGAATGACCAAAAACTCATAATGGCCATCATGTGTGCGGAAAGTTGTTTTAGGGATATCATCCTCATGAACCCGAATTTGATGATACCCAGAACGAATATCCAACTTGGAGAAAAAGTGAGCCCCATGAAGCTCATCAACAACAGGAATTGGAAACTTATCCTTGATGGTGAGGTGATTAAGTGCTCGGAATTCAATGCAAAGGTGCCATGACCCATCTTTTTTGCGGACAAGAAGAACTGGAGAAGAAAAGGAACTAGTGCTTGGGCGAATAATACCTTGCTTCAATAAGTCCCGAACGAGCATTTCAATCTCCATTTTTTGGTGAAATGGGTAGCGATAGGGCCTGATGTTGGAAGGAACGCTTCCAGGAAGGAGCTAAATATGATGGTCTTCTAGCTTGGAAGGTGACAATCCCATTGGTTCAGCAAAGACAACTGTATATCGATCCAGAATTTGTTGTAGATCCAAAGGAGTAGTGGAGACCGCTGATGGTTGCATCTGAATGGAATGGATCTGAGCGATGACACCATGTGAATTCTTCTTGAGGAGTTTTTGCATGCGATGTGAACTGATGATGCTGAGAGAACCTAGTTGTAATCCTGTTAATGTGTGTTTTTGTCCATTAAGGGAAAACTGCATCCAAAGTTCAGCAAAATCCCATAAGATAGGGCCAAGTGTGCGTAGCCATTGAGCACCCAAAACCACATCATATCTGCCTAAGGGAAAGGCAAACATGTCAGAGCACAAGGTATAATATCCCATAGAGATACGCACATTTCGACACTTCCCTTTGCAAGGTAAGGTGCCCCCATTGGCAACCATGACTTCAAAGTTGGAGCAAGGATGGATAAAACAATCAGCTTGTTTGGCGATTCGAGGGTCAATGAAATTATGAGTGCTACCAGAATCAATGAGTATTGTAAAGGGAAGCTTCTTGAAGTAACCCCTGACCCTCATTGTTTGGGGGGTGGTGATTCTAGCTAAAGCATGGAGAGATATCTCTAGCTTGTCATCCTGAGACGGAGGGTCAATAGGCGGTTCCTGAATGTCGACCGGAGCATCCATTGTTTCTGGATCTTCATCACCAATTTCAGAGGCAGGCGGAGAATCCACATCCAAGAGATAGAGATTTTGTTGAACACATCTATGTCCCCGAGTGAATTTCTCATCACAATTATAGCAAATCCCCTTTTCTCTGCGTGCTTGCATCTCTGTTTCAGACAAACACTTGATAGGAGTTGGTCGAGGAGCCTACGGTACAGGTGGTCGTTGAGAACCCATATTTCGGAAGGGAACAAAAGTGGGCTTGGAGCGTTGTTGGGATGCAATCTTGTCTTCTTCCAACTTATCCAACCCTAGGGCTTCCATCATTGTGTTGGGATAGAACATTTTGACCTCAGAGCGGATGGCATCCTTTAGACCACTGATAAAACAACTCCGGTAAAAGTCATCAGACAATCCTTCAGTGTGGTTGGCTAGTTTCTCAAATTCGGTTTGATACTCTCTCACAGTGCCAATTTGGTGAAGTTTAGTGAGAGCTCCTGTGAAGTCATCAAAAGCACTAGGACCAAATCGTTGCAAAAGGAGCTGGCAAAAGTCTGGTCATTTTGGCTCTTCATGAGCCTTGATGTACCAATGGTACCATTGAAGAGCTTCTTGTTCCAAATGAAAGGATGCAAGCGAAACTTTGTTGACATCAAAAGTATTATGCAGACTGAAATACTGTTCTGCACGACAGATCCATCCAGTTGGATCAGTACCATTGAAGCGAGGAAAATCAAGCTTTGGACCATGGAAATTGCTGGAAGAAGAGAACCCATTGTCTGATGAAGACTCGGACTGTCGTTTGTTGTTCATAGTTGAATGTTCAAGATGGAGGCCGAGAAATTTTTCATCCAGATCCTGGAGTTTGGCTTGGATGGCTTCAAGTGCGTCTTCCATGGTTTTTGCTCCTGCACGGGTGACAACCATAACCAGGATTTTTTTTTTTTTTGTTGGTTGACTAGGTAGGAAAACAAAAACAGAAACTGCTTCAATAAAGGAAAATTTGGACTTGGGAAAAAATCTGAAGGGTAATTGGGGTTTGACTAGGTTTTGGACGCTGTCGAATAGGCAGGGAAGCAAAAATAAGGATTTCAGAAGTGGGGTGAAAGAATGGGAAAATTTGGCAGAGGGGGACAAAGAAGCAGAATTCAGAAAGGAACTCTGTGGTAAAATTTGAAGGTGATTGGGTGAAATCTGAGGAAGTTATGGCAAACCCTAAAAATAGACAAATGTGGGATTTCGGGCTTTGGGAAGGGGAATTGGGGATAGGGTCCTCAGGAATGAAATATGCAGAATGGGATGACAGGGGTTCCCTGAAAATTTCAAGGGAAACATAGTGAAAACAAGGGAGATATGGAGAAAGGGAGATAGGGAAACTGAATTTTTTCTAGACTGGAGCGGCTATGGCTCGGAAGGGATCTGGAACAGATTTACAGAAGTGAGCGGAAATAGAGGGATCTGAAACGGCACCGAATGGATTGAAAACGGCTGGATCTGGAACGGCTTTCAGAATGGATCTGAACGGCTGGATCTGAAATGGTGCAGTAGTGATCGACAACAGTTCAGCTAAAAATAGATATGGACCCCAGGTATGTGCGGCTTCCTAACAATTCAGGGGTTTCACTCGGCCACCAATGCTATCTGACAGCTTGCGTATTGGGGAAGTACCCCTCACTCCACGGCTCAGGTAAAACTGATAACCGCTTTGACACAAACGACAACTCTTGGTTTACCTCACGAGTGGGAACTAGTCAATTAGGCAGGGGTCGTTGCCCTTTTCGCTGGCAGGTCCTCTCAATGGGATAGCTACTTTGGGGTTCCTGTGGTACTCCTCACAATGAGTTTTAGGGCTTATGCCCAAGTACGTCCCACAGTTAAGCGGATAGGGATTATTCCCAAATCCGAACCTACAACAGATGCAAAAAAAAAAATTGGCATAAATTTCACCCAGGGAGCCCAAGAAAGTGCTCTGATACCAAATGTAAAGCACCTGCAACAATTAATTAATAAGAATATGCGAAATAGCAGAAATGACAGAACTCAAAATCACTTTTATATTGATCACATGCCACTTCGAGGGGGCAACCTCCTATAATCAAGCTCAATACAAATAACTTCACGATGCCTTCATAGGTCTCAACACACACTTATATACTAAATCTAGGTGCCAATACTATGGGTCAAAACCATGGGCCACTACAAACTATGGATCAACAATACTACGGGCGACTTACAAAGCATATGCGCCAACAACAATAACACAAACTATTGATCAACAAATACTACGGGACAACTTACAAATCATATGCGTCCAACAGCAATATATTGACAAAGTAAAGACATGGGTTCCTAACACATTTTAATATAAAAGCCCACAACTAGCTATGCAATGCAACAAGAGATGGGGGCATGATGTTACAAGGAAATTGGAGGGAAATATTCAAACCCTTGAGCCAATCAAGTCAATCCAAGTGTCAATGGGAGAACCCATAAAGCCTCAACTACCCATGTTGCCTTTTGTACCCAATCATTCATTTCTCCCAAGAATTGGTTGAGGTAGTTAATGCCTTGGGGAATGGGAGGTATGGCTGTCTAAATTCGAGTATGGGCAAGCCACCCTTCCTAGATTTTCGTGTTTGGCTTCTTGGGCAAGAAAAGGGCCACGAAATTGCTCCCCAAGCCATTATTCACCTATCAGTTTGCTCTCTCACGAGTTGGGACCTTCCTGGGCAGTTCCCTCCATGGTTTTGTTGTGTTTACCTTCATTTTCCTAGCTGGAAAGGGTGGTTTTGCTGTGGCTAACAGTGGGGAAGAAGGGGAAAATTATTTGGGGTTTTATTGAGGTCGTTTGTCCCACTGAATGCTCATACATCTGTGGGAGAAATTAGCTTTCTTCCCTGGGATTGATTCCCTCTTCCCACAAATCCAGTTTTGGTGTGCCTACGTTTTTGGGAAAACCCATGTCCATCTAGCTTCTATGTCCTGTTGTTGAAAGTGTGTTTCCAATCCCATATCTGAGTTTTGTGTTCAAGAGAATTCTGGGGTTGAGTTGGGTATCCATTGCTTTGGGATGTGCTGTGCTTGAGGGTTCCCTTTTCCTTGTAGATATCATGCCCAGCTCGGGGGTGGTCTCTGAGTGTTGAAAGAATACAGGCTGGGCAGAGACCTATGGTTGGGAGAAACGTTGCAGCGACATAGCTAGTTGTTTGGGTCAATTGCACAACAAAGATAAGTGTTTTCTATCTATGTGTTTATCTCTGCAGTGTTTAAATTAATGACGGTTATTGATATATTGAGTGCATATGAAAACATGTGTGTGGATGAGTTTATTTCCACTGTGCATATTTGTTTGATTTACATCTGCACACATTTGTTTTTAACTGTATGCATCTAATGAATTGGCTGAGTTTTATGAAAAGCCCCATAGAATGGCATCAGGTTCCCTTCCTTGCATTGGGTCCAAGGGTGGGGACGTTACACAAATACCCTCTTATGTGAACTTTACTTGATGGCAAGCCAAGAATGGAGGAGATTCCTTATTTTGGAATAAACTTTACTTTCTTGCTAACTATGTATCCCATGGGGCCATGACACCACTAGAGGAAATGTACTATGATCCTTAAGTAGTGGCTCTTCAAATCATTGTTGCATACAAATCAATAGAGATGAACACGCTTCCAATTCTCATGTTTTCTTGTTAAGGAGAAAATAACCAACCAAATTTTTTTCAGAGAAGGACATTTATTGAATAATCGGATCAACGGCTTTTTCATCCTCATATGTATGTATGTATGTATGTATGCATGTACATTTAGCCAATAAATGATCAATGTTCTATTCATCCATATATATATATATATATAAACTAATATGCCACTTTACAATAGAATAATACATAATAGGACATGCTTATCCATGAGTTTCCCTACCCTATATATAAAAGAAGAATTAAGGTTATATATCCCCATATTACATCTAGAACAACATATTTATAAGGAGAGAGTGTGTGTACAACTTTGTCTAATCATTGGCATAAGGTAAGGGATTCTCAGAACACAAATGTTCCATGGGATCACATGGAATTCTTAGCGCACATCTAGCATGAGAGATCGAGGAAACCCATGGGATATAATGTAATAAAAGATGAATTAGAACTTGTTGGAAGCCATAACACCGAACTACTAAGTACAGTTAGAGTTGTTGCCATTAGAAGACTTAGATCTACAATTGCTATCAATAGATCTTTGTATTTAAGATTTAAAACTATAATCTAAATTGGCGGTACTATTGAGAAAACATTATTGCAATAATATAAATCTAAATCTACAACTACTAAATGGAATTTTGGAAAAAGAATTGCATGTCTACAATTATGGCTAAACATTATACCCATTAAGCATCAATATCACAAATGCAAAGGTACATAAGTGTTTAAATCTAAGACTAAACGATCTAAGAATAACATGGAGGAAAGCTAGCGTTAACATGGAAAGTAATGCATTTTGAAGATAAAACAAGCATTGATGGAACAAACTCAATGAAACATGGCAATGTAACTTTCACTCGCCAAAATCAATGAGTACAATTAGAATGTGAAAAAATCCATTTTTGGAAATAATTGTAATAAAAAAAATGCCCTACTAATTCATTGTCAATTATCAATACATATGGTGTTCTTTAGCCCTGTAACTTAAAACAACATAGGATATACAAAGTTAAGATGCAATAAACCAAAAATTAGACCAAAACAAGAAAATTTTGACAATCAAAAGATAAAGATGGCAGAAAATGAGCTTTATATTATGATAAAAACTTATGGGAGCATTGTTTCCAGGCCTCTTGAGGTAGGGTGACCTTTCACTTGAACAGAGCTCTATTACAATATATCTCGACAAAACTCTTCATATCCTTATAGTTCTTTAAATAGGCTTCTCAGATCCAAAACCCTAACTGCTTGACATGGTCAAATAATTAACAAATACAACTTCTTAGTGGATCTTAATTAATAGATATCATTTTTACATTGATTGATGAACACTAAATTACTTGACCTTATTTCAAAGATATGGCTTTACACAATGTGTGACTAACTCCTAGAATAAGCCGGGTTAGGATAAGACCCTGACAGGTATTAATGTTAGTTATATTAATTTCAAATTAATGCACCATGCCCATTGAATCCTAGTACATCTTTTACTGCAATAAACTAAAATAAAAATACTTTATTGTGATAATGAAAACTACAATTGTATACTACAATGTTGATTTTGTTTTATAAATTTATTTTTTTTAAATTAAAAATTAAAAAATTAAAACTAAAACAAAACCTTCACAAAAAAAAACTTGTATTTATATAATTATTTAAAATATTTTAGAGATAACCAATGGAAAGCTCTGCTGATTTTAATTTATAAATTTATTTTTTTTAAATTAAAAATTAAAACCAAAACAAAACCCTCAAAAAAAATCTTGTATTTTTATAATTATTTAAAATATTACCAATGAAAAGCTCATTTCTTTGCCCTCATCTTGATCTGATTATGTAACCCTTTTTTCCCTAGTATAAAGGGAGTTGTGATCAGCCAAAACTCTACTTCAATGCAAGCCAGGGGTGATCTAGCATGGTTTCTTCCATTTTTTACTTTATTTTGACACATTATGAAACCTTATTTTCTCTAGTATCAAGGGAGTTGTGATTATCCAAAGCTCTGTTTATCTCATGGTTTCTTCCATGTTTTACCTCATTCTGACACATTAGGAAACATTTTTTCTCTACTATCAAGGGAGTCGTGGTCAGTCAAAACTCTACTTATATATAAGCCAAGGGTGATCTCATGGTTTCTTCTCCATTTTAAAACATTAATGGTTTTAGCTTTATAGCGTTGTCATTGAACACAAAGAAAAATGTTTTTGTATTTTCATGGTAATGGAAAGTGAGATGGTATAGCCATTTCATTTAATGGGCTAAATGGTATCATGGACGAGAGTTCTATAAAATTACATGAAATGATATATAAAAGATGATGGTATGCATAATGACTTAGATGGTGAGGTAGTGTGACTAAAAAAAGTGAACATGGGTAAGGTATTGTTGTTAAAAATGAAATGAATATGATTTATAATGTGGATGGTATTGCATTAAATGTGGATAATCATGAAAATTAATGTGTATGGTGGATTTGAAGGGATTTGTTATGAAATTTTGCATATATTTCAAATTTTATGTAAAGAAAAATAAAATAATGAAAAAACAAATTTTAATCTAATTTTTGTAACTTATTATATCGATAAGTGTTTATATCTTAGAATTTGGGGTGGATTACCATCTATGTTTTTTTTTCTAGATTAAAGGAGGATGGGACAAGTGTACTGTCCCAATTAATTTTATGGGCATCGTTCAAAATTCAAAATAAACAATTATATATATATATATATATATATATATATAATAACTGGTAGTTGATGCATGGTTAACTAGTAGCTCATGAATGGATAACATGTAGTGATAGACAACTCATTTAACTAAAGAAGGTAATAGGTAGTTGAACATAGACAGTAGATGATTACAATTAAACATAGAGAACAAGTAACAGATAACTTGTTCATGATACTTAACTTGTGACCTATCAATGTTTACCGGCCACAAGTTAAATGGTTATGCTAATTATATATTTTTGCTATACTAATTGATTCTTTACACATCTTATCTATTTATATTTCTTTCATCATTTAATCATTATTTTTTACATTCTTATTAACATTCCTTTCATTGTTTTTTTTTTAATATTTCTTTCCTTTCTTTGAAAACATGATTTTGTACAAAATATATATAGAAATGAATAAATTATAATACAAACTACATAAAACACGTAAATTATATTATGAAATTACAACTAAAAACTGGCTTCTAATGCCTTCTTTCATGTTGTGGCATAGTTTTGCTAAGACAAAGTTCATGTATTTAGTGGACCAATCCTCATGATACTTTTCCATGATCTTATTAAGAATGAGATTATTAGACGATTTGACATGGTTTTTACATTAAGTGGGTGGTATGTCTTTACATCCTTTCCATCTTTATAAAATCGTTTATCATTTTCACTATAGTAAGATTATTCCAAAGTGAGTGAGACCAATTCATCATCATTTATTTCTTGACATGGGTTTTAATCTTAAAAGGAGACTTTGATATCTCATCATCAAACCACTCAAAATCCTCATTTACGCCTACATTATGTGAATATATGATTGAATATTACAATTCTAATGTCTTATACCATAATTACACATTGACTGGCATGATCTGCTGAAATTTAAAAAAAAAAGTACTAAATGTGTCATACGATAACATGGTCACTATTTAAGATATTGATGCACAATTAATATTAAATGAATCAAGAATTGATATGGAGCATCGTTTATGATGTCCTTTATAAAAGTTTGGGATTTATTTGGCCTTATTTAAAAGTGGGGATCTATTTTTAGTGCATCATTGTCATGTGAGAACATCGTCCTATAGAATGTGCCTTTTGGGCCAATTTCTCACTAATGCGCACATGTTATGGATAACTCGTGTGTTTTACTATGGAGCATATCGAAGTGCTTCTAATGGTTTCATGCACTAAAACCTATCTATGCAAAAACCTTGACCAAAACCTCCATTAAAAAACTTCATTAAATTTGAAAATCTCAATATTACATTCATAAGACCTTCGCAAAAAAACATATTTCTTAGTAATGAATCTAGTAATTCCAAGCTTTAGTTCCTATCTATGAATACAAATGTGGACACACATAAATTTTCAAAAAATAATAAGTTCAATAGTTTCGCTAATCCTCCTTGTTACCATAGAAACTGTAGCAACATAACAACCTGACAACAACCGATCAAATAATAGAGAAAATTGCAGTTAGCATAACAATACGTTATCCAATCAACAAAATCCACTTAGACAAAAGATGTTGCCAAAGAATAAACAAAATGACCATCACCACAACACTCTACAATCCAATCAACATCAATCTATCAAGTCAAAGCAAGGCAACATGTATCATCATCGATAGCACAATCAACAAAAATGCCTTAGTAATGATGCAACACTCTCAATAAGACCTTACACTAACAATGCGTGTCACATACACAAATCTCTTT
Source organism: Larix kaempferi (assembly GCA_027924585.1). Taxonomy (NCBI): domain Eukaryota; kingdom Viridiplantae; phylum Streptophyta; class Pinopsida; order Pinales; family Pinaceae; genus Larix; species Larix kaempferi. The sequence goes on along the minus strand of BSBM01000374.1, from coordinate 6,818,602 downwards.
TGGCTCATGTTTTTAGCACCCAATAGATGATCAGGTGAAACAAGTAGTAGTGTCTGAGTAAGAATTATCCAATTCATTGTCTTCATAACACATACAAACACAACTCCTTGAAGCATTACTAACGTGAAATGAAGAACATAAATCACATTCATGGTGCATGTGGGTGAATTAAGAGGTTCTCCACTTCATTAAGAACAATGGAAATAATAAAATGTTATCTCTTTGGTGTTTATTAAAAGGCTCATTCTTATGACCACATCCCACCCACATCAATACAAGATTCATTGGCTCAACTTGGGTAAAGGATTATGTGTCACATAACAATGTAGGTTCTATTACACAATAAATCCATAGAACATATATTTGAAGAAGAATGAAGTCACTAGTGGTATTGTGCCTCTTGGCATTTGTGATGTGTTGTTGGGAGATTCATTTTCATGGGAGAAACCCAACATTCACGAATTGCACCCTTAGAAAATTGCTCGCATAATTAAAGGAAAAATGTTTCATAATTTGGAGAAAAAATTGAAGCTTAAAAATTCTTTAATTTTTACAAAGTACTATTAAAAAAAACCAAACATACACATGAAATCCTTTAACTTATTGATAAGCCAATATCACTGACTTTTTGAGGACTACCATGATAGCTTCAATGAATCAACACGGGTTCCATTGCACTACCAAACCCAACACCACATCGAATTATTCCCCCATTGTGTCATTAACCAACATTATCTTTGATGCTTACTTGAGATTGAGGAAATTGAATAAAAAATATATCATCTCTTTCGAAGGGACACGTCAAGTCAATAAAATCTCGCCATCGAACTACTATTGTGCTTGTTCCTAAGAAGTGTGACACTTATCACTTGTGCCTTGACAATCACAACATCAGCAAGATTATAATTGAAAATATATACCCAATCCCTTTAATTCATGACCTTTTGGACAAAGTAAAGGGATCAAAGTTCTTCACCAAAGTTCTTCACCAAAATTGGCTTAACCTCTAGATAGCATCAAGTTCATGTTGATCCTCATGATATTTAAATTCATGATCTTTTGGACACACTAAAAGGATCGAAGTTCTTCACCAAAATTGACTTGACCTCTAGATACCATGAAGTTCATGTTGATCCTCATGATATTTGAAAGACGACGTTCAATGCTAATGATAAGTTGTACTTGTGATTGGTGATTTATTCAACTTAAACAATGTGTGGATGAATCTAATGTGACTTATGAACGATGCTATATGATCATGCAAAAGTAACTTTTGTATTTTCCATCTAGATGACATTCTATTTTCAACAAAACATGGGATAAGCATTGCTAGAACATCACCTTGGTTCTCAAGACCTTGCATGACCACAAGTTTTATGTCAACTTGGAAACATGCACATTTGAAATCAAGAATGTCAAAGTAATTTGGATTGATTGTTGACGATATAAGAGTGCATGTGGAATAGACAAGGTACAAGTCATCCATGTATGGCCTACCCTGACCAATATTAGTGAGTTGCAATGATTTCTTAACTTGGAAAATTTATAAAGATTATTTGTCTTGGGATTCTTACATGTCACACATCCTCTACATGAACTCTTATAGCACAATTCCAAGAAACTTGTGTCTCAGAGTAATCAAGTGCTTTCGATAATATACAACATATACTACATGCAATATTGCTTCTACTTAACTTGCACTAGCCCTTTTAAATTTAAGTGAAACCCTAGAGTGTGCACTTGATGTTGTTTCTCTTCAACATGGACACATGGCCACATACAACTCAGAACTATTTTAAATATATTATCTACTCCATGTGTCCTACAGTGTCAATCTTCTTGATTTGTGCATGGAAGAATTGGAGAGGTTTATGGTTGTTTTGAACACCAACATATTTAGAAATAAAATAATATCACCATCGCTTCATTGCTTGAACTTAGACATGCATCTCTTGATCCTTAATAGAGTAGTTCATAAGGATACTTGAAAAACCATTAGAAGGTATGTGATTTATCTTTGGTATTGCATCAAAATTATGCACATTCCATGCAAATAGGCACTTACCTCAATTGAAGGTTTTCTAAATGTTGGGTAAGGAAAGGAAACAAGCAACACAAATCCGATGCTTGATATTCTTGTACTCTTCATGTTGCATGGATTCCTAATTGAAATTATCTTGGCCACAATTTAGTGCATTAAGAGGATTTGGGATATGGGAAAATTCTGCAATAAATTTCTTGAGATGGTTTGTCATTCCCATAAATATTCACAGGTCATGGACACTCTTTAGTGATGGCTAGCTAACAATGGATCAAATTTTTATTGAAACAATATTTGTTCCATCTTAGTTCATAGGAAATCCTACATAAACAAGCCTTTTTGCCGTGACTCTACATTTATTTAGTTTCCTAATGACTTATTTCTCCATGAATATGCAAATAATTACTCCAGTTATTGCTAGTGGTCCTCCTAGTTCTTATTGAATACTAATATGTCATCCAAATACATGATTAAAAAAATGAGTCAAGGTACAATCATATCACTTTGTTTATTGTTCTCATGAATATCATAGGGACACTAGTAAGTCTAATGAACATCATCAATCATTTAAATAATTATTGTCAAGTTTCAATGTTGCCTTCCATTTATCCTCTCGATTGATATGTATTTGGTGGTAACTAGACTTGATCTTGATCTTATTGAAATACATAGCAAGTCCCTAAAGGTGATCTAACAAATTGTCAACACATATTAATGGATACTAATTCTTGATAGTTATTATATTCATGCTTTGATAATAGATTGTTATGGAAAACATGACTCTACATTTGTACTAGACACATAAATCCCTATTCTTGATAATAAAATATTGCGATCAAGTTTCAAGATGTGTGATTATATGTAGTCGTGTGCTTCACTACCACATATAAGAAAGTCCTTTTGGTTCTCACTATAAATAAATGTGGTGACAAGATCCTTTATCTAGATCTTAATGTAGAAAAGTTTCTCACACTTTGTCCCTTAAGGTTGGAAACCTGCCATCTAGTAGATACACTCTATTATGGAGTTGGGTATTCCTATGTGTTTCTCTTCCTAGTGTGTCGTGGTAGAATTTTCTTGCTTCTCTAATTGTGATCTCCAATAATTATACTTCACATGTCTTCTATGATTTCAATAATTGCATAAATGGACATCTATCTCATTTAGCATGCTTTGTTCATCCTTAGGAAATTTAGAGGCTAGATTTTGTTGCACTATCTCGTTAAATGGATTCTTCGTCACAGTATAGTATGCTTCCTTTGGTTGGGATTAGTGAAACAACACTAGTAGGATTCCTTGACAAACTATCATCTACTTGTGTTAACTTAGCCTTATGACAAGCATCTTTAAGAACATTGTAAATGTCAAACATGTCACACTCCTTCTGAATTATAGTGATTAGCATGCTAATGAACTTGGTCACCAACTTTTCTTCTGTGTTCATGACTATAAGCCAAATAATATAGTGGTTGAACTCTTGGATGTATGCATTTACTGTATGATTGGACTTATGTCGCAAGTATTACTATTATTGTTGTCCTTTATAATAATTGATGAAATAAGAATTGTCCTTGACAACAATTTTGAAATCATCCCATGAGAAGGTTTAGGTGGCGCTAAGTGTTTATTTGTCTCTCACAAAATCCCCCACCAAAGTATAGCTTATGCACACATTCATAACTTTGCGAATGCATCTTTGTCTTTATCTATGAATTGTTGCACTACATACAAGGAATATTGTCACCCTAACCAATCATCAAGTGCAATTCGTCCATTTAACCATCATAGGGTGGTATTTTCACCTTACTTTCCACTTTGAGAGAACCCGCATTCAATGATGAAGTTCCTTCTCCGCCACTAGTTTTCATGTTTGGATTGCCTCTAAAGGGATTCAAATAGATATTTGTTTGTATTGTTGTAACTAAGGTTGTTAAAGTTTATGACAACTTAGTGATATTGGCCATTTTTCCATCCATGTTCTCGACTTTTCTAGTGATGGTAATTCCTTTATTTTAAGCATTTTAATGTGAACCTATGTATATTTTTTCATTTCTTTCTTCATTTAAGAGTGAACCTTTATCGAAATGGGTATCAAAATATAGAAATTATGTGTAAAATAATGATCTAATACCAATTTGATCCAAATGAGAGTTCACAAAATCACAACAATTAAAATGATTTCAACTTAACATACTCAATTCATAATAGTTTTTGGCACAACAATTAGATAGTTAATTTATACAAGAACATATTCCTACAATAAACACCCATTGGTGCAATAAGATTTAGTTAACAAACTCAACATTGAGTTCCATTAAATAGAAAAACTTGTACAACAAGATATGAACATCGTGAATCTTACAATACCCCTCCATCAACCATCCAACCCACCCATTTACATATTTAAGATGGGGTGTTAGTAGTCTACTAAGGGAATATTAATTGATTCATTTCCCATCACTTATCTAAATTACATTATTGGACAACATTCAGGGATACAACCCATTTACATATTTAAGATGGGGTGTTAGTAGTGTACTAAGGGAATATGAATTGAATCATTTCCCACTTATCTAAATTACATTATTGTACAACATTTAGGGAGACAAGGAGAGGAATACAATATTTCTTGACCATTAGGTGTTTCAGTGTGATAATGTGTTGGGATTTCCATCTATGAAACTAGATTTTAAAATGTTTTTGACACAATATCAATTTGACACCATAATCTGCATTAAAGTTGTCCAAAGCATTTACATGTCACACTCATGATTCTCAATAATATTATACCTTTTATACAACTAAATCTACAAGCCCATTACATGTCACACTCATAATTCTCCATGATATTATACCTTTTATACAACTAAATCTACAAGCCCAGCCCATCAGCAATTCTTTGCAATGAGGATAATACACAAAAACTTGTGCATGATATTATACCTTTTATACAACTAAATCTACAAGCCCAGCGCATGAGCAATTCTTTGCAATGAGGATAATACACAAAAACTTGTGCATGCAAGGACTGTACCTCAAGGGTTGTGTCTTACCTACATGGAATTGGAGCTGTCACTCATAACTTTGGGATGACTTATAAATTATTATTCATTCCTTTTCTTCCAAGTTGGATCCATATTGAACTTTTTGTCCACTTTAATGAGCACAAGACTTGCACAATTTACAGAGCTTTTCTCTATTAGCCCGACATGTAAATGGAAGATTTATATGGAAAAAAGTGCTTTTGTTACAGTTGTTTAAAAGAAATAAATTGCAGAATTTGTCAAAAATAAACACAAGAAATCCAGAAGAAGGAGAGGAATCCTTACCAGCAATGTTAGGTAGAAATAGAATATGTTTATTTATTTTCATTTTGTGGTTTCAGAGGTAATAACTAAAAGAGATCTAACAACCTCAATATCCATCATATAACTCTGAAAGCGAGTATTGTAAGTTCCCCGGAATTGCAGAATTTCAGGCATGGCAGTGTTATTTTTTTTTAACAAATTGGATAATGAAATTCCTACCGATGCTTCTTCTTCGTCTTTTTCAAAGACAACAACACAATAATATTACAAAAAGTTAACATGCGGTGCTGTGGTGTAGGCGGTTATCATGTCAGTCTTACACACTGAAGGTCCCCAGTTCGAACCTGGGCAGCACCATCTTGAGTAAATGGGGTGTATTAATAATTGCTTGTTTTAAATTAAACTGGCGCTTTATTAAGAAGCTACGCATTTTATTAATTACATAATAATTCAAACTAAATTGATTTTTAAAATCCACTCAAAATTTACTGAAATTCAATAAGAACTATTTTGAATTATTAATTATATATTTCAAATTAAATTAAACTGATTATAAATTTGTATTTTAAATTAAATTATTATTAATTACATGTAAGCTACGCATTTTATTAATTACATAATTCAAACTAAATTGTTTCTTAAAATCCACTCAAAATTTATTGAAATTCAATAAGAACTATTTTGAATTATTAATTATATATTTTAAATTAAATTAATCAGTCTAATTTAATTTAAAATACAAATTTATAATTAGTTTAATTTAATTTATCAAATTAAACTGGCGTTTTATTTTTTTTCCAGCCGAAAAAAATCATACTATTGTTATTCATTCGAATCAAATAGTACAAAGATTGAGAATATCATAGCACAGGATATCTAAAACCCGAACTTGATCTCAAAAAGTTTTCAACGTATCAGCTATACATAAGATCTTACCACCTTTCATAAGGAGTTACAAACAAAAAGTAATGATCACCATCCGAGTACAAAGGACTTAAAAGAGAGATAAATTTCCACTGTCAAGAAGACAGTCCTCCATCCATTCCTCCCAAAATAGAACACCAACAGGGCCATCAAAAGCATCTTTTGAAAGTTGATCAGCTTTAAAGTTATGTGCCCTGTAAATATGATGGAATGAAATCATATCCAAAAGTGCAATCTCCTGTCGAATATGCCCACACAGGTATTGAAGATTTATCACATTGAGAGAATATTCCTTCCTGGCCCATTTAATAGCAACTCGTGAGTCCCCATAGACTTTCAGATTCACCAGACCAAAAGTATTTGAGACTTTTAAGATAACCCAGAGTGCCAATAATTCTGTTTTCATATTCGTACCACTTCCCCCATTTAGACGTAGAGAAAAGTAATGGTTTTCATTGATGAAAATGACCCCACCAGTAGCACAAAAACCATCCTGTGCAGCACCGTCAAAGAATAAGACCGGCTGAGAAACCTCATAGGAGAAGGTGTTTAAACCCACAACTTTCTTCTGATTTTCATTCTCTGGATATAGCTGTAATAAATTACACACAGTCTTTGCACACTGCAAGGCATCAGGTTTTATATTCTGAAAAATCACTGAATTTCTGGTGTACCAGATAATCCAAGATATAAATACAGGAAGAAAAAGAGGTTTTTTATAACTTCGAACCCAATTAAGTAAACCATTGCCAAAATCCAAATCATTCCATACTACCTGTGCATCAATTTCCTTACAACACAGAACCCAGATTTTTTGAAAGAAAGAACACTCCACCAGCAGATGGTTTGCATTCTCCAAAGATAAATTACACAAACAACACCAACTAGGGCCATACCATCCTCAGTTTTGTAAATTTTCCAGGTCTTCAGACTTCCGTTGAGAGCATGCCAAAGGAAACATTTGATCTTCAATGGAAAAGACCATTTCCAGATCCGCGAATACCACCAATTTTTTGGATATATATACTGACTTTGGATCAACCTATCATAAGCAAATTTTGCAGTGACAATCCCATCTTTTGGATTACCAGCCCAAATAATCTTGTCAGGAGATCCCGATAGTGTGATACCCGCAGATCTCAGAGCCCTAATAAAAAGTTCCCATTCACGTGCATGATCACGAATTAGTCCATCAATATTACACATCCATCCAATGCCAGAACACTGAAACAACTCCACATAAAAAATATCCTTATAAGTTTTGAAACCCAACATATTTAACCAGGAAACCAAATTATTTGACAGCCGATAATTTTCCTCCATTCCGAGCACTGGATCCACCCCAATCAAAGAGTTGTTACCATTTCCAAGCTTCCAGCATAAATCATTTGCTATCCAATCAAAGACTTTGAGAAAACCTCTCCACACTGGCGACAAGGTACCAGTGATCTTCTTAGGCATCCTCAGCCAGCTCAATAAATCAGATTTTATATATTTTAGATGAAGGACCTTAGACCACAGAGAATTGCTAAACAAGCCTCGCCAGCAGCTCTTCAACCTAAGAGCTTTGCTAAAAAGAGATAAATCTTTGATACCCCACCCACCACACCTCTCCAGTCGAGCTAGGATCTTCCAATTTACCATAACCAGGTTAGAGCCATCTCAATTACCCGACCAAAGAAAATTAAACATAAGTCTTCTTAGCCTATTGATGATGTACACCGGAATTTCAAGGAGAGATAACCAAAAAACCGGAATACTAGATAATACGGCTTTAACCAGAACAAGCCTGCCTCCAGCCGAGAGTAACCGGTATGACCAATGATCAATCCTTTTTTCAAACTTACTAACAATCCACCGCCAATCATCAGCTTTATAAGAATTAGGTTTTAGCATAAAACCTAAATATTTAAGCCCATCAACCACATCATTACACTGATAAGGTAAGAAAGCAACAATATCATTCCTTCTATCTTCCACCACATTATGCTGATAAAAACAAGACTTTGATATACTGACCTTCATGCCCAAAACCTTGCAGAAGAAATGAATGATATTGGAAAATACCCTCCATTCAGAAACTGAATCAATGCCCGCAAGAAGGACATCATCTACAAAGAGAAGATGAGTGAGAAAACAACCTGTGCCCATATTAATACCCTTTATCAATCCCCACTCTTTTGCTTGATTAATAAGTCGACTAAGCCCATCCATAATCAACAGAAATAACAGGGGAGACAGCGGGCAACCCTGTCTGATACCTCTGGTGCAACGAAAAAAGGTGGTAGGCTTGCCATTAACCAAAACAGAAATGCACGGAGTAGATACACACGCCATAATCCAATTAATGACCAGTGGAGGTGTACCTATTTGGATCAGAATCAACCTAAGAAAAGACCAATTAACACGATCGTAGGCTTTTTCTAAATCCATTTTTAAAATCAAAGTCTTCAGCTTCTTGGATTTGATAGTATGCAGCATCTCTTGTGTAAGACCAATCGAATCATGAATTTGTCTATCCTTCAAAAAACCAAACTGCTCCGGCGAAATGGCAACGGATAGCACATCCTTCAGTCTTTGAGCAATAATTTTAGATACAAGTTTGTAAATAAGATTACAAAGAGCTATAGGCCGATATTCCCCAAAGTAACTGGCTTGTTTCTTTTAGGAATTAAAGTAATAAAAGAAGAGTTTAAGGCACCTGAAATGAACCCATGTATCCTGGTAAACTCCACAAGCCTCTGAATGTCCTTGCCCAAAACATCAAAGAAGTGGACATAAAATTCCATAGGCCAACCGTCAGGCCCAGGACTTTTGTCCCTGGCAAATGATTTTAAAGTCTGCTCAATTTCCTCTAAAGAAACCTCCATGCCCAAAGCTTCAGCAACATTACCATCAATACATCTGGGATAAAGTTTGGCCAATCTGATCTGATCCAAAAGATCACAACCATCTTCCTCCTTATATATATTACTAAAAAACCTCACAGCTTTTGAACTTAAAGATTCCAAACCCTTTAGTGTATCACCCCTATCATCATTTATTTCCCAAATCCATTTCGAGTTCCTCCTGGCCGAAGCGAATGCATGGAAAAAATTTGTATTCCTGTCCCCATGATTAATCCACACCGCTCTGCTCTTCAATCTCCACTCTCGTTCTTCCATTAAAAGGATTTCCTCCTTCTTTTTCTCATAAATCTTCAATAAATCAAAGTCTTCCTGATCTAAAGAACCATCCAAATTTTGCATAACAGCAACTTGGATACTATTTTCTAGGAGCTTCAATTCAGCCTCATCCGCCTTTTTTTTTCTCCTTTATCCATTTCATAACAATTTCCTTGAGCTTTGAAAATTTATGACAGAAGAAATCCACAGGATTCAAGTCATCAACATCCATATTCAACCAAGAAGATATAACCATATCACAAAAATCCTTTTCCAACAACCACGAACAGTTAAACTTAAACAGATAGCACATTTTTTGACCAAATTCTTCAAATTGAAGCACAATAGGCCAATGATCAGAGAATTTGACCTCATGTACCCAAGATCGAGAGTGCTGAAAGGTACTTAAGAAGCTACGCGTTTTATTAAGAAGCTACGCGTTTTATTAATTACATAATTTAAACCGGTATAAATTGTTTTATATAATCCACTCAAAATTTATTGAAATTCAATAAGAACTATTTTGAATTTTGAATTATATATTTCAAATTAAATTAAACTGATTATAAATTTGTATTTTAAATGAAATTAAATTGATTCTAAATTTGTTTTTTAAGCCACCATTTTTTATATATTTTTTAACTTAAATTAAATGGATTATAAATTTGTTTTTAAAGTTAATTTGTGTTTTAAGAATGACATTTTATTAATTACATATTTTAAATTAAATTGGTTATAAATTGTTTTTTAAACTATTAGTTCAAGTGGTTGAGAGTTATGAGTTGTAAGTAGAAAGTATGGATCAAATCCCTCGTGACTATGCATAAATATATAAGGACCTCACTTAATATCACAAACCACATTGAAAAAAAAATTAAATCATTTATTTTAATTCATTATACAATATAATTATTTCTACTTATTTTGTCAATATTTAAAAAAAAAAAAATTAATAATAATTAATTAATTCCATGTCATTAACTTATTCATAATTAAGAACGTCAGCATATATGAGATATATGTAAGTTGAAGATGCAAATCATTTATGCTAATCTCTTAAAAAGAAAATGGTAGTGGAAATCCTTTAAAAAAATGATGTTTTGGAATGTATCTTCTCCTTCTCCTTCTTTGGAAATGGTTGTTTGGTTAAGGTTGTAATGTGTAATTTAAATTTCTTTTAAGTATTATGTTTGAATTTTTTTTAATTATAATAATTTTTAGTAAATAAGAGCGAACTAAATTTTTTTATTTTATTTTTAGATGAAAAAGATTATTCATATTATTAAGATGAGTACTTATATACATAGTATGTGTTGTGATCAAAGTTTGTTTATAAGTTTTTTAATTGCTCAAAAGTGCTCAAACAAAAAGTCTATAGTCACCATGCTGGCTAAGAGTCCAAATCTTCCACATAGCTTCCAAAAAAATATAGTCTAACCCACATGGGGTGTGAAAGTGTTCAAGTGAAATATAAGACATACAAAAGCATCAATAGTGATTCCAAAAGTAGGTAGTCCATCCCCATTGGGATGTGAAAGTGTACAAAAACAATGTTTGAAATTTATGAAAAGATTGGGGCACTTTGGAAGGATATCCCGTCCAAATCGTGCTCCACTATAAGCTTACCCTCTAGTTTCAGGACCGCTCAATTAGCCAATCTATCTACAAAAATGTTAAGATCCTAAAAATATGGGTCAATGAAGTTTGTTGCATTTTATCAAGGATGTCTCTAGAGGATCTAACATTGGCCCGATGGCCAATATCCATCTATGCTCCATTGCCCTTAAGCCACTATATACAAACATGTGAGTCACCAAAAATACAAATGTTCTTGATTCCAATATCCCAAGCAATTTCTAGAAGAGTGCCAACAACAACCATCTCGGCTCTATTATTTGTGGCATGTCCCAACCCAAGGATGAAAGAGATGGTCTTTCCATCGAGCATCTTAATCCATCCTCTTGCACCACTCATTCCTGAGTTCCCTCAAGGTGCACCATCAAAATATTTATAAGGGTTTGATTGATCAAAAAGAGGGTGCATATATTATTGAGGCTCTATTCTCTTAGGCACAATAGAGTGAGCCAACCTGATTTTTTTTAATCTGTAGTAGAGTGTATAAATGTAGGTTTTTTTGCTTTGGAATATCCCTTCATTTTGAGTGATCTAGATTGACCATAAAACTTCTAGGGTGATTCCTTAGTCTTCATCTGTTGCATCCATGAGTCGTTTCTCCAATGCTTCGTGGATGTCTTTCTGTGTCCATGTGATCCTTAACTATGTTAAATTCTTCAATATATCCCAAACCTCCTTTGTGAAGTGGCGGGAGAGAAAAATATATGCTATGGTGTCTTCATTTTCTCTCCAGAGTATCTGCTATGGACCTGTCCAACCTTGCATTGCAATACATCCCAAGTGGGAATGAAATTTCTTAAGATAACCCAAGCATATAAAACAATATTTGGTGGGGTTGAGATATTTTGTATTTCTTCCAGCCCCAAGGGTTGTCTCGAGGTAGATTAGGATGGAGTATCCTATAGCCCAATTTAACACTATATCATCCCATATTTTAATTACCTTCCCAAAGTAATTTGTCCATTTATGGCATCAGAGTGATCCCAACTTGTTTCAGTGAGTTGATGAAGATGTCCCAGTAGTTTTGTTCAATGTTGAGAAGGTGAATGTCCTGCTGAGAAGTCTGATTTCCTACATAGATGCCCAATGTTGAATACCATTCCCCACTATTGTAGTTATCCCAAGCGACCATGGTTAGTTGGCATGTGTCCTTTGCTCCTTTCCACATAAATTTGAGGAGTATTTGTCAAATCTTGGAGAGTGTGTGGATGGGGATAGCTATCAAAGCCATCCAATAGACAGCTATGGGATGTAGTATGCTCTTAATCAATGTAACCATGCCTACTCTAGAGATCCAACTATGAGTCTAGTGGTTGATGTGAGCCCTAATCCAGTCAACCATCCATGACCAATCTCTGATCACATACTTATTAGGTTTCAAGTGAAACCCCAAACAAATCGAGGTGGCTTCAAACTTCAAATAATAAAGGAGAGAAATTTTAGGATAATTTCAGAGTGGATTTGTGCTATCAGGTTGAAATGAATTAAAGATTTGGCCTTACTAGTATCCAGTCCTGACAGTGTAATTTTTAAGGGAAAAATTTCGCCAATTGGCTATTTTGGGGGCCTTTTTTCAAAAAATAAATTCGCTATTTGGTCATTTTTAGACTCTAATATCGCCTATATTTACATCAAATATGTTTTTTTATCATAATATTCGCCAAAATTTACATTTTCAGTATTAAATTGTACAATTCATATTTAATATTTGCCTACCTATCTATATACATGTTTTTTCAATCCAAAATAATCACCTAGGATACTATACTTAAGTATAAGATTAGAATCCTTAAAAAATACCCTGATTCTCGATGCCTTGCAAAATGTATCCAGTGCATATGAGAGGTCCTTGGGTTCCCTCATCGATTCATTTCCAAAGAGTAAAATATCATCCACAAACATCAGATGGGTTATGTGGATGTGGGTGAAGAGGTTGATACCTTTGATTAAACCCTCCCTAGAATCAATAGTGATCAACTTACTAAGGCCCAAGGCCATCCCTTTCTCAATAACCAGGAGGAAGATTAAAGGGGAAAGAGGACATCCCTATTTAAGACCACAGGAGATGGGAAACAATGAGAGGTTGATTCACTAATGAATATAGAAATGGATGGGGATGTGGTGCAAGCTTTGATCCATTTTAATAAAGGCTATGAGAATCCAAACTATATTAATATCATATGAAGGTATAGCCAACTAACCTAATCAAAGGCTTTAAAAATATCATTTTTTGAGACAAAGGCCCTCAAGTGTCGAGTGTTGACAGAGTGTAAGACCTCTTGGATAAAACCAATGACATCCTATATGTCACTCCTAGATAGTAACCCCATTTGTTCCCTAGATATATGTATTGAGAGCACACACTTAATACAATATGCCACTATACAGTAGATAATCTTATAGATATAATTACAAAGAGAGATAGGGTGAAAGAATTCAAACTTGGAGGGATTATTTACCTCAGATACGATAAGGTTTAGGAAGGTAGAATTTAAATTTGAGAGTATGCTCCCTTCCATTATAATGGTGTCCACCATGCATAGAAGGTTGGATTGCAGTATGTCTCAAAAGGTTTTGAAGAATTCCAAAAAAAAAAAATCGTCAAGGCCAAGGGATTTGTCCAATTGTAGCTTGTGAATCGATGCCTTTAGTTCTGAAGGTGTAATAGGGGCCATTAGTCAACTATTGTCCTCCTCTCCAACCCAATTAAGAAAGTAGAAATAACTATTAGTACACTTATCAAGGACTCCCCAGAGGGTTGAGTGTGGAGCTCCAGAAAGTGTGAGACACTTGCATTGCGTATGTCTTTGGAATTTTCACATAGTATCGCTCTGTGATTGATGATTCTCCAAATGACTAATTGGGATTTTTGAGATGTTTCCTTGTGAAAAAATGTTGTGTTATGATCCCATTCTCTCAACCAAATATTTGTACTTTTCATATGCCAACAACCCTCCTCCCAGGACAAGATATTTTATCTTTTTGCTTCCAACTGAGATAATTCCTTTGAAGCCTCCACACAAGGGTTGTTATTGCTCACCTAATGATATATTATCAATAAATCCTCTTCTAATATCTATAGGTATTTGGTTGTGCTTCCCAAGCGCTCCTGGAACCATTCCTTGGAGATTTTTTTCATCTTAATGAGATTATTCTAGAAGTGAGTCATAATATACCCCTGATCATGGGAGTATGACCTCCATGTAGATGATATCATTTGTACATATTCTATATAGGATAACAAATGGGGATTGAACATGAAGGGCACTGGTGGATGGGGAGGGATAGTTGTGAGTTTAAGAGTGACCACAACATGATCTAACCCACTAGAGGGGTGAACTTCCATGTGGTACCTTTGAAATCCATCCAAGAGGATATCCTGCGCAATAAACTTGTCTAGATATTTACCAATGTACTCACCCCCCTTATGCTTATTACTCCACGGGACCACACAAGTAACCTATTCGACATCAATTAGTGCATGGTGCTCAAAGATGCCCAGAAAGAAGTCCACAAGTGGGTCCTGTCGGGATTGCTTGACCCATTTTTCATCCCACGAGGTGATGAGGTTGAGGCTTCCCCTAACAATGAGTGAAGGGGAATCTAATAATCCTTGGACTTGTAGATCCTACCAAAACACATGCCTATCATGCAATGGTCCTTATATATTGAGAAGTTCAATGATCCCATTTGTCTCATTTGAGAATAGAGATACCGATATGCAATTGTTTGATTTAATACATATGATGAGGTTGAATGCTCCTTTCTAGGTTGTTAAAAGACCCCCAAAGAGTCCTATGGTGCCCATGCATTCAAAGTTCCAATATGGGAGGGATTTATTAAGTGGGGAGGAATGCATTTTCTCTAAGATCATAGATTCTTGTAAAAAAAAGGATTTCATGCTTGTGAACAAAAATGAGTCGCTTGAGGGATCACATCTTTAGGGCGGATCCCAAGCCCCTTTTATTAATGGCCATTAGTTTTATTTGGATACCTCTTAGGGTGCTTCCAATGATCTAAGAAACCCTATAATGGTATGTTTTCTTCCTTTTTGAACATCTGTGTTGGCTTGTGAGAAAGATTTAGCAATATTCTATATCTGGCTTGCCTTTTTATTTTCCGATGTACCATAATGGATTATTTCTAGCTCTCCTATGTGTTGGGCATGCGTTGTACTCTTTGTAGGTTCCTAGAGAAAGGGGGGTCGGAGGGGGATGATTATCCCCCTCACCTAGGGGGGAACAAGGGGCTATAACCCCTAGAAAAAAAATATTTTCAGCCCATGGTTTTGCGGCCCATTGTAAACTAATTTTGATTAAGGAATTATTGTTGTAATATAATTCAAGTTAATGGATTAGGGTTTTGTATGCTATAATGTTGTATTGTAAACATAAAAGATAACACAATGATATAGAGAGTGGAGAAACTCTCAGGAATATCGGTTGTCCTAATTTTGGGTTTCCAATGTAAATCTCTATGGAATGTGTGTGTGAGCGATTGTTAATTCTTGGGTTTTAGATTGTGTTTGGTATTGTTTTTTGTTACATGGGTTTATCAAAACTCGTCACTATTGAAGTGCATGATGAGGTCTTTTGAAAAGGTTCTGATTTTGACCATGTACTGTATATATGCCAAGAATATATGATACCAAGAAGGAAGAATTGCCAGAGTGGTAGGGGATTGTGAAGGATTCAAGAATGATTAGAGGGTCATCCTCCCCTTTTTCTGTTGGGATGGGGAGGGGAGGGGATTGGGTGGTAGTGTGAGAGGAGGAAGTAGGAGGATATGAGGGAGGAGATTTAAGTGCAGGTGGGTTAGTGAGGGGAGGGGGAGTGGGGGAAGGGGTGGATGCATGATATTTTGGATAACAAAGGTAGGGATGATCGTCTCTACGATAAGTGCTTATGTGGTGGGGGATTCCTTCAATTTATTTAGATATCGGGATAATTATTCTAGTGAGCTTGATATAGGGGAGTAAGGGATAGTGGATGAAGAACAAAAGGTAATGGGGCCTTACCCTTAATGATAATTAGTATAGGGGTTTTTAGTAGGAAGAGGTTATGCCTTATCTATTGTGTGCTCCTATTTTTCAAGCTCATCCAATCTTTTTCTAGCCACCACTTGATGTGGGAAAGTGTACTAAAGATGTATGATTTTCCTATAGACTTTCATTGAAAAGGGATATTGATCAATTCTAGTCATTTCTAGTGGGAAATATCTCCATAGGTCAACCCAATTCCTTCTGGGAGTCCTTCATTAAGGTTCATTTCCACACATATCTTGGAAACCAAGAGGTTTCCCATCTCAAGGGTTTTTTCATCAGTCTTGATCTGTTTTCAAATGGAATCACCAATTTTCTTCAATATGCAAGGAGTCTAGAATTCCAAAGGGAGGTTAGGGAGCTTGGTCCAAATCAGGATCCTTGTAATTAATTCCTTTGTTATATTGAATCTCGGGACCCAATATTTGATGTACAAGTACGTTGCATAATGAAAGTGTGGACTTGAATCCTTAATCTTGTCCCTATCCATCTTATTCTTGGATAAGTAGGTGATGAACCCCATGGAGCCAAAGTCATAGTTTAATGGAGTAGCTTATAAGCTTGGCCCATCTAGAACCCACAGAGCCCTTGAGTTCTTTTTTCAGATATATCCACTCCTTCACTAAATTTTTCAATGAAAGATATTTTATAATACTACAATACGATGTTTTTACCTCTATCTCTAGTACCTCTAGATGCATGGTGCGTGTTTGTTGCTTGACCCGCCTTTCTTTTTTTGATGTGGATTGAACCATCCCCCCACCCTAATTTTTGTGTATAAAACATTTGGATGCAAGGGGGATTCCTAGTCTGACAATGCTTTGATCAAATATACCGGAAGGAAGCCTAGGAGGGTCCGAGCTAATGGATGGTAGCCCTTGGGGCCTACATGGTGAGGGTTCTTATCCTCTGAATGAGCAGACCAATGTGAGGCAATTTCATTACTACACTGAACATGTAATTATGATTGACCATTATTGGGTATGATTGGATGAAGAGCCTCCCCATCATGACCAAATGAAGGTATTAGAGAGGAAGATGGATTCATGGTAGGGAATGTGTATGAAGGTTGTAGTGAAGGACCACATGATGTTAGTGGTGGCATGGGTGGAGAATAATGGCATGCCTATATCCGAGTTTTAGTCATTATGTACTATGATGATAAACAATGCCAATTAATCTTCCATGGAATCCAAATCCCACCCTATCCTCCACCTCATCCTATCATTATCAACCATACCATATTCAATCAGGTATTGTCCAAGCAGATCTAGGGATTCACCATGATTAGCATTTCATATTTTGTTGAATACTAAAATCAATATAAGAATATGTAAATTCATATTGAAAAAAATCATATGAGGTTTAAACTAGCAATGATACGAGGAGTTCCTCAATAGTGCACCCTATCGTCCATTGATCTACACCCCTGGGGGAAGAATGTAACAAACTTTGATAAGATTGTGAATGTGTACACAACGAGGGTGATGAAGAACATGTTGAGTTGAGTTGACAACAAGGGCATTTAAAACATTTTTTCCAATACTAACTTTTTATGAAATTTATGAAACAATGGAAATTCATTCAATACTATGTCTTTTAGTGTACTATTAACTATATAGTTTGAAACAACCACAAGTTGTTGGGTATTGTGCATGTTATACCCTAACACTTTCTCCCTTCATCCTTAGATTTCACTCCACCCCTCTTGGAGATGGATCCGCGGGGGGTGTGACTCCTCTACCCCTTATCTCTAATGAAGTGACCTTTAGGGATCTCGCTGACTCCTTCAAGAAGTCAACCAAGCCCTCTCATGCACCCTCTCAATTCGTCAAGCGAGCTCAATCTATTCTTGATGTGAAATTAACCTCCCCTACTTCTTTCCATGATGATCTGGCTCTAGCTGACCAAGGGATTATTAGTTAATTTACTGAGCTATGGCCATCACCTAAGGAAATGAATCTTTCAGTTGCAAAGAATTGGAATTCGTTGGCATACAGAAATATTTTTCTTTTTTTGTGGGCATGGATATTATTCCTTCCTCTTTGAGAGAAAAGGACAAAAATTTGATCTTCAAGAATGGCCTATATTTCATGGGTTCGAGAGGAATGTCTTAGAATAGGTGGACAATGAATTTTGATCCAAAGGTGGATGTCTCTTTAGTTGTAATAGTTTGGGTTCTCCAACCACATATTCCTCTTCATTATTGGAGTTATGAGGATTTGGTATCCATTGAAAAATAGTTGGAGCACTACATTGATAGATTTGAACCCAAATCATGAATGTTTGCTTATGTCGGGATCTATGTGGAAGTGGATTTGGAGAAGGGACTTCTTGAAGCAATAAATCTTAATATATACTCATAATTTGGATTATGATACATTTCCCTTCAAATATAGAATTTTTCATGAATATGAATGTTTTTTCCAGACACTATAAACAATTAATGACCTTAAATGTTCAGATAGAGAAGGATGTGAATTGGTAGAAAGTACATAAAGAGTCCAAATTTGGAAATAATGTTGGAACCTTGGGTAATAAATATTTTTCTCCAATGGCTTAGGTGGCTCAGACCTCCAATAAATTTTGTGTTCTCTCTCAATCCAATATAGAGTTAGGGAAGGGAGACTCATCGTAGCCTAATCCAACATTGGAAATATATCCTCCATCATGATCCATTCCTATGAACTTGCAATTGGTCATTGAAGAAATCATTGTAACACACGAGCCTTGTGAAAATAAAATTATAGATCCAGTTGTTGAAGTTATCTCTTCCCAAGTCTTTATTGGAATAATGAAAAGGAAAAAGAAAAGATGCAACAAGGAGACACAAAAGAGGAGATCGAGGAAGGGTTGGCTCATAAAAGGCCTAGAAGGAAGCCTTTGAAAGACAAGAGAGAAGATATAGTGTTGAAATAAAAGAACATGTAAATTCAATCCTCAAAATAAATCTCTTTTGGGATAGATATAAGAATATCCCCTTAAAAAGCCAAGGAATTTAGAAGTCAGTGAAGCTTTTCACTTGTGACATGCAACCCACATCATGTAAATAATGATAGTTGTCTCCTAGAATTTTATGGGGTTAGGTATTAAAAATAAATTAGATGCATTGAGGGATCTGATCAGAATGGAAAGACCTATTGTACTCTTCATCTAGTAGATAAAGTTAGAGGAAAAAGAAATGTTAGAAGTATGAAGAAAATGTTGAAAGCAAATATTTGGATTAGTGATCAATCCTCAAGGTGAATCAAGAAATAAATTCATGCCATGGGACACTAGAGTTTGACATTTCATTCTCCTTAAATTCCCAACATTGGTGTTTAGTGGTGTTGATAAATAAATAAACGGGGAAAAAAATAAGGTTTTACAATGTGTACTCTGTACGCAATATGAGAAGAAAATGGATTTATGGAAAACCTTAATGGAAAGGAGGGATCAAGGAATGGATAAGTGCAACATTGTTGGAGGATACTTTACCACAGATCTTGACAAAAATGAAAAAGAAAAGGGGGAGGATCAATAGTGAGGGATCATTTCAAAGATAAAATGAAATATTTAATATCTAAATGGGATAGTGTGGATATAATCCCCAAAAATGTGAAGTACACTTGGAATAACATATGGGTATGATAGAGCCATATTGTTTCTCGGCTAGATCAATTCTTGATTCACATTGAATTTTTCTTGGATAATTCCCTCATTATTTTTACCACTATTCCTTCATCAATTTAAGATCACAAGCCTATCTCTCTAGTTTTTCGATCTCTTGAGAATCTGTGGCTCATTCCATATCATTTTAATCCCTTTTATCTCTAGTAGGAAGTCATTTGGGAGCACGATTTCTAGGTTCTCCATAATTGTTTGGAAATCTAAGCCAAGGTTGGTCAAAGTAGCATTAAAAAATTGGTCAAAAATGTCCTATTGGCCCCTTGGTAAGGAGAAGTTGGGAATCCAAGAGAAATTAAGAAAAATTCAATCTACAATGGAGGATATGAATGTAGATAAATATGATATAATGGTGGAAAAAGAACTAAGAAAAAAGGTGTACCAATCTTGTAGAGATGAGGAAGAGAATTGGAGACTTAAGTCAAGAATTTTATGGCTGAAGTGGGGGGTCAAAATACCTCCTCTTTCCACAAGCAAGCGAAAGGTGAACATAATAAGAACAACACTAGTGAAATTGTGAGAGAATATGGGGGAACACTGCCAAACTTTGAAGACATAAAAGAGGAGGCCTATAATCACTTCAATGAGTGGTATGAGGAAAAGAAAGAAACTAATCTTAGCACTATCTTACAAATGTTATAGAAAATCCTTATACTAGTAAGTGCATTTGACAATATATCCCTAGGAAAATAAATATTGGAAGAAGATATTATGAAGGAAATATAGTGTCTGGAACCTGACAAAGCACCAAACCGTGGGGAGTGTGCACTTGGGAAGTCCGTCCAGCTCAGCGAGATTCTACACTTGGAGATCAATTCCAAAAGAGTGCCAAGTGGTTTCTCGTCGGAGTAACTACTGTCAATCAAGGGAATATTTCCCATCGAAACCTCCAAGGAGATTTTCCTTTAACTAGATCGGTGTAGTCAATATCTTTTGAGTATATTCACTCATAATATTTTTATACAAGACTATATTTATTTTCTTATTTTATTTCTACTTTTTGGTATAAATATATATACAAGTATGTTGTATATTTAATACATTCAAAGTTTGTTGATATATATATATATATATATAACTAAGTCATATTAGTACCATAATATTTTCTATGAAAATATCTCTCTTCCATGTTCCTATTAACATTATTTATTACTTGTTTACCTTAGTATAGGCTACATTGTACTACTTATACAATAACAATTATAATTGTATTTTAATCTTTGTTCAAACAAATATTTGCTCAAGCATATGTAAGTTTAACTAAAACATATCAACTTTATCTTTTGTTTCCCCCCTATTTCGAAGGTGATCGTAACATAGCCCTTAGCTTCATTTTTAAATGTTCTTGGATAAGCCTTCAACATCCCCTTAGCACTAAGTATGTTTATTGTAATAGTTAAGATTACTATTAGAATATCACCTAAACTTTAGATCATTAGGTGAACATCTTTAGTTTACTCTTCTTGTAGTGTTGGAGGCACTAAGATGACACTCATCATCTACTCATGGTTTTCTAGAAATTTTTACCTCTCCCCCTAGTGGATTCAGTTTCCTTGTCATTATAGTGCGTCATAACCTTCAGTCTCCTAAGTCCCAGAATTAGATTTTCAACTTAGGAATAAATAACAAAACTTGCGAGGTTTACTAGTGGGGCCTTGGCCTTGAGCTCCTCACCAGAACCAATATACCAATTACATTTTCAATTAAAAAAAAAGTAGGGGTTAGAAGAGGGATGTTACACACGGCTGTACAAGGGACGTTGGTTATGGCTCAGTTAACTCTACCTGGGCTCACTTTGGGTATCCTAGTATGGTGCCTTACACCACCCTACCCATAAATGGATTCCAAACTAGTCGCTCACTATGATTTTTTCCCTGTGTCGACTGTTATGCTAGCAAGGCTTGTAACCCCATCAGTTACGACATACCAACCTATGACATCCATGACTAAACCACAACCGGTCGTCGCAAAGACGAACAATGGGGGCACCAAACAACTGAAGTTGAAAGGAAACCTATTGCCTAACCCGATGTCCAATTCATCAGAGATCATTAATCATAAGTTAGTGGGTGTAAACCAATAACAGTTGAAAGCTGCAGTGATGATCAATACCCCCACTCAAAGAGTTACACCACCATGTTCTCTTTGCTGGAAACAAGGCCATGCAACCAACCTATGTCCCACTTTTCCAGAGATAAGGAATTTTCTTAACACCCCCGTTAGCATAAAACATGATCCATCGATAGTAAAAGGGGGCACATATCCCTCACCCACATCTAATTCCAAGGCATTTCATATGAATCACGCATGCACCATATGTTCTCAGTATGGGAACTATACACACCATTTCCCATATCTCGCCTGTTTTTGGGAGGCATTAGTGACCATTCGTCTAACTCAAGTAACGCTTGAGGAACCTCCTTTCTTAAACTAGGAATTAACATCTATTAATGTGGTCACCACAACAGCAACACCATCAGTCACCCCTCCCACATAAGTTTCACCAACTGCAAAAATCATTATGGAGCCAATAACGCTGCAAGATCCGCCTCCTCCTAATCTTATGACAACACCACCAAACGATGAATTCTCTTCCTGCAGGCATTCCACACATATGCTTCCTTTGAGCGCCATCTCCTGCATTATGGAACAAATCAACATCCAAGAAGTACAAGAACACTTTTTTCCATGTGTACCGCGACCTTGTCGGTCTTGTGGCAAGACCACCCACTTCTCATTTCAATGCCCCATTTTGCATGTCGAACAAGACTACAAGTTCAACTACAAGCCCTTCATGTAACCCTCGAAAGGTCACCAACCAAGGAGGTTACAACTATCTTACCGAATACCATCGATGATGAATCTCCTTTAGCCATTGTCCTTACTTGCAGCGATTCCTCATCTTCTGACGAAGACGTAGGTCACATGTAAGCATTTCCAAATCATTATAAAATCATTAGGGGATTCTCCCCTGCAACACATACAAGAATGAGAAACTAATTCAGGGGATTTGTGTCAAAATTTTACTTTCTTGCTGCACCATTTGAATGAGAAATTAATTCCATCTCTTCTTTATGCAAATGACCTCCCAGACTGACATATACACAGTATACATAGACAGTGCAAGTCGATGGTCCAAGAACCTAGCATCTAATGCATGGGCTATATATTCCCCCCTCCTATACACTCTACCACACCGGTGGAGTATGTTTGGGGGCACTTACAAATAACCAAGCAGAATACAATGTCATAATAGGTCTACTAAGAGATGCCCTCCACCTAAGAATTCACCATCTGCGAGTACACCTCGAATGAAAACTAATCATCTCACTGTTAAATAATGTATTTTGTGTCCTCAATCCACTCCTCTTCCGAAATTTTATGCGCGTGCATCTTCTCATTCGACAGTTTGAAGCCATCACTTTCACACATATACCGAGAAACACCAATGCATTCGTTGACTCTGTCCCTAATGAGGTTTTGAATTGGCACCTGCTACATAACTCGACTGAATAATCATGCATATCAAACATATATATATTTATGTGTCACACTTATAGCTACACATACATGTATATCATCATCGTAAGTCCTAAAGTCTATAAAACATGCCCAAACATATATGCTAGTATCAACTACTACATATGCATCGTATCAACGTATAGGAAACATACACAAAACACACATACATCACATACACAAAGAGGCGCATAATCATGTGCCACAAAATGGTATATATATATCGCCAAATATATATGTCATGTACAAAAAATGTCCCTCCTAGGGCATATACAAAACAACCTTATGGGGGATACATCAAATAAAAATCGCCTCCCATCGGCTCATCAAAATGGTATACAAAATGGGGCTCATAGTCCTATACATAATCAAGTTTCCCCTCCAGCTAGTGGATCATGGGGTCCCATAATGGCCAATGGCCATAAAACCTCCCCTCATGTTGGATCTAGTCCCTGTCGTGGTCTCTTTCATGGAGGAGGGGCTGCACCCCCCTGAACCTCACGTGCCACATGGCACGCCACTGCCAATCATCACATGATAGGCCTCCAAGATGGCTCACACTTAGCTGGAAAGTGAAATGCAAAGGCCAACTCCTCATCCTCGAGATCGACAACACCTTGGTTGTCGACCCCAACAGACATCACACCAAACCTATACTCCAAATTAGCCAGGATGATTTCCATCTGATCCCCGTCAGCTGCTCCACCTACAACATCTCCCCCGACTCTCTCTCCCCCAGCAGGACCCAATCCGGTGGCTGCACCCTCAGTTGCAGTGGCTCCCCCAATAGCCTACCCAAATCTAGCAACATGATGATCTCTCATATGCCATGGTCGGGAAGGTGGCCGAATAGGACCAATATCTGCATCACAAAGGAGGAAACCATCATCAGTACCTGATAAACATATATTTCATAAATGTGCAGAAATAGAAGTATGTATAAATATATATATATATATAACTATCAAAAATTACAAACCAGAAAACATATATGTAGCGTCGAAACCCCCTGGGGGGGCAGGCAGCTCCAGATATCCCCTGTATTCCATACCACTCCAGGGGTACTACTCCATATGACCAATGAGGCCCTCCCACACATCCAACACCTATTGGGTAAAGTATGCTCCTACGGCCCCCCCACCGGCCCGAGGCATAATTCGCCCTCGGTACATCATATGGGGCTCCTTTGGCCTCCTAGGAGGCACCACTACAGGTGGCCTCAAAGATGGATACCGCTCAAAGAAATACGAGCATAAGATGCTACCATAACAAAAGGTGGTCTGAATCCCACCCCGATGCAGATATGACATCTAACGAGTCATCGCATGCACGAGAAAAGGACCTCACACCACTGATCGACCAAATAAAACTCTCTCCACAAGCTAGAGATGACCTCTCGTAATCCGGTTAGGGGATACATACCCCAACACTCATACCACGGCTATCGCCACCTCCCGAAGAGGAAGATCCCTCAAATGGATCAACAAAATCTAACCAGATTTTATGACACTCTAGTCACCATCACAAAATCGATCCACCAAACTATGGATTGTCTCTCCCACCATCTGAGGAGGGTAAGGCTCCCTCAGCCACCGGTGAGTCAATCCTATCAGAAAATAAACTTCTTGATCTGTAATACTCGGATCCTTCCCACCAAAAATGAAAACCCCTCGGTCGGGGACCCACATGTCTAGAAGCCTCCACAATAGATAATCTGCAGATCTCATCAAGGGGCACTTGAAAAACTTCAAGAGACTTGCGTCTCGCAATATCTGCGTTGCATGCATGTCTTCCAACACTAAATCTCAGAGAGCATCGTACTCCCTCTCCCACCACTCAGCTACTCCAACATGGGCCATGATTAGCTAAACTAAAAAACCACCGGCATAAGGACAATGGCCATCCGTTAGACATGAAAATCTATGCAAAATATGAACATAGCCTGACCTCACCTAAGAAGGTCCGCATGTTATCGGAAAATCTACCAAAGACGGATCTAAGGCGTGATCTCCCTAGCTTAATGTAAGTCTAGAACAAATCAAACAGAATATAGATCTACTTTCCTAGATCAATAGAAGTGCAAACTAGTAGATAGATAGGTTACCTTGGATTTGCAGATCCATTTTTTCTTTGTTGATCGAATGCTCCAACGTCGTCAGATCTCCAGCTGCAAGACCCTGTTGAACATATAGATACTAACGAACAGTGAAAGCATACATTTCATATGATTGATTTAAGTTAACAGTTAAGGAAGAAAACTCTAAACATCATCATCAATGAGACAACAGTTTATGGAAAGAGATTATATTAACTGTATAAAAGTGGGAATTACATAGAAAAGATGAAGCTACAACCAAAGCCTCAACGTCGCATCCTCCATCCAACTTGTCCAAGCTAAGCCTCCAAGGTGGTACAAGCTTCTCAATCACCAATATGGGTTCTACTAGCATAAGGGTACCATAGACCTTTCCCCCCTTGGGATGGGAGTGAGCTTCATTTAAATAGGACTAAGTGGATAGGGTATGGATAGGATAGGTTGAGAGATCGTAGGAGAGGCTTAAGGGATCTCTCCAAAGTATTAGGAACCGAGTGCCAGCTCCTCCAAGAGGTCAGGGATAGGGTCCCAAGTCAGCAAAATTCGAGAAGGACCTTGAAGAAGCTATTTTTTCCATCTAACTAACTTCGTCACACCCTGTAATGGGGCAAGGTGCAACTTCGCATGTTTCTCATGTGTAACCTACAACGACCCTTCAAAACCTAGCACAATTGGGTACAAATCCTCTCTTGTTGATCACTTAGTCAAGATATCTTCAGGGGTGTATACAATGAATCTTATGATGAGTAGATTTTGGGTGTAACACCGCACGTAGCACAAGTATCACAAATAAAGTCGTGCTAAGCTCAACTAAACCATTGTTCGATCGCGCAACACTAGCGTGCGGGAATTACGATGTTCGACCGCACTGGTAGTGCGGCTGACTGATGTTCAGCCGCGCTGCCAAAGTATTATTGTACCGCACATTTTACCCGCGTTGAAACCATGTGCTACACCTCGCACAATTTATAGAAAATCCCACGTTGCATTCGCACGTTATTTTTCAAAATTGCGGGCTATAATGCGATATTTTCTCCAATTCCCACGTTGTTTCCCCAAAAGGTCCAAAACAAACCCTTGGCCACCCACGGGGCCACTACCCCAAATTCTACCTGGACAAAATTAACGAGAGTAGGGTTACAGAATATCTGGAACTCACAGCTCGTCCAAAGGCACCACGAATCTCCTAGAATCACTCAAAACGAGCTCTAGGAGGTCGTCAGCGAGTAGTACAAATGATTTCGAAAAGTAAGCCCCACCCCTATTTATAATCATTTGACAAAAAAATCAAACTGACCCCACAGACAAACCGTAACTCCGTTTTAAAAACCAGTCACATCGTCGCGATTAGAGCTTCGAGCTATTCAACATGAAGCCCACCAATCCATATTTCCACTGGTTTCATCTGGACGCTATTTTTACTTCGGCACCCCATAAGTATGCCTTGTTTTGGTTATATGATTTCTACATTGTCAATACCTTGGTCATGTTCTTTACTACACTTGGGTATGTGCATCGTATGTGCAGGATCTTGACTAAGACAAGTTCACAACAATTATTTTTATAAGAACAAGGCTCCATGCTTCATCAAATGGCGCAAAGTTCCCCACCACAGGTATCAATCTGAAACCGACATATAAACACTATTTACCCTATGTTTATAATGCATCTACCAATATTCCCATTGATAATCATAGGGCTGTAATTCTTAGTTTTGACTTGCCATCAATACCATAGTTGGGAATAGCATGTCCCCCCATGGGTGTGCGTACCATTGCCATCCCAGTCATCAATTGATACCCATGATGCTGACCCTCCACAAGTTCGAGGAATTTGATACAAGTTGAAAATATCACCTCTTAGCTTCTCATTTTTTAATTGCACATTTATTCGACCAAGCAAACATCGGCATCTTCCTCGACTCATGTTATAATAATGATTCAAAAATCCCACTCATACCCTCATGAGCACTTGACCCTCAACAATCTTCTTCATATCAGCACCCCCGTGAAGACACCAATGGGGCCCCCACCCTCAGAAGAAACTAGTTCTATTTCAGTTATACCATAGGCATACACTGCATAACATTGATTCATGGGGCACATGTTCGTGTTTGCAAACTAACCCCCAATTCGCATTGGAAAACGTCCATCGACCCACTCAAAACCGTGGGGACTTCACCCATCATCAAAACTGGTCCCTCGACACACCTAAAGTTGTGGGGAAACCACCATTATCATTTATGTACAAACAGTTCCCTCATCACCTCACATTGCGGGAACACCATATTATTTTGGCAGCAATCCATGGTATCCTTTGATGGATGTATTTGAGTCTCAATATCCTCAAAAGTATTCACTTTTTCGTTCATTGTTACTCTGCATTTTTTGTTTCCATCAAAGCCCTTTCATTTGCACTTTGTCTCCATCTGCTTCAATCTGTACCATTATAAAAGAGAAGTTTCCGTCCCCACTCCCCATGTTTACATCGATCAATGGAAGTTATTATCCCCACACTTATCAACTAGTCTTGTGTCAGGTATGTTCGTCCCTCAGTTGGTTACAATAGGATCTTTGTTCTCAAGGTAAGACCTGTGTCTTATCATATGCTTCAACTCTCGTCGATGTCAAAACACTACATTCTGAGAGTTGTAGTAGTTGTAGTTGTACCTTGGGATCCCTTTCAATCACTATAAGGGATCACCTTGAACTTGGTAGGGAGAGTCATTAGTGCTCCCTAACCAAGTGGTTTCCCCTATGCTCGGCGTCAACACATCATTGCATCAGGGGAAAACGTACTTTTGAAGGTAGCAGTGTTCACATTTATAAAACCATGGTCACAATCCATCTGGTAGACTAAAACTATCGGGAAGCTTCACACACCATATCAGTCCCCTACCCCCGTGGGTTTATCATGATCATCAATAGTATCGCTTCTTCAGCAGTTCCTGCGTCCTTTACTTAAGCATGGCTTGAAGCCGCCTTCATCCATGTCCCAGCAGTATAGTCGAGTCACACCCTTTTTGTCCTTTATTATTGTAATCACATCAACAACTTTTCACGAGCATGGGTATGCCCGTCTCGTTTGCATAAAACCTATTCTTTTACTATAGCTCCAACAGTCGTCATCAACAACCTTCCCACATGGGAGGACCCTATTTTCCACATATACGTTGTCCTACAGAACAAGAGAGAAACAAAAGAAAACATGATGCATTATCGGCTCTACGGTACCCTGTGAACCTCATACATCAGGGGGCATCTATTAACAACTAAATTTCACACACATGCGGCATTTTGGAGATTCTTCCAGTAAGGCATCAGCAACATAGAGAATGCATAACCACAGGCATCCTTAACAAATCCAAAAGACAACATGAGTCCAAAAGTGCCAAAAAATAGTCAAAAAAATAGGTCTCGCGGTTAATACACTGTCAACCCATGCTATAGCACAGGTTAAAAGAATAATGATCATGCTACACTAGCACAACTATTCCTTGGATATTCGCGCTACTGTCAAACCGGCAGGACCACCAACTTCCCACAATGCATTGAAGGCTCCAACACCTCCAAGAACCCAAATTCAACCCCTCACACACTTGGTGGCATTAAATATCCCCCTTGGTGTACTTGGGAACTAGTTCATGGAGGATATGAGTTCACATTTGGATCCAATTGTTTGTTGGCCACCTATTGGCCTATAAAAGGAATCCATTGACGTGCATTTTGTAGAGAGAAATCAAGAGAAAGGTTATGTTATTGGATTTGTGTTGGAGCTTTCTCATAGCCCACCTCTTCCTATCATTGTAAGCATTCTCAAGCTCCCTTGACACCTTCCATCAAGGTGCAAGAGTTCCTCTCCATTGTTCTATCATTGCTTAGCATATAGTTTGGACAAAAAAGGCCTCCCTAAGGGAGATTGTTGGCTTCCCTTGAAGCCCACACTTCCTAGGTGTTGTACAACTTGACCATTGGGAAATACAAAAGTGGTTTGGCATATCTTGGATTGTTATTGGAGTTTGCATTCTCCCCCCATCTCTTTTATTTTGCATTTTTCCATATTTCTTTGTTTTATGTGAATTGCACTAACAATGATCTCTTGCGAGATCACTTGGAGGAAAACCACTCACACCCCACAGGGGCTCCAAGGACTGAGGCCTTGTTGCAGCCTACAAGGCCTAGCCCCTTACCAAGTGGAAGAGTGCACATTGTGCAAATTTTTCCACAACAATGGATCAACTCACAAAGTTTGCCCACTTCTCATTTCTTTCTCATCCTATTAAAGCAAGTACGATGGATGCAACATTCATGGAAACAATTCATAAGTTACATGGAAACCCCAATATTATTGTAAGTGATAGAGATCCAATTTTTATAGGTAATGTTTAGATTAACCTACTTTCTTGTTTGGGTACTCAATTAGCTCAATTAGCTCATAACTCATCTTATCATCCTCATCTGAGGGACAAAAGAAGATTGTGAATACATGTCTAGAATGCTATCTTTGTTGCTAATTTGCATGTAATAAAGAGACACAATGGTTCAAGTGGTTACCCTTTGTAAAATAGTGGTACAACACTTCCTTCCATAATTAATCCAAAATGTCCCCATTTATGGCACTTCATGGATATCATCCTCGATCAGCGACATCACCACTAAGAGAGGGAAACCTAAGGTTCAAGCAATGGAGGATCACTATAACACCAACAAGAGGTTCTTTGACTATTGAAGGACAACTTGGTTATACCACAAAACATAATGAAACAACATGTTGATCAACGTCACAGTGAAATGAACTTTGAAGTGGGTGATTGGGTATTTCTAAGGCTGTAACCATATAATAAATGTCCCCCAAGCAACAAAAGGAGGAAAATAAATTAGCACCCAAGTACTATGGTCCTTATAAGGTGTTGTAGAGGAATTCCTAGAGAATGAATAAAAATACATAATAAGGCGTTGCAGAGGACTGCCTATAGAATGAATAAAAATACATTAATAAGGTCTTGTAGAGGACTTCCTAGAAATGCAAAAGAGGGAGCTAATCATAGGGTTTTGTTGTAGTGAGAGTTGCCTCCATCTTCACATGTTCATTTTCGGTCTTCTATATTTCTTTCTTAGAAAAGGTTATCGGTGATAAGATCCAAGTTCAAACTATTTTGCTAGAGATTGACGAAGAAGGGAAAATCATACTAGAACCGTAAACATCCTTGAAACACAGATCAAGCAACTATGGAATCAAATAATTACTGAATACCCCATCAAGTGGAAGAACATGCCAATAGATGATGGAACATGGGAAGATGAGTTCTTCATGTAGAAGCATCCATAGAAAATCAAGTGTCGAGGGAAACATTTGTTTTAAGGGAGGGGCATGTTAAGCCTTCGATATTGAAATATTACATTTTTATTGTTATATTTTTTTTGACACGAGGAACTAGGCAACCTCCCTGAATATATGCAACAACCTGCAACCACATATATTGGTAACTCATATTCCATCCTAGGGCTGAGACTTCCAGAGAACAACGAGATTTTTATTGGTCAATAGGCCCATTAATCATAATTGTGCCCTTTGTCTCCTATATAGAAACCATAGAGGATTAATTTTAGAGATAATATCATCTAGTGTATTTGTTATATTATAGAAGGAGGTCGCCCCCTCAAAGAGGCTTCTCGTTCATTCTTAATATTTCATTCTCAAGGCATGGAGTTACTTCTTCTTTATACTTTAATGTTATTTGGGATATTTGGTGCAGAAAAGAGATTGTGGTTCCACTAAAGAGAACTCAACAAGCCTGATATTGTGGGTTTGCGAAAGAGAATTCCACAACAGAGATTGTAGATCCATAAAAGAGAACTTTGCAAGACATCTTGTGGGTCCATAAAAGAGAACTTTGCAAGAGATCTTGTGGGTCCACATAAGAGATTCTAGATCTACATAAGGGAACTTGAGATATTGTGGCTTTGTAGAAGAGATTGTGGATTTACATAAGAGAAATATGCAAGAGGGATTATGACTCTACATAAGAAAACTCTGCAAGAAAGATTGTAGGTCCGAAGAAGAGAACTCTACAAAGAGATTGTGGGTTCGTAAGGAAATTGAGTTGTTACAACTAACAATAATACATACATAAATGAATGTTAATGCAAATGTAGATGCAATTGAGGTTTACAAAAACATGTGAACTAGACAAGGCTTATGGAAACTCTTATCAACTATCATTGAGTGAAGCAAAATATCTTTCCCTAGATGGTGCATTTTAGACCATGAGTATAACAATATATACACATTATTCACTCTAACCATTGGCCTCTTTGAACTTTAACACAAGAGAAGAAATATTTAAACCTTGCACCTCTCTCAAAGCACATATACATATATTGCTAATTGATCATATAACAAGCCTTGGTATCACATTAAAAGTTCAACAATTCACTCATTCACAACCTCTTTTTACTTTCTATAAAACCTTACAAAACCTTACTTGTTGAAATTTAAACCTAGCTCATAACTTCTTATACAAAAGAGTTGAAGTGAAAGCTTCTTAGAGCAACAAAGCATAACCAAAGTTTGGTAAGCCCAAAGTAAAAATGCAAAAGTTAAACAAAATTCATTGACAATACCACAAAAGGCATCAAAAACCCTATAGAATCTCACTATTCATTTTCAACATCCCACATAAGTTTATTAGTCAAATTTTATTTTTATTTTTTCGAGTGCAAATAGGGAAAAAAAATTAAATTAAATCATTGAATATTTATCCCATTTCCGATTATCATTTTAAGTTTTAAAAACAAAATCCATAAAATACAAAATGTAATATCCACTTGCAAAGGTGTCTTCCTCTTCCTCTCATTGGACAGCGCCCACAATCAGATGGAACTTGCACCAATCTCTCGTAGGGTCATCTATGCAAAGTGATAGTTGTCCAACGTGGCGACCGTTGATTCGGCATTCACTGACAATCTTATCCAAAAGCCACGTGGACAGTAAAATGGGAAAGCCACGTGGACAAATAGATTGGGCTGGCCAGGGCCTTTGGATAGCCACACGTCGGAGCTGCCCGGCTGCCCGTTCCATCCACAAAGTTGATAACACACTCTCAAGAGTCTCACACTAAAATTCCAAGACAGATTAGATCCAGGAAAGGAAAGGAAGGAAGAAGCAACAACAATGGCGCAGGCAATGTCCTCCATGGCTTCTCTACGCGGAGTCTCGCAGCCGGCGCTTCTGGAGACCGGTCACATGATGAGCTCCACCCGCTTAATGCCCACCACTGCGCCATCCCGCCTAGCACCTGCGGGCATTAAGACCGGTGCCCTATCAATCCGAGCAGCCTCCGAAGACTCCTCCGCCTCCCCTTCCTCCTCCTCGTCGGCGCAGAGCACCCGGCGCTCAATTCTGGGGCTCTTCGCCGCCGGCGTGACAGTGGGCGCGATCGCTCAGAAAGCCCTCGCGGACCCCCGGTCAATCAAGGTCGATGGCCCCCCCTCCGCCCTCGGGCGGCAAGCGTGAGTATCAATCGTTTATTTGCTTCCTTTCGATGGCCAATTTGGCGTGGATTTAACGTTTATGGGGTGATTTGCAGCGGGAACGTTGCTCTCAGACGAGGCTAGGGACCTGGATCTGCCCTTGAAGGAGCGCTTCTTTATTCAGCCCCTCACGGCGGATCAGGCGGCTGCGAGAGCCAAGGAATCCGCCAAGGAAATTCTGGAGGTGAAAAAGCTAATAGATAAGAAGGCGTGGCCGTATGTCCAGAATGACCTCCGCTCCAAGGCTTCTTACCTTCGCTACGACCTCAACACGATCATCTCCTCCAAGCCCAAGGACCAGAAGAAGCCCCTCAAAACCCTCACCACCAAGCTTTTTGACACCCTTGACAACGTAAGTTCTACTCATTATTTATTTATTTTATAGATGTATATATAGTGTTGTTGGTTCAGAATGTATCTTGATAGGAGTTATTTATTAGGACTGTTCTGAAGTCAGTTCATTTATTTATTTTATTTTATGTATATATAGTTCATTTATTTATTTTATTTAATGTATATATAGTGTTGTTGTTTGAGAATGTATTTTGAGGTGAATAATTAGTCTGTTGTAGATCATTTAGTGCAGTTGCAGTAGGCTTATTGATGGTTGGGCCTGCTACAGCTGCATTAAATGGCTTGTAGCCGACTGAATATTGTTTTTTTTTTATAGGAGTTATTTATTTGATAAGAGTTATTTATTATTAATGTTTTATAGTTCAGTTTATTATAATATGATATATTATTTTTGGGATTAGTAAGAGAATATTGATAGTTCAATATATGATATATCAATTTTAAGATTAGTACAATGGTTTTCACAATCCAAAATATGATATAGCATTTTTGGGATTAATAAAATTGTTTTCTAATCTAATATTAATCCAGAAAATGCTATATCAATTGTTATTTAAATTTTATTATCTTTAAAACAAAAACTAAAATTTTTTCTTTAAGTAATTGTTTTATAAAATACTTAATCTTCAGCAATATTTATTTTATAAAATACTTAATCTTCAGTTATATTTATTTTCATAGATAATAAATTGAATAAACAAGTAAACTTAATTACAGAACCTAATTTTAAAGAGAGAAAAAAAAAGTTATATTTAAATCAATCAATATTTTAAAAAATTAGATAAATGTGTAATTGAAAGAACACTACTCACACTCGTTACTAAAATCAATCTTTCACTATTATTTCACTCACACACTCATAGGTGTTATCTTTCAAATTATTTCACTCATATATCAATTTTCTTATATGTAATTATGTAATTTATTTAAATATTTTTAGTTATTTATTTTTATATTGATAGTTATAACGATAGGTGTATATATTTTAGAATTTAGGGTGGATTATTATTTATGTTTTTCCTAAATTGAAAGAGGATGAGATAAGTGTACTGTCTAGATTGGTTTTGATTTTATGGGGGAGTGTCAAAGAAAAATCACTGGTAATTGATGCATGATAATTAGTAGATTGTGCATTTGTGGATAATAGGTAGTGATAGACAACCCATTTAACTAAAGAAAGTAAACATGTAATTGAAGCATAGAAAACAAGTGATTACAACTAAGCATATAGAACAAGAAACGGATAACTTGTCCATGACACTTAACTTATGACTTATCGACCTTCACCAACCACAAATTGCTAATATGTTTTTCATAATCATTATTGTCAAATTATTTTGATTGTAATCACAATTTTTATTTCATTATTATATTTCATTTTCACACCATTAAATAAGGATTCCTTGAATAAGACTCTTGTTGTAGATGTTAATAACCTCTTAGAAGGTTTGATTTTTGAAATTTTAATATATTTCATTTTTTTCCAACAAATTTAATATATTTCATTATTATATATATTTATTCATTATGAAATTATTTCTTATCATATAATAATTTTTTTAATCTTAAAAAAATAAGTAAAATAAATAAATATAAATCATGGCATTATAAAAGGATATGAATCATAATAATTGTATAATCAGATGCAAAGTTCACATCTATGTATCTATTTGTATTATTATTTAGTTGATTGGTTATAAAAAAAAAAATCATTACATTATATCATCATTTTATGTATTTTTTATTTATATAACCGGATGCAAATTTTTTATTTATATAACCAGATGCAAAGTTCATATCTAATATATATTTTTTCTTTTATATAATTATGTTATGTATATTTATTTTATTGTATTATTATTTAGTTGATTGGTTATATATATATTTTTTTTGGTTATAATATATTATCATTTTATTATATATATATATATATTAATGGCTGGAATCCATTTTGCTAGATAAGGGTGACTTTTGCTTTTTTGACTAAGTTTTTATAGTCTTTTGGTCGAAGATTGTAATGTGGAACAGAACCTCAAGTCTTACAAGCTTATTTTGTAATTATTTTTGTTATGTTTGAAGATGTGGAGTGAACTGACATATAGCTCTGAACATCATGAAAAAACCTTGTTTTAAAAGGTTGATTATCTTTGTATTATTTGATTTCATAAATAGCAATAGTACATTTTTTTTGGTTGAAAAAAAAAAATGTATATATATATATATATATATATATATTATTGATTTTATTTTATTGTTATTGTTATTTGATTGATTAATTGGTTATATACTTATTTTCTTATTTATTTGATTGAT
Organism: Larix kaempferi; assembly: GCA_027924585.1. Taxonomy (NCBI): domain Eukaryota; kingdom Viridiplantae; phylum Streptophyta; class Pinopsida; order Pinales; family Pinaceae; genus Larix; species Larix kaempferi. The sequence continues at coordinate 6,783,010 of BSBM01000374.1, read as the reverse complement.
TGGTTATATATACTTATTTTCTTATTTTATGATTGATTGTTTTCCTGTATCACAGCTTGACTACGCTGCAAGGAGCAAGGATTCACCCATGGCAGAAAAATATTATGGAGAGACTGTGACCGCACTGAATGATGTCCTTGCAAAGCTGGGTTAAGTTTTTTATTATTATCATCATCTCGACCTTGTAATGTTATCATGTGAACAAACTTTTCAACATTATATTGTGTCTTGTTTTTGCGTCTCCATCTGGTCTGTAATAGCGTTCTTTTTCTCATACGTTCAGTCACTTTTACTCATTTCTTATTCATGTTTTTGAATTTTTCCTATTTATTATTAATTTATTTATTATTAATTTATTAGTGTTCTCATTAATGGTCTTCAGCATCGCAGAGAACAAATGAAAGCATAATACATTGTTATTATTATTATTTTTTCTGTGTAGAGTTGAATATATATTGGAAAACAGAGATATAAGTGTATTTATTAAAGTTTATATATATATATATATATATATATATATATATATATATATATGGGGTACAAATCAGTTTACAATGTGAAGTAAGTGTTTTTTTTAATTATGTTTAACAATGTATTATGATTTTAAAACTAGTTGTAGACTTGAGTATGGATATTGTTGGTTTTACATATAGGTTGTGGAATTACATATTGATAAATAATAATAATAATAAAAAGATAAAATTAAATGTGGAAAAAAAATAGTTAAGAAAAAGAATAAGCTCATTAAAATAAATTATTAAATTTATGAAGAAAGACTAAAATGAATAAAGCACTAAAGAAAGATGCAAACATCCTAGCCATAGCCTTTGAAAATTAAAATCTACTTATTATTCATACATGTTTGTGACTTTGTTTAGAAATAAGTATACATCACCATAATTTTAAAATGAATAAGCTTAGCTATGTGTATTGTGAACTGTTGTCTATATGATTATCTAATGAGCATGAGTACCACAATTATTTGAAATAGTTATTATGAAGAGATGGTTTTTTCATGTTATTTCCTTACGGGTCTTAAAACAGTATGGGTACATAGTTTAATAAACATGTGTTTAAAGATATTATTTGTTTTTAAAAGTCAATAAAAATAGTTTTATAGTAAGAACAAATTTATGTGAATTAAGAATGTATTTTAGTTCAAAAAAGAGGGCATTACTTGAACTTTACTTTAAAAAGGTTGAGCCAAATTTACGGTGTTAAATTTTGTAATTAAATTTGATTTATTATTGATGAAAGTAATTCATCTAATTATTTTCCATATATCTTTTGATAAAAGTGTTTTAATAGAATGCAAAAGAAAAATTGGTTGAAATGTATACTTGGTAGCACCTTTGGAAGACAACCATTAATTGAGTACAGCAAAGCATAGCATTGTATCCAATACAACTTACTATGAAACATGGTCATTGATCGAGGGCATCAAATCTTCTACAAAACTTAAAGAATGCCAATGCAATGTATAAGGTGGGAGGATGAAAGAGGGGGGGGTTAAGGATGTGATGATACTTTGAATAAGGAGGACAATAATCTCAAGAAAAAAAACCAAGGATCTTAACTAAACATAATTCGAAATTCGAAAAATATTTTGAAAATTTGTTCAAAATAGAAGCTTGACCCTATTATTAGAGGTTCGATAGTTAGAAATAAAAGACGTATTATTGACAAATTATCTTCAAAAATACAAAGTCAAACAATAAAAGTTGTGCATATCACGAATTGGTAAAAGCTAAGAAGGGGACAAACTAAATACGGCTTCGTAACAAAGTCCTCTATCAAACCATCCATTGGTTTGATAAACGAACAACCACTCGTATGTTTACGATCAAGTGCAAACAAACTTATTCAAATACCAAGCTTGCATGGATTTATGGGTAGATTGTTGAAAGCTTTCACTCTGATCTCGCAATCTAAGCTTTAATAACACATGTAAGAAGGTTTTCAAAACATTCAATAAACGACTCAATGGTGTTTCTTGCAATCCTCATAAAAGGAACACATATTTTCCACTTATCATATAATTGAATTTTTTTTATAAAATCTAATGATGAATGATATAAAATATGGGACATTAGGTAGATCTCTTAAAACTATTAAATTTCAAATAATGTGAATTCTTTAATTATCTCCATGATAAATATTAAAAATGGACCTTGATTAAAGGATGATGACTTTGTCCACTATTTTAGTAGGGTGTCAAACATTTTGTATTGTTCATGAAATCTAAATCTAAATCTAAGATCTTAAAATTGGATAGAACATGAAACATATTTTTGAAAATTTTGAATTGCCTACTTTCTAGTTTTCAAGACTAATAGTTGTTAGACTTTCGAGTTACTCTGAAAGTGTTTACACCGTGTTTAGGGTGCTTGATGAGATTTGGGTACATGTTGTATGTTCAAACCCTAGATGGTCTGAGAAAGATTGTAACATTATAGATTTTTAGTGATGGATATGCATGGTTAGTGATGGATATGCACACTTGTGATATCTTGCTCCATGGAATCCAAATCTCATATGATCACTAGTTCAATGTTCTTCCCTAGGGCATTGGAGATCTCTTACATAGATGGAGGATTCCCTAAATGATGGCCACGTGGAGGATTCACCTGGTGGGATAATTTCCTACAATATATGACATGAAAGGTTTTGAGTTGTGGAGGGATACAAGCCCTAGATTGCATGTGATAACTTGGTTTCATGTTCGAAGGATAGGACATGGCTCGGGGATGCCTCAAAATTTGATAATGTTCTTATAGGGGATCATTGCCTCGGTGGAGTATTTAGCATTGGAGAAAGTATGGAGTTCATAGAGGATTGAGATGGAGTGGTGTGGACTTGCTTTGCATAACTACATCACCTTTGGTCACCATTGTGCATGACATCATCATTGGTTCTTGACACTTGTACTCTAAGACTAAATACCTTCACTTGTGTGTGGCTTACTTATGTTTAAGAGGCTTGTTTATAAGTCTTGGGCTAACATGTTTTATATTGTTGGCCTCCCTTACCTCTCATATAAATAGAGGAAGGAGAGAGTCTTTTCTAACACATCACATCACACATTCATGTGTATCTCTTCTTTAGAGTGCTCTCTTAGTGATGTGCTAGGGTTCAAGAGGAAACACTTGTGGAGCATATGAGGAGGTGGATGATTTCTCTCTCTTGAGATTCTTATTTATACATTTGAATCTCTCTCTCTTGGTATCTAGGGTTTCTTGGTCTTTGGAACATATTTGATTCTAGGGTTATGGTTTCATCCCTTGGAGGATAGAGATTGGGGCTTGAAAACCCTTGCATGTATCTGGGGAAGCATAGGAGGAGGATGTATTTCCTTGTGTCGGATAGTGTTGGAGGGATTCTTGCACTTGGAGGAGCTAGGTATTGTTGACTAACCATAGCTGGAGCATATTGGGTGGTTGGATTTTGTCCTAGCCTTGAGAGGAGGCTATTATATGTGTGACTTTATTCATTGAGCAGGTATGTATGGTATTTCTAGCTATCCACATATTATGTATATCGTAGATTTGATTTCAACCTTTTATATTCTTAGGATGGTTATTTTCATCTCTTAATTGTGTTGTTGATTTAACATGGTTCAGAGAAAATTGTTAAGGGACTTAACACTAAGATTGAAGATAATAGTACAACCATCTATTTCTGATGTGTTTGTTGTTATTTTGTTGTATAAAGAATTTTCAGATTTGGTTTATACATGTGAAGTTGCCATAGAGGGTTGGAAACTCATTGGAATGATTTCTATCTTTTCTCCTTGAATTGCAATGAATTTTTGGGCTACTAGAAGTGAAATATTGTGGTTGTCCCGTTGTTGTTTTACAAGTTAATTTACCACGGTACTAAAGTCTAAAAATTCTAGAGTTAAGATCCAAGGAACCTTCTCAGAAGAAGGTGAATTTTTTATATTTGTAGTAATTTCCCAATGCAAATCAAATCTCAACATGGTATCAGAGTTGTAGTTGAGATCACCTTTAAGTAAGGATTTATATTTCAACTAGTGATAAATGAGAGTTGCTTTTAAGGAACAATAGTGCACCATTAGTGACTATAGTGATCATGGAACAAATAGTGGATCATAGATTAACACCAATCTCCTTGGATTAGCCCTTGATCAAGGAGAATGTGGATATTTTTTTATCAATGGGAGAGGGGCATGTAGGAGTGAGTGTACCACCCATGATATATATAGCATTGGTTTCTTCCATCCATGATACTTCCAGTTTTATAAAGGAGGAGATGTGTGATAATGAGATTGACTTCATCCACGAGACTTCTAGTTATTCATTAGAGAGGTATGATGCATTGATGGACGATGTTGTAGAGATTGATTCTAGATTTGTAGCCAATGGAATTATTTAGTAGAGTAGAGAGCCAAGGATTCTGGATTCTCTCAGACATAGGGAGCTTCCCTTAATGATACTCTTACTTCAAGATTCTCTCAAGATGAGGGAGTTTTCATAGCATAGGATAGTTCAATTTCCAAAGGAATTGAAGTTCATGAGAGGAATTCTCATGCCAATGGGTTGATGATGACCTTCATAGTTCGATGATTATACCACATGATTTGCATCCAAGGATCAATTTGATAGTGCATGTAGATATTATTATCTTTGTAGGTTGTCCTAATTAGCTTGTGATGTGGTACCCATTGATGTTGACCCATGATGTTGAGGACGATGGAGGGTGGAAATTAATTGTTTCTCTAGGGAGACATTCCTATATATTTGCAAGTGGCCATTATTCATTATATGATCAAAATGATATGATGACATGGTTAACAACTTTGTTACAAATTATAGTAGTTGACTCTAGGACCACAATTAATATTGATTTGTAATTAGTAGATTCGGTGGAGTTCTAGAGGGATTTGACAAGTGTTTGTGTAAACACTTTTCTCATAAAGACGAATTGTTACACTTACAAGTTACTATGAAAGTGTTTAAACATGTTTGGGGTGCTTCATGAGATTTGGGGTATATGGTATATGTTTATACCCTATATGGTATAAGATAGATTGTAGCATGAGAGATGGTATGTATTGCTTGGGATTTCTCCCAAGCATGTGCAAGGATGCACATGCTAACTAGTAACAGCAGTCGCAATAAAAATATGTAAAAATTAATGTAATATGATCTAACATTAACATGTGCAAAGAAATAAAAAAAACTAGATTTAAGAACATAAGCAATAAGATCTATGAGAAAAACAAGAAATTAAAAAATTTTGATCTTTTGTATTACCTCAAATGGTGAGGATGGTGAGTTTTTGAGTAGCTCCAAGGTTGAGATGCTCCAATGTCCAATGGTCTCTTCTTCTCCAACACTTTAATGGGGATCTTCAAACTCGAAATGGGAGGCAAGGGCTCTCAAAGGGAATTTGGCAGCATAAGGATAGGATGAAATGTGGATTAATAATGAGGAGCCCCTATCACCTTTTTATAGTTTTTTGGTGATGGGGAATACCATTATGGTTTAAGGAAACCAATGGTATTGACCAAAATGGTTTAGGTCTCTTTTCCCTCCTTTTTCCTTTTTGAATATTTTTTGAATATTATTCCCTTTTAATTGATTTTTGGGAATTTTGGACCCTTTTTTAGGGTTTTTTGAGGAAAAATAAATTTTTTGAGGGGAAAAAGGTGTATTATGGTATTTTTGGTGACCTTTTGAAGGTTTTAGAGGCTCAAATGGTGGAAAAAGTGGACAAATTGGTCATGTGAATAAGGGAATGAACTAGTGAGCACTTTTTGGGTGTTAACAGATTTCCCCCTGATGTGTGAGGGCAGGAGCTCATCGAATGGACGATAGACATCATAGATCTTTTGTCTTTTTCATGGGGCTTGGAGAAGAGAAGAGACCGATTGGAGATTGGAACAACGACCCCTTGGAAGCTGCAAAAACTGAAAAAATACATGGCCTCAAAATGAATGAGGAATAATCTCTGATAATGGATGAGGCGGGCATACCCATGCTCGTATCAAGACATATACATAACAATTAGGCCCAAGAAAGGGGACCTGAATAATACATGAAAATCTATTGGTACATCATAATGGTCCAGAGGGGACACAATGCTGGGACGTACTCATGGTCATACCATGACTGATCTCAATAACTGATACACTGGAAAAGAGCAACAACTATTCTGAATAAGGTTTCAAAAGGGTTGATGAACTGCTGGAGCTGAAGGTGTCCAACATCTTTAGGGACTCAATTCGACTCTCAAATGTGGTAGAGTTAGTACATGAGTCAACTTCTGAGGAGTATATGTAACTGTATACTCGAGGGAGTATAAAACTGGGGTACATCTGAAAACTGTCGCCAAGCCCAGCCCAGATATCTATAGGAATATGTAACTGGTTGTCTCCTCAATTAGACTCATAAATGTGATAGAGTTAGGTGATATCCGAGGTTTTCAACAAATAACTGAAAGGACCGATACCCTGTACGAGTCTCAATGATGCGATCAAGGTGTTGACGTCGAGCATGTGAGAAACAATCATTTGTAGAGGCACTGAGGACTCCTTTCAAAATGATCTGTAGGCACTCATCACTAATGGTGATGAGTCCAAGGCACAGGGACCTCTAGGTCTATCCTCTGGAATAGATTTGGTTGGCGTCGAAAGAGGGAGACCAGCAACTACCAAGGCAATGATGTTTCCTTGATAGGGGCGTGATGTGTACAACTGAAGTGTGATAGTGCTGATGGTAGGAATGATATACTATGGGGATGGGGAATAATTGGGGTCATAGAGTGGGTGGACTCAAACTTCCTTTGTTCAGAGCATGATGACATGGTTGACCTGGCAGCATAGGAAACTGACTTTTAGGTGTGAGGATCATAGCTTAAGGGATCAGGGTTATGTATTGCAGACTGGAGTGACTCTAGGGGACAAGCTGATGGATACTATTGGGAGACTCTCAGCGTGACATACTGCAGAATACTCTGAAGAAATATTACCATAATGGGGAAGCTGCCATATGAGTGGACATGATCTGTTGTGGCACCGAAAAGCATTGTTGGGTCCTTCTTCATGGTTTTAATGAGCTCCAAAAAGGGATAAAAGTGTGCTCTAGAATGGTATTGTCCTATGGATTTATGCGAGCCCAGGACTGTTCATGCTTGTGAGTGCTTTCATTTTTAAGGAGTCTGAAAACGATAAGAAGACTCTGAATTGGTGGAGGAGTACCGTCCTGTGGATTTATACGAGCTCAAGACGGTGATTGCTCATGGTTTCTTTCAATTTTAGAGAGTCTGAAAGCGATAAGTAGAATCCATTGGTGTTATTTTTCGTATGTTAGTCTCCAAGGCCCGAAAAAGCATAAAATGATGCAAATGGAGAACTCTTCTAGCTGATGTGACCAGAGTATTCCTTTTTCGTAATTAGTCTACAAGGTCCAGAAAAGGGGTAAACTTATACCAGGTAGATGCCCTTTCAGATACTTTTAGCGAGCATGAAAGGAAGTAAGATTGCTTGGCAATCTTTTCATTATTTTAGGAGTCAGAAAAGAGCTTAACAAAAACTCCCTAAGTGCCTTTTTCGTAAAGGAATTGCTCAGCCCGAAAAAGAGATAAAATTATACCGAAAAAAAAGGTATTGGTGAGAGCTAGAACTGATCTTGAGCATCATCACAAGCGCGAAACAATGAATCCAACGAGATAAAATTCGTCAAAAATGGATAACGGCTGATGTGGCACACAAACCGAGGCGACGAGGGGCATGGGAAAAATGCCTTAAAATCTGGGGGTGAGAGCGATAAATGATCTCAAGCATCGTCACGAGTGCGGAAAATTGAATCCGGTGATATAAAATTCATCAAAAACAGATAACGGCCGATGTGGCACACAAACTGAGGTGACGAGGGGCATGGGAAAAATGCCCCAAAATGGGACCTGGTGGAATTGAGAAAAGGAGTGGACTATCGTGAAGTTCTCGTTGCGCTGATTCCAACAGTACCAACGGTTTGAAAAATGGATGTCGTATGATGCCGAAATGGTTGATTGAAAATTGGTCAAATTTCTATAAATAGCAAGTGGACCCAATGTTACAAGTGTCATTTTCACCATTGAGTTTCACAGAGTAATTTAGTTGGGTCAGAGAATTTTCTTAATTTGTGGGAGATTCGACCGTCTGTTTTTCATTCCGCGAGTTTCAGGTAAGCCTATGTGCCTTAGCCTTTCCATTGATTTACTTTTTGTTGAGCGTTGGGGTCTCAGAAGCGGCGAATATTCCACGTTGGCTTGCCAACACGGAATATCGCGGGTTTTGGGGCTTTTCTCGCGATTCACATCGCGGGTATGTACGGGATAGTCGTGATGTGCATCGTAGTTGTGGGTTCCTATAGCCGCGATGTTCATCATGACTGTGTATGCTTACAGTCACGATGTGCATCGCGGCTGTGGGTCTGAAAGTTGCGATGTTCATCGCGACTATGGGTGCTTACAGCCGCGATACACATCGCGGTTGTGAGGGATGAAATCCGCGATGTTCATTGCGGCTGTGTATCCGAAAGTCACGATGGGGATCATTTCTTTAGGGAAAAAAAATTCTTTTATTTTTCTAAAAAAATTGTGTTGTTTTGGCAGGATGCCGAGGATGCCGAAGGTATCATGGAGGGAGAGGGAGATTGATGAGGGGTTGATGGACAGTATTCAAGAGAGCCCGCATGTGCGAGCGGCCTTGGCTTTGGGCGAACTACTGAAGTTCGGTCAAATCCCTCTCATGCATTCAGTCAGGGAGGGAGAGGGAGATTGATGAGGGGTTGATGGACAGTATTCGAGAGAGCCCGCATGTGCAAGCGGCCTTGGCTTTGGGTGGACTACTGAATTTTGCTCAGATCCCTCTCATGCATTCAGTCAGGGAGCTGCTGAACAAGTTGATTGACTTTTGGGATCCAGAGGAGGCGGTTTTCATGGTGCAAGGTGAGTGACTGGAGCTCACCTTGACTAATGTGTACTTTCTTACTAGCTTGCCCCGTTTGGGTGAGATAGGGGACACCCAGCCGAGGATTCTGGCTGGTATGGATATTGAGGATCTCCCTGAGATATTTTTTTTTTCAAGGGGCCCGTGTGCAGAATAGCGCAATGAGTGTCTCGGGTCTGCAAGAGCCGTAGATGCAGGTGGTGGCGGCTTGTGTTTTGTGGGTGCTTGGTGCACAAGCGCCCCATCGCTTGTTGGGGGGGGAAAACAATGATGGTTCACCGTGTCTTGACGGGGACCTATTTTGCTTGGGGCCAGATATTTCTGGCTTGTGTTCGGCGAGAGCTGAACAAGGTTAGGCAGGAGGGAGGAGAGTTTAGTTATGCCTCTTTCCTCTGTTGTTTCTTTTTTGAGCGAGTACCTACCTTGCGGCCACATGTGCCAGTTCGAGATGAACTGAGGAGTGAACCGTGGATGGTCGGTGGGGGGAGATGATGTCCCGAGGTGGTGGTGGCATTCAATGGTTCTTCTCGTCGGAGATGTACGATCAGTGAGAGCAGATTCCCGTTGTGATTGATGACTATCCATATCAGGGTATGGACTTCCGGGGAGACCCTAAGATGCCTCGAGCTCAGGGACAGGCTTGGGGTTTGGATGGTACGTATTTGTTTTTATTTCTCTATTATATCATGTTTGGATGTTTTGTTATGAGTATAGCTAGAGATGTTTATATGATACTGACTTGTTTCAGTGTGGGTCATGGCAGATGTTGGTCTGAGGCCTCCAATGGATCATATGGGCCGTAGGGGACGGGTGATGGTGGCGGTACCTCCATCGGTAGTGGCACCCCCGCCTCGTGCACGAGGAGTTGTGCGTCATCGAGATGATGCCCTAGAGGATGTACGTGATACCTTGGAGGCGTTTCCAGTCGATGTACCAAATGATGGTTGGAGGGATGTAGATCAACATGTTCTCGATCGTTGTTTCGATGCTACTCGTGAGTGGAGATCGATCCTGTGGATAGTAGTTGTAGTGACAACTGAGAGGAGGGCTCGAGATCTGTATGAAATGGAGGATCCAGAGGAGCTGGGTGATCGTGATGATAAGGTTATCTTGTACCTACCCCCAAATACTGATGAGCATGTGGGGATGTATTTTGTTGATACACATTTTGTACGCTAGTGTACTTTTTGTATATTTGGGTGCTGAGAGCACTCCTGACATTGTGACTCTTATGATGATATATATATATATATATATATATATATATATATATGTATGCATTTTTTATATATAGTCATGTATGCACGTGGATGCATGTCGTGTCTTTTCTTTTATGTTGTGTTGCCCGTGGATGCAATGATATGTGTTTTGCTTTCCCGTGGAGGCACATTTTATGCACATGGATGCAATACTTTTTGTTTTCGTATGCCCATGGAGGCACATGTTATGCACGTGGATGCAATACTTCTATTTTTTGTATGCCCATGGAGGCACATGTTATGCACGTGGATGCAATACTTATGATGGCTAGTGTGTTTATTTGATTTTTTTATGCTTATGTGATGCATGTTTTTGTACCTTACATGTTTTGGTTGGCGTGCCAATCTAGGATGTTGTTAGCCATTTGATCTGCGACACTGTTCAGATTTCTTGGGACATGAGTGAAGGAAATGGATTCAAATTGTCGAATCATTTGTTTAGTGCACAAGAATTTTCTGAAGAGACAGGGGTCGCATACGTGGCACCAATTATTGAGTTGGGAAACAAGAAGTTGGGAGTCTAAGAAGACGTTAAGGTAACTTATGCCCATTTGGAGAGCAGCGGTAAGGAGACTGCTTACAGCATCATATTCAGCCTTGTTGTTTGTGGCAGCACCTATGCACACTCCGTCATGGATCAACTCATGTGAGGGGGGAATAAAGTACCCAAGCTGCCGAGGTGAGATTTGGAGACCAGCGACTTGCACCGTCGGCAAAACCAACATAGTAGATTGGAATAGGATCCATCTGTGTTCATGCAGAAAAAATGAAAATGTAAGACTATGAATGTTTACAGTGGGAAAAAATGAATTAAAACAAACTGTACAATCTGGACTGTGGTGTCCAGAAGAGTTTTTATGGGTAGAATCGTTTAAGGTACAACGCGTTACGGGGGTTGCACATGGGGTTACCTTCTGAGTCGGTCAAAATGTATGCCTTGTGTCCAAGGCAAGTCTGTATGATATATGGGCCTTGCCACATGGATTCAAAATTTCCTTTCCCTGTTTTTTCATGGGCTTGATCGTAAATGAGTACAAGGTCTCCTTCACTGAATGTTCGTGGGTGAACATGTTTATCGTAGTGGAGTTTTGATCTATTCTTTGTAGCTTCGATTATTTGTAGGGTTGCACGACAATCCTCGTCAGCTTGTTCTATAAGAAGTAAACATTCTTCAATTGGTGAAGTATCCGGGAGGAGTTCTATGGAGATTTGTAATGTCGGGATCTGACACTTGATAGGGAGGATGGATTCCACGCTGTGGACCAAATGGAAAGGGGTAAAACCAGTGGCAGTTTTAGTGGATGTACGGTAAGCCCATAATGCGGGAAAAAGCATGTGATGCCAATTGGACTTATGTCATTCGACCGTGCCCTAGAGGATGGTCTTCAAAATTTTGTCGATAGCTTCAACCTGGTCGTTCCCTTGGGGGTAGTAGGCAGAGGAGAAAAGATGTTCAAACTTAAGGAGGGTCGATAACTCTCGCCAAACAGAGTCTTCAAAGTGAGAACCATGGTCTGAGACTAGTTTCTTTGGTACTCCGAAATGAGCTATAACATGGTTGAGGAAAAAACGGGCTGCACTGTCGGCTTTGCAGTTATAAGTAGGCATAGCTTCGACCCATTTTGTAAAGTGATCGACGACCATAATGATGTGTTTATGGCCACTTGCTGATGTGGGATTACAATCCATGAAGTCAATGGCCCATTTGCAGAAAGGTCCTATGGTAACTACTGGATGTAGGGGAGCGGGGGGTGTTCTTGCCTTCGGGGCAGAGAACTAGTAGTTTTGGCAATGTTTGACTACTGTGATGCAATCTGTAAATAATGAGGGCCAAAAATAACCTACGCGGATTATCTTTTGGGCAGTGGCCATTCCTAAAAAATGGCCTCTGCAGGCGTCGCCGTGACAGTCATTAAGGACTTGTTCAGCTTCTTCTCGAGAAAGGCAACGCCTTAGGATTGTGTCGATGCCACATCGATAGAGGACATCACCTAAGAGGAGATAATGGGGGGCATGGTGATGAATGTGATGGCGTCCGTCATAGTCGACATTGGGTCAAAAATTTTGTGTACGAAGGTAAGCCAAAATGTCACCGTACCAAGGGTCATCAGACGAAATGATGAATAAATGGTTGTCAGTAAGGTCTATATGGATAGCTAGTGATGATGATGAGGATGGTAGGTTCATAATGAGTTGGGTGAGCACTAAGCCTTTGATGCTCTTTGGAGTTTTAAAATTCAGGTCGTATTCTTATAGGATAATCACCCATTTAGCTACGTGGCCTTCTAAAAGGCGACGTGTCAAGAGATATACCATTGGGTTGGAATTTGCGACAATTGTAGTGTGGCTAAGGAGAATGTAGTGGCGTAACTTCTGTACTGAAAAGACGACGGCGAGGGCCATTTTCTCTTCATGTGGGTAACATAGTGGTGGGCCTGATAAGGTCTGGCTTACATAGTAAATGGAATGCTCTTGATGAGCAGAGTCTTCTTGGACGAGTACTCCAGAAACGGCATAGTCAGATGCCGAGACATAAAGGATGAAGTCTCTTGTGAAATCTGGAGGAGAAATCAAGGGGGCATTAGTGAGTGCTTTCTTCAGATCTGTGAAATCTCCTTCCGCTTGGTTATCCCATACAAAACGAGTATGTAGGTGTAGTAATCAAAGGAAACCATGAACGGTCGTGGCATATTCGGGGACAAAGCGGCGGAGGAAGTTGGACTTCCCCTGAAGGCTTTGTAGTTGTCTTAGTGTGCAAGGTGATGGTAGGTCCACGATTGCTTGGAATTTTAATGGGTCTACGGTGATCCCTTTTTCTGAAATAATGAAACCCAATAGACAGCCTGCTGGAACGCAAAAGACACACTTGAGTGGGTTCAAGCGGATTTTTTTATTTTCGACAACGCAAGAAGACTTGTCGAAGATTGTCTAAATGGTCAGATCGTTTCTTAGATAGAGCCATGAGGTCATCTAGATAAACCAATATGATGTTATTCAGGTCGTGAAAACAATAAGTCATGGCTCATTTGAAAGTGGCTCCAATGTTCTTGAGACCGAAAGGCATGACTCGATAGGCGAAGGTACCCCATGGGGTGGTAAAAGAGGTCTTGTATTGATCTTCTTTACGGATTTTGATTTGGTTGTATCCGGAGAAACCATCCATAAAAGAAAGTACCTCGTGCCCCGCACATGCATCAGTTAGTTGGTTGATAAATGGTGTTGGGAAGTTGTCTTTGGGACAGGCTAGATTGAGGTCACGGAAGTCAGTATAGACGCAAATGGTGCCTACTTTTTTATTGACTGGTACTGGGTTCGAAACCCAGGTGGTATATGCAACCGGGTATATGAAACCTGCTGCCGAAAGCTTCTCAATCTCGGCCTTGACAACCGGAAGCTTAGATGGGTGAATGGGGCGTTGTTTCTGGCGGACAGGTGGTATGTTGGGCCACATGTCTATGTGATGTTCTACAATGTTAGGATCGAGACCAGGCATTTCAGTGTAAGACCAGGCAAAAACATCACGAAACTCTTAGAAGAGTTTCTCATAGGCTTGGGTTTCCTTTTCAATGCATGATGCACCTAAGGAGATAAGCTCGGGTTTTCCAGGGGTGGTGGAGATGTCGATTTTAATAATAGGTGAAATGTTGGCCATATTACCCTCTTCAAAGGCGTCAGGTGCTAGGATTGTATCTTTAAACCAATCTACCTTGGTTGGTAAAAAATATTTTGATTCGATAGATAGTTGGTTTGCCGTGGTGGAGGTAGATGCCTCAGGGATGAAATATGACCGATGGTGCATATCATCCCAGGGGTAGTCCGGTGCAGTAAGTGTTTCTAGAATCTCCTCATCGCTACGGAAGTACCGTGTCATCAAATCAATCGGTTCAGGCTTGTATGTGGTTGAAATCATATAAATGGTATTGATTTCTTCTGAAGGGGAAGATTCTGGGGGGAATATTTCTTCAATGAGCGGGGGTGATATCTTGAGGTCACATTGTTCAATTCGTATAATGTAGCTCTATAATCTGGGAGATCGGGGCAATGATGTGAATAATGGCCGTAGATACCGCATATTGCACAAGGGTGGTTTGTGTGCAATGATTTATCGCGAGGCTGAGGGGGTGGTTCTAGTTTGACAAGTGGAACGTTAGTGTCATCATTCAACATATTCATGTGTTCTTGAAGTGATGGTAGTTGTGGACATTGATGGGTAGCATGGCCTATATCGTTGCACAAAGAGCACTTGGGGAGCACACATGTTGTTGGGGGATTCTCTGGAAACTTGGGAGTTGATGGGGTTGTGCGGGTTGTGGGTCCAGTGGTATAGGTTTGTGGGCCTCTGCCCCCATTGTAGCAAGATTAAGGGGGAACATAACTAGAGGTTGATGAAGTGGCCCCTGTTGGAGATGGTCGATTTTGGGGGTTTGGTACGCCGGGCAGTGGACGGTTGGAAGTATTGATGGGTTGCACCGATTGTAAAATGACATTCGGTATCAGGGGAGGGGTCAGGGAAGGTAGGTACCACACAGTTATTCCTAATGTTAATCCTGGGATATTAAGTGTAGCCATGACTGGTGTGTTGATGGCGCCTGAAGGGGGAAATAAAAATGGGATAGTATGAATTGGTGTGGCTCCTATGTGACTAGGTACTGTTGGAGGTTGTGGAAGTGGTTGAGGTTGTTGAGTATGTTGTTGTTCATTGTGCGAGAGGGTGCACAAATCAGATATTTCAGTTATCCGGAGAGGGGGTGGGATAGATGGGAAAGTGGTGGTCATGGGAGTATCCGAGTATATCCTGGGTCCGACTAAGGAGATGAATGATGTGGGTGCACTCTGAATGGGTTGTTCGAACATGGGAAGAACATTTTTAGGTGCTGCGGGGGCATTGGGATCATAGTATGTTATCTGGTCGATTTTGACTACGTGTCCTTCGTGGGGGAACATCATGAGGCGAAAAATTGAAGAAGTGACAACTTTCTTTTTATACATGTAGCTTCGTCCCAAAAGGAGATTGTAATCAAGTTGGGCATTGATGACCTCTATATCTATGAGAACAAATTTTCCCCCAAGCTACACAGGTCATTAACTAACAAGCCCTGTGGTTGAGCTGAACGACCATCATAGACTCGTAATGCGGTAGTTGATGGCTGTAGTGTGGGGGATCCAAGCTTCATCCAAACAAGAGTTGACATAACGCAAGTGGAGGCACCTTCGTCGATGATGCATCGATGAACGACAAGGTTTCAAATGGATACAGAAACTTGAAAATCCAATGTTGAAGGCAACTGAGGTTCTGCTTGGTCTAAGTCAAATGCCATCATATGGGAGTCGTTAGGGTCTATGGTACCAATGGCAGACAACAAAAATTTATTCTGTACAGGGCAGTTCTTTAAGACTTCGAGAGCGGACATAACAGCAGGGGATTGTGCTAAGTCTTCTACAATGTTATAGTTTGAAGCTGCACGTGCATTAGGGTTGTTGTTTATTCGTTGTAGGGGGAAACGAGGGGCTTTAGGACCCCCCTCCATTGGCATATTAGGTATGCACAACGGCTGATCCGTTGGAAGAGTGCTTGTGGATGGATCAGTGGGCGTGGTTTCAGGAGAAAAACCGTGTTGGTTCCGGCGGGTCTGA
The DNA here is from genome assembly GCA_027924585.1 of Larix kaempferi. Classification (NCBI taxonomy): domain Eukaryota; kingdom Viridiplantae; phylum Streptophyta; class Pinopsida; order Pinales; family Pinaceae; genus Larix; species Larix kaempferi. The sequence goes on along the minus strand of BSBM01000374.1, from coordinate 6,767,161 downwards.
AGGTTGATATCATTAGATGACATCATTAACAGATGGTGAGTGCTTGACTCTGTATTTTGGTAATCGTTTGCAGTATAGGTGATCTACTATTGTGTGGAAACAGATCCTTGTGGGGGATCCATTGGGCGGGTGTTTACTACTCCTTGTTTGGGTAGAGGATTCTGCAATATCATGGTTTGCGGTTGAGGAGGTGGTTCCTGCTGTGCAACATGTGCTTGTCGTTGGGCGTCGTCGGTCCAAAGTTGACGTGCTCCGTCCAAATGAGGGAAATTATGCTTGTAATGGTCGTAGACTCCGCATATGGAACACGGGTGGTTTGTTCTCAAATTAATATTTTTTCCCTGTTTTGGTGGACGACTAGGGTTTTGATTTGTAGGAGTAGCGTTATTGTTATTGGGAGGATTAGGTGGTTGTCCTCCTTAGTTTTGTTGTTTTTTATTTCTGCGGTTGCGTCCTCTTCCGCGATTCTATTGTCCTCCTTGATTACGCTGGTTGTTCTGGTTTTGAGGTTGGTTTTGTTGTGCATATACATTCCCTTGGGAAGTAGGTGGGTTTTGAGGTTGTGCAAGCGCTGGAGCAGGTTGCGGTGGATAGTAAGTGGAAGGGTTCTGAGATGGACCTGGTGCTTGTTGCGGTTGTGGGTAACCTTGAGCTACTGGAAGTGTTGGAGCAAGAGGTGCTGCCTGTTGAGGGTAATAAGCCGATTGGGCTTGTGGCTGAACCAGAGTCTGATGGGCCTACTGGTTATAATATGGAGGTGGTGCATAAGCTGATGGTTCTTTCCCATAAAACCGCGGTGGACATGAGGGTCCATGAGTGTGGTGGGTGTGCATTACTGGAGCATACGAAGTTGTAGCTCTAGAATGAGACGTAGCCCTAGAAAGTTCAAGGGCGTTGTTTGTACGCATCATTGTGAAAGGTTTGTTTTGTGCTATAACCTGGTCGATAATACCGTCTGCGGCATGGGATGCCCCCGACAAGTCATTCCAGGATGGATCACCACCTGGGGCGTCAGGTAATATTGTGTATAAATATCCAGACTGGGCATATATGAGGTCGAACTGCTAAGCTTTTAAAATGGCTTCTTCTTCTAAGTGGGGTCGTTCAGAAGCTACATCTTTGGCTATGAGAGGGAGGAGTGATTTCAGAAACCTATACAAGAAGATACAGTCATCAAGATTTATCTTGTAGAGACTACGGCGCTTACACCACTCATGGATATGATCGGTGATGTGTGTAGCAGTGTCGTATCTACAAGACAATAGTATTTCCACTCTTGCATCATAGTGGACAGGTAATTGGAAGAACTGTAGGAAAGTCGAGGCAAGGGATGTAAACGTAGGGTGTGTCCCATGGGGTTGCTCGATGTACCATTTGGCTTTTGAGCCAGTAAAAGTTCGTTGTAATAAACGAAGACGAATGGAATCGTCTACTATGGAGTTTGAGGAACACCATAGGTGAAAGGACATGATGTGGTTTTGAGGGTCTTCCCTAGCTTTCCCTTCAAACTTTGGGATGTCTGAGGGGAGCTTTGTGGGAATGGGGGGCCAAGTGGGGTTATGTCTAATGGGGTCATTTGTTAGCCTTGCCAAGTCAGGTAGGTTAAGGATAGCCATAAATGGCAAACTGGCGGAGGGGTATGACATTGTTAGAGGGACATAAGTGCTAGTGGTAGAGTTATGAATTTGGCCACTGCCCCCTAGGGGGATATGAGTCATGGCAGGTATGTGCCCTCCACCCATAGGAGTGTGGGAGGGACCCGCGCCACCAAGTGAAATGGGAGTCACAGATGGGTTGGGAAGATGTCCAAGAGGTGTTGGAATCTGAGTGGTAGCGGGGATAGTAGGTATATTTCCCATAGTGGGCATGCTTAGGTTAGGTGGGGGTCTTGTATTGGGCAGAGGTCCCATGTTAGGCATACCTAATGGAGGTGTGGTAGTTGTGGAAACCATGGTGGCCGTTGTGGTGGCGGGGGTGGATGATGTTCCACCAATAGTCCCTATGAAAAAGTTGTCATAATGCCAACTAGCCATGGGGCTAGTGGATGCGGTGTATGCGGGATTTTCGGATTCTGCCTCAGAGCCAGATGTGAAATGAGGCGCGTCAGAATCGGATGACGGGGTTCTGTGTTGATGACGTGTGGAGTCAAGGGAACCGTACTACGGGGGTTCACCCCGGAAACGTCGAGAACGTCTCGAGGACTCAATGGTGACAGTTGTGAATTAAATCTACTAGGTGATGATGAGTGGAAAGCTCGAAATCCCTAATGCAACCATGTGTGCAAGAGGGGAGCGTAAAAAATAATGGTACTCGGGCCAACAACCAAACTCAAAACACTTACTATAATAGTTGTGCTATAGTAAGTGGAGCAATCAAAAAATGTGGTCAGAAAACCAACATGCAAACGGCTCCTAAAAATAGAAAAAGGTGTACTCACTGACCAAAGGGAGGTAATGGAGCATGCAAACACCTAACTAAAAGGTATTATGACTCAACAAGGTATATCATCTGCAAGGTGATGAAATCCAAGTCAGACAATATAAATTGTAGAATCAAAGGCTAGATATCCCCCACTGGGAGGGACATCGGGTAGACAATCCTATAAGTTTGGCCACTAAGATACCCCGATCATGACACGTTCGGTTGGGTGAATCTGAAGCTATTGTTCTATCACCGTTGTACTCCCATAAGGGTGGTACAACGAGAACAACGAGTAGGTATCCTTCGGTTACTGAATGGATTGCGGTATTCCACTCAGGCTTCCGGAACTAGTCTGGCTACTTCAACCCTCCTAAGGGAGAGGCCTTCCCAACGAATTGGTTTTAAACCGTGTCAACAAATAATAAGGGATTTTGGTACCCTAAATGTCAACCACTATGTCTCAACATGTAAGTGAGTGAGGGGTGTTATCTAGATACTTATCCCCTCAGTCCTACCTAGCTACAAAATTCTTTTGGTGTTCCCCAAGTGGGGTTAGAATGTTTGTTTAGTTAAGAGGATTTTAAAGCTCACTTGTAATTATTGAGACAGATTGTGTGCTGGTGTGGGTGTATACCAAAACAATTTGCCTCGCATGGGCGATTTAATCTCAAACTAAAATAATGATTTCAATTTGTGAAAAATGAAAGACGTTTCAAATGTAAATGCTTTAATAATCTTTTCAAAAAATATGGATTCTTTAAAAAAAAAATTAAGGTAAAGCAAATAACATATGTAAAAATAAATGGATTTCTAAATTCTTTCTTGGGCAAAATATTGAGCAATTTAGAAATATGGTTCTAACCTTGTAATGTATGAAACTTACAACCTGAAAATACTTAACAAATCTTTCTTTCAATTAACTGAAAATTTTCAAAAAGATAAGTGAAGCATATAACCAAATATAAATTAATAATGCTGCAATAATGACACACTAGGTTGTAAAAAATTGCGGAAATTAATGCTGAAAAAATGGGCTAATTGGGCAAAAATTTCTGGAAAAAATTGCCGAACCGAAACAGGAAATATCGCGGCTGTGAGGTCAAAAGTCGCAATGAGCCGCACGGTGATGTGGGCGAAAGCCGCGATGTGTATCGCAGCGCGGTGGACAAAGACAGGCGAACAACCATGATGGGCCATGCAATTGTGGGTGTGAAAGTCGTGATGTACGGATGGAAAAACGGCCGGCGAAAAACGAACCCAAAAATTTGAAATTTTGGGTTGTTTTGGGCTGCAGAAAGGGCCAAAGGCTAGAACAACAATGAAGAGGCTGACTAGTATGGTAGATCTACAACTTTAAAGGGGAAAAACAACTAAAATATAGATCTAAAGCAAAGATTTAAAGTTCAAAAACTAGCGGAGTTGACAAAAAACTGTTGCTTGGGATTTCTCCCAAGCATGTGCAAGGATGCACTTGCTAACTGGTAGCAGCAGTCTCAATAAAAATATGTAAAAACTAATGGAATCTGATCTAATATTAACATGTGCAAAGAAATAAAAAAAACTAGATTTAAGAACATAAGCAATAAGACCTATGAGAAAAACAAGAAATTAAAAAATTTTGATCTTTTGTATTACCTCAAATGGTGAGGATGGTGAGTTTTTAAGCAGCTCCAAGGTTGAGATGCTCCAATGTCCAATGGTCTCTTCTTCTCCAATGCTTCAATGGGGATCTTCAACCTCGAAATGGGAGGCAAGGGCTCTCAAAGGGAATTTGGCAGCATAAGGATAGGATGAAATGTGGATTAATAATGAGGAGCCCCTATCACCTTTTTATAGTTTTTTGGTGATGCGGAATACCATTATGGTTTAAGGAAACCAATGGTATTGACCAAAATGGTTTAGGTCTCTTTTTCCCCCTTTTTCCTTTTTTGAATATTATTCCCTTTTAATTGATTTTTGGGAATTTTGGACCCTTTTTTAGGGTTTTTTGTGTTTTTTGAGGAAAAAATCATTTTTTGAGGGGGAAAAGGTATATTATGGTCTTTTTGGTGACCTTTTGAAGGTTTAAGAGGCTCAAATGGTGGAAAAAGTGGACAAATGGGTCATGTGAATAAGGGAATGAGCTAGTGAGCACTTTTTGGGTGTGAACAGTATGTGATTGTTATCTACACTTGTGATAGCTTTCTTAGTGGATGCCAAACCTTAGATTATCATTGGATCATTTTTCTTCCCTATGGAGTTGGAGATCTCTTGCATGGATGGTGGACGCCTTACATGATGGACAAATGGAATATTTAGAATTCCCTACAAGATATGACGAGTGTTGTGCATTGTTAAGGAGGGATACAAGCCTTAGATGGCATGTGGCACATTAGTGTTTTTTTTTGGAGAATTGGGGACACCTGAGTCTTTGATAGTTTTCTTGTAAGGTGTAGTTTTCCTAGTGGACTACTTGGCTATGGAGTATGGATAGAATCCACGGAGAATCGAAATGGAGTGGTGTGAAATTTCCTTGCATAGATACATCATCTTAGGTCACTATTGTGCATTTTATCATCATTGGAGCTTAACACTTGTACTCTAGGAGGGGAGCACTTCACTTGTGTAGGATTACTTATGTTTAGTAGGATTATTTGCACTCACGGGGGCTTCACTAGAAGGAAATATAATATCACGTTCATTCATATTCGGGTATTAAATAATCATGAAAACCTAAAAGTTATATTGCTTATATATTAAGGGGCAAAGGGTTTTTTTATTTAATGTAACAATACAAAAATACTTTGGGGTCTTTTTTATATGGGCGAGCTGACAAATATCCGCCAAATGGAGATGGCGGGATCATGGCTGTATGAGAAATCGGGTTGACGCAAGGCTTGGGCTTACCAGTACGCAAGATAATCGCATCTTGAGGCATGCTTGAGGCCAGGGGTTTCGTGGTGAATAGGGTTTCCAATTGATCATAGTCAAGAGACAGTGGTCGTTGATAGCTAGTTGTTACCTATAGCACTCAGCCAGTTGTTACCAATAGCCTTGGGAGGCTCTAAGCCTCCGGGTCCTGTTATAGGCCCTTGATATGCCTTGGGGGCTTGAATACCCAACTGCTCGTGCCTATTACAGGCCTTGGGAGGTTTAGTCAGCCTTCTAGATCTTGTTACAGGCCCTAGGGGATTGGATACCTATCCCACATTAGGCTTAGTCATCAATTGGGGAACTGCAACATGAAATCTAAATGTTGTACTATGTGCATTGGCTCTAGTGACATACAAGAAGTGATCTCCTATCTCTTCATTAGACCATTAGATGTTGCAAATCATAATGATATGTGGTTGAATAATTGCATTGTGGGTGAAGTAATGTGCATCCACAATATACATCGAAAGAAGCAAGGTGCATTGTAGAATGCATGTGGGGTCATAAGAGGGGTATCATATCAATATACTAGGTAGAAATATAAAGGGGTATAAAAAATGTTAATGAAAAAATTGATACATACAATATCTAGTGAAAATAGGGGTTTTTTTAAATTGGGAAGGCATATTGGGAGGGGGCTAAAAAAAATGATTTTGGAAGGTATTTTCCAATATTTAGTGAAATTAGGGGTATTGGTTCATATGCCACAAAGGAACGTGCTATGATAGCGGTTTATTGAGTGAAGCCCCCGTGTTTGCACTACTACATTCAAACTCCAAATCCGACATTGGTTTCCGACGTTCTCGAAATTTATTTATAAAATATTCAATTTTCTAATTTTTTTCTCTCTATTCCCTAACATTCATCGCACTTTTGACATTAATCCACATATCATCGAAATTGCGTTGAGCATTTGTCGGAATACCAACGTACAAGTGTATATCCAATTGACCGTTAACAATTTCCATATGGGAAATGATTTTGACATACCTTATCATCGAATTTACGACATTAGTTAGTCAAAATTTCAACAAACATTGTTTTATCCTATTTCATTATCCAAATGAGCGTTAGTGTTGTCTATGTTGGTCCTAGCTTTTTGGATGTATAATTTTTGTGGAGAGATTTTTGGAGGTATTATTTTTGCAGAGATAGTTTTGGTGTGGACAAAGAAAAAGTGGAAGTGGTTCGACGAAGCGGCCAAGAAATCAAGAAAAACGGTTATGTTGATTGAGTCAAATGGGTGAAGTTGAGTCCTTTAGTTAGAATTGGTCCACATTGTATTAATGAGTCCGTTAGTAAGTAGTAGGTTAGTGGGAGCGGGGAAAGCTAAGTGCACCTTATAAATATGTAATAAGAGGGAAGTTTTTGGTTCGTTTTTATTATTGTTATTTTCAGTCGAGTAGAGAGTATGATGTCGGAGCATGTTTTGAGTCTGTAATGAAGTCTTATGCTATGTATGTGGGATCTATTTTGAATAATTTGAGTCATTGATCTGCATGTTGTGTGCACAAATCGTTTGTAAGTCAAGAAGAAATATGTAAGTCAAAAACTGAAGTGCTTATTTGGTTGTGACTCATAATAAAAGACAAGCACTTCAGTGGTTTTTCCCAGGATGGGTTTCCATCATTTAAAATATGGTGAACTCTTATATGGTGTTATATGTGTTTCTTTCCTCTGTTGATTGGTTCGATCAATGCATGTTTATGATAATTACAAATGAAATAAACATGAATTATAGTATAAGTTGAATGAATATGGTGATGTCAAGGGTTTTATCGAAGTGGTTGATGTGTCGAAGCTCTGAATCTATCGATGCTATCAAACAGTTAGTATATTTGGTTTTTAAACAAATGGGATGTATGTCGTATTGTTCCTCTTGTCACTATAGAAATACAGTTCCTGAAGCTTCCATACATACTTCGGGTGAGACTTAATCTACTTCACTGGTGTTTCCAAAAGGGGTTAAACTCCCTTCCAGGCCAATATCCATGGTAGGTTGTATTTGTTGGTATTATGTGAATTTTTGAACCCTAGTCAAAGTAAATTGCGCCAACAGTCTAAACATTCAATAATTTCAACTTTGACCATTTTGACTAAGTTCATAATTTTTCGTAATGCCAATGGTATTTTACATTATAAATAACATTAGAACCCAAGATATTGTATATTGATGACAATTATGTAGTAATTTCATCTACCTTTGCAATATATTTTTGGTCTTTTTTCGATTCTTGAAACAATATTTTTCTATATGCTTTCAACATCCAATTCTTTATCTACGTAGTTTGGATTCTCTACATATTAATCCAAATTCTATTCAAGTAGACAAGTTGTAAATATTTTTTTATTTATTTATGTGAAATGCTTTGAAATATATATATATATATATATATATATGCTTATCTTGTACTAATATTGTTCAATGGGGTTTTTTTTAATAGATAATTTCAATGTCAAATTTTGATCGGGAAGAAAATTTGAGGACCATTGTTAGGATAAGGGAGGCATTAGGTGATGGTAAATGTTATTTTCCTTGCAATAAATGCAAGGCTACAATATGAAAAGTCTCCTAATAAAAGCAACTAAAAAACATTATGGTGACTATGGACACTTTGAAGGGGGGAAATATTATCGCCCCATGGTAAATTATTCATAATTATATGTTATATATTTATCATCGTAAAACATTCTATAATTTTAATATTTGATATATGTACTAAATTGATTTGATTGTTTGTAATTACAAAGACAAAGCATCCTAGGATTGAAACTGCACCTAAGGATGTTGCAAATTGTAGTAAAAATGTTGATGTGCAAGTTGATGGAGATGCAACGAATATTGGATATGGAGCATCTATTGGAGATGAAGTTAATCCAATGGAAGAAAATGAAACTGATAATACAATTGATAAGGATGGGATAAATAAATTGATCCACAGCACCTTTGCTCCAATGGATGACAACTTTGATGACATATGTAATGTACCTCTGTTCGATAAGGCCTGAAAATCCCTATATGAAGGCTCAAGGACAAATCTTGTCTCTACCATATTATTGTTGGTGAACTTGAAGGTATTGAATGGTTTATCAAAAACTTGTTTCACATAGATCCCAAGGTATGTAATATAATTATTCATGCATGAAGAACTTTTTTTCTATTTTTATTAGTGTTAATCAATATATGGTATATGTTAATTTTTTTTATCTTTAATTCAAAAATGCAATAGTACTTGAAATCAAATAACAACTATACACATAAGCAATCACATTCGACACATGAATTTACCCTAGGGAAACCGTCTATGACTTGAGGGAGAAAACCATAGCAAAACCTTCCTTAGTATATTGATATATAGTAGAGAATGTATTTTACATCAAGCAACCCCAATTCAATTACAGAGCAAGATAAAGATAATGAAGAGAGAGACTGAGAATAATATCCTACACAAAGAGAAGCGCATTTCCTTCAAGGGAGAAGAGAATTCACTTCACATTGAATTACATTAATCATGTATAACATATATATATATTATTCTCATGCTTTGGATTCTATTTTTATCTTTTGACTTCAGGATGAACTCTCCCTCCATCTGGATTCTATACCACTTAGTTAGGTGGCTAACTTAAGTGTACTAACTCAAGTGTCATCTTTTATTTTGACTCAAGTTTCATCATGCAAGTGTCGCAACTCAAGTGTCGTCATGCACACACTTAGTTAACTAGATCTTCTTTGTTATCACTTTGTTAACTCTTTTAACTAAAGTATTTCTTGTTAAAATTATTGAAGTGATCGATTCGATTTCTCCTTTAATTGACTGAAGTCTTCTTTGTTAATATCACTGAAGTTTAACAGCTCAATTTCTCTTTATTTAACCGAAGTCTTCACTGAAGTGTGCAAATTTAATTCTCTCTTATCTTATCACATCTTATCTCTATATCTTGTCTTATCTGCATGGTCCACATGTGCCAGCTTAATTAATTATCATATCAAATATACTAAGGATATTTTCCCAATGATGTGATCATATTGTTCTATTATCATTCCAAGTGGTCATATGCTAAATTAATTCACTCTAGACGTGGTCAGTCTCTAGAGGAGACTTGATATCTCAACCATGGTTAGTATTACATCACACACCATTCATGATTCAACATGCAAAGCATTACCTCAACACATAAGGATCTGTCTTGACACACGAGACCTTAGCGTTGAAAATCAAGATTGTACAACATCATCACTTTGACATACAAAGTACTTACCTCAACACATGAGGCTTATCCATTATTGAGTCCAACTCAATATTCTTCTCCAAGTTTCCCGAGTCCAACTTAGACTCCTATAAGGAACTACCTCGACACATGAGGCTCAATATTGACACAGAAGATTGACTTGGAGAATGACTCAAGATGTTGTAACTTTAACACTCCCTCTCAACGAGGGAGGCATTCTTTTTCATGCCAAGCTTGTCTCGGAATTACCTATACTTCGTCACAGATAAAGGCTTAGACAACATATCTGCTATCTTCTCGTGATTAGAAATGTACTTAAGTCTTGTGGCACCTCTTTGGACCATGTCTCCGATGTAGTGGTACTTCATCTCAATGTGTTTCGATCTATCATGAAACACTGTGTTTTCTAAGACCTTGATGCATCTCTAATTGTCAGAGCGAATAAAATTAGTCTCAAGCTTCTCACCAAACAACCCATCGAATAAATTCCTAATCCACACAGCTTCTCGGCAGGAGGTACTAGCTGCAATATACTCTACTTCTGTAGTACTCTTGGCTACGAATCCATGCTATATGCTGGACCAAGAGATCATAGTTGATCCCAAGCTAAAACAAAATCCAGATGTACTCTTTCAATCCACAATACTACCACCCCAATCAAATTCAGCATAACCAAGTAGCATCACTCCTCCACTAGAAGCATATATGATTCCATAAGCAATAGTACCTCGAAGGTATCTAAGCACATGCTTGGAAGCAACCCAATGTCTATGTCTTGGATTAGAAATGAACTGACTCAAGATACTCACTACATAACATATGTCAGGTCTACTATGTTTCAAATACATCAGGGAACCAATGAGTTATCTATACATAGTAGGATCCACCAGATCCGATCTGGAATATGAATCATGTAGTTCCTTTAGAAATAATTGGTGTAGATATGTATTTATAATATATCGTACCAAACTTGCACAACACATCAACTGTGTACTTTCCTTGAAAAACAAATATCTCGTCTTTCCTTTGTTGAACTTGTAGACCAAGAAAGTAGTGCATAAGAACCAAGTATATCATTTTGAACTTAGAAGAGAGCTCCCTCTTGCATCAAGTTATATGTTGTTCCTCTCTAGTAAGAAACAAATCATCAACATAGAGAACCAAGATCAGTAGTTGGTTCTTCAAAACCTTGAAGTACATGTTGGGCTCAGCTTCACTTTTAGGAATCCCAAACTCTGAAGATAGCTATCAATCCTCAAATACCAAGCCCTTGGGGACTGCTTAATCCGATACAAGGCTTTCTTAAGTTTTCAAACTCCTTCCCATGAACTACAAACCCCTCAAGTTGTTGTATGTAAACCTCTTCCTCAACCTCACCATTGAAGAAGGCAGTATTCACATCCATCTGGTGAAGTTTCCATCCCAAAACTGAAGCAAGAGAAATTATGGTTCAGATAGTAGTGTACCTGGCCATAGGAGAGAATGTCTCATCATAGTCTATCCCTTCTTTCTGTGAGAAACCACAGGTCACAAATCTTGCTTTATACTTTTCAATACTTCCATCAGTTGTATGCTTGATTTTATAAATCCTCTTGGAAGTTACTATTGACTTCCTATCAAGTTTAGGAACCACTTCCCACACATCATTCTTCATGATAGATTTGTATTCTTCTACCTGGAATGGCATCTTTCCATACTTTCTACTTAGAGGCTTACTCATAGGTAGAGGGTTCTAAATCACTGATGTGACTCATTTGTGCTACATATCCTAAAAATATTTCAGGTCTCTTTCTCTCTCTGGATGATCTTGGTGGTGCACCATACTTTTCTACCTCTTGCAAAATATCTCGACACCATGTAGATCTCCTCTTAGCAGGAGGTGCATTAAGGGATCTATTAATGCCTAAAATTCACACATGTGACATTTCAGCGATCCATCCAGTAAAGCATCAGCAACATAAAGAATGCATATCACCACATGCATCCTCAACAGATCCAAAACATAGCATGATTCCAGAAGTGCCAAGAAAGAGTAAAAGCAAAGGGTAGAGCGGGTATTACATAGTTGACTCACGCTATAGCATAGGTTATATGAACGATGCTTGTACTACACCCGCGTGGATTTTCCTTTGATAGTTGTGCTACTATGAAAACGAAGGTACCACTTACTCCCAGCAGTGCATTAAAGGCTCAATCCTCCCCAATATTCTGAATTCATCTCCTCACACACTTGGTGGCATTAATCAAACCCCTAGTGTACCTTGGAACTAGTTCATTCGGAAGAGAGGAATTCACATTTGGATCTAGTTGTTTGTTTGCCACATCTCGGCCTATAAAAGAAATCCATTGGCATGCATTTTGTAGAGATAAAATTAGAGCAAGGTTATGCTACTGGATTTGAGTTGGAGCTTCCTGATAACCCACCATTTCCTACCATTATAAAAATTCCCAAGATCCCTTGTAACCTTACATCTAAGGGCAAGTGTTTCTCTCCATTATTCTTCCATCTACTTAGCATTTAGTTTAGACAAGAAAGGCCTCCATAAGAGAGATTTTTGGCTTCACTTGAAGAATTCACCTCCTAGGTGTTCTACAACTATTCCATTGGGAAACACAAGAGTAGTTTAACATATCTTTGGTTGTTGGAGTTTGCATTCTTCCCCTATCTCTTTCATTTTTTTTATCAATATGTTCATGTTTGAATGTGAACTAAACTAACAATATCTTGCGGGATCACTTGGAGTAATACCAATCAAAACCATACCAAATAGGGGCTCCAAGGACTGAGGCCTTGCTACAACCTACAAGGCTTAGACCCTTACTAAGTGAAAGGGTGCACTTGTGCAAATTTTCCACAACATGATATTTCTATCAATTCTACTAGTTCTTTAGGATCAAGCGGATCCGAATGCTCTTATGACTTCTCCCTTCACCATTTGAAAGGGGAGAATAAAAAATAGGATCCTCCATCATAGTAATATCATGCTTCTACATGTCTAAATCACACTAAAGTTCTTTGGAGTGCTTGAAGGCAGCCTCTTCATGAAATGTTACATCTCTGCTAACATCAAGGTTTCTTTGTCCTGGAACATAGATTATGTAGGCTTTGGAGGATTCACTATATCCAACAAATGTTCCTTTCTTTCTGGATGGCTCCATATTTTTCCTCTTCTCTTTTGTTATGTGAATCTAAACAGCACAACCGAATATATTTAAGTATCCAATATCTGGTTTTTCACCAGTAAAAACCCCTACAAGAGTATTTTATCCCAAGATAGCATGAGGGCTTATGTTATGAATATAAACTGCAATGTTGGAGGCTTCTGGGCATAAGGATGTGGGGAGTTCATGATGACACATCATATATTTTTCAACCTCACATATTGTTTTTTTCTTTCTTTCAGCAACACCATTTTGTAAGGGGTTGTAGGGTAAAGTCAACTGTCTTTTTATTCCTTCCTCTCGAAAAAAGTCATTAAATTTATTAGACTCAAAATATCCTCCATTATCATATCTCAAAGCATGAATGTTCTTTCCGTATGATTCTCAACCAGTTCTTTAAACTCTTGAAACTTGTTGAAAGTTTCACTATTTTCCTTTAGCAAATAAATCCAAGACTTGCGGGAGAAGTCATCTATGAAAAACACATAGTATAGATAACCACTCAAGGAGGGTGAAGACAAAGGACCACGTAGATTGGAATGAATCAAGTCAAGGATCCCCATGGATATTTTTGTACTACTTGGAAAACTCTTCTTAATGGTCTTTCCAAGAGCGCAACCTCTACAAACACTATCAAATTCAAATTTAAACATGGGCATACCTTTCACCATCTTTTGCAATCTGGGTAGTGCTTTGAAATGGAAATGACCAAGCCTTCTATTCCATATCTCACAAGGACTGATTGTATCATGGATAATGGCTTGAATGAGTTTTTCCCGAATTTTGTAGAGACCTCCCTCTCTAACTCCAACCACATATGCAGAGTTCAAGTCTTCATGCTTAGGGCAGAAGAGCGATTTGTTGTCCAAAAAGATAAATCTGAATCCTTCATCTTCTAGAACCGAAACAAACATGAGGTTCTTCTTCAATCTAGGGACAAACATAATTTCATCTGCATGCAGTACATTTCCTTAATCCAACTGAAAGGAAGTGGATCCAACTCCTTGGATCGAATAGGTGGTATTATCTCCGAGCTCCACCTTACAGGAAAACTTCTTTTCCTTTCATATTTGTGATAGTGCTCCTATATCTAGTCATGTTCTTGGATGTGCCACTCTCTACCAGCCATGTCTAAGCACTAGTGGTAATGGATCATGTTCACACCTAAAAATCACACACATGCGACATTTCGGCGATTCATCCAGTAAGGCATCATCAACATAAAGAATGCATATCACCACGGGCGTCCTCAACAGATCCAAAACAGAAGATGAGTCCATAAATTCCAAGAAACTGTCAAAAGAAAGGGTAGAACGGGTAACACACATTTTACCTACGCTATAGAACATGTTACCTGAACAATGCCTATGCTACACCTGCGGGGATTTTCCTTCGATAACCACGTTATTGTCAAAACGGTGGGACCACTCACTCCCAGCGATGCATTAAAGGCTCAATCCTCCCAAAGGATTTGAATTTGTCTCCTCACACACTTGGTGTCATTAATCAACCCCCCTTGTGTACCTTGGAACTAGTTCATGGAGGAAGAGAGTTTACATTTGGATCTAGTTGTCCTTTGTCCACCTCTTGGCATGCATTTTTTAGAGAGAAATCATAGCAAGGTTACGTTGTTGGATTTGAGTTGGAGCTTCCTCATAGCCCACCATTTCCTACCATTATGAGCATTCCCAAGATCCCTTTCCACCTTCCATATAGGGGCAAGTGTTTCTCTCCATTGTTATACCATCTACTTAGCATTTAGTTTGGACAAGAAAGGCCTCCCTAAGAAAGATTGTTGGATTCCCTTGACGCCCACACCTCCTAGGTGTTGTACATCCATTCCATTGGGAAATACAAGAGTGGTTTAGGATATCTTTGGTTTTTGTTGGAGTTTACATTCTCCCCCCATCTCTTTCATTTTGTTTTTATCAATATTTCTATGTTTGAATGTCAACTACACTAACAATCTCTTGAAGGATCACTTGGAGGAATACCAACCACACACAAAAGGGGCTCCAAGGATTGATTCCTTGCTACAACCTACAAGGCTTATCCCCTTACCAAGTGGAAGAGTGCACTTGTAAAAATATTTCCACAATAGTACTATTGGCGACCATACTTATTTTTGTTCATTTCTCATTAAACTAGGTTTTTTTATGTTAAGTATCTAATTCTAGTATTTGTCACTTGGAGGAGATTAGGTATTCCACCTCTTGCTTCCAGAATTCGGCCCCAAGACAGAGCCAATTCATTTTCACACAATAGCATGGATCCCAGTGTCTCTGTCACTGACAGCGTGGAAACGATTCACACTATCGCGCACATAGTGCAGGTTAATACTGTCAGGAATGTGCATCCGCGTAGAAGGTCAGTATACTACCCAGGTTTTTCAACGCATTTGTTCTGAATTAACCCACACAGTCCCCACAACAGAGTGTGGTTTATCTGCGCTATTTTTCTTTATTTGATTTCTATCTACATAGCTTAGTTTGGCAGTCCAAATATTGCGCACTAGTGAACTTAAATTAAGGCTAATTCGCATAATTACTTATTTTTTAGTAATTAGTACACCTAGACCAAGATTAGGAAGTAACGAGTTCATATCTCTTGAAACTTACCGAGGTAACCAACTTTGAGGCTTCCAACAAGCCCCATTGTTGTCACTAGTGTTCAAGACCATTTCTTATTTATGCACAAATTGACATGTTTTTAGTAGTATTGCTAGTGCCATAGAATACACTTTTTACACACAAGCAAGGACCTAAAGACTCTTGTCTCGCAAAGTATGCTCTTCACCTCACACTTCGTGTGAGATTGATGAATCAGAAAAGGGTGAGAAGTGTGAAATACGTCCATTGCACACTTAGTTAGCATCTTTGATTTCAAAAGCATCATTAGCTTCTTTTAGAGTTAATAGTATGTATTACTTGATATGCTCTTCTAGTTAATTTTTCGATATCAATTTGCTTTCATCACATGTGTTTGCACCACTAGCATACACTAAGAGACCTAAATACTCTTCCGATCCAAGTATTCTCTTCACCTCGCACTTCATGTGATCTTGGTGAATCCAAAAGGTAGGGACTGTGAAATACCTCTCTTACACTCCATAAGTGAACACTCAAACCCCTTAAAATCAACACTGTAATTGTCTTAACCAACTAAAATCCTCCACAGGAGGTCACAAAACAATATTTTAGTTAGGTAGGATCCACGCGGCCGATCAGTGTAATACCTACGCCACCAGTGCTACCATTTTTTTTATTTGCTTTTTATCTGCATAGTTTAGTTTGGCAGTCCAATTACTGCTCACTAATGAACTTAAATTAAGGTTAATTCACATAATTATTAAATTTTTTAGTAATAAGTCCACCTAGACCAAGATTAGGAAGTAAAGAGTTCATCTCTCTTGAAACTTACCTAGGTAACCAACCTTGAGGCTTTCAACGGGCCTCATTGTTGTCACTAGTATTCAAGACCGTCTCTTGTTTATGCACAATTGACATGTTTTTAGTATCAATTCTAGTGTAGAATACACTTATTGCACACATGCAAGGGCCTAAAGACTCTTGTCTCCCGAAGTATGCTCTTCACCTCGCACTTCATGTGAGCTTGGTGAATCAGAAAAGGGTGAGAAGTGTGAAATACCTCCATTTCACAGTTGTCTATTAGTAGAATTTTGATTTGCAAAGCACCATGAACATATGTTAGAGTTAAAAGTACATTCACTTTATATACTCTTCTAGTTAATTTGCCAACAATCGATTTGCTTTCATCACATGTGTTTGCACCACTAGCACACACTAAGAGACCTAAAGACTCTTTTGATCCTAGGATGCTCTTCACCTCACACTACATGTGAGCTTGGTGAATCAGAAAGGTAGGGATTTTGAAATACCTCTCTTACACTCCCTAAGTGAAACTCAAACCCCTTAAAAAACACTTTTTAATTTTCCAACCAACTAAAATCCTCCACAGGAGGTCACAAAAAAAAAAAATTGGTTAGGTAGGATTGATTGGTCTAGGCATCCATTAACGCCCACCAATCCAGTTTCATTATCAATATTTTGAAACATAGCATTTTTGTCTCATAGGGTACTTAGAAAATCCTGTTGTAAGCTAGTGTTAAAAGAAAAACCGGATTAGAAGTGCACTGTGACCAAGGAGGTGAATGTCGAGGTATAGCTGCTTTGCTCTCCCCTACAAGCCACTTAGCTTGTTGTATGGAGATGACACTATACCATGTAGGCCGAACCACTGATCCACACTTGATGCAAGGTATCTGAGTGGCCCAACTTAAGATATCACCAAGGAGGAATTGTGAGTGCAATTGACTCCTGAATTTATATATTGCCTTTAGGATGTGTTTCCAAGTCTTATTTATTGGAACATTGGCCCCATTGTCGATAGAACTAGCTCTTCGTTACCTCCACTAGTCGATTGGTGAGTGTATACCATTATCACCATCATTTGTGCTTTTGGGAGGCCCAGTTACATTTGAGAGGAAGGACATCAGGTCTTGTTAGGGTATTTACATTTATTTTCGTTTTAACTACAAGTTCACTAAACTCGTAACAAAAAGTACCTACATGTGGGAACTCATGCACTAAAACCGACATTGCACATCTTACTCACTTATCGCACCATTTTGCATCTATTGTGATTGGCATATTTTTTCATTTGTTCAATTGTGTTTTATTCCACTATCACTCTCATATTGAAACAAATCCTTCGCCATTGAGGAACAAAACAACATCCTAAGACAATCTCGTAGAATGCAAGGCCTATCCTCTCTCTCGAGGGGTGTTATTACACCTTATTCCCATGGTTCAGAAGGAAGGTACCCTAGTCCAGGTCATTCCCATGCTACATTGATAAGATCATCTAGTCAAGGCCAAGCCTTGATAGGTGCATTTTCTCCTCTCGGAGAAACCATTAATTACACCACTTCTTCCCACATCAGAAATAGTACCCCGCTGGCTTCTCCCCTCGGAGATTTGGCGATTCCCTTTGACCCATCCTCTTTTATAGGAGGTCAACCATTTTTTATAACACCACTTGGGTCTCCCCCTCATGGAAATCATATCCCACACACAATGGCAAGAGCAATCATCCCTACCTTACCATTTGTGGCTAGTTTAAATCTACCTGATTTATCCAAACTGACTAATGATCCCATTGCTCATAATGTGACATGGTCGGTTATGCCAGACAAGCTTCCTTCCGACATTCCAAAATTTGAAGGAAAACAGAGAGATTATCCCACCAACCACGTTATGTATTTCCACTTATGGTGTTCATCTAACAGCATAGTGGATTCTCTCGTGAGGCTTCGCCTCTTCCAACGTACCCTCACCGGAATGGAAGCAAAATGGTACGTAAACCTCACAAGTGGAACACATTCCACATTTGCGACATTGGCCACCACATTTCTTACGTACTTCCAACTACCAATCCGACATGATCTAGGCCTCAAAATTATCACTGATTTTCGTCAAAACACTTCCACCCACATCGCATACCACATCCATGAGTGGCGTAGACGTTGCACATTATGCAAGATCGAAATACAACCTTCCTTTTTTCTTGGATTGGTTTATCAAATCTATCCAACCCACCATAGCTAAATATGGCGCCACCTCCATGCCAAAAATCAGGGAAGAGGCCATTCTGAAAGCACAATCTTTCGATCTTATATATGCACAATCTGGCTACCTTTACACAATCCTCCCTAATGCCCCTCGTCATCAGTCGTTGGATCCTACACCTCTGGGCACGTCACATTCAGCGGATGGGATTATTGGTTCCATTTCCCATTTAGGAAAGGTTCCTCCTACCACGTCGGCACCATTCAACATGGTTTTGTACTACCCATCCATGCCACCTATGTCGGTACCCCCTCCACCAGTACCAACATCATTATTTGGTCAATTACAGTATGGATTGTATAGTCCTACATACCCAAACATCAGCCAAGCGATGGCGGTTCCTACACCACCAATGGCACAAGTAATTCCTACATCCACCTATTATAGAACGCAAACAACATTTATCCCACCCCTAGGGTATAACCCATATTATCCTTTCCCATTCCCAACTAGTCAACAACCTCCCCCCCCCACATGGGGGTAAACCTATTTCAACCTTCTTTTTCAACAAGCTCAACCATTCGAGCAACTGAACATCGTAAACCACCAAAATCAACAGACTCCTGGGAAGAAGAAAGGTAAAATAAAACCGAATCAAAAGTCGGGGCAAGGAGGAAACCCCCCTCCCTAGAAAAACTAGAATACGAGTAACCAAAATGAAGGGACTAACAATCCCCCCAAACAAGGGAAGAATCCCACCCTAAGAACTAATTATTTATACTCCATTTGTGGTGATTATTCCATTACACACATCATTGTCCTATTATACCCGACTTCCAACAATTAGTCGAGGCTAAAAAGAAGACGGTGACAAACCCTCCTCGAGTAGTGAAACCTCCCCAACCACAAACTGCAATGTTACAACAACCCTTTGTGAATCAAGGGGTAGTCACACAACAACAAGACCCTCGCCCACTCGGCGATGTCTCTTTTCAAAACATATATACATTGGACGTAAAACTTCATACTTGAGCCGGAGGTTATGGCAGGTCTTCCACCCCCCAAGTGGAAGACGTTCATATCCCCTCGGGGGGGCTCTACATATACCATGCCCGAATATCGAACAAATCCATGGATTCTAAAAGGTCCACGTCGGCGTACCCCTAATAACCCTCACATGAAAGTCGCCCACAATTACAATATTGTGGATGACTTGGCTCAATCCCCTATGGCTATGTCCACATTAGAAGTATTATATTCTTTCCCAACATAGAGAAAGGCTTTACCCAATGCACTTGGTGTCTTCGACCCTTACGAATCGCACCTCATGACCTTTGATCTCTATAAAGGTGATCCACGACTACCGTCATTAGTCGCATTTCAAGTTCCAGTTACGGTAAAGAACGTCATGATTCATCGTTATATTATTAATGAAGACACATCCACTTGCATTATGTCCTCCAAAGTATGGAAAATATTAGGGCATCCTGAGTTGGTCCCCTTGTTTATCACTCTTCACGCATATGATGGGAGACCATCCAACTAGGAGGATTGTACCAAAATGTCCCCATGGAGCTGGGGAGAAAGATGGTTATCATCGATATCGAAGTAGTCGACGTGGAACTCAACTACAACATCCTCTTGGCGCATAGTTATATGTATTCCATGAAGTCTTTCTCCTCTGTAATGTCCCCATTCAAATAAATATCAAGAAGAGAAAATTCCACCAATCTACTAGTTTCCTAGGTTGGGGTGGAGACGTTAAATTTGGAATAAGGAGACTAATAAACCCCAAATGGAATTTATCTTGACATAAATATATTAATATGGGATAAATAAATAGTTTTGATGAGAAAATAAGATGGCACTTGGTCATGGAGACACATTGGTGGTGTGGGACCCACACAAAGCTAGATTCCCCATGCCACATGGCATTCCACTGTCACCCATTCGAATCCAAGGTGGAGTCCACTATTCTTGGAAGATTTGGAAGGGAATAATAATTGGCATGACTCAATGAGGTCTAAATGTAGAGGAAGATTAACTCCCATGGAAGAGGAAGAGGCATTTTGGAGCTAGTGGGACACTTGGCCTAGATTCCATAGCTTCTATGACACCAATGATGAAGATGCCTATGACACTTATGACAAAATCAGACATGATGGCTGAAATATGAAATACATGACATGTCAAGGCTAAAAATAGCCTCCAATAAGGCGCACAAGGGAGTTAGGGCATCCAAAGAGACACCTATTCGAATTGAGTGAAGGAGGAGGCTAGAATTGGAGGGACAAGTGGCATACTTTGGGATCTCTTCCCAATTAGAGTTGGAATGAAGCTCGTGTATGGAATTAGAGTTAAGTAGGGCTTAGGAATTTATAAAATTCAGGAACAAAGAAAGAGAGAAGATTTTGATCATTTTACATTTTGCATTTGGAGAGGAGAGCTAGTAGAGTGTTATTCTACTTGCCTTAGCACCAATTTTGAGGGTGAAAGATTCCCATCCTAATTTGAAATTGGAGAGTCCATTCGTACCTTTCATTTGGAG
The DNA here is from genome assembly GCA_027924585.1 of Larix kaempferi. Lineage (NCBI taxonomy): Eukaryota > Viridiplantae > Streptophyta > Pinopsida > Pinales > Pinaceae > Larix > Larix kaempferi. The sequence continues at coordinate 6,746,296 of BSBM01000374.1, read as the reverse complement.
CTACAATGGAGTCCTTTTTTATAGTTTTAAGCTACAGGGCAGCTCGTGGTCACATCTCTTTCAACTTGCTTCTACAACCATTCTTCCATTTATTGTCATATTCTTGCTCCTTGAGGAGAGGCGCACTTAGTGAGGTGATGATATATTTGGGATATATCTTGAGGCAACATATTTTTGTATTCTGATATATATAATATGTATTTGATGCTCATAATACTCTTAGTTTGAAATACCAAGTGGAACTATGTAAAAATACCAAACAATGCATAAATGGTGCCATTTTCCCTATATCTTGTTCTTGGAGCTTGAAGAGGATTTATTTCAATTTGTATCAGTCAATATCTATGATTTTTTTTATTTATGGAATGTAATTAATGTTCTGAATAAGTTTCATTAACATTTCACAATTCCTTGGAACCTAAAATTCGAATTTCATAACAAGTGGTGAATTTTACTATCATGTGCCCCTATGTGAAGACATGTATACAAACCTTTGATAGATGGAAGTTGAAGAGGCATATATAAACTAATTGATGATGCATTAGGGAGACCATTGAAGTCCTTTATCAGTAACATGTCTCTTTTCTGAAATTTGGGAAGGTATTACAGTTTTTGGGAATCCATCCTTGTCCCCTACCCTTGGGGGTTTGAACCTCGATTTGACTAGTAAAGTTCCCTACTTTTCCTTGATTATAAATGAATTCTGCAAAGTGTTTTGAGAGTGTCCAAGAATCCATCAGACTCATTTATAGTTCTAAATACCTTCCAAACTCATTCTGACCCAATTCGGAAGCATTTGGATCCATTTGGAAGCAGTTGAGTCATTACTATTCTAAGGGTCGAATTGGCCAAAAATTGCATTTTTCCTAGATTTTACAAATTCTTAAAAATGGACACTACAAGTGGTATCAGAGCATGGTCCTTGCACCTAATGTGTCTGACCATTAATGAGGACAAGAATTCAGGGACCACCCTTAGAACCTGAAACTGAAATTGTTTTTGTTGAAGAGGAAGAAGTAGGAAAAGAAGTGCATTTTGTTGAAACTATGGCTAGGGATCAGAAGGGAACCTCAGAGGATAAGGATGAATTTACTAAATTCATGAAACCATTCTTTGAATACGTGACAAAATAGATCATGAAAGGGTTCTAATTGTTGTCTATTCAACTTGGAAGCAAAGGAGCAATAGGAGGCAGCAGCAGTTCTCTTTTCGAGAGAAAGAAGATAATGGGTGAAAGTATTTTCTCAAGAACAGGACCTCATAATAGGCCTAATGAATTTCAGACTACACAAAGGAATACTACACCTAAATTTATTGAGCCTAAAGAAGAACCTAACACCCAACTTGATATGCAGGAAGTTGTAAAAGAATGGGAAAAGTTGAGTGAAGATTGTAGAAGGACTCTACCCTTTGAGCAATGTTTCAAACAAACTCAAAATGAGGGAAGGTAATAGGACTCTATTTCAGAATAAAGAATTGAATTATTCCATTGGAAAAATTACCCTTCCCACTTTTGATGGATCATCTCAAAGTTCTGCAAATACTTGGGTACAAAAACTAGATGTGTATTTTCAGCTTAATCCAATGGTGGAAGAGGAAGATTTAAAAATGGCTATTTTGCATCTCGAACGAGAAGCCAATGATTGGTGGTTACATGGTTTGAAAACCTTGGGATATGATTAGGTTACGACATATGGAGAATTTTTTGACAGGGTATTAGATATATTTGAGCAAAAAGATCCAGAATTTCCTTTCAAAGAACTAGCCCAATTGAAGCAAGTTGGAACCCCTGCTGAGTATATGTTGGAATTCCAAAAACTATCAGTTAAGGTGGCTTATATATCTATGTTAAGATTAGTATTTCTCTTTACTGAAGGTTTGGTTGTACCCTTAAAAGGTTTAGTTAAGTCCCACAAACCTAATTCATTGAAGGATTCCATGAACTTGACAAGAGATCTACAAAATGTGCTACCTAGGACAAGGTTTCCTCCCAAGCCTAACTTCCATTCCAAATTCAGATTTGAAAACAATCCTTAAAAAAGAGATGCATTTGGAAAGGATAAGAAAGATGTACTAAAAAGGGAATAAATTGTGTTACACATGCTTCCAAGCATGGGTACCAGGGCATAAATGTGCTAAGGGGAAAGCACAATACATTGAAGTATTTTCTAATAATGATGAGTATGAAGGGGGTATGGATGAAGAAGGAAACATTTCAGACCAAGAAGAGGGATATGATACAGCAGAATAAGGGAAACAAGAATAAAATCGTCCTTCACCTGACAAAGGAAGGATGGCAGACTGGCAATACTTTCAGCAGTGCCTCGTTTTCACATTATTTGATGCAAGGGAGTGTTACAAGGACAAAGGGTCTAGGTATTGGTAGATGGAGGAGCCACACATAACTTCATTGATGTGGACATGGTGGAGAGGATGAAGATACCTACTGAACCATTCGATGGCTTCATAGTCATCAGTCCAGGTCACAACACTATGGAGTGCAAAACATGGATTCCAAAGCTAGAAATCACCATAGGTAATTACACCCTTTTTTTATAGCTTTTATGTGGTTGATGTTGCTGATACTAATGTGGTCTTGGGAGTGAAATGGTTGTACTCTATAGGGGATAATATAATGAACTGTCAATGAAATTAGATTCAAATATTCGGAAGGGAAACAAAGGGTTGTGAGAGGGAAGGCCACCTATCTAAATCAAGTAGTGACTTCCCACAGTATGAGGTCCATATTGAGGCATGGAGATATTGAGTGGGATGTTGAATGTTATATCACTTCACCCAAACCAAAAATAAATATTTCAGAACATCCCAAGGAGATAAGGAAGCTACTATAAAAATATGAAAAGGTTTTTGGAGACCTCCCTCCTGGAAGGCCACCTGATAGAGGAGTTGAGCACAACATTGTTTTGGAGGTGGTAACTTCACCTATACAAATCCAACCATATAGACATCCAAAAATGTTCAGAGAGGATATTGAAAAGGCTATTGAAGAACTCTTGGAGTTGGGACTCATTATACCAAGCTATAGTCCCTATGCTTCTTCAATGGTTTTGGTGAATAAGAAGGATGGGACCTTGAGAATGTGCATTGATTTTAGATTCCTTAACAAAAAGACAATCAAAAACAGATATCCCATCCCAAGAATAGATGAGCTACATGGAGCAAAATTCTTCTCAAAAATTGATCTTAGATCTGGTTACCATCAAATTCGAATGGAGGAGGATGTGCATAAAACAGCTTTCAGGTGTCACTATGGCCATTTTGAGTTTCTTGTCATGCCTTTTGGGTTGACCAATGCTCCAACCACATTTCAATCATGCATGAATTAGATATTTTGCAAACATCTCTGTAAGTTTGTTTTGGTTTTCTTTGATGACATTCTAATTTACAGCAAAACATGGGAGGAACACTTGTACCATCTAGAAGTTGTCTTGAAAATATTGCATGAACAGTCTTTGTTTGCTAAGTTGTCTAAGTGTGAATTTGGGCTGAAAGAAGTTTTATATATTGGGCACATCACTGGGAAAGATGGACTGAAGGTGCACTTGGAAAAAATAAGAACTATTCTTGAATGGCCATCACCCAAAAACATCACATCATTGAGAGGCTTCATTGGAATATGCACTTACTATAGAAAATTTGTGAAAGGGTTCTCTAAATTGACTGCTCCACTTACTGATTTGACCAAGAATGATGCTTTCAAGTGGTATGAAGAGGCTGAAAAGGCTTTCCAAAAAATGAAAGAGGTAATGAGTAGTTGTCCAGTACTTGCATTACCTAATTTTTCTAAACCATTTGTCTTGGAATGTGATGCATCAGGAGAAGGGATAGGAGTTGTTCTAAAACAAAATCAACACCCCATAGCTTTTGAGAACAAAAATTTGCAGCCACATGATAATCTCTATTCTATTTATGACAAAGAAATGTTAGCCATCATGCATGCCTTGGCCAAGTTTAGACAATACTTGGTGGGAAACAAGTTTGTAGTCAAAACTGACCATAATAGTTTGAAGCATTTTCTCACACAAAAGGACCTCAATGAAAGGCAACAAAAGTGGGTAAGAAAAGTCCAAGATTTTTATTTTGACATTGAATATGTTAAAGGGAAGAATAATATTGTAGCAGATGCATTATCTAGAAGACCGTCATTTTCTCTTATGAACATTTCAAAAGATTTGAAAAATATGTTAATAGTTGAATATGCCAAAGATAGTTTTGCTTGTGGTGTGTTAGATGGGGTCAGAGGTGATTATAGGTACAAGGTTTTGGATGGTATCATATACTACAAGGATAGAATATACTTGGTTCATGGTTCAAATCTCAAGCACAATATTTTGAAGGAAGCTCGTGACTCTCCTTTAGTAGGCCATCCTAGTTTTTTCAAAACATATAGGAAACTAAGAGAAAGGTTATTTTGGAAAGGGATGAAAGAGGATGTTCTAGAATATTTGAATGAATGTAAGTCATGTCAGCAAAAAAAAACTGAACATACACATCTTGCTGGTCTATTGCAACCATTTCCCATTCCACAACAAAAATGGGAAAGTGTCTCCATGGATTTCATCATAGGTTTTCCCAAGGATTTGGGTAAGGATTGCATTTATGTTGTGGTGGATAGAATCATTAAATTTTCTCATTTATTTTCTATTACATCATCTTTTACTGTTGCACAAGTGGTTGATCTATTCTTTAGAGAAATTTTCAGATTGCATGGACTTCCCAAGAACATTGTGAGTGATAGAGATAGCAGATTTATGAGTGCCTTTTGGAAAGAAATTTTCAAGTTGGTTGGCACTCAATTGACTCCAAGAACAAGATATCATCCTCAAATTGATGGCCAAACAGAAAGAGTGAATCAATGGTTGGAAGGGTACTTGAGGAACTATGTTGGTGAGCAGCAGAAAACATGGGTGAAATGGCTACATTTGGGTGAGTTTTGCTACAACACTACTTTCCATATGCCCATTGGCATGTATCCTTTAAAAGAATTATATGGTTATGAAGCACTTACATTTTTTGAACACATATTTGGTGATAGTAGATCCCCAAAAGCTAAAGATTGGGTGGAGGAAAGTCAGGATATTTTGAAACTCCTAAAAGACAATTTGCAGGTTGACCAAAATCAGTAGAAATATTATGTGGATCAACATAGAGTGGAAAGCACTTTTCAAGTGAATGATTTGGTCTATTTGAGGCTACATCCATATAAACAAACATCCTTGAAAGTGAAAGGATCAGGAAATCTCAAACCAAGATACTATGGTCCATACAAGATAGTTCGAAAAGTTGGGGAAGTGGCATATGAGTTGGAACTTTCAGAAGGGAGAAAAATCCACAATGTATTTCATGTTGAATGCCTTAAGAAGGCTATTGGTCAGAAAATATATGTTTCGAAAACCCTCCCTCCATTAGATGTTGAAGGAAAGAGAAAGGAAATTGAGGAGCAAAACCATAAGGGAGTATTTGGTACAGTGGAAAGATTTTCCAAGTGAAGATGTCACATGGGAGGAGGAACAAATTTTTCAGCATCCTAATATAGAATTGCTTGAGGGCAAGAAATATTGGGTGGGGAGGACTGTAATGTCCCCATTCAAATAAATCTCAAGAAGAGAAAATTCCACCAATCTACTAGTTTCCTAGGTTGGGGTGGAGACATTAAATTTGGAGTAAGGAGAATAATAAACCCCAAATGGAATTTAGCTTGACATAAATATATTAATAGGGGATAAATAAATAGTTTTGATAAGAAAATAATATGGCACTTGGTCATGGAGACACATTGGTGGTGTGGGACCCACACAAAGCTAGATTCCCCATGCCACATAGCATTCCACTCTCACTCATTCGAATCCAAGGTGGAGTCCACTATTATTGGAGGATTTGGAAGGGAATAATACTTCGAATGACTCAATGAGGTTGAAATGTAGAGGAAGAGTAACTCCCATGGAAGAGGAATAGGCATTTTGGAGCTAGTGGGACACTTGGGCTAGATTCCATAGCTTCTATGACACCAATGATGAAGATTCATATGACACTTATGACAAAATCAGACCTGATGGCTAACTTATGACATACATGACATGTCAGGGATAAAAATAGCCTCTGAAAAGGCTCACATGGGAGTTAGGTCAGCCAAAGAGACACCTATTCGAATTGAGTGAAGGAGGAGGCTAGAATTGGAGGGACAAGTGGCATACTTTGGAATCTCTTCCCAATTCGAGTTGGCATGAAGCTCATGGATGGAATTAGAGTTAAGGAGGCCTTATGAAGTTTATAAAATTCAATAACAAATCAAGAGAGCATCTTTTGATCATTTTACATTTTTCATTTGGAAAGAAGAGCTAGTAGAGTGTTATTCTACTTGCCTTAGCACCAATTTTGAGGGTGAAAGATTCCCATCCTAATTGGAAATTGGAGAGGCCATTAAGAAATTTAATTTTGAGCTAAAATGGAGTCCTTTGTTACAGGTTGAATCTATAGGGAATCTCATGGTCACATCTCTTTCAGCTTGCTTCTACAACCATTCTTCCATTTCTTGTCATATTCTTGCTCCTTGAGGAGAGGTGCACTTGGTGAGGTGATGATATCTTTGGGATAGATATTGAGGCCCCATATTTTTGTATTATGACGTATATACTCTTTTTTTATGCTCAGAATAATCTCAGGTCGAAATACCAAGTGGAACTATGTAAAAATACCAAACAATGCATAAATGGTGTCATTTTCTCTATATCTTGTTGTTGGAGCATGAAGAGGATTTATTTTGATTTGTATTAGTCAATATCTATTATTTTTTTGATTTATGGAGTTTCATTAATGTTCTAAAGAAGTTTCATTAACATTGCACAAGTCCTTGGAACCTAAAATTTGAATTTCATAACAAGTGGTGAATTTTACTATCATTTCCCCCTATGTGGAGACATGTATACAAACATTTGATTTATGGGAGTTGCATAGGCCTATAGAAACTAATTGATGATGAATTGGGGAGACCATTGAAGTACTTTATCAGTACCATGTCTCTGTTCTGAAATTTGGGAAGGACTTACAATGTTTGGGAATCCATCCTTGTCCCCTACCCTTGGGGGTTTGAATCTCAATTTGACTAGTAAGGTTCCCTATTTTTCCCTGATTATAAATGAATGTTTCAGAAGTGTTTTGAGAGTTTCCAAGCATCCATAAGCCTAATTTATGTGTTTGAATACCTTCCAAACTCATTCAGACCCAATTCAGAAGCATTTGGATCCATTTGGAAGTAGTTGAGTCATTACTAGTCTAAGGGTCGAATTGACCAAAAATTGCAAATTTTCCTAGTTTTTACAAATTCTTAAAAAGGGACACTACAGCCTCCTCGGTCTTTTGTATCATGATTTTTCCTTAAACGGGAAGGTAGTTACCCTCGACCATCTTAACGACTATTATCCCAACACATCAAGCAATCCCAACAATGTCCCACTGACTATATTGAGCGATGACCAACCATATGTTGGAATTTCCCCCGACATGTACAAGGACTCCAATTTGTTAGGAGTATATTTGGGAAAAACACCAAATATACCTACATCAATAGATGGCCTGATGTGCACAATTTTCACCGTTGAAAATGCAGTCGCCTCCACCTCAACATCATCATTAGCACCACCTCTAATTCATGGCATTGAACAAATGTTGATTCCATCGATACCACCAATTTTTCAAATCATATTCTTGTATCCTTCCACGGGTGTACAAGGGACGTCGGTTATGGCTTAGTTAACTCTACCTAGGATAACTTTGGGAATCCTAGTTTGGTACATTAGACCACCCTTCCCATAGATGGCTTCTAAACCAGTGACCCATTATGAGTTTGTCCTTGTTTCGGCTAGTACAGATGCAAAGCCCCTAACACGTTTAGTTACGACAGCCAAACCTATGACATCCGCAACTACACCACAATCGATCATCGCTAAGACCACTAATGGGGGCACCAAACAATGAAAGTTTAGAGGTCCCCTATTACCCAACCCAATGGAAACTTCTAAGCCTAAAGCAAGGGGTATCAACCAACAGGAGTTACAAGCCCTAGTTATGATCAATACTCCCAACCAAAGGATCACACCACCATTTTTTCTTTGTGGGAAGCAAGGCCATGCAACAAATCTATGTCCTACTCTATCAGAGCTAAGGAATTTGTTCAACACCCCTGTTAGCATCATCCACACTCCACCAAAGGTGAAAGGGGGCACACCACCCTCGCCCACATCTAATTCCAAAACTTTATGTGTGAATCATGCATGTTCCACATGCACTTAGTATGGGAACTATATGCACCATTTCCTTGAACTCCCTCGATACCGAGAGGTGTTGGAAACCATTCATGTCACTCAAGTAACGATTGAGGAACCCCCCTTCTTAACTCAAGAAGTAGCATCCATTAATGTTTTCACCACATCAACGACATCGTTAGTCACACCTCCCACAGAAGTTGCACCAGCTGTAGAAAATTTAGTAGAGCCTATAACATCACAAGACCCAGCTAAACTTACGACGATGGCGTCAAACAATGAATGTTCATCATGTGGGAACTCCACCCATATGATCCCTCCTAGCATCATCGTATACATAATTAAATAAATCAACACTCAGGAAGACCAACAATGCTTCCATCCACACGTACCAATACCCTATCGATCTTGTGGAGAGACCACTCACTTCTCCTTTCAATGCCCCATTTCATGCACCGAATGACAAGCTTGTCTTGAACTAATGAGAATGCAAGGTCAATTACAAATCCTTTGTCTAACCCCGCAAAGGTCACCAACATAAGAAGTAATACCGACCTTACTATATACCATCGATGTTGGATCTCCTTTATCCAGTGTCCTCACCTATAGTGATTCCTCATCTTCCGACGAAGATGCAAACCACCTACAAGCATTCCCAAAAAATTAACAAATCAACAGGGGGTTTTACCCCCGCGACAGAAACAAGACATCCAACACCAACCATTGATATTCTTATTTGTGTCAAAAATTTACTTTCATTTCACCTTATCTCAAATTAGAAAGAAAACTACCTCTCTTCTTAAATGCAGATGGCCTTCCAGTCGGACATCTACATAGGATATGCAGACGGTTCCAGCTGATGGTCCAAACATCTAGCATCTGCTGCCTGGGTTATATATTCCCCCTCCTATACACTCCACCACACCAGCAGGGTTTTCTTGGGGGCACTTACAAACAACCAATCATAGTACGATGTCGTAATAGGTCTATTAAGTGATGCCCTACAATTGGGCATTCACCATCTACAAGTACACCTTGACTCACAAGTTGTTGTATCACAGTTGAATAATGTATTTCATGTACACAACTCGCTCCTCTTTCAAACGTTCCTGTGTGTGCGCCTTCTCATTAGACAATTTGAAACCATAACATTCACACATATACCAAGAAACGCCAATGCATTCGTCGACTCTGTCGCCAATGAGTTATTGAATTGGCACCCGGTACATAACCCGGCTGCATAACCTTGCATATCAAACATCCATAAATACATATATGTGTTTCACCTATGACTACACATACATGTATGTCATCATCATAAGTCCTAAGTCAATAAAACAAGCCCAAAACCAATATGTCAGTATCATCTACTACATATGCATCACATCAACACATAGGAAACATATAGAAAAATACACATACATCACATACATAAAGAGGCGCATACATCATTTGCCACAAAAATAGTATAAATATGTATATATCATAAAAAATGTATGCCATGCACAAAAATGGCCCTCCTGGGGCATATACATAGTATCATTATGGGGGATACATAAAAATAACTCGCTTCCCATAGGCTCATCAAAAAATGTATACATACAAAATAGGGGCTCATAGCCCTATACAAAGAATCAAGTTGCCCCTCCAGTTGGTGGATCTCGGGGTCCAAAAATAGACAAAGGCCGCACATCCTCCCCTCGTGTTGGCTCTGGTCCCTACCGAGGCCTCTGTCGTGGAGGATGGGCCGCTCCTCCCTACACCTTCCATGAAAAGTGTCACGTTATCGTGACCTACCGTATGATGTGCCTTCAAGATGTCCCACACTCAACTGGTAGGTGAAGTGTCAAGTCCACCTCATCATCCTCGAGGTCAAACCAACCCTGCTCATCAACCCCATCCAACAGCCCATCGAAACGCCGCTCCAAGTCTGTTATCATAGCTACCATCTGGTCCCTGGCAGCTTCCCCCCTTACCGCAACTCCTCCAGCACCGGCTCCTCTTGCTCCAACAGCATCACCCTCGGTCGCACCTGCTCCTCCAATAGCCTTCCTATCCCCAGCGGCTGGTTGATCTCTCCTCGGTCTTTGCCTCCGAGGTGGTATCACAAGACCTACATCTGCATCATAGAGGAGGAAACCATCATTAGTAATTGATAAACATGTATATCATAAATGTACAGAAATAAAAGTATGTAAGCATATATATGCAAAAAGTAAAAACCGTAAAACGTACCTAAAGCATCAAAACCTCTAGTAGGAACAGGAAGCTCTAGATCTCCCCAGTAGACCATGCTACCCCAGGGATATCTCTCAATCTGGCCTATGCGGCCCTCCCAAACATTAAGCACCTGAGGCATATAGTAGGCCCCCATGGGCCTGCCACTAGCAGGAGGCATAAAACGCCCCCAAAATCCCATATGAGGCTCCTGTGTTCCACTCGGAGGAACTACTACCTGCGGCCTCAGTGACGGGTGGCATTCAAATAAATAGGAACACAACACACTGCCATAGCAGAAGGTGCTTCGATCCCAATGCCGATGCAGATCTAACATTTGCAGCATCATAGATTGCAGCAATAACGGGCCCCATGCCACAAGTCGACCAGCCATAACCCTCTCCACTAGTTGAAGTTCCACCCCCCCCTGTAATTTGATTGGGGGACATCGCCCCCAGTACATGCACCACGATTTTCGCGACATCCTACACTAGAAGAGCCCTTAGATGGCTCACAAGAACTCCACCAGAGTTCACATAACTCTATTCATCGTCACAATATCGATCCACTAGTGTGTGGATCGTCTCCCCCACCATATGTGGAGGGAATGGATCCCTCACCCCTCAATGAGTAAATCCCATCAAGAAGTAGATATACTGAGTTGTGATGCTTAGGTCCTCATCTCCTACCTGGAAAACTCCTTGGTCTAGGACCCAAATGTCCAGTAGTATTCATATAAGATAATATGATGACGGAATCAAAGGGCACTTGAAGAACTTCAAGAGCCTAGAGTCACGTAACGCCTCTATCATCGCTCGGTCAGCTAGCACCTGATATCAGAGGGTATCGTACTCCTTCTCTCTCCACTCAATGTCTCTGACATCATCCATAATTCGAAACCAATAAACTGCACTAGGAAATGACCACCCATTAGACTTGCAAAAAATCATCAGCACGACCTTCCCTACAAAGGTTCGTGCGATTGTTGCCAATATAAAAGCGTGTAGCGTGCCCGAACCACTGTTCAATTGCGCAGATCTAGTGCGCGAGATTTATATTACTCAGTAGCGCGGTTAGCATGGCTGACACACTATTCGAATGCACTAAACTAGCGCACGGCCGAACAGTTAGCATTCCATGCATAGCACAGAACAATACATTTCATTCCTGCTACACCTTGTGCATTTTTGGAAAATCCTGTGCTATGGTAGCGCGAGATTCCCCAAGAATATCGCGCTACCACATGGGTGGTACTTTCCCAAAATGCCCCGAGGCATCCCAAAAACATTAAAAGGCCCTCTAGCCACCGAGGAGACCCCTAATCCTAAACCTACCCTAACAAAATTAAAAAGTACAAGGGTGAGGCATACGTGAATCTCAAGGCTCGTCGAACGGTACATCAGATATCCCAGAATCTCTCAAAACACACTCAATAGGTTGGTGGCACAAAGTAAAAATGATTTCGAAAAGTGGGACCCACCCCTATTTTATAGTCATTTGACCCAAACTTCCAACTGATGCCACGAACAAACTGTAACTCTGTTTTCGAAACCATTCTCACCACCATGAACAGTGCTTCGAGCTCTTTAACATAGAGCCAAAAAATCCATATTCCCACCAATGTCACTGGGACACTATTTTTCTAGACAATACGCCACAGGTATGAGATGTTTTGGTTATATGATTTATGCATTGTCAATACCTTGGTCACGTTCTTTACTGCACTTGGGTATGTGCACTATGTTTACAGGATCCTGAATAGAAAAATCTCGGAAACTATTGTTGTTCCACTATAAGAACAATAGTGCACCCTACCGTAATAGGGTTCACACACCCTACCACATGTATCATTCTGAAACCCGAATATAGAGACTATTTACCCTCCATTTCTAATGCATTTCCTAGTATTCCCACTGACAACCATAGGGCCCCCATTCATGGCCTTGATGTGCCATCAACATCATGACCGTGAATAGCATGTTTCCCCATGTGTGTGCACACCATTCCCATCCCCATCAACAATTGACACCCATGATGTCGACCCCTCACAAGTCCAAGGAATCTGACCCAGTGTGAAAAGATCCTCCCTTAGAGTAGCATTTTGCAATTGGGCATTTACTCCACCAAGTAAACACTCATTGGATTCTTCAGCATATGTTACAAGAACAATTCACAATTACCCATCATACCTACATGATCACTTTACCCTTCGCAATATCCCTCATATCATCACCCCGCAAAGACACCTGTGGGGCCCCCCCACCCTCAGAAGCAACTAATTATATCCAGTTATCCCGCAGGAATACACTGCATAGAAACATTTCATGGGGAACCCATCTTTTCATATGCAATTTAACCCTCACTTCATCATTGGAAAGTGTCCCCCAATCCACACAAAACCATGGGGACTCCGCCCATCATCAAATTGATCCCCCGACACACCCAAAACTGTGGGGACCCCACCAACATTATTTATGTACAAATAGTTCCCCCATCACCTCACGTCGCGGGAACACCATATCATTTTGGCTACAACCCATGGTCACCTTTAATCAATGTATTTGAGTCTCCATATCTTCAGCAGTATCTATTTTGTTGGTTACCCTTACCCTTTGTTTTGTGTCTCCATCAAATCCCTTTCATTTGCAGTTTGTCTCTGTCTGTTTCAATATGTGTCATTTGAAAGAAAGTTTGTCGTCTCCCACTCCCCATGTTGACATCAATCAAAGGAAGTTATGAGCCTCATGCTTATCAACCAGTCTTGTGTCAGTTATGTCCGTCCACTAGTCAATTACAATATGATCTCAGTACTCAGGATATGTAACATCCCGAATTTTCATAAAAATTTAAAACTTTTGAAAATAACATTAAGTACAATAATTATAATTGCGGAAATAATAATTTCTGATTATGACAGCATTAAATGAATAGTTGTTAGTACTAAACATAATTTAATTTCTGTATTAGCAGCATTATGATAATGACGACTTTAACACACATTTGTGAATCTAATTAATGTAATTGAATGTACGGACGGGTCAGAATTATGATATGAAATTTGTAATATTGACAAGACACTGACAGTTTGACTTTTGATGAAAAGGGTGTCCTATGAGGTACCCTGGAGCTTACTTAGCTGCAATGCTAAGGCAAAATGAATGTTCTATGTGCAAACGACAGGTAAGAATTTTCATGGCTGCGTAAAATCAAAGTACATGTATAGTTCAGTTTCAACGTCGTAGATAAAATATATTGTTAGAATTCTGTTGCGACTTACCATAAGTATGCAGGTATGAATTTCATAGTTATAAATACTATTTTCAGATATTGTCTTACAACTCCACAATGTTTAATACAGAGTCATCTAGGAATGTCATTCTACTGAAAGTTTGTCGTTGTTATAGTTGGCCTTGTCGTCATCTTAAGATATTTATTTATCTTCACAATACTGATGTAACAAATGTATAGCAAAATCGTTAAATGTGTGTGAAATGAGGAAATACGGTAAGAACACATAACATTTATTTGGTTTTCATGTTGATCATTTATCAATGGGTTCATTGAAACATCTACCATACATACTATCTATTTTTATAATTGCGATAAAACAATTTATATGAATGCAGTCAATGATTACAAAGATATTGTTAAAGTCTCTCGTGTATGGACTACACTAATCGTAGTCCTACAATATTGAACTAGATGTGATACTTATAATCTTTTAAGGCTTATGTAAAGTATCATTTAATGTATGAATATTATGTAAATGAAATCTATGTCGACTTTGTGACCATGGTCATCTAGCAACTAATACATAAACCAACTATTACTTAAACCATATATCTAATATTCAAAAACTACAAAGCTTACCTTTGGAAATATATAAAATGGAAATGTTATTCTATATAATAACATAAATCTAGAATGTGACCTAGACTTGGAACTATATGAACATATGTATCATCGTTGGTCAATATAATACCAATGTGTGTGGTGGAACCTAACTTAGAACCCATACGAACTTTGAATTCGAATTAACATAACATATCATGTTATAAATTTATATATCAAACATTTGAAATCATAACGTTGGAAAAAGAGTACTGACAAACAATTAAATCGATTGACAGGTTTATAGTTTACAAATTATACGAATCAACGTTGGTGATTGTGATACAAGCCTGCATTAATGGCCATCAATAATGTATTGTGTGAATAGGTCTTACAGGCTTCCACGTGAATGTAAACGAGTGCATATGGTGTCTGTGAACGTTGCCATGTAACACTTCTTATTGATAGTCCTCCAAACTGGTTGTTTAGCTATCCACTGTGTGCAAGAGTTGGCATGGTCGTGCTACAGCAATAAATGGGGAATTAATATGATTGTTATTCGCTCCAATGCAAAAATCATCGGCATGTTCACGATCGTTGAACAACTTTGATCCCGATCATTAGATCCAACCCTAACTTTGCGCCGAGTGTTGGGTTGATAGAAGTTATTGTGTTCTATGATTTTGCTATTGTTTCGGTCTGTTAGGGCCGACAGGCCACTGGTTTTTAGAGCTAGAGACGATGTAAAGGGTTCAACCCTGCAACCTGTAAGTTGTGTTTAAAGTAGTGCAGGTTTCGTATTTTGTAATGGCATGAACATTGTTGAGTCTTGGGTTCACAATGCTATTGAGTTGACAAGTTAGCGGTATCGTTCTCTGAGATTTTTAGTGGAAGATATCTTTCCGCAACCTATATTGAATAGTACTCTGCTTTTGTCCGAGGAAGAGAGTTCACCGTGTACAGGCGTATGTACAAGATTCGGCCTTCAATTTGTAAAGGTAATCTATTTCCCAACTCAGAATTCAAATAACATTTTAATCAAAGTTTTAATAGGTATAATGTGTAACGTTTGAATGTTTGTTTTGGCAGGCGCCGGTTTCGAAAAGGGGAACACACACCAGGGTTTGGAAAAAGGATGGTCACATTCCATTCCTGGTAAGCTCCGGGTCTTCCAAAACCCTCGTAGATGCTCCTTCGGTCTTGAATGATGTGCTTTATGTGGTTGATGTGGTTTCATGAGGACGAATAACTAGTCCTTCACCAAGATTCGGCAATGTCTGTCAAATAAAAACAAATATGGAAGATCCTTCTGTTTATTCAAATGTTTGCTTGTACAGGGTTGTGCCCTTCGTTTGTTTGTATGATACTCAGTCTTGAACCTTGATGTCTATCTCGTCAAACTGGGAGTTTTGTTACTCGTCGATACTGAGGATTTTTGGACTTGTTTGAAATGTGTAAAGTTTGGGAAATAACCCTGTGCGATTTCATTTGGAAACATAATGTAATGTTTTTATTTCTGGAAACACTGGTTTAAACTTTGAGTTGAGATTTGTAATGGTTCAATCCTTGAGCACGACCTGTTGTTTTAAAATATGAGAAAAGAGATAAGGGGAAAGAGTCGAGGCTCGTCTAACTGTAGATACCATGTTTTCTTTTCGGCAATGAAATATATATTTTCTATTTCGTTTTGTGCTAAATGTTAGTGTTATACAACTTAATGTTGTAGGTTGATATCATGAGTTTTTGAGCTAGGGTTTATGTACTCTGTCATAGATAATAACTTTGTAAAGTGTAATCCTGAAATGGTTTGTCTCTTCGTTTGTATAATGGAAAAAGACCAGGGCTATACCCTAGTTTGAGTTTTGTTTGAATAGAAATGAAATGTTTGAAAATGAGCTTCTAAAGAGAGCTTTGGTGTCAGAACTAGGATTCGATCCGTATCCTGTGTAGTTTGTAAATATTTATGTTTGCAAAAATAATGATAATGGAAATCGAATTCTAACTAGGGTTTGATAAGAACCTAGTTTTGGAAATCAAATTTTGCAGTTTATAATATATAGATATAGTTTATAATATATGCGAATAAGATGAAGGATATCGAAATATTTGATAGGATAATAATCAATGCAATGTTACAATAGGGAAATGAAAACAATGTGTGTGTAAAATGTTAAGAAGTGAAGACTGTGTAAAAAGACTGTTATTTACAGCTTTGATATAATGAATGCATTTATTTATTTGCAGCTATCTTAATTTTATTGTAGACATAATATAATGTATAGAAATCTGAATTCTATCTATTTCTTATGTACATAGTAAAGATAAGAAAATAAATGCAAAGTGTTTGTACAGGAAATCATCAATATTTGTTTTCTAGAAATCATGAAGTACTCTAAAACATTTTAAATATTATACTAAAATTTCTACTATTATTAACTATAGGACAGAAACTGATAAACATATCAATTACTATTTATCTATCGAATCAATGGAAAATTACCCATCTTCTCATCTATTCTTAATTTGCGTATCTATACTAGAGTACGATGCATAAAACAGCATGTGGAAAAATATAGATACTGGTTTATCAATTCCAAATCATAATCAAAACTTTAACATGCAGACTTTCAAACAAAATCAGAACACATTTCTTCTTCGAACAGAGATCGATAATTTTACTTAAACAGAACTAATAACTGAAATAAGTAGAAACTGTAAAACCTGGATAAAATCTGTAGGGGACAAACAGCCCAAGAAGACTGTTCTACCCAACCAATTCCTGAAAGCAGTTAAGTACTTGACTTAGGACCCCCGAGCTTGTTCACTGAACCACCAGGAGGAAGAAACTTAGGAATTAGGATCTCGACTTGTACTAGTACTAACTGTTGAATCTTCAAGAACTAGTAGTCAAGAAGACCTGCACCAACATCTCTGGTTCTTCTTAGCAATATGCAGACTTATGATTGCACTCACAACTAGCCTCCCTATTCAAATCTCTCAATGATCAACTGATGCACATGAGGAAATATTCTGCAGAAATATTGTGTAAGAGATTCCTCCTCAATTCGAATTTGCCTTATGTAGGCTGCCTAGGCCTTTTCCGTTGTTACTGGGTCATTAAATGGGCTGCCTACTCACTCCCTCCACCTGGGGGATAATGCCACATTTTTCGGGGTATTTGTCCCATAACCAACAGTTAGTGGTGTGATGCAATTGCTTCCATCTGTCCCATACCTTCCAACTGCTTCCATTCCTCCTAGTGGGTCAGTGAACACTCATTTAACAGTCCCCTTGGGTGTTTGTCTCCTAATTAATTTATTTAAATAATAATAATCAGTAATTACATTCATCCTTGATCAGAATTGATCATAATTACAAAACTTTGTAATTAAATTTAACATAAAGTATTTTGCAAATAAAATAACAATTTTTAGAAATTTGGGTAGGTGACATGATAAGACTCTCACTTTAACATGTACTTCATCTCTCGTCGACATCAAAACACTAAATTCCAAGGGTTGTAGTAGTTGTAGTTGTACCTTGGGACCCCTTTCAATCACTATAAGGGATCACCTAGAACTTAGTAGTGAGTGTTATTAGTGCTCCCTAACTAAGTGGTTTCCCCTTTGCTCGATGTGACCACATCATCCCATCAGGGGGAAACATACTTTTGAAGGTAGCAGTTTTCGCATTTGGAAATCACAATACCATCCTATTTTGTATACTGAAACTCTCAAGAAGATATACACACCAATTTGGTCCCCCACCCCAGTGGTCTTATTATGGTCACAAGAATTTCCACTTCTTCAATATTCCACATCATTTCTTGAGGCATTTACTCAGACATGGATCGATGCCACCTTCATCCATTCCCCAGCAGTATAGTAGAGATAACACCTTGGTCCTCTCTCATTGTAATCACTTTGATAGCATTTTACGAGCATGGGTATGTTGATGTATATGTAACTTCGGAATGTATTTCACATATATGTATATTGTATTCCTATAGAGATGTTATTATTCCTCTATACGGAAGTGTTTGTATTCCTATAGAGATGTTATTATTCCTCTATATGGAAGTGTCGTCATTTATATTGTAAGTGTCGTAACTTATACTTGATGGGTTATTAGACCACCTTGTTGGGGTTGGCCCTGTATAAGTCATGTGGGTCGAAGGGTTATTAGACCACCCTATTGGGGGTTGGCCAGGTGGGTCAAAGGGTTATTATACCACCCTATTGGCTGTCGGCCCATTCAACATTATGTTAAGTGGTTAAGTTGAGGCCAACCTAGTTGAGTAAAGGTCATGTCAAACTAGTGTATAAATAGAGAGTGTGTATCTCTCACTTTACACATTCTATTCTCTCACTCACACTTGGGAGAGTGGCACACTTGTGGAGGAGGAGGCTCTGCTTCTAGGAGAAGACTATCTCTTTTATTCTGTTTGCATCATTGCTCTATCTATCTCTGAGAAAGTTATTGGGGTTTTTCAACTCTATGGTTTTCCCCAAGTAAACTCTGTGTCTCTTGTGTGCTTGCATTATTGTGTCCATGATTGTTATGCTATATATTTGTTGTACATGTTGTTCTCTCAATTAAGATCCTAGATCAGATTGAAGTAAATTCTGAAAATTTAACATGGTATCAGAGCTAGCCTAAAAGAAGGCATGATACGGCATGTATGACACTTGTTGCACTTACGATACTAGGGCTTGATATAGCAAAAACCAGTCATCATAGCACTTTCACTATAAATCCATTTTGGAGAAGTTTTCGGTTCTGGAATTTTTATGGGTCGAAGATTAGATCCCCATGTACCTTGTGTCCAAAGGAAAACCTCTAATTCGTTGTACTTTGTGATTTATGATATGTACAATATAGGGTTTCTGCCTCTTCCAGATCTGAGTCAAACAAAGGTGACCTTAGAAAAAAGGTCATAACTTGGGCTAGGAAGCTCCAAATGAAATTTAGTAAAAAGTGACAGGTAGTACACAAACTTTACTATCTCAAAAAACATTTTTCTAGGCCGAAGTTGAACCAGTGACACGTGGCACGCCGTACAAGTTCGCTCTCATGTTTTATCCCATAAACAGGTCACGTTGCGACACTTGGCATAAATCTCTCTCAGAGAATCCAATTGAGGTCATACCTATTGGGATCGAAAGATGACAGGTCAGGATATCTCAGGAAACATTTTTAGACCCTGTGGATTGAAAAGTTTGGAGTTACACCAGAAACAATCAGGTACATATTTCTGTCAAAACATAATTATTTTTTAGCACCTTCATTCATGGCTTCCGGAATTTAGGGTTTTAGGGAAAGTTGAAATTCTTGTAATTAGAGACCACGGCTGAATGATACTCATCAAAATCGAAATTTAGAGACCAAGATCAGAATTTTTGGTTGGGCAGAAGGTCGGGCTTGATCAGACCCTAGTTCAGGACTTTGATCAGAAAAGTGGAAAATTAGGGCTTCTGTAAAAATGGGAATTTTTGAAATCTGTGACCACGGCTGGAAGCTCCTGAGAAAAATAGAAGCTTATAGATTTGGATCAAACCTTTTGATTGGGCAGAAGAGTGGGCTTCATCAAACCCCAGTTCAGGGTCACGTCCAGTGAATCCGGAAGTTTCAAAGGAAAAATTGAGGAGTGAAACTTTGCATTTTTCAAATTTTGAATATACCAGCTTGATCAACTCATCAAGGCGCATATTTATATCCTTTCGAAAGTTTGAAATTCAAAGTTTGAATTTTTGGGGTTTCTCTGACAAACCCTAATCCAGCTCCAGGTCCAGTTCTTGCAAATCAAGTGGATTGGGTTAATCCTAGAAGAAGATGGATTGGTCACCTGCATAAGTGAAGAAGTTCCTATTTCAGAGGGAGATGAGGCTAAGGCCTAACATAAGAGTATTACAAGCGATCTCGACAGGTATGACTCATCGAGGCATGTTTCGATATTTGTTCATGATTAAGTTTATGGTATGTTTGTCTTCATGTTATTACGGTTAGTACAATCTTGATTTTAGATTTGTCGTATCACCTTAACAAAATTATGAATGCATGATAGAAGATATTCATTGGTTAGGGTTTTGACACTTATGATTGTACTAATGCATTATGGTGTTGTATGAGGTTTATGTTGTCAGCTAACATAAAAGGTACACCAAGAAAGACAAATCATGTTCTACTTCAAGAACATATGATCATGGTGACATGAAGACAAAGATTCATCCATTGTCATGAATCACATAGAAGATCTACTTTCGAGGTATGTATAACCTGGTCCTGCAATGGTTAACCTATGAGACATGCAGGTTACTAGCACAAGTCACTGAAGAGAACCAGAAGACATTATGCGGGTATGTTAGACATAACTAGCTAGCATGCTAATCCATGTATGTTTTTCCTATATCAAGCTAAAATGCTACCTTGTGTTAGGATCTTATACTGTTGTGTTGTTGATAATGATCATTCATGAAGTCATAGGTTTGAATAGTCATGGTTGTATGCATATTATGTTTCTTACCATAATTGATGATATGACTAACCAGAAGAATCATGAAGGTATAGGTTTGAGTAATCACGGGTTTATGCATTGATGATTTAACTAATCAGAAGAGTCCTATGATCAAATAAGAATATGCATGAGTAAAAGAAGACTTCCCTAAAACCTTGAATACTAATGTTTATTATCTGTGAATGATCATGACTATACATGTTTAAGATTATTGTGTTTTGATAGTATTAAGATTATACTAATAAATGTGTGATTATGTATGAGACCTCAAGGATAACACAATGATGATACTAATAAGCATGCATAGTGATTAAGGATGGATGTAAGTTCAAGGACAGGTAATCCAGGAAGCAAAGATCAAGAGGGATCACACTCCAGTTGTTCCTGCAAGAAAGAAAATGAGCACACTTCAATAGTTTCTACAAGGATGCAGATATTCAGAGGGAGTTGACCACTTCTCACAATCCACATCAGAATGGAGTTGCAAAGATTCATAGGGAGTGCACCCAGCAACCAAACAAAGATAAGTATTTGAATTGTCATTTCTTACATAATGTTATTCAATGATGTATATGCTTATGTTCCTAGAATTAGGTTGTGTATTATGCATATTAGAATAGTTGCATTGATGAACAGTATACTACTAATATACATGGGTAAGTGGCCTATGGCACTATACAACATTCCATTGCTACTTATCTAGAATGAAACCTCTTTGTTGACATGTTAGGAGTTGTGCACACTCTTAATAATGTTCTGGTAGAGATTGGAAGGCATCTAGAAAGTTACGGAATATGGATAAATTTTGTATTGAAGCATTGGCTAAGATAATTGCATGACTGTATGACATATTTCTTTATGTGTAAGAATTTGTTCTGAAAACTATGAGATGTTTTCTAATCATGCAATTTAACTTGTTGTGTAGGAAAGATCGTATACCATCACCTACAAAAGAAGGACTACAACATTTGTTCAGCAACAAAGTTATCTATTGAAAATATTGAAGATATTGAAGTTCCTGGGATCTGGGAAGAATGCCATGATCCAGGAGTACCGATCGATAACGAAGATGTTTGAGATGCAGTCCCAAGACCTGAAGGGGAGTTCGTAGTGACTTCCAAGAGGATCTACAATATCAAGCATGTTGCAGTGATGAAGAGGAAGTTACACTTTCTTGAATGGTGTAGTTGAAGAAGAAGTGTATGTGGTGCAGCCACTTGGTTCTGAGACACATGACAGGGATTCATATATGTGTAGAACTTGGTATGGTAGGATAGACAGCTTTCTATCCAGTTTGGGATTTACCAAGAATAAAGCGGATTCCAACCTTTACTAAAAGGTTGAGGAAGGAAATCCAGTGATACTACTATGTGGATGACCTGTTTGTAACAGGTGAGGATAGATTGATTGCCGACATGCAACGGAAGCTTGCTGTCGATTTCGAGTTGAAGAACTTGGGGATGATGCACTATTTGTTTTTGGCATGGAGGTGTGGCAGAGTGCAGATGGAATCTTCCTTGGACAAGGGAAGTATGCAGTAGAGATCCTGAAGAGGTTCGGGATGATGGACTGCAAAGATATGGCCACACCTATGGCATCGAACCTGAAGCTTTTGTGCGATGCTTCATCTAAGCCGGTTGATATCACTATGTATCGTCAGATGATTGGGTCCTTGATGTACCTGACGAACACGAGACTAGATATTTGCTTTGCGGTGAACACATTGAGCCAGTTCCTGATGGATCCGAGGAGTGTTCACCTGGTTGTTGTAAAGCATATTCTGAGGTAACTGAAGGGTACAGTTGATTATGGGATCAAGTATGATGCGAATCAAAAGTTTAACCTGTAGGGTTATGTTGATTCAGATTGGGAAGGCAGTGCTGCAGATAGGGATCAGGTGTGATCTCTTGGTTTAGTAGGAAGCAGTCCTGCGTAGCACTGAGTACAGCCGAAGCGGAGTATGTTGCGATGGATGAGCAGGTTGCAAATGTATTGACCAAGCCGTTGGCCAGAGTGCAGTTTGAGTACTTCGGAGAGAGGCTTAGTGCACTTCAAATCGAGGTTCCTTCCAAAGGGAAGTGATGAGTCCAGAAGATGCAGATGCACATGAGCTTTTCTGACATGGTTGATGTGTTCTCCCTTGGTCGTGATGCAATTGCTGAGCCATTTTTCACATGGTGGTAGATGTGTTCTCCCATGGTGAAAAATTAAGGGCTGGAGCCTTCCCCGAATGGTGGTAGATGTGTTCTCCCATGGTGAAAAAGTAAGGGCTGGAGCCTTCCCCGAATGGTGGT
The DNA here is from genome assembly GCA_027924585.1 of Larix kaempferi. Classification (NCBI taxonomy): domain Eukaryota; kingdom Viridiplantae; phylum Streptophyta; class Pinopsida; order Pinales; family Pinaceae; genus Larix; species Larix kaempferi. The sequence goes on along the minus strand of BSBM01000374.1, from coordinate 6,723,158 downwards.
AGATGTGTTCTCCCATGTCGGTGGTGTAAGTGTTGGATGATGTGCATCTGGGTTGTGCTTCGTGGACGATGAGATGATCTGAAGAGGACGATACTTGTTATGATCAGTTGGATCATTGCATCATGTTGGATGCTTGTTATGATCAATTGGATCATTTATGTATATATGCATCATGTTGGATGCTTGGACCATGTATCTGTATATGTATCAGGTGGATACAGAGATCATGTATGTTGATATGTATTAGGTGGATACACTGTGTGGATCATGTATCTGTGTATGCATCAGGTGGATGCATTTTATGATCAGAATGATCTTGGATGACGAGCTTCTCCAGATGACATGCATCAGGACGATGCAGTGATGATGATCAAGATGATCATGTGTACATCAGGATGATGTATGGTGAGTATCGGGATGATTATTTTTGGCCATGGATCAAGTTGTGCAGATGAGCATGTCTGGGAGATCCTATAGGTCAGAGTTGTGTACCCATAACAGCCTGGGATGCTCTTTCGAGACATTGCTCTAGGAGGACATGTAATTTGTGCCCTGGGAGATCTTTAGGTCAGAGTTGTGTACCCGTAACATCCTGAGATGCTCTTGTGAGGTTTTGTCCTATGGCATGTAATTTGCTCCTGGGAGATATGGACAGGATGAAATTGCCTCAGATGCTTCAGCCAAGTTTTTCCATGACCACATGTAATTTTCTCCTGGGAGATCTGGACAGGATGAAAAAGGCCTCAGATGCTTCAGCCAGGTTTTGTGGTGGACCACATGTAATTTGCTCCTGGGAGATCTGGACAGGATGAAAAAGGCCTCAAATGCTTTAGCCAGGTTTTGTGGTGAGATCACATGTAATGTGCTCTTGGGAGATCCGACAGGTAGAGCTATGTGCTCGTAACAGCTTGGGATGCTTCAGCCAGGTTTTGTAATGGGTCACATGTAACGTGCTCCTGGGAGATCCGACAGGTAGAGCTATGTGCTTGTAATAGCCTGGGATGCTGCAGCCAGGTTTTGTGATGCACGTAATAAGTCCTGAGGATTCCACAGTATGGCCAGTGATGACGAAGACCTGCAGGTGGTGGGCCTATATCCAGTATGAAAAAGGACTGGCTCTGTAGAACTTCCTATGATGAGTAGAGATTGATTGAGATAGCAGCAGCAATGACGATGACGATGATTCGAGGATGATGATTCGCTGATGATGATCTAGAGAAGAAGACTTGTGCTAGAAGACCTGTGTCGAGAAATACCTTCCTAGTTAAGAGGGAGTGTTGATGTATATGTAAATTCGGAATGTATTTCACATATATGTATATTGCATTCCTATAGAGATGTTATTATTCCTCTATACGGAAGTGTTTGTATTCCTATAGAGATGTTATTATTCCTCTATACGGAAGTGTCGCCATTTATATTGTAAGTGTCGTAACTTATACTTGATGGTTATTAGAACACCTTGTTGGGGTCGGCCCTGTATAAGTCATGTGGTTCAAAGGGTTATTAGACCACCCTATTGGGGGTCGGCCATGTGGTTCAAAGGGTTATTAGACCACCCTAGTGGGGGTCGGCCCAATCAACATTATGTTAAGTGGTTAAGTTGAGGCCGACCTAGTTGAGTAAAGGTCAAGTCAAGTTAGTGTATAAATAGAGAGTGTGTCTCTCTCATTTTACACTTTTTATTCTCTCACTCACACTTGGGATAGTGGCACACTTGTGGAGGAGGAGGATCTGCTGCTAGGAGAAGACTATCTCTTGTATTCTGGTTGTATCATTGCTCTATCTATCTCTGAGAAAGTTATTGGGGTTTTTCACCTCTATGGTTTCCCCAAGTAAACTCTGTGTCTCTTGTGTGCTTGCATTATTGTGTCCATGATTGTTATGCTGTATATTTGATGTACATGTTGTTCTCTCAGTTAAGATCCTAGATCATATTGAAGTAAATTCTAAAAATTTAACGGTATGCCCACCTTGTTTGTATATTCTTTATCATTTCTCCAATGGTAGTCACCAATAATATTACCCCATGGGAGAACCCTATTTGTCCACATATTCTTTTCCTACATAATAGGAGAGAAATAGCAAAAAACATGATGCATTATTGGCTCTACAGTACCCTTTGAACCGCATACATCAGGGGGCATATGTTGACACCTAAAAATCGCACACATGCGACATTTTGGCGATTCATCTAGTAAGGCGTCATCAACATAAAGAATGCATATCGCCACATGAATCCTCAACATATCCAAAACACAGCATGAGTCCATAAATGCCAAGAAACAATCAAAAGAAAGGGTAGTGCGGGTAACACACAGTTTACCCGTGATATAGCGCAGGTTACCTAAACAATACCCGCGCTACACCAGTGCAGCTTTTCCTTTGATAATTGTTCTACTATCAAAATTGCAATACCACTCACTCCTAGTGGTGCATTAAAGGCTCAATCCTCTGCAAGGATCCAAATTCGTCTCCTAACATACTTGGTGTCATTAATTAGCCCCCCTTGTGTACCTTGGAACTAGTTCATGGAGGAACAGAGTTCACATTTGGATCTAATTGTTTGTTGGCCACCTCTTGGCCTATAAAAGGAATCCATTGGCATGCATTTTGTATAGAGAAATTGGAGAAAGGTTATATTGTTGGATTTGAGTTGGAGATTCCTCATATCCCGCTATTTCCTACCATTGTGAGCATTCCCAAGCTCCCTTGCCACCTTCCATCTAGGGGCAAGTATTTCTCTCCATTGTTATACCATCTACTTAGCATTTAGTTTGGACAAGAAAGGCCTCCCTAAGGGATATTTTTGGCTTCCCTTGAATCCCACACCTCCTCGGTGTTGTACAGCTTTCCATTGGGCAATACAAGACTGGTTTAGCATATCTTTGGTTGTTGTTGGTGTTTGCATTCTCCCCCCATCTATTTCATTTTGGTTTTATCAATATTTCTATGTTTGAATGTGAACTACACTAACAATGTATTGCAGGATCACTTGGAGGAATACCAACCACATAAAAAAGGGACTCCAAGGATTGAGGCCTTGCTACGGCCTACAAGGATTGTCCCCTTACCAAGTGGAAGAGTACACTTGTACATTTTTTTCGACAACAGATCCAAAAATGGTTGAGACAAGATAGTACTCCTTCATCATCTCTTGATCATCGGATGAATTATTTCTTGTAGGTTCATCTTCTATAACAAGAGAAGCATGAAACTTAACCTTGAAATTTCCTCTCTACTTTACACGGCATTCTTTTTCATAATGACCCTTCTCTTTTCATCCATGCCACAAGAGCAAGGTTCTCTTCTTTGGAGGCAGTATCATTTCTCTGGATTCGCCCTTCTTCTTGTAGGCAATCATGCCTCAGTCTCTTGAAGTTAGGATTCATTTCTCGACCATTCACTGTAGCCAAGAATGTCTCCCATGAATATGGAAGATCATCGACAGTGGTTTGTATGAGATCATCATCATCGACCATCACACCAATGCTCATGAGTTGATCTCTTACTTGAGAGATATTTGTGAAGAAGGAAGCCATAGCTTCTTCCTTTTCCATATTCAAATTTCAAATATTGTTCTTCAATGCTCTCTTTTGATTGCGCGCCTTCTTCTCATAAATATTTTTCAAAGGGTCGAAGCATTCCTTTGCGGTCTTCAATGGAGTAATCACGGGCATGAAGTTGTATTTCACATAATCATAAATGATTCTCTTTGATTTTGCTTGATTCTTCTTGAAGGTAATGCACCCTACATTAGAATTAGGCTCTTCAATAACACTAGATACATATCCATCTAAATCATGCTCTTACAGGATATTCAGGATCCTGGCCTTCCAAGTATTGAAGTTTGAATTTCTTTCAAGACGGTCTTCCGGTCTCACTAAGATTGAGGCCATTGATCTTCAAGTACTATGCACACTCAGGAAGGATCTATGTAGGCTCAAGATTGTGTGTTGAAATCAGCTCTCTTACTCCTTGAGCTCTCATACCATGTTAATTTTTTATCTTTAATTCAGAAATGCAACAGTACTTGAAATAAAATAGCAATGATACACATAAGCAATCACATTCGACACATGAATTTACCCTGGGTAAACCCTCTATGACTTGAGGGATAAAACCCCAGCAAAACCTTCCTTAGTATATTGATAGATAGTAGAGAATGTCTTTTACATCAAGCACCCTTGGTGCAATTACAGAGAAAGAGAAAGATAAAGAAGAGAGAGACTTGAAATAATATCCTGCACAAAGAGAAGCGCCTTGCCTTCAAGGGAGAAGATAATTCGCTTCACATTGAATTACATCAATATTGTATAACACACACACACACACACACACATATATATATATATTCTTCTCATTATTTGGCTTTTATTTTTATCTTCTGACTTTAGGATGAACTCGCCCTCCATTTGGATGTTATACCACTTAGTTAGGTGGCTAACTTAAGTGTCGTCTTTTATTTTAACTCAAGTGTCGTCATGCAAGTGTCATAACTCAACTGTCGCAACTCAAGTGTTGTCATGCAAACACTTAGTTAACTATATCTTCTTTGTTATCACTTAGTTAACTCTTTTAATTGAAGTCTTTCTTGTTAACATTACTGAAGTGATTGATTCGAGTTATCCTTTAATTGACTGAAGTCTTCTTTGTTAATATCATTGAAGTTTAACAATTTGATTTCTCTTTATTTAACTAGAGTCTTCACTTAAGTGTGCAAATCGAATTCTCTCTTATCTTATCACATCTTATCTTTATCTCTTTTCTTATCTGCATGGTCCACATGTGCCAGCATAATTAATTATCATATCAAATATACTAAAGATATCTTCCCAACGATGTGATCATATTGTTCTACTATCATTCCAAGTGGTTATATGCTAAAGTAACTCACTCTAGAGGTGTACGGTATCTATAAAAGACTTAATATCTCAACCATGGTTGGTAGTACATCACACACCATTCATGCTTCAACATGCAAAGCATTACCTCAACATATGAGGTACCACCTCAACACATGAGGATTTTTCTTGACACATGAGACCTTAGCCTTGACAATCAAGATTGTACAACATCATCACTTTGACATACAAAGTACTTACGTCAATACATGAGGCTTATCCATTCTTGATTGCAACTCAATATTATTCTCCAAGTTTCATGAGTCCAACTCGGGATCCTATAAGGCACTACCTCGACACACAGGGCTCAATATTAACACCCAATATTGACTTGGAGAATGACTCATGATGGAGCATATATTGGAGATGAAGATAATCCAATGGAATAAAATGACACTAATAATATAATTGAGAAGGATGGGATAAATAAATTGATACACGACACCTTTGCTCCAATGGATGACAACTTTGATGACATACATAATGTACCTCTGTTGGATAAGACACGAAAACCCCTATATGAAGCCTCAAGGAAAAATATTGTCTCTACTATATTATTGTTGGTGAACTTGAAGGTATTGAATGGCTTATCAAACACTTGTTTCACACAAATACCAAGGTATGTAATATAATTATTCATGCATGAAGAAAAAAAAAATCTATTTGTATTAGTGTTAATCAATATATGGTATAAAGAATGCATCATTGATGAAAAATATTCTATAATTTATTTATTATGTTGTAGGTTGTTACACGATTTTCTCTTACCATCGTCAAATAATTTACCTTGCACATACCAAGAATTGTTGATCAATATGAAAGATCTAGGAATGGAGTATCAAGCAATTGTTGCATGTAATAATGATCAAGTTATATATTATGGACAACATACAGCAAAAATAGAATGCCCTCAATGTGGAATTAGTATATATCAAATCGATCAAGTAACATACAAGGTTCCCTGCAAGGTTCTTTGTCATATTCCCATAATTCCATGTTTCGAACGATTTTTCAGGTGCAAAAACATAGCACAATTTATGGATTACCATGCACGAAAGAGAAGTGAAGATGGTGTTCTGTGAATTCTTGTTGATGGTTCTGCATTTAGGGTCATCGAAGAAAGGCTGCCAATTTTTAAAGAGGAACCTCATAATGTTATCCTTTCATTGGTACTTGATGGTGTCAATCCATTTGGAGAGATCATGTCTATTTACTCAGTGTGGCCTATTTTTTTTATAAACAATAATCTTCATCCTTGGTTTTCAATAAAGTGGGAGCACAAAACGTTGACAATGATTGTTTGAGGTATTTGTTTACAATAATGTTTTTAACATACCATTTAATTTGTCAAGTTCGTTACATCATTTTTTTATATGTACAAGGTAATAATTATGTGTATTTTATAATAATTAGGTAAGTGCCAAGTTAAATATATGAATATAAATAGTGAGCCTCTTATTGATGAAATTATAAAGTTATGGGATGGCATCACTATGTACGATGTCTTCAAACGATTAGGGAAAAACCAATTTCAATTCCATGGAATACTTACATGGAAAATTCATTATGCCACGGGACTAACACATTTTTTTTGTATGTAAAATACTGGCACACTTTAACATTATATAATTTTATCAAAATATCATGCATCTTTTTGCAATAATTGCTTGGTATATTACTAGTATTGACAATATTCCATATCTTACAGGTCTTCAAACAAAAGGTAAATTTGCATGTCTAATTTGTGGTTCGGAATGATATCTCGACATAAAAAATTTAAGTGTAACCATGTAATATTATAATATATAAATATAAATATTTGATATTAGCATAACATGAGTCAAGTTTTTGGTTATTAATGATGACTCACATGACTATGGAGAACAAAAGTATAAGGTTTATAGTAACAAATATTAAATATCTAACAGGAGGAGCAACTGACTTAATTAAAAGTTAAATGTTGGCTATATATAAATTAATAGAAATACAAAAGTTACATCCCCATACCATATCATTATTCATGATTTCCATCCTTTGTTTTATTAGTTCATGAAGTTGGGGTAATATCAATGCTCATGAACAATCGATTACCACTGGGTATGTATGGAATAACAAATCTATAGCATGTAGGTGAAAGAAAACTTCGCTACAATGGCTTTTCTACACCAGTGTCATCAAAATCGGCCAGTTTGACCAATTTGCAAACCTAACTAGTCCAAATCGTGGCATTGAACTAAAAATGGTTGGTTTTGTATCAAACCAACAACTTTTGTCCAAAACAACCTTAAGTTCTTGATTTGCTTGGTTCTGTACAAATTCTTAAGCTGCAAGTGCGACCATGATTTTGACCATGAAAATAAAAAATTTAAACAAAGCAAACAAACTAACCCTAAACCCTATTAATTATTGGTCATATTAAATTCTTGAAGTAAAAGGATAGAAAAGGAAAGATAAGGAGAATGTCAACTTTTACATAAATTTTTAATATTAGCATTAATTGTTTCAATATGTTTGAGAGTGATTCCAACCTCATCGGACTTCATATGCAAAAAGTAGAATTTTAGATCCAATTCAAAATTCAACAGGCTTAACAATTTTCAATATTTCGGGATTGCAACATTTCCACAAGATTCTATCAAGTATGAGGGTATGGGATTGGAATTTAGCATCAACCCCTCTATGTGATTCAATGTTGGTGGTGTTGATTGTTGAACTCCTTTGTCGTGACCTTAATAAAAATGCACCCTTCACTCAAGCAAAATCACTTATTAGGCATGGAAAGTTTCTTATTTTAACGCTTGGATTAATAGGTTTCATCAAAATTGGAGGGTGTTGACTAATGTCCTTGTATGATCAACTTCGAGATTCAAGGTAGAGGCAAAGGCTAGAGACTAGAGGAGGGGGAAAGAGGGTGCTACTCTTGAAAAGGATCTCAATATAGACAATGGTTTTGATGATATGTAGTTATTTGTTGTAGCATGATGTTTCTTAAACTCTAGAAGCCATTTAAAGCCACTTTATTTATGTATTTTGGTTTATATATGGATTGCACTTTGTGCTATTTTAGTTACATGCACCATACTTGTTATATACATGAGAAAGTTTTTCATATTTGTGTTTGATGGTTTGGATTCACATGGATATATATATATATATATATATATATATATATATATATATATATATATATATCCATGTGAATCCAAACCATCAAACACAAATATGAAAAAATTTCTCATGTATATAACAAGTAATGGTGCATTTAATGGTGATATATTGTAATGTCCCGTGTTAGGAATTTTATTAAAATGGTAATTTTTCACTTTTTTCCCTAGTTAGACCTTTCACTAGTTTTGAGCTCTAGGTCCCCAAATTGCTCCAATTGCTCTCAAATATTCTGAGAAGGTATATGGATGATGTTAGAACATAAATATTTGTTTCATGGATGATTTTGGACCTTTAAAATACTTCTGCAAATCCTCTTTCAATTCTAGCCAATGTAGGGAACTTTACTAGTAATTTCCCTTTGACTAGTATTGGTCTCTAGGTCTCAAATTGACTCCAAATGCCTTCAAATATTCAAGGAAGGTGTATTAATTATATTAGGACTTGAATATGATGTTACGGGATGAGATATGGCCACCAAAAGACCTCTGAAAACTCTCTTAAGATTCTGGACCAAGTATGCAATTTTACTAGTAATTTGGGGTTCAAATCCCCCTGGGGTAAGTACTGAAAATGGCTTCCCAAATGCCTCCAAACCCACTCAAATTTATGAAAATAGATAGGGGATGTCTCAAGTATGTTATTAATGTCCCAAATGATCCATTCATTAGTTATTAATTCTGTTCCAAACCTCTCCCAAACAATAGCAAAAATCACTAGTTCGACCCTTGGGGAAATGGCACCAAATCTTCTCCAAATGTAAATAAACTAATTAAAATGACTTCAAATGATTGAGAACTGAACATGAAACTTGTATAATACATCAGTAACATTCCATTCATCAATAAACCATCACAAAAATCACTAGTTCGACCCTTGGGGAAATGGCACCAAATCTTCTCCAAATGTAAATAAACTAATTAAAATGACTTCAAATGATTGAGAACTGAACATGAAACTTGTATAATACATCAGTAACATTCCATTCATCAATAAACCATCAGTATTTTACTTATCCATTCGAATCCATCAACATTACATTGGTTCACAACAAGGTAGTGGAGAAATGGCATTGTTCTTTCATTAAAAATGAGATTTATACATTTCTACTTGGAATTTAAACCTGAAAATTTCTGGAGATGAATAATAGAGTATTTAATTCATATTAAAAAATAAATGGGCTATTATAAGCTCCCCCAAATATTACAATAGCTCACCAAAAACGCCCTCCCTCAAGGATCAAGAATATGCCACCAAAACTGGAAATGGTTGAAGGAGTGAGCTGCAATAGAAGAAACCATGAGCTGCCCTATAGGTTACACCTACAAATAAAGACTCTATTAAAGTTCCAAATGAAAGGTCTGAATGGACTTTCCAATTACCAACTTGTATGGGAATCTTTCACCCTCAAAATTGGCTAAGGCAAGAAACTAGTCATCCACTAGCTCTCCCTCTTCACAATTGCAATTGAAAATTCTACAAATGATAAAAAGATTCTATTATTATTTGTTCATGACTTTTGTAAACTTATAATCTCCTCCATGGTTAGAATTCATTCCAAGAGACTCATGCCAACTCAAGTTGGGAAGAGATTCCAAAGAATGCCACTTGTACAACAATTCCTAGTTTCCCACTTCCACCAAATCACATGTGGAAGCATCTTAGCTTCCCTAACTCCCTTGAGCGCCCTATTGGAGGATATTTTTAGCCTTGACATGTAATATATGTCATATGTCATCCTTCAGGTCTTATTTTTGTCATAATTTTCATAGCATCTTCATCATTGTTGTCATAGAGCTAGGGAATCTAGCCCAAGTGTCCCACTAGCTCCAAATTGCCTCTTCCTCTTCCATGGGAGTTACTCTTCCTCTATATTTCGACCTTGGATGAGTCATGCCATGAATAATACATTTTGAACTCCCCCAAGTATGTTACCATTCACCTTGAATTTGAATTGGTGAGAGAATGATTCCAAGTGTAGTGGGGAAATCTAGCCATATGTGGGTCACACTTCCTCCATGTGTCTTCATGATCAAATGCCACTTTGATTTTCACTTGTATATATTTATTTATATCCTTTATTAAATATTTATTCCATTCTAATGTTCAAACATCATTTATTATCCCCCTTATTCCAAATCCCAAAGCTTCCACCCCAAACCTAGGAAACTAGTAATTTTCCTCCTGGCAATTATTTGACCCCTAACATCAATTTGACAAACTCTAATGAATATGGCCAATGTGATTAGGCCATTGTGACCTAATGCAAAATTTGGGACATGAAATATATATATATATATATGTTGAATATTTTATGTATTTTTTGGTTAGCTAGTTTTTGTTTTTGATTTTTTTACCGACTCTGACTGGTTTCTAGTTTTTGTGGTCCACCAATTCGGTGACTCGGAAAAAATTTAGTTGATTAAACTAAAAGTAAATTTATATATTCATCTATCCTTGCATATGATATATTAAATGTTTAAAAACACTTTTTTTATTTGCTTGAAACTCCCTCACTTGGAGGGAATGGCCTTTGGTCTCAGAAACCATGACCCATGGGCATCTACTCTGTCAAAATCACCCGAGATCGCACCCATCCTAGAACACACCAGCCATTAACTTGGTTGGATTTTGGGGTGTCTCCTCTCAATTAGTTCACCACTAAGGGGAATTGAACCCAAGTCTCCTTGCTAACAAGACCCACAGCTTAACCAAATGAGATGGCGGGAATTGACAAGGTTTAAAACCACTTTCACTTCAATAGTAATGGCTTAAATGATTCAGTATATTCTATTTCAATAAGTTGTTTTATAGTTACCACATCTTCCAAATCACTATCAATAACATCATTATCTGAAGCACATGTGCAACTAATTTGTTGGAATGCTAACTTAACTCCATAATATTGTGTCTTTTTCTTCTCATCCATATTCTCCATACAATGGTCATATGCATGCATTGAAGGGTGCATGCATAAATGTTATACAATTTGAAAGAATTTAATACACATAATGTATCACAAGTTGTTTAAGTTGATGAAAAAACATGTTTTCTAAGGTAGTAACCAACTTGACAAGAACTCTCTAGAGTTCTCATTTTTTTAGAGGTCACATTTAGTAGTTGAATTTAACCCATAATCAAAAATTGGTGCTACCAGTAGCATGCCTTTATATTTCGAGGTTAAAATTCAACGTTTTTACACCATGACCTTAATTCCTCATAAATTTGCAAACAAAAATTGATCCATAAATGAGGGACTTATAGCCCACTCGCTTAACCAACAAGGATATTGGTGTGTAAATTAATTACAATCTCTTTTATCTATGTTTCACTGAGATATTTTTTCTTCGAACTAAATTCAAATCATGTTCTTAAGTGTATCCTCCACAGTAACAACCAGATATAATGCAAATCATAATAATCATGTTGAGTTGGTTTTCATTGTTGTTCTTAGTAGGTAGACACACTAGCAACCCGTGGTCCAACCAATAAACCAAACTCTACAAATTCCCTTCCTTCTCTTGATTGATTTTGAGGCCTCTAATCTTTGTGAAATTTGATAGGAGTTCAGTCTTGTGTAATTTTTTTCAAGTTTGGGCCAAATTCTGGAATGTGATGTTTAGATTGGGTGACAAGAGGTATTATCTAATCCTATGTTAGCATAAACCTAGATTGTTTTGTTTGCACTATTTGGAGATGACCTCAGCTTAATAAACCAACCTCCAAAATCTCTTGTTTTATATCCAAGTTTCCTCTGGATCTCACTCACTTGACACTTACATATGCAATGGTACACAACTCACATTCACTCAACATAAATCCAATAAACATGTAAGCTATAGACCTCATTGGTTGAAAGCCTTGCACCATATGGAAAGCACAATATTCAAAGGCCATATGTCCATTAAAAATCAATAGAATGCATATCCATTAATTCATGCTCAGTCCCATTAACAAGGTGCAAAGGTTTATTAAATAACTAATTTAATAAATGGAATGGATTCAAGAGATGGTGAAGGAATGAGATTTCTTAACCATAATATAGCCAATTATTACTCTCCATTAAGCAGTTTGCATGGTCCAATGAATAAGATGCAGAAACCCTATGACCTGCCAATAGAATGTACACAACTTGAATAATAATCAAAATTAGAAACTCCCTAAGAGATTGAAATAGTCCATTAACAATAGTCTTTGATATTTGGTAATGGGAAATCGTCCTACGCTGGTGATTTATTAGTTGTTGGATTCTTTATCATACCAAAACAAAACTCAGCAATACATTAAACCATTGTAGATTTAACAAAAATCCATTCTCTAACCTACAATCATTGGAAACCATTAATGAAATAAAGTACCTTTGACCACTCAGTAAACAAATGAATGCAAAGAAATAATCAAACACACCTTAAAATTTGCTTATAAGAGATTATTTACCCTAGAAACCCAAACGGGAAAACCAACATTCAATGGTTGCTTGGTCTTCCATTTCAACAATGTTTAGTTACAATGCAGCTTCACTACAACTCATAGTGAGTCTATGTATTCTCCTCCCTCTTCCAAAAGAACCTTTGTACGTGAAAAATGAAAAAGGAAATAAGGAGAGCAATGGCAATGGGAAGGCCAATAGGCATGACCTTTCATTTCTCATTCCCTTTGCTTTATCTCCTATTTATTTTTGTTTTTACATTTGAATTTATTTATCTCTTATCTTATATACTTTACATTGCCTTGTCTTTTATGAGTTACTAACCTTCATTAAATGGAAAATTTCATTTAGGTACTCAGAATTACAACCATTTATTTGTGTTTGGATCCATTTCAAATAAAAAACCTTAAAATTGACCCCCCAATAACAAAGTGTTTCTCCCAATATCGCCCCCTTTTTTTGTGGGATGGGGTTGGATGGGTTAAAATTACAACTAGTTTGAAATTTGTAGCATTCACAACTATTACCATTTCAAACAAAATCCTTAAAATAAACCCCTAAATCGAAATAGGGTGTTATTGGTAGCACCCTCTTTCTTCTGGGTTAACATTTTAGAACTTGTTCAAAACCATGGCCTTCGCAACCAACAATGTTGTGAACCAAAACCTTGAAATCAATCTTTGAATCGAAATATGGTGTTGCCAATATTTTTTATTCCAGGATTAATATAGAATAAAAAACTAAAATATAGGGAACAAAGGCCCAAAACAATGAAAAAACAATAATTTTATTGAAAATAAGTATAAAAACAAATATTTAAAACACACACACACACAAAGAAACCTCCCAAATGAGGAGGTATGAACCGGAATGGATCATTGTATAATTTGTCATCTATTTTAGTACATTTTTGGGTCATAATTGAAGGTATTGGCTAGTAGGACCCATTTTATGGGTAGGTCCCACTTTTGTTATTTTGAGTCCGGAACCTTTTGGAGCCATTTGAAGACTTAAATCGTAAATTTTTAGATCAAAACTTTGCAAGCACATCTCCTAGCCTCTAACATTTATTTACACATCAAGAGATTTCCAACGACACAAAAATAAAATCAATCAAAGTTCATATGCAGATGTTGTGCCTTCTGCAAGTTAACCTATCATATTAGCCACCATGGTATCGAGTGGATGTCACATTAGCTTCCATTACTCACACATGTGGAACTAGTCATGTGGAGTTTCAAGAAAAATCTAGAGGGTCCAAAAGCCTAACATTAATTGTTGGTTGAGGCATGCAATGTTAGAGTTTATACAATTATAGTAGTATAATTTAATTGCAGATAAACAATAGGATCACTAAAAGAATAACCAAGCACAGAAACAATGAACACAAGAAATTTATCCTGGGAAACCCAACAGGGAGAAAACCTAGCAACCTTCGTATAGAGATAATCAGTCCCAAGAACAAAGTACAGATACAAGATAGGGAAATGGAAAATTTCTCCAAGTGAAAACGCCAAAAATCACTTCTCTAGCTACAGATGCAAACTTCTCTCTCCTCTAGTGTGAACTTGCTTGAGTGAAGTGAGTGACCAAATGAGGCACATGACCTCTCTATTTATACACATGAAAACTAACCTTTTTCCCTTACTGGGCCGGCTTGTCTAACTGACAGGACCGACTTGTCTAACTTGTCTTGGGGAAATATAAAATTAATATTCAATAAATCTTTTCTTTGTGTGTTTTCACCCCACATTTTACATTGATTCTTTCAAGGGTTTACAAGATCAAATAAATCAATATTTTCTCCCGTAGGAGGTACAACAATAAAGTAATAAAATAAATGAGAATAGATTCTGAAGTTGCACTATTTCCAACACTCCCTCTCAACAAGGAAGGTATTATTCGGACACGGTCATCATCAGCATCACGATCATTTGGATATCATATGTACATCACATTTGTCTCGATCATCTCTATACATACTGAAGGTTGTCAACACAGTCTCAGTCCATCGAGAAGTTTCATCATGCATCTGCTCCACACAGTCCATTGGTGGTTCCATACATCAACTCAGCAACTCTACACAATCCATCAGAGACTCCAACATGAATCATCTCAACCCAATCCACCAAGGATCAATACAATGTGCCTTGGCTCAACCCATTCCATCGGGGAGCATGCACAAGGACAACGTGCCTCAGCTCAACCCAGTCCTTCGGGGAACATGCACCAACTCAACCAGTCCTTCGGTGATTCCAAGAGTACCAGTGTGTGCCAGTGTGCACCAACCTCTCCATCCCATCCCAAGATGTCTAAGAGATCTCCTCACTCTTTTCAGAGTGATATGGATAATGCACTAAATCTCTCCATCATGTCCCATGATGTTCGAGAGATATCCCCACTCTAAAGAGTGTCCAGGAGTGTGCGTTGGCCTCTCCATCCTACCAGGATGTCCGAGAGATATCCTCACTCTATCCTAGAGTGATATGGATAATGCAATGGCCTCTCCATCCTATAAGGATGTCTGAGATATCTCCCCACTCTATCTTAGAGTGATATGGAGAATGCAGTGGCCTCTCTGTCATATAAGGATGTCATAGATATCTCCTCACTCTATCCTAGAGTGATCCAGAGAATGCTTCGTCTTTGTATCATCTCTCCCTCTCAAGGAGGGACACATTCTCTTCCACACCATGTATTCCATAAAATTATACAAACTTTATCCAAGGAAGAGGCTTGGTAAGAACATCTGTAGTCTGGTCATCTGTCGGAACATACTATAGCTCGACTGCACCTTTCTGCACCATATCACGAATGTAGTGATATCGAATATCTATATGCTTTGATTTGTCGTGGAATACGGGATTCACTGACATCTGTAAAAATATATGGTTATCACAATGAATCAAATTTGGCTCTGGAATCTGGCCAAACAATCCCGCAAGGAGTTTTCGAAGCCACACAGCTTCCCAAGCTACAATGCTATCAGCCATGTACTCGGCCTCTGCAGTAATAAGTGCTACTGAGATATGCTTCATGTTGCACCAAGAAATCACTGCAGAACCCAAATTGAAGTAGCACCTGGAGGTGCTCTTCCTATCTGTAGCACATCCGTCCCAATCTGATTCTGAAAACCCCTGCAATCTTAAGTCAAATTTTGAATCATATCCCACAGTTCCACACAAGTACCTTAGCACATGTTTTGCATCAACTCAATGAATCTGACTTGGCTCGCACATGAACTGGATGAGAGAATTCACTGCAAAACATATATCTGGTCTAGTGTTCGTCAGGTACATCAAGGATCCAATCAGTTGGTGATACATAGTGGGATCAATCAAATCTGAATCTGAAGCAGATTCTCTCAGCTTCTTCAGATTTGCATCCATAGGTGTGGTCATGTACTTCCAGTCCAACATTCTGAATCTCTTCAGTATGTCAATGGTGTACTTTCCTTGACTCGGGAAAATATCATTTTTCCTCTATCATACTTCTATTACCAAGACATATTGTAACAATCCAAGATCCTTCATTTCAAATTCAGAGGAAAGGTTCTTCTTACACCATATAATAAGTTTCTCGTTCCCAGTGAGAAACAGATCATCAACATAGAGTACCAAAATCAGTGGCTCGCCTTCCACAACCTTGTAGTAAAGGTTGGGATCTGCATCACTCTTGGTGAATCCCAAGCTCACCAAGTATCCATCTATCCATTCATACCAAGCACATGGTGCTTGCTTGAGTCCATATAGGGAATTTTTCAGCCTATATATGGGACTCCTTTCCATGGACAACAAAACCCTCTAGTTATTTAATATATACTTATTCCTCGATAACATCATTGAGGAAGGTCGTTTTGACATCCATCTGATGCAACTTCCATCCCATTGCTGAAGCAATGGCAATAATAGTCCTGATGGAAGTATATCGAGCCACGGGAGAAAATGTCTCATCATAATCGGCTCCCTCTTTCTGATAGAATCCTCTAGCAACAAACCTAGCCTTGTGTTTTTCAACACTACCATATGATCCATGCTTGATTTTGTAAATCCACTTGAAATTCACTACTGAATTCCCCTCGGGTCTTTGTACAACCTCCCACACATAATTGGTATACTTTCATCATGGAATCCTTCCATACTTGGTGTCTGGAGGCCTCTTCATAGGTGGAAGGTTCTAAGTTAATGATGTGACTCATCAATACTACATAACTTGAGAATTTATGAGGTCTCTTACTTTCTCGGAAAGTACCATGTGGAGCTTCATGCTCCTCTGCATCCTGCAATGTTTGTTGTGCCCATCTAGGCCTCTTACGTCCAACTGCAATATATATGGGAGCATCGACTGGATCAACTAGATCAATGGGATCGATCGGCTCATACTTATCATATAACTCTCCTTGAATTGTTGGATGGGGAGATGATATCATCTCCTTAGGATCTATCAGCTCCTCATCATCAATCTCCATACTGGATCCTCTATCTCTTCTAATAGCCATCTCTTCTTCAAAGGTCACATCCCGGTTAACTTCAATCTGCCTCGATCATGGGATGTATATTGTGTAAGCCTTTGAAGACTCACTGTATCCCACAAAATTTCCCTTCTTGCTTGAAGGTTCTAACTTCGTCCTCTTCTCTTTGGGCACATGTATGTAAACTGTACATCCAAACCTATGAAGATGGCCCACTTTTGGTTTCACTCCTACGAAAGCTTCTTCCGGAGATATGTTATTCAATATTTTATGAGAACATTTGTTTTTCACATAGACAGTTGTTCTAGAAGCTTATTCCCACAAGAACATCAGTAGACTCTCGTCATGTATCATGGATTTGGATGCCTCCACAATTGTTCTATTCTTTCTTTCTGCAAACCTTTTTTTTTGGGTTATAGGGAACTGTGAGCTCCCTCTTAATTCCTGCTTCCTTGCAGAAATATTTGAAATTTGTAGATGTATACTACTCCACCATTATCTAATATCAAGATCTTAGTTCTCTTTCCCGTCAAATTCTCAACTTTTGCTTTGAATTCTTTGAATTTACTTAGCACCTCTTTGGATTCCTTGGTCTTGAGGAAGTATATCTAAGTCTTCTGAGAATAGTCATCAATAAATGTTACATAGTAATAATAGCCACCCAATGAAGCAACGGCCATGGGTCTAGACAAGTCAGAATGTACTAGATCCAAAATTCCTTTAGGTTTGCTTTCACTATTTGGGAAAGATCCCTTGTCATTCTTCCCAAGTGCACATCCTCTACATATTCCATCACTGTCTATGTGAAGTACTAGTAGACCAGTCACTATATTCCTTAATGATGGAAAAGATTTATAGTTTAGATGAGTGAGTCTTTTGTGCCATAGCTCACCCATACTGGAAGAGTCATGAACTAGGGCTTGAGCTGGTGGAGTGCTCAACCTGTATAAACTCTCCTCTCGTACACCAATTACTTTTGTTTTATTCATGCTTGATTTATTGTGCCAAGCAAGGATTTTCCCGTCAGAAAATGCAACTTTATAACCCTTGTCCTCCAAAGTTGATATGGAGACTATTTTCATACCAGGTACATATAACACATCACTTAGATGTAGAGTATCACTAGATTCCAATTGAAGGGAGGTATCCCCATATCCGTTCACAGTATAATTGGCATCATCCCCAAGTACAACACGTAAATGGTATTCTTTCTCAACTAATTCTGAAAGATTTTCTTTATACCCAGTCATATGCCTGGATGCACCACTATCTATTATCCATGTATCACTAGTGGTGGGAACCATACCTGATAAAGTTGATATGAATAAGAATTCATCATTCCTTGAATTCTTGTGATGGGTGTTCACATCATCGGTGGAGGCTTCATGCTTCCTTCCAATCATCTTGACTGCATATCTGAACCAAAAACCTTAGCAGGATCTAGGTCAAAAATGAAATTTTGATTCCTGCAAAGTGACTTCACAGATAGATGCGCCCTACCAAGGCAAGTTGAGAGGAGGTAATATTGATCCAAATATGTGGATCAAACAGCACAAAACATGAAACCCTAATTTTTGCAGTAATTTTCATAGCTATAGAATTAGGTCAAAAATGAAACTTCTCAGAACTGGCCAAAGATGCACCTTCCCTAGGGCAATATTTCAATGCTCTTTTCAAGCCAAGCTAATGAAGGAAGGCCTCGAAAAGTATAATCCTAGTTTCCGGCAATGGATTCTTCTAGTACTGCTCTGAACCCATGTTAGAGTTTATACAATTATAGCAGTATAATTTAATTGCAGATAAACAATAGGATCACTAAAAGAATAACCAAGCACAGAAACAATGAACACAAGAATTTTATCCTGGAAAACCCAACAGGGAGAAAACCCATCAACCTTCGTATAGATATAATCGGTCCTGAGAACAAAGTACAGATACAAGAGAGAGAAATGGAAAAATTTTCCAACCAAAAACCCCAAAAATCACTTCTCTAGCTGCAGATGCGAACTTCTCTCTCCTCTAGTGCGAACTTGCTTAAGTGAAGTGAGTGACCAAATGAGGCACATGACCTCTCTATTTATACACATGAAAACTGACCTTTTTCCCTTACTGGGCCGACTTGTCTAATTGTCAGGGCTGACTTGTCTTGGGGAAATATAAAATTAATATTTAATAAATCTTTTCTTTGTGTGTTTTCACCCCAAGGTTTACATTGATTCTTTCAAGGTTTTACATGATCAAATACATCAATATTTTCTCTCGTAGGAGGTACAACAATAAATTAATAAGATAAATAAGAATAGCTTCCGAAGTTGCACTATTTACAACATGTAAAAACCCTAACCCTAGACTACTACCAATCTATGTTAAATACCAGACCACTAGGAAAAGAAGGGGTCTCATTCTTATTGTATTACATATCATTCCATAGTTCATCAAAGCATTTGGGAATGGAATTTTAGAGCAAAACAAAGTAGATGATCTTGTAGCAACCATACTAGCCATAGTGTCCATGGCAATTCCATAATGAGTTCCCCTTTCTTATTATATATATTTCATAACTAAGAAAAAAAGCACAGAGTATAGGACTCAACATCTAACTAGGTTTTTCTCATATTGGGTTTTGCCAAAGTACATCTTGTGTTCATTGTATGGATGGTGTATTATTTACTTGCTTCTTTCATTTTAATTTTAGTTTATGTCAACATTTAGTTAGTATATTAAATCTACAACCTGAAGTACAACACTCCATAATAAGAGATTGTAGAAATTGTTTCCAGTGGAATATCCATGACAATTTACAGATCATAGATTGTGAAGTGGAGCAAGAGACATTGGATGTAATCTAGATTAGTTTTAGATATAACAAAACAATAGGATTGTTAAATGGATATTGAGGGGTCACATGAACAAAGACAATGTATTGTGGATCAGCCATAGGGAGTGCAAGTTGCAAGTGTGGATGAAATTCTTTATGCATTATTGTAGGATTTAGAGTCTTGGACCTAAGTGTGGAAATGGCAACTTGAATTTGAAATCAACCTCTACAATAATGGTTTATGGGCTGAAATTTTCAATTTACAATGAATTTCATCCTACCGAAGAGACAATGATTGATAAGTGGTTGATAAAAAAATTTACACTACACTGGCAGTGCTAATTAAGCCACACAGTGGGAATTTATGCTCATTTAATGACAACTTCAAAATCCATTTTAGAGTGCATAGCACATATCAAAGGAAGAGAGATCCTTCAATATATGTCGGTTGCCTTGGGACCAAGAGGACAAGAATATAAGCATTTTAGGTTGGTGCACAACACAATTGTCAACACTATGATACTACTATAACCTCTTATTAGCATGTTTTTAATAGTTTATTTCAAATGGGAGTGAATTTAGATCAATACCGTTCCTCTCCAAATCAAATTTATGTAGGGAAGAGAATCTTCTTTTGAATATCATGGATATTTAGATGTTGCCATAAGGCCTACACTATTTAAGTTTTAATTTCAAAATTTTGAAACAACGTTTTAGATTATTATGGGAAACTAATTTATTTGATTTACCAAAAACAAACCGTTGAATCAATGTCGTAATTAAAAATGTTTCATCCCAATGAGAGAATACAAGTCCCTTTGGACCAATGTCATAGCTAAATATGTTTCATTCCAATGAGAGAATACAAGTCCCTACACATACATTTCCCTCTTTCAAGGAAATCTACTTAATATCCATACTAAACAAACAAAAACAAGAAGAAACCATCAGTAAGGTTTAAATATCCACCAATTTTGATCAGTTCTTCACTTCCTTAAAATTGTTTGTTGGTGATTGCCACTAGTGAGGCATGGCCCAATAAATTCCCCACCTAGGCATGACTACAAAACATTTTACTACATTATAATAATAATCCAACAATGTAAATGTTCAATTTAAATCAAACAAATGAAACTCTTCATCACCCTCAATGTAATGTCCCCAATTTGAAATTTTTGCCCAATTTGGCCAATTTTCAAACCTTGGACTAGTGAAGCTCCAAATTGTCCCAAATGGCTTTGAATTATGTCCAGGGGGGATTGAGGTGTATAAGGACACCCTAATTCATATATTATATTCTTGTACACCTTCTAATTACTTCAGGAACTTGCATTTACAATTAGAGAATGAAAGGCAAAATTACTAGGAAAATCGATGTTGAAACCCCCAAGGGTAGATGGATCCAAAAGACTCCTAAGGATTTCCAATTGGGACTGAGAGTGTTTGAAGGGTATTAGGACATAAAAATGAACCTAATTGGTGCTTAGACACTATCAAAATACTTCTGCAACATTCATTTAAGTTCAGGATAAAATAGGGAAATTTGCTAGTAAATTCAAGGTTCAAATCCCCCAAGGGTAGAGGTCACTAATGGCTTCCCAAATGCAGTACGAACCTCCAAAATTTCAGAAAATACACATGGATTAGTTATATGACTTAAATGGGAACCCAAATGCATCATTAATCAGTTCCTAAAGACTGCTGCAACTCCCATAAATCAGAGATTGGTAAACATGTCTTAACATAGGGGGAAATGAGAGAGAAAACGCTATAACTTGCTATGAAATTTGTGAGAAATATTACAAGAACTTGCATAAGGTGTATGAAACTTATTCAGTATATTAATGTATCTCCAAACATCAATAAAACCACATATATTTACTGATACAATACCAAAAAACTTCAAGCTTTCTCAACAAGATATATGGGAAAATGGCTCGAATCTCTTCCTTGAATGTAAATATCACTTGAAATACATAATGTTTCCAGTTGTGGCTCTCATGATATGATTATTACAGATATATATCAGCTAACATTTCCATGAATTCGAAATAGCTTTCCTTCACTAACTGTGTGCAACAACAAGTGCGCTATGAAAAAGCTATGGAGGGGAATGGCACCATTCATACATCGGTTTGGCATTTTTTACATGGTTTTACTTGGATATTCGACCTGAGGTTCATATGAGCATAAAATAAATATTTCATACATCATATTACAAATAAATGGGGCCCCTTGGACTTCCACAAATAGATCATCATCTCACCATGTGTGCCCTTCCTCCAAGAGTAAGAATATAGAGAGAAAAGTGAGAGAGATGTGGGAACAAGTTAAAGGATAAATGGTCACGAGCATCCATGTAGCTTAAACCTACAACAAATGAATCCATTTTAGCTCCAAATGAAAGGTCTGAATGTCCTCTCCAATTTCCAATTAGGATTGGAATCTTGCACCCTTGAAATTGGTACTAAGGCAAGTAGAGTAAACACTCCACTAGCATGGACAAGCTATGCTGTCCAATTTGCAAAATGAGAAATGATCAAAAGTTCCTCTCCTTCTTTGTTCTTGTCTTTTATAAACTTCCCAAGTCCTTCATGGTTCGAATTCCTTCCAAAATCCTCATGCCAACTCAAGTTGGGAAGAGATTCCAATGTGTGCCACTTGTCCAACAATTCATAGTCTCCATCTTCCCTCAATTCGAATGGAGAAGATTCTTGGTTGCCATAACTCCCTTCTGCGCCATATTCAAGGCTATTTTTAGCCCTGACATGTCATATATGTCATATGTCAACAATCAAGTCTTAAATTTGTCATAAGTGTCATAGAATCTTCATCATTGTTGTCATAAGAGTTAGGGAATCCAGCTCCAAGTGTCACAATTCTTCTAAGATGCATCTTCCTCTTCCATGGGAGTTTATCTTCCACTCCAATTCGACCTTACATGATTCATTCCATGAATAATACCTCTTCAACTCCCCCAAGTATGTTAACCTTCATCTTGAACTCGAATTGGTGAGAGAATAATACCAAGTGTAGTGGGGAATCTATTGATTAAGTTGTCATTTATGCCAACAGTGTATAGTCATTGATGCCAACATGTCTTGGTGCCCCTTGAGGATCCCCTGAGGGTTAAGTAATTGTCAGTGTCTAAGGAGACCTTTTGATCTTGTCCAAGCCCAAGTTTGAATCCCTTGGATCCCTTGGGACAATGAAAAAATCCCTGAACACCCTGTAGAGTGTTTAAGTACCCCAAAGATGTTTTACGGTTCCCTCGTTGTTTCTTTGGTTCCCTAGTACCACAACTTATGCCCCAGTACGCTACAAAAGTGTTGAAGAAGTTGCAAGAGTTCAAATTACCCTTTCAGTGGTCATTTGTGTTTATTGAGGTCATGGTAACCCAGGAGAAGGTCTAACAACCGCACAGGTGATGTCATTTTGGATCTTGACCCTTGGAGGTCTCCTAGTGCGGTTGAGGTAGTTGAAAAAGCCTATGAATCCCCTTACTTGATGAAGAAGCCCTTGGATCCACATTTGATGGCTTAATGGTCCTTGTCCCCTTAAAGGTGATGATGTGGTCATTAATGACTTAATGAAGACTTGGAACCCTTGATGAAGATCTTGATGCCCGTGTATCCCTTGTTGGGGCCATGGAACCCTTGGAGATGGTCATTATGCATGAGAAGGTCTAGCACCCACATAAATGGCGGCATGATGACCCTTGGACACTATATGATCATTGATGGTGCATTTGGAAATGATTTGGGTCTTTGAATCCATACATATGGTGGTTTGTAAGCCCATGATTGTCGGAGCCTTTGATATGATGGAATCCTTGGTCATGATGCCCTCATCACTTGGCGATGGAGTCCTATGTGATGGGCTTGAAGTCCATGGAAAGTATCTTGTTTAAATATTATATGATATCCTTGAAAGAGTCCTTGAAACCCTTGCATGTGGTGCCTTGGGTCTTGAACCATGGTGATGTATGGTCCTATTTATGGTTATATGGCTATTTGTATGTAGATGGAGGTAGAGCCCACGGACGTGCCTTGATATGTTGAAGAAGACTTTGAAACTCTTGTAGTTGGTGGTATGGTCTTTGGAACCCTCATGTGTGGGGTCTTTGACGTCCTGGACATATTGAATAATTTAATGGTATTAGACCAAGAATTTGAAAATAAACCCATCATAGGGAGATAGTCCTCGTTAAGCCATTTCCGTTGATATGTGGAACATCTTCTAACTCCTTACGGTTGAAGAGATATGAATTTTTAAAGTTGGTGTACCCCACCTTTTTGGGTGAGCCGACCAAACAAAAGAGAATTTAATTATTTGTAATTTTGAATTTCATGTCGGGCCAGTTTGAGGTAATAAATTTCCTCCAATACCTATATAAATAGAATATCAAACATTTCATTTGCTCATCAATTGGAATTTCACAACTCTTGGAGAAAAGTGCGAAATTTTGTGGAGGAGAAATTTTTGGGCATCTTCATTAAAATTGGCATAACTTTCTCATACAGAATCGGAATTACAAAATTCTTGGCTCATTGGAAAGCTTGTTACGGGGCTATGTGTTGACATGATCTAGAGTTTATTTTGGTTTTTCTACTATTTCTTCATCTTATGATCTTCAAAAAGGTATGGCTCATGCTTCTGGGTTTCTCTTGTAATGGCACATGTCTCTCATGGATAGAGTTCATCTTTGATATTAGTATGTGAGCCTATATATTGGTATATATATTTGAAGTCATTATGGAGGATATGATGATGATTTTGCATACCTTTATGCTATGATATTATACACGTTATGATGATAATGCATGTGATAATGATGTACACTCTATGAAGTTGATGCACTCCTATACAATATGATGTACATGCATACCATAGTGTGATGATGCTCTCTTATGCATTATGATGTATACTTGATGTTGATGATGCATACACAGTGCACACTGAGATCATGATGATGCATATTTGATGATGATGATGCATACCCTATGACGATGATGCATACATATGATGATGATGCATGACGATGCATGCCTTATGTTCAGTGGAAGCAGAGAAGGATTATTTGTTCAGTGACTGTGTATGACGAGGTGTACAAGGATGTACATGAGCAGTGTATGGTAGTAAAATGACTTGTTGGTATACAGGGATGATTTGGCAGTGATCAGAGTGCAAAGGTTATCAGCAGCAGATTCATAGATTGGTGTGCAATTGGTATAACTCAGATTGGCTGAGTTATATGAGCAGTTGGTTTGACCTAGGTGGTCTGGTATACAGTTGGTGGAACTCATATTTACTGATTCAAATTATGTGAACAGCAGATTTATTGGTACAGACATATTGATTAGTTGACGAGCAGTGTTGCACAGTTGTGGTGCAGTGGTCAGTGGACAGTTGATGAGCAATGGTCAGTTGATGAACAATGACAGTGGTTGTGCAGTGTGATACAGATTGTGCAGTGTGGTACAGGTGTTGGATAGCAAGTCCGCGGGATCAATGCACTTTGTGGTTCAATAGTTCAGTTTCTATGATTCATATTAGGGTGGTAGGAAGGGGCAAGGAAATTTAGGGAGCTAAGGCTTCCTTCAGGTTGTAACCTGTAGACGAGGGGGTTGTAGCCTCCTTCCAGTTGTAGCTAGAGAATTGAAGTCTTTGTAACAAAGGGGGTTGTTTCCTCCTTCTAGTTGTTGCTGGTAAATTATTTTTATAAAGGCTTCCGTGGTTTTTCACCCAAGACTTGGGTTTCCACGTAAAAATCTTGGGTATTGTGTTTTGCAATGCTTCCTATGTGATGATGAGATGTAGTTGTTAATAATGTTGATGATGATATAATGATAATGTGATAATTATGTACTCTGCATAATATTGAATAAGCTGCCAATGATTGTTAAAGTTGAAAAAGTAATAAAAGCTACACACACTATTCGCCCCCCCCCCTCTCAGTGTGCTCGGTGTGTCCAATAGAATCTTGCTACATGTGGGTCCCACAACCTCTTATGTGCCCTCATGATCCAATGCCACATTATTTTCTTTTTGTTATTATTTTTTTTGACCCATTTAATGTGAATTTGTAATTCTAAGGTCATTTTGGGTCTTGTAGCTCCCTTATTCCAACTTTTAATGCTTCCACCCCCAACCTAGGGAACTAGTAGTTTTCCTCCATGATAGTTCATTTGGATGGGTATATTACAATTTTGAATTGGGAATTTCTCTTAATGTGACCCACCTTGTCCATTTGGATCTAATTTTACATTATTACTAACTTGGACATCATTCTTGGTAATTATTTGACCCTTAGCACCAATTTGACAAACTATCATGAGTATAGCCAAATGGCTTATAGGTCATTGTAACCCAATGCAAAATTTGGGGACATGACACTCAATATTGCTTCTACTACAAAAAATAATTTCAAGTTGTGGGAGGCTACAAGAAAAAATTCAATGTCCTTCTTTGTTGGATCCTAATCCTTAGTGTGAGGAATATTCTTGTGCAAAGGAAACCAAGAGTCACTCGAGAGTCCAAGAGACCTCTTGGAATATGAAACCCAAGGGTCAATTCTCATGTATATATGGAACATTGTATAATGAGAAATGTGTGTTTTCACGCCTATCTCTTTTGTATTTGTGTGATTAATTACCTATTTTCCCTTTTGGGCGCCCAATAGTGGTATCAAAGCCCAAGTTATGAGCTTTGTCCTGTTCCATAACTCCTGTCCTCCCATTCTCCATATTCCAAAAATGTTTCTGTAATGTCCCTTTTATGACTTTAATAAAATGGCAATTTTTTTACTTTTTTTCCTAGTTCAACCTTTGACTAGTTTTGATGTCTAGGTCTCCAATTTGCTCCAAATGCTCCCAAATATTCTGAGAAGGTATACAAACCCCTTTAAGTTTCTGGCCAAAGTAGAGAGTTTGACTTCAATTTCTCTTTGACTAGTATTGGTCCCTTGGTCTCCAAAAGACACCAAATTCTCCCAAATCGCTACAGAAGGTACTTGGATGATATTAAGACATATTTATCATTTTTATGGATGATCTAGAGTGTTCATATGACTTCTGCAACTCCTCTTTCAAATCTGGTCAAGATAGGGATTTTTACTAGTAATTTGTGGTTCAAATCCTCGGGGTAGATTATGAAAATGACTTTCCAAATGCACTCAATCCAACTCGAATTTCTGAATGGAATAAGGGGAAATATAAAGGACATCAACATGAACTCATATGCATCACCATTCAACTTCTAATTTTTTCTATAACTCCCTTAAATCAGATGCAAAAAGACTAGTTTCAACCTTGGGGGAAATCATTGGCATTAAATCTTCTTCAAAGGGTATTAAACTGATCAAAATGACTCCAAATGCTTAAGTAATGAACATGAAACTTGTGAAGATCATAATTTACATTCCATGAATCATAAATACATCAGAGGAATTATATTTCATTCGAATACATCAATACATCATTGCTACACATCAAGGTAGTGGGGAAATGGCACCATTCTTTCATTAACAATCAGATTTATACATTTCCACTTGGAATTTCGACCTGAAAATTTCTGAAGATGAATAAAAGAGTATTTAATTCATATTACAAAATAAATGGGGTATTATAATCTCCCCAAAAGAGTACAATATCTCGCCAAAAATTTCCTCCCTCAAGGATCACGAATATGCAATGAAAACTGGAAATGGTTGAGTGAGTGAGCTGCACTAGAAGAAACCATGAGCTTCCATGTAGCCTTTACACATGCAAATAAATACTCCATTAAATCTCCATGAAATACCTGAATGGCCTCTCCAAACACCAACTTGGATGGGAATCTTTCACCCTCGAAATTGGCTAAGGCAAGAAACTAGTCATCCACTAGCTCCTCTCTCATAAATGCAATTGCAAATTCTAAAAATGATCAAAATCTACTATTCTTCTTTTTTCATGAATTTTATAAACTTCTAATGTCCTCCATGGGTCGAATTCCTTCCAAGAGATTCATTCCAACTCAATTTGGGAAGAGATTCCCAAGTATGCCACTTGTCCTTCCAATTCTAGCCCTCTCCTTCTCCAAATTCGAATTGGTGTCTCTTTGGATGCCCTAACTCACTTGAGCGCCCTCTTGGAGGCTATTTTTAGCCCTGACATGTCATATATGTCATATTTCAACCTTCAGGTCTGATTTGTGTCATAGGTATCATAGCATCTTCATCATTGTTATCATAGGGCTAGGGAATCTAGTCCAAGTGTCTCACTAGCTCCAAATTGCCTCTTCCTATTCCATGGGAGTTATTCTTCCACTCCAATTCGACCTTACATGACTCATTCCAAGTATATTGACCTTCCAACTCATTCCAAGAACATTTGGATTCTCATGGATTCGAAATGACAAGAGTAGGATGCCATGTGGCATAGAAAATATAGCTTGTGTGGGTCCCACTTCCTCCATGTGTCTTCATGATCAAATGCCACTTTGATTTTCCCTTGTATATATTTATTTAGATCTTTTAGTAAATATTTATTCTATTCCAATTTCCACACATCATTTATTATCCCTCTTATTTAAAATCCCAATGCTTCCACCCCCAACCTAGGAAACTGGTAATTTTCCTCCTTGGCAATTATTTGACCCTTAATCTCAATTTGACAACTCTCATGAATATGGCCAATGGGCTTAGGCCATTGTGACCCAATGCAAAATTTGGTACATGACAAATCTTCCCTTCCCAACATTGCTTGTCCTCAAGCAATTTTAAACATGGGTGTTGAAGAACCTGCTTTCTGTATGATTCTTTGAAGTTGCCACTGAGTTGCCCAACTTTGAGTCTTCGAGATTCCATGAAGATTTTAGAGAGGAATCATGCTTGCTGCTGCACTACTCTGATTAAAATCACTTTATTAAGTGGGGAATCCATCCCCCCATACTACTTGTTTCCCCAAAAAATTGAAACCAATGAGACTAAGAATTATCCCAGGGTCTCATTGCTTGTATTTCTCTCCAACAATTAGGAGTGCTCTCTAACTCATACCATCAGGTAAGAGAGTTACTAGATCCCATTTTCTTGTATGCATTCTTCCAAACATCATGAGTACAAAATATATATCATCAAAGTACATAACAACATAATGAAAATGTACAACAAGAAGATGCTTCATCAAAGAGTCATGAAAGTGCTTATACATCCAAGCAAGTAGACCACCATTTTCCAAGTGCATACAAGCAGCAAGTAACCAATAAAATCTGCTCCAATGACATAGGTGAGGATCCCATGTCCTATAATGCTGCTCCAAAAGGATGTGATATGCATCAAAATATTCATCCAAGAAGTGAATGAAGAATCTCCACTAAAATCTGAACCAAATAATGAGCAGAAAAAACAATGAGACTTCAAATGAATCAAATAAGTCTCACCCATACATCCATGAATGTGAGAATCATAAAGATATAACAAAGTATGTGGCTGCCAACAAAAATATTCTCCAATCATAAGTCTATTCACCCTACTGTTGGATGAAGTTCCTCCAACATCAAATGAACCAAGTGTTGAGCAAAAAAAACCATGAGTCTTCAAGTGACTCAAATGCATATCATAGGTGCATCCATGTGGATGTGCATCATCATAAAGTAACAAATGATGCTGCTACAAATGTGAATAAGAATGTTCTCCAACCATTTCATCATAAATGGTAAATCTATGAGTTCCATACTCCTCATGTGGCACCATCAAAAAGAACCCTTTCACCCATACTTCATTGAGACTAATGCTGCAAAACATGGAATTGTAGGATGTAGGAGAATGAACTAACTCACCCAAATGATCAAAAAGTGCAGAAGTTTCATCATGGGAAGGATCCCTATGGGTAGTATCATGCAGATCCTTCAAAAGTGTGAAACCTTTGTCATAGATTGGTTCCAATGTAGAGGAATCATGTTCTTCTTTAAAAATTGCATAACCTTCATCAAGAGACAATTCAAGTTCCTCTTCCACCACATCAAGTGTTTTGATCTCTTCAAGTTCATCTTCAAATACATCAAGCACATTCAAATTTCCACATTTCTCATGATCCACGATGTCATGAGAATCCTCCAAACAATCTACCATTTGACAATCTGAAACATAGGAGGAAAAACAAGTATCTTGCAACTTTTCAAGAAGTTGCTCATTTTGAATTGTGAGCTTATAATTATCCTCATTATTCTTCAAGTATGCATCATGTAACAATTCATTAAGCTCAAACAAATGGTTTCTGTCAAAAATAAAAGACATCAAAATACCTTTGATGTGGCACATTTCTCTTTGAATCTTCTCCATGTCTTCAAGGAAGGATGTTTCCTCCAATGAAGTAGCTCTCCTACAAGAATTTGACACCAATGCTTTAGTGTCATGGAGAATTCTAAGGGACTCTTGGATCTTCTTTTCATTCATCTTTAAGGACCCTTCAAGAAAATGAGGTTCTTGTAAATGAACCTCCTCATATTCTTCCTTCTTACTTGGACCAACTTCATGAAGCTCAAGTGGCGATGGGGAAGTTGAGCTTGTTTCTTCTTCAACTGCTACAAGGTCTTCATTTTCATGCTTAGGGGAATTTTGTCTTGCAGAAATATTTTCAAAAGTGATCTCTATGTCACCAACATAGAGGTGTGAGCACCCATCAATAGGTACTCCTTCATAGTTCAAGCATCCATCAGTAGATGCTCATTGATTCATGTCCAAGGTAGAATGTGCCTTGAAAGGATCTTCAATACTTTCAATAGAATCTTCTTCATGCTCTTGTGATGTCTCTTCCTTTTGATCCTGCAAGCAAGATGATGCATTTTTCCCCTTGTTTTCCTTAGTATCAATATCTTTGGAATCTCTTTTTGAAGAAAATCCAAAAACTCTCATCCAGTAGGAAATAGATCTATTCTTTGGAGGTTTAGATATTTAACTGCTCTTTTCATTCACACACACATGATTTTATGTCCAAGGTCTTTTAAAAGAATGGCATAAACCTTTCTTCACTAACTCCACATCTTCATTTTTGGGTCTATTTGCAAACATCCCATCAGCATAGTCTTTAAAAGGCATGGCATTTTGTGTATCTTCCTTTGAAGTAAGATATGCTTGATATCTTTGATATTGTTGGGGCAAGGTTTTATATGTTGCTCTCCATCTTTGTAACACATTCATAGAATTATCCTTTGGTGGTGTGTCATACTCATATTTATCATACATATGGTCATAATAATAATCTTCATTCCTCCTGAAATTGTAATAAGTGTTGCATGATGGCACCTCTTTCTCATACCATTCACATTCCCCTTCATATTGTTCGCAGTCATCTGCATATTCCTCATCAGAATTGTACTCATAGGATTCATCATAATAGTAAGACATGGATGCAACTTATTCTTCAATGCATTATATTAATCCACGGGTGCAAGGACCATGCTCTGATGCCACTGTAATGTCCCTTTTGTGACTTTAATAAAATGGCAATTTTTTTACTTTTTCCCTAGTTCGACCTTTGACTAGTTTTGATGTCTAGGTCTCCAATTTGCTCCAAATGCTCCCAAATATTCTGAGAAGGTATATGACTGATATTAGTACTTTATTATTATGTTCAAGGATGATATAGGACCAACAAAAAACTTCTATAAACCCCTTTAAGATTCTGGAAAAAGTAGGGAGTTTGACTAGCAATTTCTCTTTGACTAGTATTGGTCCCTTGGTCTCCAAAAGACTCCAAATTCTCCCAAATCGCTACAGAAGGTACTTGGATGATATTAAGAAATATTTATAATTTTTATGGATGCGTTGGATTGTTCATATGACTTATGAAACTCCTCTTTTAAATCTGGTCAAGATAGGGATTTTTACTAGTAATTTGTGGGTCAAATCCCCTAGGGGTAGATGATGAAAATGACTTTCCAAATGCACTCAATCCAACTCCAATTTATGAATGGAAGAATGGGACATATAAAGGACATAAACATGAAATCATATGCATCACCATTCAACTTCTAATG
Organism: Larix kaempferi; assembly: GCA_027924585.1. Lineage (NCBI taxonomy): Eukaryota > Viridiplantae > Streptophyta > Pinopsida > Pinales > Pinaceae > Larix > Larix kaempferi. The sequence goes on along the minus strand of BSBM01000374.1, from coordinate 6,691,356 downwards.
TCTGTTATAACTCCCTTAAATCAGATGCAAAAATACTAGTTTCAACCTTGGGGGAAATGGCATTAAATATTCTTCAAAGGGTATTAAACTGATCAAAATGACTCCAAATGCTTAAGTACGGAACATTAAACTTGTGAATCTCATAAATTATAGTCCATGAATCATAAATAAATCATAGGAATGATCTTTCATTTGAATACATCAATACACCATTGCTACACATCAAGGTAGTGGGGAAATGGCACCATTCTTTCATTAACAATCAGATTTATACATTTCCACTTGGAATTTAGACTTGAAAATTTCTGAAGATGAAGAATAGAGTATTTAATTCATATAAAAAAATAAATGGGGCATTAGAATCTCCCCCAAAGAGTACACTAGCTTACCAAAAACGTCCTCCCTCAAGGATCACGAATATGCAATGAAAAATGGAAATGGTTGAGTGAGTGAGCTACACTAGAAGAAACCACGAGATTCCCTGTAGCTTACACATGTAAATAAATACTCCATTAAATATCCATGAAAGACCTGAATGGCCTCTCCAAAAACCAACATGGATGGGAATCTTTCACTCTCGAAATTGGCTAAGGCAAGAAACTAGTCACCCACTAGCTCCTCTCTCACAAATGCAATTGCAAATTCTAAAAATGATCAAAAGCTGCTATTCTTCTTTGTTCATGACTTTTATAAAATTCTAATGTCCTCCATGGGTCGAATTCCTTCCAAGAGATTCATGCCAACTCAATTTGGGAAGAGATTCCCAATTATGCCACTTGTCCTTCCAATTCTAGCCCTCTCCTTCTCCAAATTCGAATTGGTGTCTCTTTGGCTGCCCTAACTCACTTGAGCGCCCTCTTGGAGGCTATTTTTAGCCCTGACATGTCATATATGTCAGATGTCAGCCTTCAGGTCTGATTTGTGTCATAGGTGTCATAACATCTTTATCATTGTTGTCATAGGGCTAGGGAATCTAGTCCAAGTGTCTCACTATCTCCAAATTGCCTCTTCCTCTTCCATGGGAGTTATTCTTCCACTCCAATTTGACCTTACATGACTCATGCCAAGTATATTGACCTTCCAACTCATCCCAAGAACATTGGGCTTCTTATGGATTCGAAATGACAAGAGTAGGATGCCATGTGGCATAGAAAATCTAGCTTGTATGGGTCCCACTTCCTCCATGTGTCTTCATGATCAAATGCCACTTTGATTTTTCCTTGTATATATTTATTTATCTTCTTTATTAAATATTTATGCTATTCTAATGTCCACACATCACTTATTATCCCTCTTATTTCAAATCCCAATGCTTCCACCCCCAACCTAGGAAACTAGTAATTTTCCTCCTTGGCAATTATTTGACCCTTAACATCAATTTGACAACTCTCATGAATATGGCCAATGGGCTTAGGCCATTGTGACCCAATGGAAAATTTGGGACATAACAGTTTCTCTACTATATTTTGCAATCTTCCCTCTACTGCATGCTCAATCCTGGCATTTATTCCTATGTGAGAGTGTTTCCTCTCTCGTCATACATTCTGCTCTCAGAATGATTATTCTGGTCCATGCTTTTCTTCTTTGCTCACTATCGCTTCTAGCATTCCAACCTACCATATTCTTTGCTTTTCCAGACTAATTACTCTTTGCAAACTTGAAATTTAGACGTTACCTTGATTTTTTATGTGTTGGTCTTTTCTGCCCACCTACATCCCTACCTGATGGTATCTCCTTACAAATAACAAAAAACCTAATTATTGTAGGCTTCCTCTTCATTCCTGTTGGATTGTTTGGTTCCAGAAAAAGGTGAAAAGTCAAATTTATTCAGCCTCTTCCATTTCCCCTCACCGTGACTGCTCTCCTTCGTGTAATTGAAGACTTGCGTTCAGACCTGCATTGCGAGGGGATGAGAAAGATACATGACGGTGAATATTGTTGTGAAATCATGGGATGGTTTGACAGCAGTACGTGGATACTAGTTGCGTGGAGCGTCCAGATTGGTGAGTGAAGGCATTCTACTCTTGTGTTTATTTATAGCTGCTTCTTGTGATGTGGAAACCCTAGCGTCGTTTTTTGTTGATGTGTCCACTAACTGAGAAGACTTGTGCTGTAAAATTTGCGGAGCCTAAACCCTAGCTCCTCCTACTCCTCTCTTGGCACAAGGAACTTGGCGTGACCTGGAGTTTGTTGTTATTTTCATTCGTAGTTGTGAGGTGAGAGAGTTGATGCCTTTATTTTCTCGCCAAGCATATGATACAATTTGTCAATATTGTGATTATCAATACTTGCTTGATCCCAAAGTGGTTGGGATTATCTCCAAAGAAATGCACATGGAGTGTATCCTGGTGTTCGACGAGGTGCATAATATCTGTATCAAGGCATTGAGTGTTGTTGGAGGAGTGTTGTTGGAGGGGACCCTTTGGGTTCCTTAATTTTCATTAGTTACTTATGTAATAGTATAGTTAAAGAAGCCGCATCCACTCCAACCACATATAACATGTATAAATAATATCATCAAGATGAATATAACCAGTTAGATGCATTCGACTCATATCCAGTGTCTTGATATCTCTGTGTATGCTTATACTCTCTGCTTGAATACAACAAGTGTGAACATCAGAGAACAAACACTGACTGGAGTCACTTGGAACATTAAGAAGATGATGGAAATTGGAGCCACTTGGAACATTAAGAAGATGATGGAAATTGTTGATAAAAAGGTTCAAGGCATCAGACGCAAATAGAATCTAAGCAAAATATAACAGGCTTGTGGAGGGACATATAGTTTGTTCGTCACCTCCCATCAAAATCCTTTTCCGGTCCTTCCATTCATTTCTTCAATCCTTCAATTTTTCCACTACAATTACAATTTGATGGGATGTTCTGCTCAAGCACAACGCAGCACAACTCAACGCGACATAACAAGGTTGGATATGATCACTCTGATGTTCTACAACCGGCATGGTTGTAGGATCTATTAACGGACCAAGTCTTTGTACCTTTCTTCATTCATTTGGAGAACAAGAAGAATGAAGTCAACATATTTTGCATGGACTGCAATGCCATCATTTTCCAACATTATCTTTTTCCCATCGTTCGCGTCGCCTTCTGCAGGTTCAAAGAGGCCGCAGTATCGACTATGGAAGGGCCTAGGAAATTCTTGTGAGACCTGTAATAGGGTGCAGAAGGATCCCTATTGTTATTACTTTGTCAGATGCGAGAACGATTCAATCTCAAATTTAGTGCTTGTCAATCTAAGGAACCTTAACGGATTCAAACTATGGACATTGTTGAAGTTTCTAAATTATCTTAGATGTGGAGATAGAAGGGTTATTGGTGATGTGCATCTCAAGATGTCGATGGAAGGAAAAATGGGTACATCAATATTATTGAAGAGCTAAGTTTATTGAAGTAGTTAGACTATTGTTGCATGCTGCGATTTGGAGTTCCTTCGTTGGAGTGGACACGTGCGTGAAGAGGCCTGCAAGAGGCCATATTGTAGCTGGATATTATTTTGCGTCGTAATTTGAGAGTCAGTTTCTCCATGGAGACTCACCATCTGTGTTTTCCATGACTTCTGTGAGTGAAGATTACTCTCTCTCCATCACTATGAATTATTGATTAAAGAGTGTGAAGCTTGAATAGTTGTGACCTAGTCCATGGTGACAGTTGTGAGATGAAGTGTTGGTGAATATCATTGAAGGGAACACTTTTGTGGAGAGCCCTATATTTGATGATTGTTCATTAATAAAATGATAACACCGTGAACCCTAACGGTGGTGAAAATGTTGGCAATCATGGTACGTCATGGAGGCGATGTGTGTTGTTGGAAAGCTACGACTTCTTCCGGTGATATCGCGACTAGTGACTAGTGCTGCGAATATACTGAAGGCCATTGGAGAAGTTATTAATTACCTCTATGTTGAATTTTTTTCTCCTTCTCCTATTTTAAATTGCTGATGTGGTTAAGCATTGGTAACTCGTGGCAAGAGCGTTGTGAACCGTGCAGTTCAATGCTACGTGGATAGGCCACTGCTCAATGTGTTGAGTAGTAAAGTTGGTACATTCTTGAAGCTATTGCCATTGATTTCTCATTAGATAGATACCATTCATCAACATATTCAAGACGCACATTATTGTGTATTGTGCATGGCTTCCTGAGATTATCATCTCAAATCCTTTATAATACGAACTCGGGCCTTTGTATGTTAATTGTATTATGGCAATACAAATTTATTTTGAAGTTGATGGCCCGGAGATGGCTCTAATGAAGTGGAGACGCTTCAGGAAACCCTAGAATATCTTCAAGATCGTGAATGCTGCAATTCTGTGATTGAAGGCTAAGCATGGAGCTTGCTATGAAGACTGTATACTATTGCGTTGAGCTTTGTGGAGCTAGTTTCTCTCACGACTGGTGCATAAAGCGTATGTCAACTCTAAGGAATCATTGAAGCTTGAAGAACAGTCTTTTGTATTGAGATTTGCATTGAGAGAAGCACCTAACAACAGTTTGTGCTGCGAATTCAATATGTGAGTGAAGCTTAGTGTTTTGTTGTACATCCTTTTGGATTTTGTGTAGTTGCTGCAAAATTGTGGTTGCTGCAAAATTATGTTAAAGTTTACACTACTGCAAAATCATGTACTGTTGCAAAATTGTCTTAGATTGATGGCATAGAAATGTGTAGTAGAGATTATTGAAGACATTGTTCTACAAAGATTGTATACCAGGAAGAAAATGTAGACCTGCACCTTGAATTCTGCATTGTGTTGCAGAGATTATGCTCATTGTAGTGTAGCTTGCAGAAACTATTGTAGAAATTGTTGCCTGAGAGTCTTACAGTCTTACAGAGCATATTTGGGACTGATGTCGTGTGCACATTTGAAGGGTTCAATCTAGTTTGCAGTTGTTGCTACAACTTCTCCAAAAGAAGATTGAAGAAGCAGGTCATCAAACAACTCAGGTATAGCAGATATATAAATGTAACTTGCAACTGTTTTTGCTTGTAAGTTCTTGTGTATGTTTGGAACTTGCATGTGTGTTTTTGTATAGTATCAAAACTAAGGAAAAGTTGGGTTGCATGTTGTATGTGGGTGCATTTTCGGCTGAGACCCACACCCCTCTCCTTTTTAATTTGAATATGTTAAAATATTGCTTGTAAAAGGGCAGAGTTGCAAGAAGCCCTAAGTCTAATTAAGTCTTTTGTATTTGGTCTTACATGCACAAGGAAGCCTCAAACTGTCCTCACAATGTCTAATACAGAAGAAACATTAGAGTTGTTGAATACTCTAGTACATACAGTTGTAGATGACTCAATTACAATCAGCAAAGATACACTCCAAACTTTCATTAATCAACTGCATAATTTGAAAGCTAAAGAGGAAGATGTACAACACAAGAATCAACATTCTGAACTAGTGCTTGTTCACAATAACACTTTGTTTGAAGATAATTCCTATCAGCTGTCAGAAAACAATGAAATCATGTCAGATGTACTACCTCTTCAAAGTCTCAAATTCCAACAATGTGATCAAGTTGGCCATATGAAATATCACTGTTTTGATCTTCTTCCTTATCAGCATTGCAAGAAGCACAACCATTCGTCATATCGATGTGTGAAGTTGAAGAAAACTGCAAGAGTGAAACTTGCAGTAGAATATTGTATTTCTTCTTACTTTGTACCTAACAGGGGGGAACATGATGTCACGCTTCAAGTTTTGAAGCCTTGTCCCTCTAACAACAAACACTCACAACCTTCCTCAAGTAAGTCACATCAAGTGAGCCTGAGCCTGAGCCAGAGTGAGTTTGGGAGGCCACTGGATTCAGAGATCCCTAATTCTGAGATGCATGTATTCTAAAGACAAAAGAGAACCATGACATAGAGTACTCATGTGTTTTGTGTCTAGTTTTGACACCATGGGACTCTTCTTTCCTCACATTGTTCCTGACAGGGGGGATGAATGTTAAGTTTAGCCTAATTTCACAAGCAAGATCACTGAAAGAAACACAATCACAAGATAGACAAAGATTTACCCTGGGAAACCCTCATGGGGTAGAAAACCCAGCAAAGCTTTCCTCAATATAGATAATCAACCAATACAAGAGGTAGTACCCAAACAAGAGCTCCTTCTCCTCCAAAGCAGACCTCTCTCTCTCCTATGCGTCAATCACAAGTGAGTGACTGAATGAGATAAATGAGGAACACACCTCCTCTATTTATACTCATGTTCTAACTGACTTTTCACCCTAATGGGGCCGACCTCTCCTAAGAGAGTCTAATAACCCCTAAACCGTTAACTCGGGGCCGACCTCACATGGGAGATCTAATAACCCTAGTTACCACACTCTCTCGGAGGAATAAACATCTTTGGATATACAGTAAGGTCACTACGGAGGAATGTACCATCTCCGGAATAATAAAATACAAATATAATATTCTTAGAAGTTACAATATTTCAACACTCCCCCTTAACGAGAAGCATATTATAACAATGTCTACAGGAGCAAGGAGTCATCAACTACATGATACATGATACATCTATAAATCATTGGAATCTTTCTTCATACATCATCAGTAACTCAAACAGTTTACTGGATCATCTTCAAGATCTTCAATACTAGAACATCAGCATCTTCAGTACTGAGTCTTCATATTCTGCAGCACCCGAACAGCTACAACAACATCATCAACATCTAGATCTTCTCGATCAACAACATCTCGATCATCTCAATCGGCAACATCTTGATCAATAGCATCTGGATCATCTCGATCAACAGCATCTGGATCATCTCGATCGACAGCATCTGGATCATCTTGATCGACAACATCTGGATCATCTCAATCAACAGCATCTGGATCATCTCGATCGACATCATCTGGATCATCTCGATCGACATCATCTGGATAATATCGATCGACGGCATCTGGATCATCTTGATCGATAGCATCTGGATCATCTCAATCAACAGTATCATCATAGCATCATAATCTGCAATACACACGATCCAATTCCAGGATGATCAATCCTTATCAATTTTATACAAGTCTCATGTCTATGGAAGATGCAATCCAGATCTACTTTCAGGATGATCAATCCTTATCAATTTTAGACAAGTCCCATGTCTATGGACGATGCAATCCAGATCTACTTCCAGGATGGTCAATCCTTATCAATTTTAGACAAGTCTCATGTCTATGGATGATGTAATCTAGATCTACTTCCAGGATGATCAATCCTTATCAATTTTAGACAAGTCTCATGTCTATGGACGATGCAATCCATATCTAGTTCCAGGATGATCAATCCTTATCAAATTTAGACAAGCCTCATGTCTATGGACGATGCAATCCATATCTACTTCCAAGATGATCAATCCTTATCAATCTTAGACAAGTCTCATGTCTATGGACTATGCAATCCAGATCTACTTCCAGGATGATCAATCCTTATCAATTTTAGACAAGTCTCATGTCTATGGACGATGCAACCAGATCTACTTCCAGGATGATCAAACCTTATCAATTTTAGACAAGTCTCATGTCTATGAACGATGCAATCCAAATCTACTTCTAGGATGATCAATCCTTATCAATTTTAGACAAGTCTCATGTCTATGGACGATGCAATCCAGTCACGTACATTTTGAACCAAATGTTCAGGGATGATGCAGTCCTATCATCAATTTTCGGAGACAGATGTCTACGGATCAATTCAGGGACCTAAGTCCAGGGATGATGCAATCCCTCTCGTCCACTAGGGACCACTTCTCGAAGACATATGCCTACGGATCAATTCAGGGACCGAAGTCCAAGGATGATACAATCCCCTCATCATCTTAGACCAAGTCTAAGTACCACTCGTCGACCTCATCATCAGAATCATCAATACAGGTATCCACATCATCGACCTTTATGTCGATGCAAGAAATCTCATCATCAGTGATCACATCACTCCCCCTTTCGAGGAGGGTCCTTCTGAATCACACCAAGCTTGTCTCGAAAATACTCAAACTTTACTCAAGACAGAGGTTTGGTCAATATGTCAGCAATTTGTTCGTTAGTGCTTACATACTCGAGCTTGATAGCTCCTTTCTGCACCATATCTCGTATATAGAAATATCGGATCTCTATGTGCTTTGACTTATCATGGAACATTGGATTCTCTGTCATCTTGATACAACTTTGGTTGTCACGCAGGATAACAGTGGGGTCCATATCTAAGTCAAACAATCCTGATAACAATTTCCGAAGCCAAACTGCTTCACAACTAGAAGAGCAAGCAACTATAGATTCCGCTTCAGCTGTACTGAGAGACACACTAGACTGCTTCCTGCTAAACCACGAGATCATGGTAGATCCCAGAAAATAAAATCCTCCCGATGTGCTCTTCCTGTCTGATACACTTCCAGCCCAATCAGCATCTGTGTAGCCATACAATTTGAAGTCATGATCTCCAAGATAACATAGACCAAAATCTATCGTACCCTTTAGGTACCTCATCGCATGCTTTGCAGCTATTAAGTGAACACGTCTAGGTTCCACTAAATACTGACTCAAGGTGTTCACAGCAAAGCATATATTTGGCCTAGTGTTCGTTAGATACATTAATGACCCAATAATATTCCTGTACAGAGTTACATCCACTAACTCTGATGAGTCATCTGTTAACAGCTTCAAGTTGGAATCCATGGGAGTGGCCATGGCTTTACATTCCAACATATCGAATCTCTTCAAGATTTCCACAGCATACTTTCCCTGGTTGAGAAAGATTCCTTCTGAGCCTTGCCACACTTCCATTCCTAGGAAGTAATGCATCAAACCGAGATCTTTCATCTCAAACTCTGCAGAGCGTTTCTTCTTGCATTCAACAATCTATTTCTCATTTCCAGTCAGAAATAGATCATCCACATACAACAACAATATGACAGGTTCATCATCCATAACTTTGATATAAAGGTTAGGATCAGCTTTACTCTTGGTAAAGCCCAAGCTAGTCAAGAAACTGTCAATTCTTCCATACCAAGCTCTAGGAGCTTGCTTCAACCCATACAAGGCCTTCTTTAGTTTGCATACATGGGTTCTTCTATCTTCAACTTCAAATCCTTGAGGTTGTTCTATATACACTTCTTCCTCAATCACACCATTCAGGAAAGCTATCTTTACATCCATCTAGTGTAATTTCCACCTCATCATAGATGCAAGTGCCATAATGGTTCTAATGGAGGTGTACCTTGCAACTGGTGCAAATGTCTCTTCATAGTCAATTCCCTCTTTCTGAGAGAACCCTATGGCCACAAATCTTGCCTTATGTTTTTCAATACTACCATCCACAGCATGCTTTATTTTGTATATCCATTTGGAGGATACCACACTTTTGTCCTTTGGCTTGGGAACTATATCCCAAACATCATTCTTCATTATTGACTGGCATTCCTCTGTCATTGCCTCTACCCATTCTTTCTTATGAACTGCTTCTTCATAACTAGTAGGTTCTTGATCTACAAGATCACACATCAAAGCCATATAGCTGGAGAATGACTTTGGTTTCTTGCTCACTCTGGTGGAGCCTTGAGGAGCTCCATACTTTTGTGCTCCTAGTATAATGTCTCTTGCCCATGCTGGATTTCCCTTTCTTGATATGTTTGATATAGGGGGTTCTTGTGGTTCTATTATGTCATGGTCTTCAGGTGTTACATCTTCAGGGGTGGGTACAGCTTTTGCAATTCTGGAAGGTGCATCTTCCTCATATACTTCTTCATACTGGCACTTCCTTAATCTTTTGAGAGCTGCCTCTTCATCAAATGTCACATCCCTACTTATTTCCATATGATGGAATCCTGGGGTGTAAATTCTGAATGATTTGGATGCTTCACAATATCCAACAAATATTCCCTTCTTACCAGAAGGATCCTGCTTGGTCCTCTTTTCTTTTGGGATGTGAATGTATACTGGGCATCCAAATATCTTTAGGTGACTTACCTCAGGCCTCTTCCCTGTGAACACTTCTTCTGGGGTCTTGAAATCAAGAGCACTATGAGATAGTCTATTCTGCACATAGACTGTTGTCCTAGCTGCTTCAGCCCATAAATACATAGGTAGGTCTTGATCATGTATCATTGTCTTTACTGCTTCCATGATGGTCCTATTCTTTCTTTCCGCAACACCATTTTGTTGAGAATTGTAGGGAGTGGTTAGCTCCCTCTTGATTCTAGCTTCTTTACAAAATACTTCAAATTCTTTTGAAGTATATTCTCCACCATTATCTATCCTGAGTATCTTGATCTTCTTTTCTGAATGATTTTCTATCAAGGCTTTGAATTCCTTGAATTTTCCAAAGACTTCATCCTTTCCCTTCAGGAAATATATCCAATTCTTTCTTGAGTAGTCATCAATGAATGTAAGATAGTATTCATATCCACTCAAGGATGTGAATGGAATTGGTCCACATACATCTGAGTGAATCAATTCCAATGTACTCTTAGTTTTTGTTTCACTCTTTGGAAATGGGTTCTTGATATTCTTCCCTTTTGCACATCCTTTGCATGTGCCATCATGATCAATCTTTAAGTATGGTAATCATATGACTACCTTGCTCATGTGAGGTAGTGCTTTGTAGTTAATGTGAGCAAGTCTTCTATGCCATATATCACTTGGGTTAGTGGCTTCATGAACAAGGGAAGCTTCAGGATGGCCCTTGACTTTGTATAGACCTCCTTCTTCTTCACCAATAACAATTGCATCCTCAATTGATTTTTCTTTGGGCCACATAAGTACTTGTCCATCTATGAATGCAACCCTATAAACTTTCTTATCTAAAGCTGAGATAGAAAGTAAGTTCTTCTTCAAACCTGGTACATATAAGATTTCCTTCATCTTTAATGGAGTTCCAGAATCAAGCTTTTAGTTTGCTTGACCAATTCCTTTGATGGGATATTGATAGTCATCTCCTAGAGATACCTTTTGTGGGGATGAATTCTCTTCAAGTTTTGAAAGGGTCTTCTTTTGTCTTGTCATGTGCTTTGAAGCACCACTATCAATGAGCCATGTATCTTCTCTAGGTGTTACTGACCTAGAGAGCAAAGAATAGAACATACTCTTCTGCATCTTCTTCTTCCACTTTAGCTCTTTTATTTCGAGGCTTTTCCTCCTCTTCTTCTTCACTATCATCTTCTGCAAGATGTGCATGATATCTTTTGTGAGTATTCTTCTTCTTCTTCTATGAAGTACAATTCTAGCAAAGTGTCCTAGTTTGAGACAATTGAAACATTGAACTATGGAGAGATCTCTTTTTGAGTTCACTCCTCTTTTCCCTTTAAATCTATGAGGAGGTTGAGACTCCTTGTGACCATTCTTCTTGGAGTTGAAGTGACTCCTTCTTCTTCTGGTGTGAGTAGCCAAACCTTGGTCATCTTCCTTGAGAAGGGCTTCTCTATTGGCTACCCTAGTCTCTTCTTGAATACAATCCTCCCATACCACATCAAAATTCATACTCTCTTTTCTGGCACACATAGTTTGGATGAATGACTCCCAAGGTCTAGTGAGACCATTTAAAGCAGTCATGACTAGTTCATCTTCATAAAGGGTATCACCAATGGCATCTAGTTGTTCCTTGAACTGGAAACCCTTGAGAAATAGTCTTAAACAGATTCTCCTTTATTCATCTTAGTGCTCTTCAATTGAGCTCTCAGGTTCATCTTCCTATTGATGTTCTTTCCCGCATACATTCTAGAAAGAGCATCATACATTTCCTCTGGGGTCTTCTTGGATGCCACTTGGGGAATCAAGTGGTCCTTGATAGAATCAACAATGATTCGCGTTGCCCTAATCAAGTCCTTCCTATGATTCTCTTTGGCTTCATCTTCTTCAGGTTCTGCAACCTCATCCTTGATGTATTGGACAAGATCATTCTCTTCAAGAAGGAGACCAATTCTGTATTTCCATGCTCGAAAATTTTCTATACCTTCTAACTTGTCTTCAAGCTTAGTGCTTGGAGCCATCTTATCCAGGAGGTCACAGAGATTGAAGTTTCAAAAGATAGAATAATACTTACCAGGAGATGGGCTTGATTGAATTGAGCTTACTGGTGTGCTCTGCTTCTGGAAACTTCAACTTTTCACCTTCTGAATCTGCAACAGAATTTATGGTTTTCTGGTCTTCACTTTTCTGGTTTACTGGTGCATAGGTTCACAGCTTTTCTGGTCCACTGGTGCACAGGTGTGTACTTTTTCTGGTTTACCGGTTTTCCGGTTTTCTGGTCCAAACCCTAAACTAGGGTTTGACTTTGTCAGAGATCTACCCACTCAAAAAGTTTGATTTTGAGGAGGGCTATCTAGCCATGCAATCAGATTCCAAAAATTTCAACTTTTGCAAAAACCCTAATTTTCACCGGAGAAGGAGAGAGAGGTATTTTCACCTTGTGAAAGATGTCCTATTCAGGCTAGCTCTGATACCATGTTAAGTTTAGCCTAATTTCACAAGCAAGATCACTGAAAGAAACACAATCACAAAATAGACAAATATTTACCTTGGGAAACCCTCATGGGGTAGAAAACCCAGCAAAGCTTTCCTCAATATAGATAATCAACCAATACAAGATGTAGTACCCAAACAAGAGCTCCTTCTCCTCCAAAGCAGACCTCTCTCTCTCTCCTATGCGCCTATCACAAGTGAGTGAATGAATGAGATAAATGAGGAACACACCTCCTCTATTTATACTCATGTTCTAACTGACTTTTCACCCTAATGGGGTCGACCTCTCCTAAGAGATTCTAATAACCCCTAAACAATTAACTCGGGGCCGACCTCGCATGGGAGATCTAATAACCCTAGTTACCACACTCTCTCAAATGAATAAACATCTTTGGATATACAGTAAGGTCACTACGGAGGAATGTACCATCTCCGGAATAATAAAATACAAATATAATATTCTTAGAAGTTACAATATTTCAACAATGAAGACCGTCAATAAGAAGCGAGCGAGTACAAGTGAGCTAGAACAAGCGAGACTGTGAAGAGCTATGTTCGACTGAGATCCAGAGTTAGTGGTCATCCTAAAACCACCGATATCAAGAGAACCTTCATTTGGCAGAAGATTGTCAAGCTGGAAACGTTAAGCAAGTGGTAGCTGTTCACTTGTTGTTTTCAGCTCTCCAAAGTTTTTGGTCAGCCTTAAACCACACACATAGTAGAATATTTCAGCTTCTTCCAGCCCCTTTGGTTGGTGGTCATCCAAAACCACCCCTTCAAAGAGCACTTGTATTTAGAAGAAGCCAGTGAAAACTTCTAGCTAACTTTCTTGGCAAAGGATTGTCAAGCTGGAAATATTCAGTAGGTGGTAGTTGTCCACTTCCAGTTATTCAGCTCTCTTCTTTTTCTTGGACTCGTATACACCCTTCGAAATAAGGGGGGATTTGTTGGATCCTAATCCTTAGTCTGAGGAATATTCTTGTGCAAGGGAGACCAAGAGTCACCCGAGAGTCCAAGAAACCTCTTGGAATCTGAAGCCCAAGGGTTAATTCTCATGTATATATGGAACATTTTATAATGAGAAATATGCGCTTTCATGCCTATCTCTTTTGTCTTTGTGCGATTAATTACCTATTTTCCCTTTTAGGCACCCAACATTCCTAATCAGGTTGGATCACTTTAAACAATAAAATTCAAACATGTGATCAATTACAAAATTATAGTGTAAATCAATGTGTTATAGTATGAAATGAAGTCGAAAACCATGAGGAATTACTGGGACAATAGAGGCCACATTTTCTCCCTACACTAGACCTACATTAAACATTATATTGCATAGCTTTGAATTACAAATATTAATACTTAGTTTTGGAAAAGTTCAAATCAAATAATAATACCTACATTATCTTTTATACCTAAATTTTAATGTTTTATTTTAGTTATACCTAGTCTTTGAAAATGAACCAGGGAAGAAAAGGAATACCCATACCTAATATGGAACAAGTGCCATTTACTTATAGTGTGGGCACAGATAATAGAATCAAAAAGCTCCTAGTTAACTTTAATGTGGGAACATAACTTAACGAAGGTTGTTTAATCAATGAGAGATCATGGGTTAGTAACGTCTTCATCAATCATAGGAGTTTAGCATTTCAAAAAAGTGCCAAAATTTTCTCCTTTAACATAGTTAATGTTGTGCAATAGAATCCTAACCCATGGTGATCTCCTCTTTAAGGGTTTGGGATTTGGAGATCCAAGTATGTCGTATCTTGGGAACATGAATGAGGAAACAATGTGACATCTCCTATCCACATTTTTCTAATAAATTAGAAAATGGCTAATTAGTTATAACCAAATATGATTGCCTTCATTATAAATTGTATTAACAAAACAATATTTTAATAATATTTTTTTGCTATATACTTTAACCAACTATAGGACAAGTCAAGTCTTACTAGCAAAGTTGGTATTCGAGAGGTTCCATTTGTTAAGCGACCCAAGGTTCAAAACTCAATGGTAGTGGGAGGAGACACCAAAAAAAATCCAACCATGCTAAGGGTTGGTGTGGCCCAGGTCGAGTGCGATCCTTAAGTGATTTGTGACAGCTTGGATGGCCTTGGGTCACAATTTCTTAGACCACAAATCACTCCTGCAAGTTAGGAAGACTCGTGCAAACAAAAAAAAACTATAGGACATATGTTGCAGTAAAGAATGAACTCAACAACCATGAGAATTCACAATGAAACACTAAAGGCTGCATTCTCTCCCTGTGCTACAGCTACATTATCTCCCATATTTTAATAATAAAAATTTGCTATATACTTCAACCAATTATAGGACATATGTTGCAGTAAGAAATGAACTCAACAACCATGAGGAATCACAATGAGACACTGAAGGCCACATTCTCTCCCTGTAATAGAGCTACACTATTTCCCATAGCCTTGAATTCCAAGCCATCAATGACAAAGGGGGATTTTGTTGAGTATGGTTGTCATTGATGACAAACCATTAATGACAAAGGATAAATATGACTGATGTCATTGACATGGATGAAGCAGCATGATGACTTGCCATGAAGTGAGATGACCCTAAGGACAAGCCAAAGTGGACAAGGTGATGGGCATTGGAGCCATTGGCACACCTAATGAGCCAAGAGTCAAATGACCCATATTGTAGTCATTTGAAGATGATTTGTACAAGTATAAATGGACAAAGACATTCTAGATGGCCCTAATACCCTAGACAAAGGTCTTGACAAAACTAGCAAGCATGACATGGATGGATTGGAGACAAGGCTGGACATGATGACATGGCTTGAAGGGTGATGACAACATGAACATCAAGCATGGATGGAGAAGACATGCCAAGCAAGCATGAACTTGCAGGCATGCTTCATGAAGTTGTTGTGGGCAACAGGACATGGAGAAGTTTGCAAGCCCTTACGGGCATCCCTCTTAACACATCTACGGGCATGAGCAATACTCCATTACGAGCATCCTGAAGCACATTTCAATGGACAGTGCGGGCATACAAAGAAGGTCACACGGGAATCACCGAGGTCATTTGAAATCCCATTACGGGCATAAGAATGGACACTGCGGGCACACGTTTGAAGAGTTAGAAAAGCCCTTACAGGCATGTATGAAAGACAAGAATTTGAGACACCCTTGTGGGTAGGGGTTAATGTCCTCCTGCAGGCATACCCCTAGAATGTTAAATTGGTCCTCGCGGGTATGAAGAAACCACCATACTGCGGGTTTAAAAGACCACATAAAAACTTGTTTGATGCCAACGTGGAAGCAAATAACATTTAATTAAATGAATACTAGTCGGCCTCCACAAATCTAGTAAATAAATTGAAATAAAAAATATATTATTTGCTCTTTTGGACTTGTCGGCCTCCTCAAAAACATGAACAAATTCCAGTATAAATAAAAGGGCCTGTTATCACATATATAGTAGCCGGGCTACCATACATTATTATTCTCATTCCAGTACACTATTCAGCCAGTTCCCTTGCATTTGAGATGCCGAGATGAGCATTTATATTGGATCACTATCAGATTGTGGACAGCAGTTATATTCCCCATGCCATGACTGAGTTTCGGGACACTCAGAGAGATGCCCGATATAGCCATTATGCCATTGGTACAGAGCAGACAGTAGTGCCCAGAGTTACAGCAGCAGTCTCAGAGGACGGGTGATGGTACAGGTTGATGAGCTTTCAGGTATATGACTCAGCAGGTATATTACGGTGTTATGGTTAGATTGCTTTTATACTTATTCTTATAGCATGTCATAGCACTTAGTGTCATGATCTGGCGATCATATAGATACATGGACCTGGTTGACCTATTATATATATATATTACTGTCCCTGCTCAGACTTAGAAGTTCACTATTCATACTCATTGGTATTTACCCTCCTTAGGGAGAATAGAGGTGATCATTCAACCATACCTTGGCTTGCTGGTGTTGGCTTCATCTTTTCATTGTCTTCATCCATCCATGGCCTACCTTTTAGATTATCACCCTGACTTACTACTTGACTAGTGGCATGGAGGACCTTTCCCCACTGTAGCCTCTGTATTGGATGAGCTTCCCTGTTTATTGTGTCTCGGCTCTGAGTTGGTGACAAAACTTACCTATGGTGAGTTGGAGTTCCTTGTGAATTCCCCCTAGTCATTAAAGTTGTGTTGGATAAACCTGAAACTTTTAGTGCTGCCATCAATACAAAATATGGAAAAATCAAATGCTATATCTTGTATATGAAAGAAATGCCAAATGAAAATGGCCATGAAAAATAAAATGTTATATCTTTTGGAAAAATAAATACCTAGGTAAACAAGCTGTCCATGACACACCTAGAAGTGCTCAGGTAAACAAGTGCCTTAAAAACACACCTGCAGCAGAAAGCCTAAAAATAAATGTAAATCTATGCAATGTGTTTGTAAACACACATAGATCAAGGCTATGGAAACCTCAGGCCCAAAAAGCAATGGAACTTAAATGTTATATCTAAACAATTGCTGGCCTTGCTTGTATTATGGATTGTGCGCATCTGTGAAGGTGAATAAACCCTCTTTAAACAACTCATCCATCTGTGAGACACCGCCATTCCCTGTGTTATTGCTCATTCAGTATATACTACAGTGTGTATTCCCTTTCCCTTGCCAAAGTGTCACAAAGTCAAGTTAGTCAAGTCATCCCTTAGCCTAGCCATTTATTTCAGCCTTCACCCTTCACTAGCAAATTGATCACAACTATGAAGTGAGTATGGTCCTGAAAGTCTAGTCTGAGTAATAATAATAACTAACGACACTATATATTTGGATTTAGATCGCCAGTCATGATTACTTTGTGTTATAGAAGCTATTTGAATAAATTGTAAAGCATGTATTAACCTTGACACCTTGCAGCAGCTATGGATGATAGTCTGAGTTATATTTGGTCTTGGTTAGACCTAGTTTGACCATGGAGGACCATAGGACATGAGATGTTGGACCTTATGATGATATGGATAGATGATATATGGTCCATGTACACATACAGGATGATTCTATGCAGCAGCTACAGGGTTATGATGATGATTCTTGGGATACAGCAGTGTTTGGTCATTTACAGATCATTATTATTGGCCTTGTTCCGGTACATTGGATATTTATTTTGATCATGCAGAGATTCATATGGTGTATGAGTACACATCTTGGATGGATTTGGACCTTCTGAGTCCAATGGGACAGTTTGTTTTCAGTTCCGGGCACTTACAGTGATGATTTAGCCTCAGTAGGCTGTCCTAGTGCAGTTTTGGTCTATTGGAGGCCCTGTCGGAGCAGAGATGACTTTTATCCGGATGACCTAGGGCGCTGATGATGGAGGGGGTGGTCCAGCCACTTGTTTTTACCATATTACCCCCCTCCCGGACACATTGGCACCCTCACCTTGACAGCGCCATCACTCCAGGAGGCAGTTTGGGCAGTTTCACGTTTCCCGAGGCATTTCAGGATTGGTAGAAATGGCTATTGAGGAAATCGATTTGGGCTACTGAGGCAAAGTTATGGCATGGGATGATCAGTGATGATAGATCGGGACCTTCCACACCTCCTCCTGCAGTTTCAGCTTCATCGGGGCCCGCATCCATCACTTATGGCGCTTTCTGTGGATTTTTTGAGGTCTTTTGAGGACCACGACTTCACCTTGGAGGACCACGACTTCACCTTGGAGGCACGATTTGGTACTTTCATGATTATGTATTGGTTATTGTGCCATGGGGATTGACCAAGGAGGGATAAAATTACCCCTTGGACCCACCATGAGCCTCTTATGATATTTTGTCATCATGATTTGGTGGGATTCCCCTCTCCTAGGGCGACTTTGTCCACTTATGTTATATTTTATATGTGATCCATGTATTATGTTGTTGAGCTCATCTCAACCATTGATTAGACATTTGTATCTCTTAATCTTAGCCACTCATTCAAAAAGTGGTTAGGGTTTTGGTGCCTCTCCTTCCTATTTAAAGGAGAGAGCCTCTCATTGTAAAGGGTCTTTGGCTCTTGGATTATTGGTATAGAAAAATATTCTTGTGGAAATTCTTGTGGTCTCCTTTGCATCTGGTGTTCTTAGATGGTGATTGGAAAGTCTATTGCAACCTAGCATTTGGAAATTGTGGTAAGATCTATCTTTGTTTGGAAATCATTGTTTGTCTACAGGAGGGCGACTTCAACAAGGGCGATTTTGCAAGGCTTCTTCAAATCGACTTTCTTGGCATTCGCTTGTATCAGGGGGTTATCATTAGTATCATTGTGATCTATGCTATCTTTCTGTTACTTCTTTTGTGGCATTAGTCTTATCTCTTGATGCATCAAATCTGATATTGTTGACGTTTGTTGTGCAGGAGAGAGGGCGCATTGGCTTCTTGGACTAAATCGATTTGCATAGAGACTACCTCAAAGCTTCCAAATTGATCGGGATTGCATAGATCATCATCATCAAGGCATCTACAAGGTTATCCAGGTAAGATCCACAGGTTTGTTTCTCTTTCCTTTATCCAATCCATTGACATAATTCATAAATTGTTAAAACCCTAAATACTTCAAAACCCTCATTTTTATATTTTCTCAGATCTACTTAGATCTAGTGGGTTGTTGGGCATGATATTGAAAACCCACCTCTATAGTATCCACGGCATCCCGGATCTATAGTTTGGTGAGGATTGGCTTCTGTTTGACCCCTCATCCAAGCCAACTTAGCTTCTCCCAAGGAAGGCGCACTTCACCATTTGAGCAAGTTGACCTAGATCTAAGCGATGGGTGTTTGAGATTTCACTTGATTTGACATCTACACATCAAATAACATACACCCAGGTTGTCCCTTTCTTGAAAATCACCTTGTGGGCCCCATTCCACATTTTAAGGGATTTAATCCCCATTTTGGACCACTTGGAACACTAAAACTCAGATCTACAAAGATCTAACCGGTGGATTGCCACAAAATTATAGATCCATATCCCTACTTGACTGATCTACCCGGATCTAAAGTTTGGATGCCATCCGACATGATTTGACCCACCTAAACCCCGATTCAAGCCTCCTTAGGGCAAGTCGCACCACCTTGGAGAAGTGAGTTCACTCACTTCGAGGAACTGGGTACTTGAGATTTTTGCAGATCCGGATTCAGAATAATTCAAAACCTAGGTCTAGACTGTCACTTTGTCAAATCTTGCCTTGGGGATTGCATTCCTTGTTTTTAGGGATTGTGGTCCACTTGGGTCAAACCTAGATCTAGACACATTTATCCATCAAGGCCTATACTGTCCACTTATCTCATGTTGTAGGAGTCCTAAACCATAAAGTCAACCCTACTTTGACTCCACTTCCCAATTCCCAAGGCACTGGTTTATCTCCAAGTCAACCCACTCTCCTAGATTGTTGGATTGACTTGTGGTTTGACTTTTGCATGGTGAAATATACCTTTGAGGACATCATGGACTTTGGTCAAGATTGTCTCATGTACTAGTTAGCCCCAGTCTGACCCCTAAACAACCCTGCATTGGACACGGTTCCCAAGGCAGTGGATCTTTTGACATTGACCTAGTACACTAGCCCTAGATCTCACTTTAAACATTGTAAGTCACTCTCACATCAACTATGAACCAAAGCTACATCTATTGAACCCCTCACTTGACTTGTGACTTAATCCTTAGGTCTAGGATAAACCATACACCTAACTTCACTTGGAAATACCCTGATTTGGTGTCTTGGTTTTGATCTCTCCTGTCGGGAGTAGATCGGGTCTCCCCCTTTGTTGTCTGGGCTAGATAACATAAAGTGAAGGTTGCCTCGACTGGCGTGACAACCATATACATTGGAGGTCGAGGTGATCGTGGTTGCACCTTCAAGTTGCCCTTCCCTATTGCCATCCATGACTGGATCCTTCCATAGGGGTAACTACAGTTTAGGTGATAACATTTTGGCGCCGTTGCCGGGGAGGCAATAGCTTGCCCTGGTTCAACATACTTTTCTGAAAGCCGTCCCCTTCTCTTTGCCTAACATTTTGGCGCCGTTGCCGGGGAGGCAATAGCTTGCCCTAGTCCTTCCCGCATATACAAACGACACATATCTCGGTAGAAGAGTTAAATCTACCTGGCGACTCCCAATCGTGACTCCGCTGAGGAGCGAGCTCATTTACATCCTAAAACACTTAGAACTATGCCTTGTGTCACTGATTCAGAGAACGATATGATTTTGAAAATGATGACCGAAATGAGTGGTTTAATCCGAAACCTGAACGGGGTAGTTCTCAGAAAACAAAGAGAAAATATTGAGAAATATAAACCTTTTTCTAGAACCTATGAGGGTGTGTATGCCAATGAATGTCTTCAAACTAAGCCCACCTCTGATGGCAGAGTAGTAACTAGGTCTCAGACAAAGAATAACACGAAAGACATAGATAAGAACAAAACCAGTCTGAAAGAAAATGCACTGGACCAAAGAAATACCACTCGTAGATTCCCCACTCAAACTCCAAACACTTCTCCTAAAGGGATCTTTAAGAAAAATGATCAACCCAGAAGGTTATCCCCTCAGGTCACCAAGAAGGTAATAAGTTCAAATCCTGCTAAACCCCATGCTAGGGATCCAGTACAAAGAAAACAAGAGAGTACTCCTAGCAAAGAGATATCTCCTATAACACAAGAAAAGCTAAATTCAAATATATTGGGAAAACTCTCAGGATCTTCTGTCATGGTATCCTTAAAAGATTTGGTAGTTATTCCTTCCGTTAGAACACAGGTAATGCATTTATTGGGTTTAAAAACAAATACCAAGGACAAAGAAAAGGCTTGCAACTTAAAGATTGATTTGAGTAATTTCGTATCCAAACCCAATATCCCTGTGCCCTTGGAGGAACTTCTGAAAATCCCTTCATACTTCAATCAAGCAACTAAATTCCTAGGAATCGAGCCTAAAATCAAGAATCCTGTGAAAGTGACAGTTGAGGATGATCCCCCCATCATGATTCAAAGTGTAATTGACAAAGGTAGGGGTCACCCCCCCTTTTATATTGCTTTGGAGATAAATCAATTGATATTGCATAACTGTATGTTAGACTCAGGAGCAGAAGTAAACATTATGCCTCTTAAAGTCATGGAACAATTAGAGTTAAAACCATCCAGAGAGTATAGAAATGTGTGTGGGATGGATTCCAGGCCTGTTGAGTCAAAGGGTATGATCGAAAACCTCAAAATGAAACTAGCTGCTTACCCTGCAATTGAAATAAGTATGAATGTCCTAGTTTTAGACATTCCTGACGCATGGGGGATGTTGCTATCAAGGGAATGGGCTGCCAAATTAGGAGGAAGTATCCAAATGGATTTATCTTACGCAACCATCCCTATAGGAGAAAAGGCCACTTATAGATTGATGAATGAAAAACCTATGACAGAACACGTAGAAACACCCGACTACTTGTTTGAAGACGCTATGCGTCCCACTGAGGAGGTTGGAAATTATATGGTAATGGCCAACTATTGGGAAGAACCCCGACAGCATCCTTTCCCTCCTAGTCAAGTTTGGAAAATGCATTTTGATGGGGCAAAGTCTAGACATGGTGCTGGAGCTGGGATAGTCCTCACATCTCCTTCTGGTGAAGAAAAATTGTTTGCGTACCGTCTGGAATTTGATTGTACAAACAATGTAGTTGAGTATGAGGCATTGCTTTTAGGTCTAGAAATCTGTCGTGAACAAAAGATCAAATGTCTAAACGTAACTGGAGATTCTGATTTGATTGTATCCCAAGTAAAGAACCAGTTTGCAGCCAAGAACAATAGGCTTAGGGATTATCGAAATGCTGTTTGGGACACTATAGAAATGTTTGATGCCTTTGCAATACGAGCAGTCCCAAGAGAAGAAAACACCCTGGCTGATGCATTATCGATAATAGCTTGCACCTTTGAAACTCCTGATTATCTTAAAAATAAAGAGTGTAAAGTTGAAGTAATATTTAGACCTTCCGTTCCTGATAATGAAGATCATTGGCAAGTATTTGATTCTGATGCACAAATCATTGCTTTCTTACAAAACCATGAAAGATTTCAAAATTGCAATGTGAATTTAGAAGACAATTCAAACGGTTCCTCCATTCAAGATCTTGATATTAGGAAGCTAGCAATACCTCTGGAGAAAAATTTCAATAGGCATGATGAATACAAGGGTAAGAGAGCTGAACCAGTAGACGAGGTTATAGAGATAAATATTGGAACTTCGGTTTCTCCCAGAATGATCAGGATAGGAAAGAATGCTTCCCCAGAAGAAAGAAAGGCTATTGTAAACTTGATTAGGAAGTATCGAGATATTTTCGCTTGGGCTTATGACGAGCTCAGAACTTATGATCCTGAAATTATCGAGCATACTATCCCTTTGCATGAAGGTGCTAAACCTTATAGGCAAAAGTTAAGAAATGTCAATCCAAAACTTGCTCCCTTAATCAAGAAAGAACTTGAGAAGATGCTAGCAGCCGGAATTATCCAACCCGTTCGACACACTACTTGGGTTTCTAACCCGGTTATTGTAAGAAAGAAAAGTGGTGAAATCAGGATATGCATTGATTTCAGAAACCTAAACCAAGCATCCCTCAAGGACAATTACCCTTTGCCAAATATGGAAAATCTGTTGCAAAGTGTTACTGGGGCAGGCATGTTGTCAATGTTGGATGGTTTTTCGGGATATAATCAGGTACGTATTAGAAAGGAAGACAGAAATAAAACAACATTTACTACTCCATGGGGAACTTTCCAATATATAAGAATGCCATTCGGATTATTAAACGCCGGTTCTACTTTTCAAAGAGCTATGGATCAAGCATTTAGTGATTTGATTGGGAAAATCATTGCCATTTATCAGGATGACCTAACAGTGTTTTCAAAAGAACGAGGAGACCATATTGAACATTTAAGAAGAGTTTTTGAACGTTGCAGAAAATTTGGTATATCATTAAATCCCAAGAAATCGACGTTTGGAGTAGATGAAGGCAAGCTTTTAGGACACATTGTATCAAAAGAAGGTATCAGAATCGACCCAGAACGTGTCCAAGCCATCAACGCTATTGCAGCACCCCACAATGTGGCCACCTTGCAATCTTTCTTTGGCAAAATAAACTTCGTTCGAAGATTCATCCCAAACCTAGCAGAGTTAGCCAAACCATTGAATGCCCTTCTCAAAAAGGACGTCAAGTTTGTTTGGGATAAAGAATGTGAATCATCTTTCACCAAACTCAAGAAGGCCATTTCAACCTCCCCGGTACTAGCCTGTCCTGATTACAATAAAGAGTTCATGATTTACTCATATGCTTCGGAAGATACTATTGCTGGTGTGTTATTACAAAAGAACAACGAAAACCATGAACAACCTATAGCCTTTATGAGTAAAAACTTGAGAGATGCCGAGCTGAAATATACCACAACTGAAAAACAAGCTTATGCCTTAGTTAAAGCCTTGAAACATTTCAGAACCTATGTGGGGTATTCCAAAATTAAAGCATATGTGCCTTATCAAGCAGTAAAGGACGTTTTATCACAAGCAGATGGCATAGGTGTAAGAGGAAATTGGATTTCACGTATACAAGAATATGATCTAGAGATTAAGTCAATCAAGATTGTGAAAGGACAAGGGCTAGCTCAACTTTTAACTGAAAAGGGAGGAAATGTGGTAAATATGGTAAGTGAAAGGGATCCCTTTATTTTAAACATTGACGAAGAGCATGAATGGTACAAAGATATTGTATATTTCTTGAGGAACCTGTCATGCCCTGATCACCTGGTGGATCATCAAAGAAGGGCATTAAGGCTAAAAGCTGAAAAGTATGTGTTGACCCAGGATGGTTTAGGATGGAGAAATCCTGATGGGATAATCTTGAAATGTGTCAACCTAGAAGAATCACAAACCATTATGAAAGAAATGCACTCTGGATTATGTGGTGGGCATTATGCTCCGAGAACAACCGCTGCAAAAATCATGAGGGCGGGTTATTACTGGCCAACACTTTTCAAGGATGTGCACTCTTATGTTAGAGTTTGTCAAGAATGCCAACTTTTTTCAGGAAAACCAAGATTGCCCGCACTACCTCTAAATCCTGTAGTAGTAGAAGCTCCTTTTCAGCAATGGGGTATGGATTTTGTTGGACCTTTCAGTGAAAACTCAAGCAATGGATATAAGTACATGCTGACCTGTACGGATTATTTTACTCGATGGGTAGAGGCAATCCCAACTAAAAAGGCTACAGCCGAAGTAGTTGTGAAGTTTTTGGAAGAAAACATCGTAGCCAGATATGGTTGTCCTTTAAAAATAACAACGGATAACGCTCCAGCTTTCAGTAAAATAGAAATGTCAACCTTTTGCATGAATCATGGAATCACTCTTTCGCATTCATCAAATTACTATCCTCAAGGAAACGGTCTCGCTGAGTCTAGCAATAAGAATTTGATAAGGTTACTAAAAAGAATGGTTGGCACTAATAAAAGAAGTTGGGATACAAAGTTGAAATATGCCTTATGGGCTGACAGGACAACGGTTAAAAGGATTACCGGAAAATCACCTTTTGAGTTGGTATATGGGCAAGATTGTAGACTCCCAATAAATTTGCAAATTCCTGTATACGAATTGTTACAGCAATGTACTTCTGATGAAGAAGCTTTCCAAGCGAGAATTGATAAACTAGTAGAACTTGATGAAATGAGAAGAATGGCATTCAACAAAACCGTCATTGAACAAGAAAGAGTTAAAGGAACTTTCGACCAAAGAACAAGGAATGTGAAATTCAGTATAGGAGACATAGTCTTGCTATGGGATAAAAACAAGGCAAAACCTGGAAACCATGGAAAATTTGAAAAAATTTGGATGGGTCCGTATCGAGTATCAAGGATAGCTGGTAAGGGGTCAGTGTTTCTAGAAACTCTAGATGGGGATGAACTGGAACTCCCTGTAAACGGGCTTTTGTTAAAGCATTACTTCCCACCCATTGAATAAACTGTGCACTGCATTGCCTGGTAGAGTAGGGTAGGTAGGAAAACAAATAAGCCTACTTAGGCAGTAGTTAGTCTCTTTCAGCCATTGAGTCTGGCACCTTTTTAGTCTCTAAGCTCCTTTGTAAGCTCCTAGTTTAACTGAGTACCTGTCACTTTTTCTTTTCCTGCACAATAAAACTCAAATTTTGCAAATTATGTTAATTTACTTTCTGCATTTATATTTTATGCATTTATATTTCTGACATAGAGTAGATTTTATTTCAGTTGATTTTATTATTTTTCCCACACATGCGGCATGAGGTATTTTGTTTAGATGTTTGTGAATGCAGAAAATAGGTTGCAAGAATAAAAGCTGGAAATAAAATGGTAGAGTGCTGGATCATGGATTCGAGTAGCAGAGTTCGAGGACCAGAGATTCTGAGGTTCTCAAGCGCTCACTTCAGCCAAGCACTTGTCCCAGCCAGAGCCAGATGTTATCACATATATAGTAGTCGGGCTACCATACATTATTATTCTCATTCCAGTACACTATTCAGCCAGTTCCCTTGCATTTGAGATGCCGAGATGAGCATTTATATTGGATCACTATCAGATTGTGGACAGCAGTTATATTCCCCATGCCATGACTGAGTTTCGGGACACTCAGAGAGATGCCCGATATAGCCATTATGCCATTGGTACAGAGCAGACAGTAGTGCCCAGAGTTACAGCAGCAGTCTCAGAGGACGGGTGATGGTACAGGTTGATGAGCTTTCAGGTATATGACTCAGCAGGTATATTACGGTGTTATGGTTAGATTGCTTTTATACTTATTCTTATAGCATGTCATAGCACTTAGTGTCATGATCTGGCGATCATATAGATACATGGACCTGGTTGACCTATTATATATATATATTACTGTCCCTGCTCAGACTTAGAAGTTCACTATTCATACTCATTGGTATTTACCCTCCTTAGGGAGAATAGAGGTGATCATTCAACCATACCTTGGCTTGCTGGTGTTGGCTTCATCTTTTCATTGTCTTCATCCATCCATGGCCTACCTTTTAGATTATCACCCTGACTTACTACTTGACTAGTGGCATGGAGGACCTTTCCCCACTGTAGCCTCTGTATTGGATGAGCTTCCCTGTTTATTGTGTCTCGGCTCTGAGTTGGTGACAAAACTTACCTATGGTGAGTTGGAGTTCCTTGTGAATTCCCCCTAGTCATTAAAGTTGTGTTGGCTAAACCTGAAACTTTTAGTGCTGCCATCAATACAAAATATGGAAAAATCAAATGCTATATCTTGTATATGAAAGAAATGCCAAATGAAAATGGCCATGAAAAATAAAATGTTATATCTTTTGGAAAAATAAATACCTAGGTAAACAAGCTGTCCATGACACACCTAGAAGTGCTCAGGTAAACAAGTGCCTTAAAAACACACCTGCAGCAGAAAGCCTAAAAATAAATGTAAATCTATGCAATGTGTTTGTAAACACACATAGATCAAGGCTATGGAAACCTCAGGCCCAAAAAGCAATGGAACTTAAATGTTATATCTAAACAATTGCTGGCCTTGCTTGTATTATGGATTGTGCGCATCTGTGAAGGTGAATAAACCCTCTTTAAACAACTCATCCATCTGTGAGACACCGCCATTCCCTGTGTTATTGCTCATTCAGTATATACTACAGTGTGTATTCCCTTTCCCTTGCCAAAGTGTCACAAAGTCAAGTTAGTCAAGTCATCCCTTAGCCTAGCCATTTATTTCAGCCTTCACCCTTCACTAGCAAATTGATCACAACTATGAAGTGAGTATGGTCCTGAAAGTCTAGTCTGAGTAATAATAATAACTAACGACACTATATATTTGGATTTAGATCGCCAGTCATGATTACTTTGTGTTATAGAAGCTATTTGAATAAATTGTAAAGCATGTATTAACCTTGACACCTTGCAGCAGCTATGGATGATAGTCTGAGTTATATTTGGTCTTGGTTAGACCTAGTTTGACCATGGAGGACCATAGGACATGAGATGTTGGACCTTATGATGATATGGATAGATGATATATGGTCCATGTACACATACAGGATGATTCTATGCAGCAGCTACAGGGTTATGATGATGATTCTTGGGATACAGCAGTGTTTGGTCATTTACAGATCATTATTATTGGCCTTGTTCCGGTACATTGGATATTTATTTTGATCATGCAGAGATTCATATGGTGTATGAGTACACATCTTGGATGGATTTGGACCTTCTGAGTCCAATGGGACAGTTTGTTTTCAGTTCCGGGCACTTACAGTGATGATTTAGCCTCAGTAGGCTGTCCTAGTGCAGTTTTGGTCTATTGGAGGCCCTGTCGGAGCAGAGATGACTTTTATCCGGATGACCTAGGGCGCTGATGATGGAGGGGGTGGTCCAGCCACTTGTTTTTACCATATTACCCCCCTCCCGGACACATTGGCACCCTCACCTTGACAGCGCCATCACTCCAGGAGGCAGTTTGGGCAGTTTCACGTTTCCCGAGGCATTTCAGGATTGGTAGAAATGGCTATTGAGGAAATCGATTTGGGCTACTGAGGCAAAGTTATGGCATGGGATGATCAGTGATGATAGATCGGGACCTTCCACACCTCCTCCTGCAGTTTCAGCTTCATCGGGGCCCGCATCCATCACTTATGGCGCTTTCTGTGGATTTTTTGAGGTCTTTTGAGGACCACGACTTCACCTTGGAGGACCACGACTTCACCTTGGAGGCACGATTTGGTACTTTCATGATTATGTATTGGTTATTGTGCCATGGGGATTGACCAAGGAGGGATAAAATTACCCCTTGGACCCACCATGAGCCTCTTATGATATTTTGTCATCATGATTTGGTGGGATTCCCCTCTCCTAGGGCGACTTTGTCCACTTATGTTATATTTTATATGTGATCCATGTATTATGTTGTTGAGCTCATCTCAACCATTGATTAGACATTTGTATCTCTTAATCTTAGCCACTCATTCAAAAAGTGGTTAGGGTTTTGGTGCCTCTCCTTCCTATTTAAAGGAGAGAGCCTCTCATTGTAAAGGGTCTTTGGCTCTTGGATTATTGGTATAGAAAAATATTCTTGTGGAAATTCTTGTGGTCTCCTTTGCATCTGGTGTTCTTAGATGGTGATTGGAAAGTCTATTGCAACCTAGCATTTGGAAATTGTGGTAAGATCTATCTTTGTTTGGAAATCATTGTTTGTCTACAGGAGGGCGACTTCAACAAGGGCGATTTTGCAAGGCTTCTTCAAATCGACTTTCTTGGCATTCGCTTGTATCAGGGGGTTATCATTAGTATCATTGTGATCTATGCTATCTTTCTGTTACTTCTTTTGTGGCATTAGTCTTATCTCTTGATGCATCAAATCTGATATTGTTGACGTTTGTTGTGCAGGAGAGAGGGCGCATTGGCTTCTTGGACTAAATCGATTTGCATAGAGACTACCTCAAAGCTTCCAAATTGATCGGGATTGCATAGATCATCATCATCAAGGCATCTACAAGGTTATCCAGGTAAGATCCACAGGTTTGTTTCTCTTTCCTTTATCCAATCCATTGACATAATTCATAAATTGTTAAAACCCTAAATACTTCAAAACCCTCATTTTTATATTTTCTCAGATCTACTTAGATCTAGTGGGTTGTTGGGCATGATATTGAAAACCCACCTCTATAGTATCCACGGCATCCCGGATCTATAGTTTGGTGAGGATTGGCTTCTGTTTGACCCCTCATCCAAGCCAACTTAGCTTCTCCCAAGGAAGGCGCACTTCACCATTTGAGCAAGTTGACCTAGATCTAAGCGATGGGTGTTTGAGATTTCACTTGATTTGACATCTACACATCAAATAACATACACCCAGGTTGTCCCTTTCTTGAAAATCACCTTGTGGGCCCCATTCCACATTTTAAGGGATTTAATCCCCATTTTGGACCACTTGGAACACTAAAACTCAGATCTACAAAGATCTAACCGGTGGATTGCCACAAAATTATAGATCCATATCCCTACTTGACTGATCTACCCGGATCTAAAGTTTGGATGCCATCCGACATGATTTGACCCACCTAAACCCCGATTCAAGCCTCCTTAGGGAAAGTCGCACCACCTTGGAGAAGTGAGTTCACTCACTTCGAGGAACTGGGTACTTGAGATTTTTGCAGATCCGGATTCAGAATAATTCAAAACCTAGGTCTAGACTGTCACTTTGTCAAATCTTGCCTTGGGGATTGCATTCCTTGTTTTTAGGGATTGTGGTCCACTTGGGTCAAACCTAGATCTAGACACATTTATCCATCAAGGCCTATACTGTCCACTTATCTCATGTTGTAGGAGTCCTAAACCATAAAGTCAACCCTACTTTGACTCCACTTCCCAATTCCCAAGGCACTGGTTTATCTCCAAGTCAACCCACTCTCCTAGATTGTTGGATTGACTTGTGGTTTGACTTTTGCATGGTGAACTATACCTTTGAGGACATCATGGACTTTGGTCAAGATTGTCTCATGTACTAGTTAGCCCCAGTCTGACCCCTAAACAACCCTGCATTGGACACGGTTCCCAAGGCAGTGGATCTTTTGACATTGACCTAGTACACTAGCCCTAGATCTCACTTTAAACATTGTAAGTCACTCTCACATCAACTATGAACCAAAGCTACATCTATTGAACCCCTCACTTGACTTGTGACTTAATCCTTAGGTCTAGGATAAACCATACACCTAACTTCACTTGGAAATACCCTGATTTGGTGTCTTGGTTTTGATCTCTCCTGTCGGGAGTAGATCGGGTCTCCCCCTTTGTTGTCTGGGCTAGATAACATAAAGTGAAGGTTGCCTCGACTGGCGTGACAACCATATACATTGGAGGTCGAGGTGATCGTGGTTGCACCTTCAAGTTGCCCTTCCCTATTGCCATCCATGACTGGATCCTTCCATAGGGGTAACTACAGTTTAGGTGATAACATTTTGGCGCCGTTGCCGGGGAGGCAATAGCTTGCCCTGGTTCAACATACTTTTCTGAAAGCCGTCCCCTTCTCTTTGCCTAACATTTTGGCGCCGTTGCCGGGGAGGCAATAGCTTGCCCTAGTCCTTCCCGCATATACAAACGACACATATCTCGGTAGAAGAGTTAAATCTACCTGGCGACTCCCAATCGTGACTCCGCTGAGGAGCGAGCTCATTTACATCCTAAAACACTTAGAACTATGCCTTGTGTCACTGATTCAGAGAACGATATGATTTTGAAAATGATGACCGAAATGAGTGGTTTAATCCGAAACCTGAACGGGGTAGTTCTCAGAAAACAAAGAGAAAATATTGAGAAATATAAACCTTTTTCTAGAACCTATGAGGGTGTGTATGCCAATGAATGTCTTCAAACTAAGCCCACCTCTGATGGCAGAGTAGTAACTAGGTCTCAGACAAAGAATAACACGAAAGACATAGATAAGAACAAAACCAGTCTGAAAGAAAATGCACTGGACCAAAGAAATACCACTCGTAGATTCCCCACTCAAACTCCAAACACTTCTCCTAAAGGGATCTTTAAGAAAAATGATCAACCCAGAAGGTTATCCCCTCAGGTCACCAAGAAGGTAATAAGTTCAAATCCTGCTAAACCCCATGCTAGGGATCCAGTACAAAGAAAACAAGAGAGTACTCCTAGCAAAGAGATATCTCCTATAACACAAGAAAAGCTAAATTCAAATATATTGGGAAAACTCTCAGGATCTTCTGTCATGGTATCCTTAAAAGATTTGGTAGTTATTCCTTCCGTTAGAACACAGGTAATGCATTTATTGGGTTTAAAAACAAATACCAAGGACAAAGAAAAGGCTTGCAACTTAAAGATTGATTTGAGTAATTTCGTATCCAAACCCAATATCCCTGTGCCCTTGGAGGAACTTCTGAAAATCCCTTCATACTTCAATCAAGCAACTAAATTCCTAGGAATCGAGCCTAAAATCAAGAATCCTGTGAAAGTGACAGTTGAGGATGATCCCCCCATCATGATTCAAAGTGTAATTGACAAAGGTAGGGGTCACCCCCCCTTTTATATTGCTTTGGAGATAAATCAATTGATATTGCATAACTGTATGTTAGACTCAGGAGCAGAAGTAAACATTATGCCTCTTAAAGTCATGGAACAATTAGAGTTAAAACCATCCAGAGAGTATAGAAATGTGTGTGGGATGGATTCCAGGCCTGTTGAGTCAAAGGGTATGATCGAAAACCTCAAAATGAAACTAGCTGCTTACCCTGCAATTGAAATAAGTATGAATGTCCTAGTTTTAGACATTCCTGACGCATGGGGGATGTTGCTATCAAGGGAATGGGCTGCCAAATTAGGAGGAAGTATCCAAATGGATTTATCTTACGCAACCATCCCTATAGGAGAAAAGGCCACTTATAGATTGATGAATGAAAAACCTATGACAGAACACGTAGAAACACCCGACTACTTGTTTGAAGACGCTATGCGTCCCACTGAGGAGGTTGGAAATTATATGGTAATGGCCAACTATTGGGAAGAACCCCGACAGCATCCTTTCCCTCCTAGTCAAGTTTGGAAAATGCATTTTGATGGGGCAAAGTCTAGACATGGTGCTGGAGCTGGGATAGTCCTCACATCTCCTTCTGGTGAAGAAAAATTGTTTGCGTACCGTCTGGAATTTGATTGTACAAACAATGTAGTTGAGTATGAGGCATTGCTTTTAGGTCTAGAAATCTGTCGTGAACAAAAGATCAAATGTCTAAACGTAACTGGAGATTCTGATTTGATTGTATCCCAAGTAAAGAACCAGTTTGCAGCCAAGAACAATAGGCTTAGGGATTATCGAAATGCTGTTTGGGACACTATAGAAATGTTTGATGCCTTTGCAATACGAGCAGTCCCAAGAGAAGAAAACACCCTGGCTGATGCATTATCGATAATAGCTTGCACCTTTG
This sequence comes from Larix kaempferi, assembly GCA_027924585.1. Taxonomy (NCBI): domain Eukaryota; kingdom Viridiplantae; phylum Streptophyta; class Pinopsida; order Pinales; family Pinaceae; genus Larix; species Larix kaempferi. Next base: position 6,658,879 of record BSBM01000374.1, on the reverse strand, counting down.
AAACTCCTGATTATCTTAAAAATAAAGAGTGTAAAGTTGAAGTAATATTTAGACCTTCCGTTCCTGATAATGAAGATCATTGGCAAGTATTTGATTCTGATGCACAAATCATTGCTTTCTTACAAAACCATGAAAGATTTCAAAATTGCAATGTGAATTTAGAAGACAATTCAAACGGTTCCTCCATTCAAGATCTTGATATTAGGAAGCTAGCAATACCTCTGGAGAAAAATTTCAATAGGCATGATGAATACAAGGGTAAGAGAGCTGAACCAGTAGACGAGGTTATAGAGATAAATATTGGAACTTCGGTTTCTCCCAGAATGATCAGGATAGGAAAGAATGCTTCCCCAGAAGAAAGAAAGGCTATTGTAAACTTGATTAGGAAGTATCGAGATATTTTCGCTTGGGCTTATGACGAGCTCAGAACTTATGATCCTGAAATTATCGAGCATACTATCCCTTTGCATGAAGGTGCTAAACCTTATAGGCAAAAGTTAAGAAATGTCAATCCAAAACTTGCTCCCTTAATCAAGAAAGAACTTGAGAAGATGCTAGCAGCCGGAATTATCCAACCCGTTCGACACACTACTTGGGTTTCTAACCCGGTTATTGTAAGAAAGAAAAGTGGTGAAATCAGGATATGCATTGATTTCAGAAACCTAAACCAAGCATCCCTCAAGGACAATTACCCTTTGCCAAATATGGAAAATCTGTTGCAAAGTGTTACTGGGGCAGGCATGTTGTCAATGTTGGATGGTTTTTCGGGATATAATCAGGTACGTATTAGAAAGGAAGACAGAAATAAAACAACATTTACTACTCCATGGGGAACTTTCCAATATATAAGAATGCCATTCGGATTATTAAACGCCGGTTCTACTTTTCAAAGAGCTATGGATCAAGCATTTAGTGATTTGATTGGGAAAATCATTGCCATTTATCAGGATGACCTAACAGTGTTTTCAAAAGAACGAGGAGACCATATTGAACATTTAAGAAGAGTTTTTGAACGTTGCAGAAAATTTGGTATATCATTAAATCCCAAGAAATCGACGTTTGGAGTAGATGAAGGCAAGCTTTTAGGACACATTGTATCAAAAGAAGGTATCAGAATCGACCCAGAACGTGTCCAAGCCATCAACGCTATTGCAGCACCCCACAATGTGGCCACCTTGCAATCTTTCTTTGGCAAAATAAACTTCGTTCGAAGATTCATCCCAAACCTAGCAGAGTTAGCCAAACCATTGAATGCCCTTCTCAAAAAGGACGTCAAGTTTGTTTGGGATAAAGAATGTGAATCATCTTTCACCAAACTCAAGAAGGCCATTTCAACCTCCCCGGTACTAGCCTGTCCTGATTACAATAAAGAGTTCATGATTTACTCATATGCTTCGGAAGATACTATTGCTGGTGTGTTATTACAAAAGAACAACGAAAACCATGAACAACCTATAGCCTTTATGAGTAAAAACTTGAGAGATGCCGAGCTGAAATATACCACAACTGAAAAACAAGCTTATGCCTTAGTTAAAGCCTTGAAACATTTCAGAACCTATGTGGGGTATTCCAAAATTAAAGCATATGTGCCTTATCAAGCAGTAAAGGACGTTTTATCACAAGCAGATGGCATAGGTGTAAGAGGAAATTGGATTTCACGTATACAAGAATATGATCTAGAGATTAAGTCAATCAAGATTGTGAAAGGACAAGGGCTAGCTCAACTTTTAACTGAAAAGGGAGGAAATGTGGTAAATATGGTAAGTGAAAGGGATCCCTTTATTTTAAACATTGACGAAGAGCATGAATGGTACAAAGATATTGTATATTTCTTGAGGAACCTGTCATGCCCTGATCACCTGGTGGATCATCAAAGAAGGGCATTAAGGCTAAAAGCTGAAAAGTATGTGTTGACCCAGGATGGTTTAGGATGGAGAAATCCTGATGGGATAATCTTGAAATGTGTCAACCTAGAAGAATCACAAACCATTATGAAAGAAATGCACTCTGGATTATGTGGTGGGCATTATGCTCCGAGAACAACCGCTGCAAAAATCATGAGGGCGGGTTATTACTGGCCAACACTTTTCAAGGATGTGCACTCTTATGTTAGAGTTTGTCAAGAATGCCAACTTTTTTCAGGAAAACCAAGATTGCCCGCACTACCTCTAAATCCTGTAGTAGTAGAAGCTCCTTTTCAGCAATGGGGTATGGATTTTGTTGGACCTTTCAGTGAAAACTCAAGCAATGGATATAAGTACATGCTGACCTGTACGGATTATTTTACTCGATGGGTAGAGGCAATCCCAACTAAAAAGGCTACAGCCGAAGTAGTTGTGAAGTTTTTGGAAGAAAACATCGTAGCCAGATATGGTTGTCCTTTAAAAATAACAACGGATAACGCTCCAGCTTTCAGTAAAATAGAAATGTCAACCTTTTGCATGAATCATGGAATCACTCTTTCGCATTCATCAAATTACTATCCTCAAGGAAACGGTCTCGCTGAGTCTAGCAATAAGAATTTGATAAGGTTACTAAAAAGAATGGTTGGCACTAATAAAAGAAGTTGGGATACAAAGTTGAAATATGCCTTATGGGCTGACAGGACAACGGTTAAAAGGATTACCGGAAAATCACCTTTTGAGTTGGTATATGGGCAAGATTGTAGACTCCCAATAAATTTGCAAATTCCTGTATACGAATTGTTACAGCAATGTACTTCTGATGAAGAAGCTTTCCAAGCGAGAATTGATAAACTAGTAGAACTTGATGAAATGAGAAGAATGGCATTCAACAAAACCGTCATTGAACAAGAAAGAGTTAAAGGAACTTTCGACCAAAGAACAAGGAATGTGAAATTCAGTATAGGAGACATAGTCTTGCTATGGGATAAAAACAAGGCAAAACCTGGAAACCATGGAAAATTTGAAAAAATTTGGATGGGTCCGTATCGAGTATCAAGGATAGCTGGTAAGGGGTCAGTGTTTCTAGAAACTCTAGATGGGGATGAACTGGAACTCCCTGTAAACGGGCTTTTGTTAAAGCATTACTTCCCACCCATTGAATAAACTGTGCACTGCATTGCCTGGTAGAGTAGGGTAGGTAGGAAAACAAATAAGCCTACTTAGGCAGTAGTTAGTCTCTTTCAGCCATTGAGTCTGGCACCTTTTTAGTCTCTAAGCTCCTTTGTAAGCTCCTAGTTTAACTGAGTACCTGTCACTTTTTCTTTTCCTGCACAATAAAACTCAAATTTTGCAAATTATGTTAATTTACTTTCTGCATTTATATTTTATGCATTTATATTTCTGACATAGAGTAGATTTTATTTCAGTTGATTTTATTATTTTTCCCACACATGCGGCATGAGGTATTTTGTTTAGATGTTTGTGAATGCAGAAAATAGGTTGCAAGAATAAAAGCTGGAAATAAAATGGTAGAGTGCTGGATCATGGATTCGAGTAGCAGAGTTCGAGGACCAGAGATTCTGAGGTTCTCAAGCGCTCACTTCAGCCAAGCACTTGTCCCAGCCAGAGCCAGATGTTATCACATATATAGTAGTCGGGCTACCATACATTATTATTCTCATTCCAGTACACTATTCAGCCAGTTCCCTTGCATTTGAGATGCCGAGATGAGCATTTATATTGGATCACTATCAGATTGTGGACAGCAGTTATATTCCCCATGCCATGACTGAGTTTCGGGACACTCAGAGAGATGCCCGATATAGCCATTATGCCATTGGTACAGAGCAGACAGTAGTGCCCAGAGTTACAGCAGCAGTCTCAGAGGACGGGTGATGGTACAGGTTGATGAGCTTTCAGGTATATGACTCAGCAGGTATATTACGGTGTTATGGTTAGATTGCTTTTATACTTATTCTTATAGCATGTCATAGCACTTAGTGTCATGATCTGGCGATCATATAGATACATGGACCTGGTTGACCTATTATATATATATATTACTGTCCCTGCTCAGACTTAGAAGTTCACTATTCATACTCATTGGTATTTACCCTCCTTAGGGAGAATAGAGGTGATCATTCAACCATACCTTGGCTTGCTGGTGTTGGCTTCATCTTTTCATTGTCTTCATCCATCCATGGCCTACCTTTTAGATTATCACCCTGACTTACTACTTGACTAGTGGCATGGAGGACCTTTCCCCACTGTAGCCTCTGTATTGGATGAGCTTCCCTGTTTATTGTGTCTCGGCTCTGAGTTGGTGACAAAACTTACCTATGGTGAGTTGGAGTTCCTTGTGAATTCCCCCTAGTCATTAAAGTTGTGTTGGCTAAACCTGAAACTTTTAGTGCTGCCATCAATACAAAATATGGAAAAATCAAATGCTATATCTTGTATATGAAAGAAATGCCAAATGAAAATGGCCATGAAAAATAAAATGTTATATCTTTTGGAAAAATAAATACCTAGGTAAACAAGCTGTCCATGACACACCTAGAAGTGCTCAGGTAAACAAGTGCCTTAAAAACACACCTGCAGCAGAAAGCCTAAAAATAAATGTAAATCTATGCAATGTGTTTGTAAACACACATAGATCAAGGCTATGGAAACCTCAGGCCCAAAAAGCAATGGAACTTAAATGTTATATCTAAACAATTGCTGGCCTTGCTTGTATTATGGATTGTGCGCATCTGTGAAGGTGAATAAACCCTCTTTAAACAACTCATCCATCTGTGAGACACCGCCATTCCCTGTGTTATTGCTCATTCAGTATATACTACAGTGTGTATTCCCTTTCCCTTGCCAAAGTGTCACAAAGTCAAGTTAGTCAAGTCATCCCTTAGCCTAGCCATTTATTTCAGCCTTCACCCTTCACTAGCAAATTGATCACAACTATGAAGTGAGTATGGTCCTGAAAGTCTAGTCTGAGTAATAATAATAACTAACGACACTATATATTTGGATTTAGATCGCCAGTCATGATTACTTTGTGTTATAGAAGCTATTTGAATAAATTGTAAAGCATGTATTAACCTTGACACCTTGCAGCAGCTATGGATGATAGTCTGAGTTATATTTGGTCTTGGTTAGACCTAGTTTGACCATGGAGGACCATAGGACATGAGATGTTGGACCTTATGATGATATGGATAGATGATATATGGTCCATGTACACATACAGGATGATTCTATGCAGCAGCTACAGGGTTATGATGATGATTCTTGGGATACAGCAGTGTTTGGTCATTTACAGATCATTATTATTGGCCTTGTTCCGGTACATTGGATATTTATTTTGATCATGCAGAGATTCATATGGTGTATGAGTACACATCTTGGATGGATTTGGACCTTCTGAGTCCAATGGGACAGTTTGTTTTCAGTTCCGGGCACTTACAGTGATGATTTAGCCTCAGTAGGCTGTCCTAGTGCAGTTTTGGTCTATTGGAGGCCCTGTCGGAGCAGAGATGACTTTTATCCGGATGACCTAGGGCGCTGATGATGGAGGGGGTGGTCCAGCCACTTGTTTTTACCATATTACCCCCCTCCCGGACACATTGGCACCCTCACCTTGACAGCGCCATCACTCCAGGAGGCAGTTTGGGCAGTTTCACGTTTCCCGAGGCATTTCAGGATTGGTAGAAATGGCTATTGAGGAAATCGATTTGGGCTACTGAGGCAAAGTTATGGCATGGGATGATCAGTGATGATAGATCGGGACCTTCCACACCTCCTCCTGCAGTTTCAGCTTCATCGGGGCCCGCATCCATCACTTATGGCGCTTTCTGTGGATTTTTTGAGGTCTTTTGAGGACCACGACTTCACCTTGGAGGACCACGACTTCACCTTGGAGGCACGATTTGGTACTTTCATGATTATGTATTGGTTATTGTGCCATGGGGATTGACCAAGGAGGGATAAAATTACCCCTTGGACCCACCATGAGCCTCTTATGATATTTTGTCATCATGATTTGGTGGGATTCCCCTCTCCTAGGGCGACTTTGTCCACTTATGTTATATTTTATATGTGATCCATGTATTATGTTGTTGAGCTCATCTCAACCATTGATTAGACATTTGTATCTCTTAATCTTAGCCACTCATTCAAAAAGTGGTTAGGGTTTTGGTGCCTCTCCTTCCTATTTAAAGGAGAGAGCCTCTCATTGTAAAGGGTCTTTGGCTCTTGGATTATTGGTATAGAAAAATATTCTTGTGGAAATTCTTGTGGTCTCCTTTGCATCTGGTGTTCTTAGATGGTGATTGGAAAGTCTATTGCAACCTAGCATTTGGAAATTGTGGTAAGATCTATCTTTGTTTGGAAATCATTGTTTGTCTACAGGAGGGCGACTTCAACAAGGGCGATTTTGCAAGGCTTCTTCAAATCGACTTTCTTGGCATTCGCTTGTATCAGGGGGTTATCATTAGTATCATTGTGATCTATGCTATCTTTCTGTTACTTCTTTTGTGGCATTAGTCTTATCTCTTGATGCATCAAATCTGATATTGTTGACGTTTGTTGTGCAGGAGAGAGGGCGCATTGGCTTCTTGGACTAAATCGATTTGCATAGAGACTACCTCAAAGCTTCCAAATTGATCGGGATTGCATAGATCATCATCATCAAGGCATCTACAAGGTTATCCAGGTAAGATCCACAGGTTTGTTTCTCTTTCCTTTATCCAATCCATTGACATAATTCATAAATTGTTAAAACCCTAAATACTTCAAAACCCTCATTTTTATATTTTCTCAGATCTACTTAGATCTAGTGGGTTGTTGGGCATGATATTGAAAACCCACCTCTATAGTATCCACGGCATCCCGGATCTATAGTTTGGTGAGGATTGGCTTCTGTTTGACCCCTCATCCAAGCCAACTTAGCTTCTCCCAAGGAAGGCGCACTTCACCATTTGAGCAAGTTGACCTAGATCTAAGCGATGGGTGTTTGAGATTTCACTTGATTTGACATCTACACATCAAATAACATACACCCAGGTTGTCCCTTTCTTGAAAATCACCTTGTGGGCCCCATTCCACATTTTAAGGGATTTAATCCCCATTTTGGACCACTTGGAACACTAAAACTCAGATCTACAAAGATCTAACCGGTGGATTGCCACAAAATTATAGATCCATATCCCTACTTGACTGATCTACCCGGATCTAAAGTTTGGATGCCATCCGACATGATTTGACCCACCTAAACCCCGATTCAAGCCTCCTTAGGGAAAGTCGCACCACCTTGGAGAAGTGAGTTCACTCACTTCGAGGAACTGGGTACTTGAGATTTTTGCAGATCCGGATTCAGAATAATTCAAAACCTAGGTCTAGACTGTCACTTTGTCAAATCTTGCCTTGGGGATTGCATTCCTTGTTTTTAGGGATTGTGGTCCACTTGGGTCAAACCTAGATCTAGACACATTTATCCATCAAGGCCTATACTGTCCACTTATCTCATGTTGTAGGAGTCCTAAACCATAAAGTCAACCCTACTTTGACTCCACTTCCCAATTCCCAAGGCACTGGTTTATCTCCAAGTCAACCCACTCTCCTAGATTGTTGGATTGACTTGTGGTTTGACTTTTGCATGGTGAACTATACCTTTGAGGACATCATGGACTTTGGTCAAGATTGTCTCATGTACTAGTTAGCCCCAGTCTGACCCCTAAACAACCCTGCATTGGACACGGTTCCCAAGGCAGTGGATCTTTTGACATTGACCTAGTACACTAGCCCTAGATCTCACTTTAAACATTGTAAGTCACTCTCACATCAACTATGAACCAAAGCTACATCTATTGAACCCCTCACTTGACTTGTGACTTAATCCTTAGGTCTAGGATAAACCATACACCTAACTTCACTTGGAAATACCCTGATTTGGTGTCTTGGTTTTGATCTCTCCTGTCGGGAGTAGATCGGGTCTCCCCCTTTGTTGTCTGGGCTAGATAACATAAAGTGAAGGTTGCCTCGACTGGCGTGACAACCATATACATTGGAGGTCGAGGTGATCGTGGTTGCACCTTCAAGTTGCCCTTCCCTATTGCCATCCATGACTGGATCCTTCCATAGGGGTAACTACAGTTTAGGTGATAACAGGGCCAATTCGTTGTTTTTAAGTGTGTGTGTGTGGAGTGAATCTTGGTGGTGTGGAGCTCGCATGGTTCAATAGGAGCAGCTCGCATGGCTCAGGAGGACAGTCAGGACATATGAACAGCTTCATGATGAATATGTTGGAATGACATGTTGATTTGTACTGGTGGAGAAATTCGCATGGTTCAATAAGCTTTAACTTTGGGACAGTTCGGTGGGTATAGCACAGGAGCAGCAACAACAGCTGCAAGTTGAAAATATCCTTTTGTCATTTATCTATTGTTTCTGGGTTGATTGAGATGAAGACAAGATGTTTGGTAAAGACATTGGCATATGGACAGAATGTTGACAATCTGATTTTGCCAACAGCTTGAACATGTTACTCTAATGAAGATTTTGATGAGGTGGAAAATGCGTTGATTGATCAGAATGTTGAGGATAGTTTGATGATATCTCTGGGGCTACGGAATTCTAATGAGAAGAATAATGATAGACAGAATGCTAATGGATAGAAGCTAATATGTTGAAGATGATCTCTTGGATAGATTTGTTGATTGTATGAAGCAATGAGCTTGATAAGACAAAGACAAGTTGTTGAAGAGTTGATGTGACTGTATGAAGAAGTGTTGATGAATGCTTCTTGAAGAAGTGTTGAAGTGGACTGGAGACAAGTGCTGGTGAGATATGATAGTGAATTATGATATGAGTGTGATGAGTATGTATATTGTAAATGCATGCTAGACTTGCATCTGAGGTTAGGATACCTCAAATATTTCTTGGTTGGGTCTAAGAAAAACTAGGTTGGGTCCTAGATGATGAGTTGGTGCTCATTGTATCAGTTGGTGATGATTAACCCTAACGGTTGTAGCCGGTCCAACCAAATACAAAAAGATTACAAAGCTTAAATTGTCTCGTGTTCTCGTGTGTTGTGATTCTTGTTATGACTCAATGATTTAGATACTTTTGATGATTAGTGATGGATGTTTATATAATGATGATGTAATTGGAAGGATAATGCATTGATGAATCTATGGTTGTTTAATAAAAGTATAAAAAGAAATTAAATTGTCTTTGCACTGATTCACCCCCCCCCCTCTCAGTGCAACATTGTGTCTAATAATTGGTATCAGAGCGGGCCTTCAGCATAAGCCTAACAAGCTTGAAGGGATCCGTAGACAGAAGTGGAAGAAAGATCATGGAGGTTTATTCGAAAGATGGAGTTTCATTGCTCAGTGAATCAAATTATGAGTCTTGGAGCATCAGAATGAAGTATTGCATACAAACACAAGAATATGATATCTGGAAATCAGTCGAAGGAGCAGCTGCTAAGAAGCCACATGAAAGCAATGAAAAGGCACCAAGATTAATCATGATGGGCTTGTCTCAATCAGAAAAGGAAAGACTAAACATTGGAAAGTACACTTCAGCCAAAGATCTTTGGATCACATTGGAAGGTGAGCACAAAAGGAAAGTTCAAGACATTGACAAAGAAAAGGAAGTCAAGACATCTGAAGATGAAAAACAAGAAGAGAAGGAGGCACAAGCTTCAAGCACAAGGTAAGAACTCTCTCGCTTGCAATAATTCTGAATGTGATGGTGTTGAGATTGTACTTACAAAGAATGAGGAGGAAGATTTGTTGAAAATCAAAGAGGATTTTGCAAGTACTCTATTGGATGGGGATGTCAAATCCAATTCAAGGCTTAGAAAGAAGATCATGGGAGCATTTGAAAAATACCAAAAGGAAACAAAGGACTTGTTCTTGAAGTTAAAACTCAAGAACCGTGATTTGCAAGGTGAGTTGGAAGATAAAAATCTTGAGGTCAAAAGGTTGAAGGATCAACTAGGAAATGAACAAGAAAAGACTGATGTGGATCCTAGAGAACTTGAAGAGACAAGATGGGTTAACCTTGATTTGAAAATTCAATTGGAGGAAGCTAAAAGAAGAGAAGAAGTATTGAGGAATCACTTGGATGAAAATGAGAAGAAAAATGAAGAGCTTGAGATGGAAGTTGTTGGACTCAATAAGAAAATTGAAAAATCAAACTATCATGAGAAGTTCAACAGTAACTCGGTCATGTTGGATAAATTATTGGATTGCCAAAGGTCTCCCTATGACAAAACTAGCCTTGGGTATAAAAAGGTAGAAGACAATCTAGAAGAAGAGAAGTGGTCTCCAAGGACTCCAGAACTTAGTCCATCAATGACCAAGGATGCATCTCATGACAACAAAGATCTTGGAAGCTCAAGTATGCATCAAGGAGTCAACTGTGAACTTCAAAGCAATTTCAGAGAAGAGACAACTCCATGTTGGAATCAAAGTCCAAGGTATGAAAATAAGTTCAATGGTTATTGTTTTTATTGCTCTAATTATGGTCATAAGGCTTTGGTTTGTAGATCCTATGGAAGAAGAAGTGTTGGAAGTACTAATGGAAAAGTTAGGTGTTGGGACTGCAATCATATTGGACATATGGTTGCTAACTGTCACACAATGAGGTGCTACTCCTGTAGTGGCTTTGGTCACAAAGCCCAAGAATTCCCAAGTCAAAGGAGTCAACCTAGGAGGAGTTCCTCATACACATCAGCAAGAAGATCCAGTGATTCATGGAAAGGAAAGAGTGCAAAAAGAATTGAAGATCTGAAGACAAGTTCACACAGCCAAGGTCATCCTAAGATATGGGTGAAGAAAAATATCTCGTTGGATCTAAATGAGGTTGAGGATCAATGCACAAAAGGAGACGAAGGTGGCTGCCATTTGGCAAGCTAAAATTAAGATCTTACAAAAGGTCTTAAGACACTTTGAGTTCATCATTGGAAAATGGACTCAAATAGTGAATAATGGCTCTCCAAGAAGCAAAACATGTCCTAGGATCGGATTGTTGAACCTCAGCACACTATGAGTTCATTATTGGAGGATGAACTCAAAGGTAAGTAAAGTTTGCTCCAAACAGCTCCAAGAATTTCATGAAGCAAGAAGGTAACTACAGGTGTCTTATTTTCGGCGGCACAAAAACAGCAGTTGATAATTATGAGATCAAGAAGTGGATATTGTGGTAGAGATAGTAGTTGAAGCAAATAAAAGTATATCAATGACTCTCAAGAAACCATATTGAAGAAATCAATTATTTCTTCAAACCCTATTGAAGAAATCAAGATATGCATGTGTAATTCGTGAAGAAGAGCTCTAAGAGTCAGCCATCACTCTAAGATTTTCTGGTATATTCTCTGAAGATGCGGACAGACAACTCTGGGATTTTCGATGAAGAAAACAACTGCAGTTGAGGACAAGTTTTCCAGCATTGGGGTGGATGCAAGATGAAGGAAGTTGCAAGTTAAGCTTTGATAGCTCTGATCATTTCTAGTCATAGGCAGTGAAGGATTAAGGCTTGTATAGAAGCATACACTACAAGGTAAATTGGCCCAAGGCAGTAAGATCAATTGAAGATTCTTGTGATGACAATTACATAAGCCATCCAAAGTTTGTTCAATTCTAGAAGTCTTCTTGGCATTTGAACATGTTCAAGTACACAGTGTTGTGAAGAATTTGAAGTTGCAATTGGAAATCATTTGAAGTTACTTTCAAATATCCAAATTGATTACGAAAACATGGTCAAATTAAAGAGTACACCTGCATTTGAAGCAAGTTAGAGACAGTAGCAAATGATAAGTCAGCTTGATGACAGCCTTATATTGACAACATCTATGATATAGTGACAGCAGCATCTTGTGATTGAAGTGGCTTGGACATTTGACATGATAATGACCTTGATGGTAATTTTGGTATCCTGAAGACATACTCAGTTTGACAATTTTTTAAATGATGACAGCAGGATAATCTCAAGGGGAGTTTGGAAAGCTTGAAATATCTTTTTTTTGGAGAAATGAGTTGAGCGAATGATGTAAGGACAAAGAAGATTGAACCTGTGGAGCAGCTTGGTTAAGACAAAGAAAAGCAAATGAAGTATAGCCACATAGAGTTATATTGAAGTTGATCAAGCTTTGAAATTGATGACAGAAATGAAGTAAAGCCAAAATGCTGAAATGGAGAAATGAAGCATGTAATAAGATCAAATTGCCAATGTTCTTAGGGAGAGTGTGTTTATTAAAAACTTGAAGATGGCAAGCTTAGAAATTGTTTTTAGAGGAGCAGACTTACAAGCTAATGAACAAGAAAAGTACTACAGGCAGTACTGGTGAAGTCAAGACAGCAGAGTTTAGAAGTGAAACTACAACATCAACATTGTTCAAATACGAAGAGTATGATAAGAGGAGATTGGTTGATCAGTTGCAAGGACTGGATTGGTTGTTTTTATTGATGCATCTTGACTAATGCAGGATCAGTGCTTCACTATCAAAGTTGGTTGAGAATAATAGCAAAGGATAAGAAGGATGACGTGAAAATCGGGAAAGTTGTGGTTCTATTGCAGATCAAATAAGGTTGACTCAGGATGCCTAAGGCAGTTAAAGCCGTAATTTTCAAAGATGGAAGACAAAAGTGATTGATGAATCCCCTAGCCAACTAAAGATGTTAACTTGTGAAAAGCTTATGTAAGATCTCTGTGATCTCAGTCAAGCAACAACTTTACTTGAAGTCTTCCATAGATAAAAAGACAGACATCAAGTATGTGATTTTCTCAGAACTCGATTTAAGAGAAGACTTGACACTACATTCCAAATTAAGAGCATCCAAAGTAATATACTTATTACTTTCTTGCACCCAAAGGATAGTAGCAAATCAGCCAGCAGCATATGAGAGGTCTCATGATCTTGATAGTTGACAATGGAAATCTTGGTTTGGCAAGTAATAACAAGTCTGACTTTTACTGAACAGTAAATGTATTAATTTGACCAAAAATGACTTGACAAGTTTTGAAATACAAGTGAAGTTTTCAATCGCTGTATACACTTCTCCTTTCAAGACATGACAAGAGAAGTTAGACAGAGTTTACTTGACCTCTTGATCAGGATTTGAGCAAGACAACCTGTGTATTTGTTAAGGGGAAGCTAGATCAAAGTAGTAGGCATTTCAACATGATTTCAAGAAGTGTTCAAGCAAACATTTTTTTGGGGCACTGTGAAGCCTTTAATGGTTGTTCAACCCTTTGTCATTAATGTCAAAGGGGGAGAAGAAAAAGTTGGGTGGTTGCCATCAATGACAAAGGAGGAGTTTGTTGAGTATGGTTGTCATTGATGACAAACCATTAATGACAAAGGATAAATATGATTGATGTCATAGACATGGATGAAGCAGCATGATGACTTGCCATGAAGTGAGATGGCCCTAAGGACAAGCCAAAGTGGACAAGGTGATGGGCATTGGAGCCATTGGCACACCTAATGAGCCAAGAGTCAAATGACCCATACTGTGGTCATTTGAAGATGATTTGGACAAGTGTAAATGTACAAAGACATTCTAGATGACCCTAATACCCTAAACAAAGGTCTTGACAAAACTAGCAAGCATGACATGGATGGATTGGAGACCAGGCTAGACATGATGACATGGCTTGACGGGTGATGACAACATGACCATCAAGCATGGATGGAGACGACATGCCAAGCAAGCGTGAGCTTGCGGGCATGCTTCATGAAGCTGTTGTGGGCAACAGGACATGGAGAAGTTTGCAAGCCCTTACAGGCATCCCTCTTAACACATCTATGGGCATGAGCAATCTCCATTACAGGCATCCTGAAGCACATTTTAAAGGACAGTGCGGGCATAAAAAGGTCACGCGGACATCACTGAGGACATTTGAAAGCCCATTACGGGCATAAGAATGGAAGTTGCGGGCACACGTTTGAAGAGTTAGAAAAGCCCTTACGGACATGTATGAAAGACTGGAATTTGAGATACCCTTGCGGGTAGGGGTTAATGGCCTCCTGCGGGCATACCCCTGGAATGTTAAATTGGTCCTCGCAGGTATGAAGAGACCACCATACTGCGGGTTTAAAAGACCACATAAAAACTTGTTTGATGCCAACATGGAAGCAAATAACATTTAACTAAATGAAGACTAGTCGACCTCCACAAATCCAGTAAACAAATTGAAATAAAAAATATATTATTTGCTCTTTTGGACTTGTCGACCTCCTCAAAAGCTTGAACAAATTCCAATATAAATAAAAGGGCCAATTCGTTGTTTTAAGTGTGTGTGGAGTGAATCTCGGTGGTGTGGAGCTCGCATGGTTCAGTAGGAGCAGCTCGCATGGCTCAGGAGGACAGTCAGGACATATGAACAGCTTCATGATGAATATGCAGACATGATTTTTTTATATGAAAACGAAAATGACTTTTTAGTTTAGATCGACACGTTTTTTTTTTTTTTTTGATAGTATGTTAGGAACGTTAGGAACACATCTCCCTCATACTAGGTTGTAGAGCACCTAGCTCCTCTCGCTGCAATCAGGAGGAATCAAGTTTCTTGAGGTGTAAATTCTTACATAAAGTGTAAAAATTTACATCTCAAGAAATTTGATCCCTTTCGATGTTTGATAGATCCAGGTTTAAGATGGTAGCATTTGTGTAAAGTTTAAAATTGAACAGGCATGTTGCTGAATAGATTTATTTAATTGTTTTTGTATTCACATGCATTACGTACATGACATCTCCCCCATATTGAGCTGTAGAGCTGTAGAGCACCTCACTACTCTCGGTACAAGCTAATGATTATTTCATTGAGTTGGCTCAATTGTCTTCCTTTCATTCGAGCAGCATGCACATACTCCCTGATGAATTGCACATCACCAAGTGAGAGGAATGAATTTATATTGCTTGCACTTCACAAGACCAAGCATATTGAAGATAACCAAAGCAAGATATCAGAACATAAATGTCCCAAACATCTATAAGCTTATGATGTGGAACAATCATGCAAGGAAAGACTCGTGCATTTCAAATTTGTACGTTCTCGCCTGTACATTTTTCTTAGAATGTGCCTTTGATGATTTTTTTTATAAAAGCATCCACAAATTTTCATGCATGATATGATGCACAATCACAATGAAAGATAACATTGTTTTCTTTTTCCCTGCTTACCTATGGATTCTATAATCATTTTACTAGAAACATCTTGTAACCAAGAACTGTGCATGTGAATTTTCTGTTATCCGTGAAAATAGAATGCTGTGAATTTGCTGCATTTAAAGAACTATATTATGAACCTCAATCACACCCCTCCCCCCTTGGCAATTTCGAAAGAAAAATCAGTCCCTCCTTCAAAGGGAGATAAATTAAGAAAAAACATTTCCTCATCCAGAAGGAACAAAGAAAGGAAACAGTCCCTCCTCCCGCAGGAACTAAAAAAAGGTATTGTAGTTGCTGGTGTACAAATATTTTCGAGGCACTATAATTGGTAGAGATTTACTGGGCTTGCTTTTTATATGTGATTTTCAAGTTTCCTCTCATTGTGCTATCCAAGAGCAACACTTAGCCCCCTTCATATATATTGGTCCAACTGTGGATAGTGGTACACCGTTTTTCTTGACAATATGATAGTATTCTTCACTAAACATGCAGAGCACACGGCAAAGAATGTTTGCATCCTATGCAACTATTCCCGATATACACCAACAAACAATTTCACTTCTGCTCATATGCTACCTGACAACCCTCCAAAGCACCTTGATTGTATCAAACATAAAAAAAACTTACACTAATAGTTGTCCTCGATTTATTCAGAAAAACAAATAATAATATATGAATAAATAAATAAATCACTCTCCTGAGTGATGTTCTCATACAGACCAGTGCTACTGCTACCTACTCATGTATTGGAAACATGCACGCATGCTTTCACATGCAACGAAAAGCAGCAATTCTCAATGGGCCAGCCAAGAACAGCCTTGAGCTTTTATCAACATCCATCTTGCCAAAATGTGTGGTTATGAAGCATTAGATTACACAAAAATGATTCTAAAATACGGTATCATATCAGCAGATTCTTCTTGAATCAATTGAGACATTCGCATCCTTGCAGTAAAGATAGGAATGTATTCCCTGAGCTACATGGGCTAAAACAACATTGGAAAAAAGTGAGGGAGGTTAGGAGGGAGGGTTGCACAAACACTTAAAGCAGCAACATTGAATATTATAAATAGCATGGCAGAAATATAAATAGAGGATCATATCAAAATGACCAAATAAAATGAGCAGACAATGCTAGAATGATCATGATGCAATAGCAGCCTGATGCGCATGTGGTGTTTGATAACTTCTAAAGTACTGAACAGCAAACTCAACATATCGCTGTTGGGATGTAATATCTACTTGATATATGATGACTAATCTTGACTTGTGGCCTTGATTATAGTCCAAATTGGTGGTTATTAGGTGGGCTTGTGGTCCCACATTTAATGGGTCTAGGGGGCACTAACCTAAACCCTACTCCTATATGTATGAGGCTTTGCCTCATTTGTAATCATGTAACATATCATGTATATATGATCTATAAATGAATATTCAAGTACGAAGTACCCACCAAACACTTGTGTTGATCTTACGATGTGATGTGCTCATGTATTGCGTTATCGTTCTATGATGTGATTATTTTTCTTTCTTTCAGTTCTACTGTTAATCACACCATTTATGATGTTCAATACCATTTACTAACAATCACCACTACGCAACTTTAGTATGCGCCCCCTCCCCCCAAGCGATATAAGCTTCCTAAATGATATCAATAAATTGCTTTGCTCATCTAACAACATAATATGCAGGGTTAATGACAAGTTCAACCACTATTGATCCTCGAATATAGTTCTAAACAATTTATAAATCTTCGACTAGATAAAACCACCAACATTCACAGGCAAACAGATATGTTATGGAAATGTTCATGCCCATAATGTGACCAGGAACAAAACGATCGTGCATCTCATTTTGAATTAAGAGAATATGTTATGCAGGGTTAATGACAAGTTCAACCACTATTGATCCTCGAATATAGTTCTAAACAATTTATAAATCTTCGACTAGATAAAACCACCAACATTCACAGGCAAACAGATATGTTATGGAAATGTTCATGCCCATAATGTGACCAGGAACAAAACAATCGTGCATCTCATTTTGAATTAAGAGAATATGTCCCAAGAATGCATAAACACTAATTCGATATCCAAAAGCAATTGAGGTTCAGTTGATCCAAAAGCAATTGAGGTTCAGTTGATCCACCGTAAGCCCTCAAATTTATTATAAAAATATCTCAGGGAAAAGCCCATACACGCAAGAAATTATGCCTCATGTCAGATGACCATAATTTATGCCTTTTTCTACAGAAGTGTTTTGAATGAAAACACCACAAAACTTAATCCGGCCACTTAAAAATACAAGCCTAGAAAAAATCAGACTGACATGGTGAAACTTAAATAACCTTAAGACTCAATGAGCAGAATCTCTGCTGTAGAACAGGTCTAAGGTCTTTGCAGGTATACGGTGGAGAAGCTCCCTTGGGAAGATACGTAGAAGTGTCCACGCCAGATCCAAGGATTGATAGATGTCACGGGTATCATATGCTCCTTGTGCGACAAATTTGCGTTCAAACTTGTCCAAGAATTCTAGGTACAGCTGCAATTAAAATAAAATAAAATGCATCAAGAATTCTGCATGTAGGTTCTTAACAGGAAATGGGAACATTAAATAGACTCTTTAAACCTCTGCAGATATCATCAAATAACCATGATTATTTACCTAATTCCGTTTTTACAAAAACATGCACAGGATAAGTAGATAGCAATTCAAAACAATGTGTCAATTGATATCAGAACTAGTGACCTAATCCATGATAAATGCAGTCGATATATATATAGTACATGTTTCTTCAGGACAAAACTAATGATAAGATATGTGCAAAGCTTCTAAGATCCTCAAAGGAAACTAGAACCATGAACGAGAATTTCTTAATATACCAATCAGTTTGGGAAACAAGAAAATATAGAGGCATACCAGATCCTCTGATGATAAGGCCTCCTCTCCAACCACAGCCTTCATTGCTTGTACATCTTTTCCAATGGCATAATTTGCATATAGCTGCAAAGAACAAAGTTTTCAAGTTACTCCATTGAAATGGAGGGCTTCTATAGAGTAGGCAAACAGTAGCTTTAAAATACCTGATTTGAAACATCTGCATGATCCCGTCGAGTCATTCCCTCTCCTATAGCACTCTGCAATACAGTATTAAAAAATTTAAAAGTTAAAACCCATTGACATTCAAAGATGGGCATTCCTATCATATAGTAAGGCTTATCACCCTCTACTGCTTGGTACAATTTATCATCTCTATTTAATATTTAGAAAACAGTTGGGCAAAAGTACAATGAATATTCAATATACAGGCAATTTGTGTTTCATTACTCACTCATTCCATAGATTAAACTAATTGGCATCAAACAGGATTTATCTCCCAGTCACAACCAGACCTATGAAAGAAAATAGTTTTGCAGAGCTACAAGGAATGTACAGGAAATCTGTGTTTCATTGGTCACTCATTCCATAGGTAAAAATAATTGGCATCATACAGGATTATCTCCCACTACCAACCACATGAGTGAGTGATTTAGGATATATAACTACCTGTATGTATGCAGTGTTACATGGGGAGGCATTACCAATGGTGCAGGATGTGCTTCCCATGCTGTCCATGCTCCCGGAACATGGGTACTCCAGGGGGGTGTTTCCACATGTCCTCTTTTTGGGAGGGACAAAAGGAAACACACTAAGAAACGTCCCCATCAAAATTGGAGACACTCCCACGCTCCCTTTTTACCAAAGTCCACTGTTTTGAACCCTCCCTCCCTAGTAATTACTGGTAATATTAAATTCTTAAACTAAAAGTTGACACTCCCACACTCCCTTTTTACCAAAGTCCACAGTTTTGAACCCCCCTCACTAGTAATTACTGATAATATTAAATTCTTAAACTAAAAGTTGGCATTCTCCTTTATCTTTCCTTTCATATCATTTTAGTATTTTACCTAAATTTTTAACATTACAATTAATTGTTCCAAGATATTTGAGAGTAGTTCCAACCTCATCAGACTTCATGTGGAGACAGCAGAATTTCATATCCCATTCAGAATTCACTAGACTTGGGAATTGCCAGTTTCCAGCATTTCCATTGGATTCTATCATGAATAGGTATGGGATTGACATTTAATCACGAACACCAAGCCCTCTATGTACCCTGATGTTGGTGGTGTTGATTGTGGAACTCCTGTCATGATTTCAGCAAAAATGTACCAGGGAAAATATAATTTCTGCCTCTAAACTTGGAAAGGCAGTCCTATCTTCTAATTTTTCAATTTTCTAAATATAATGAGAGATACAAAGGTGATAGTCTATAGATGATTTATTATTTATTATTTTTTACACTACATTGTTACATATAAGATTATAAAATTTCAATCATTCATCATTCATGTTAGGAATTTCATATATTCTAATTTATTTTTTTAGTATTTCAGTTGGTGTCCCCTATGTTAAAGACTCCGATGTCCATTACAACATTACCTAAAAATTGGGGGGTGCTTCTAAGTTTTACATATCTCCTGGATGTGTTTCCCCACTCCTGCATCCCCATGATCCAGAAACTTGGTAAAACAATGTATGTAAGGTTAACGTTTCCAGTCAAAGAAGAAACTCAACAAATGGATAAATTTATAGAATTCAACTCAAAGAGTGTAGGAGAATAGGCAGTAGACCAAGTCATCTGATTCTAAGAGAATTTTTCACAGAATATCTGTGTCTGAAGCAGTAATTGTAATGTTGTTTAATCAACCAATAAACACTTCCATTAACTCAAATATTTCTTTAAAACCATAATATTTTCAAGCCAGAAATCTAGATTCTTGTGGACTGCATTTTGCAAATACCCATAGATGGATAAAACGGGATGACAAGGAATCAAATGGAGTTACACACACCATATCCATCCATTAAAGGGATGGAATTACCTTGATCAAGCTAGATCATAAATGTTTCCACTCTATCTGATCAAGTAACAGTATTAACTTATATGGAAATGATCACTGTAGCACCAAGACACAAATATATCATCTGTTGACATTTTAATAATGGAATCACACACACAGATTGTGTCAAAATATTTAATATGAATATGTAAATATAGAACAGAAACGAATTAAAGCAAAATGCACTCAGACTCCAGAGAGCTGCCAACTAATACATTGTCCATAGCTATGTAGTATGTATGGTGAAAAGATGCATGCATCAAATATTTTGTACTATAGTAGTTATGAAGAATGGGGACGTCAATTTGAAATTATACATTGACAAGGAGACTCCATGGCATTCTTTAGAGAATGCCTCGAAGGATCCATTGCCAACTCTGGCTAGGAGTTCCTTTGCTAGTCAAAAGGATATATTGAGATCCTGTGCTTCCTTCAAACTGAAGTGTGTTCCTTCAGAATCAATTAACAGAATGACTGGCTGGTTTTTAACCTTGCCATGGATATAGTTATGCCAAGTATCTTCATCTGATTCAGTCTAGAAGGCATGATTGGGGTATCTTCAACTGGTACCTTTCTATCAAGTAAAGAAGGTTTCTTCTCACAGTAGTACAATTCATTAGGTTTGCAAACATGTCCTAGCTTATACTTATCACAAAACCTGTGGCATTGATTTGTCGACTTAGAAACTTGTTTTAAAAACATATTGACTAACATCATTTCAGTAACTAACTAGAGATTACTCTATCAGAGATTGTTGAGACATTATGGAACGAGTTAAGACATCATGGAAACACTTCATAAAGTAAAGCCCCATCAATCAAGCAAGTCTTACCCCAATTTCTCTATAGATATAGAAGTAACGAAAGATAGCATTAGGATTTATTTTCTTATATAAACTTATTTTTTTATAATACTATCAAAAATGATAACATCTATATCTATCTATCCTTTATGTTATCTTCTCTTTTTATGAAATTATCTCCCTGGCTAGTTGCTGAAATAAGTCAATATGTTAAAGAAAGACGAAACACAAGTCGAAAAACAGCATGGAGTTAGACTTATTTCTCTGGCTTTATTCTATCTCTAGTAAACAATTGATAATCAATACATTAGCAAGAATTTGTGCAGGCATAGCAATCTGTGGGCTTTGGAATGACACATCTTCCTATTGGTTGAGTAACTTTGTTTGTGCCCCCCTTATTGTACCCCAAAGACATTCATAAATCCATTAAAATACTTAATTTCCTGGTGACTACTTTCGTTATATATAGTCAAACCTATTTGATGCAGTGAAGGTCAGCATTCATTAAGGCAAAGCAATTAAAAGACTTTTCCCCCCCTTTGGTCAAGTACTTCATTCCTCAACCAACTGTTTTTGCTGAGGGGGAATGTAGCTGATTGAAGAATTTTCAGGTTCGAAGGAAGTTTAACATCATTTGTTCTTGAATCCTTGTTCCATCAGATTTAGCCTTTCTGTGGCTTGAATTCACAGTCCATCACTTATTTCAGAATTTGGACCACTAATATAAGATTGTAAGTTTATAACTTGTAACCACCTTTCAATGAATATGGAAACCCAATTGTAAGTTTATAAGTTGTAACCACCTTTCAATCAATATGGGAACGCTTGTTGCTTAAATCTTCAATTCATGGGTGTACTTTTCTACTGTATATGTTTGTTGTAAATGGGGAAGCTAGTGAAAATTTCCTTTTCCTCCATGTCTTGAAATCCTTTTAACAAATTGGAATATTTTATTTTGAATGCTTTCTCCCTTTTTTGTGTGGATTTAATTATGAATGGGATACAAAGAATGTAAGAAAAGGGGAGCTGGAGGAATGTAGGAAAGATCGAAGTGGTTAGAAAAACAAAAATCGCAGGGAGGTGAGACAAATGGATGTGTAGGAGCCCTGGGGGACTGAAAGCTCTGATACACTTGAAAGCACACTCACACAGATATTTACTAGGAAAATATCTAATATGAATACTTTAATATAGAATAGATTCAAATGATGGTGATGTGCATCCAGAGAGCTGCCAATAAAAACACAGTTATGGGCTACCTAAACGATGACACATGTCTGCTAGATATTATGTAACATAGTAGTTATGGATAATACATTTCCATATTAAGGCTACATAACAAATAGTGTTTGGAATAGCAATGTGAACGAAAATGTAGAAATAGGAAAGAACAAAAGCCAGTTGCATTAAAATTAACTGAAAAATTGAAAGAGTCAAGACAATTTCACGTCCCCACACCTCCCAGATGGCCTTCAAAGGCCATGGGAGACCCTCTGATTCTTTTCTTTTGTTCCAAATGCTTCCAAATCCACACACAGTCACAATGGGCTCGGGTTCGTAATCCACCTTTCTGCAGTCCGCAATCCACATGCGGAACACGGAAATCGGATTGCCAAAACCAATTAACAATCAAATTCACGCTTCCGACTTCCGCAATCTGCATTGCGCAAGTCGGAAGTCATTCTCGGCACCGTAAATCCATCCTTCCGACTTCCACAGTCCCACAATCCGCATGCGGAACTCGAAAGTAGGATTTCCAAAACCCGACGACAGTTGCTTCCCGCAACCTACATTCTGCATTGTGGGTACGGAAATGCGGAATTTCCAACTCTCGGAAGATTTTAACTTCCGCAATCCGCATTCTGCATTCCGCATTGCAGATGCAGAAATGCGGATTTCCATACACCCCAATGGATGATTCCCGACCTCCGCAATCCGCAATCCGCATTGCGGATGCAAAAAGGACCTTGCGGATGAGGAAGGGTCAAGACCAAAGACCCCTGCTCCAGCAACCTTTCCAAGGTAAACTTCCAAGGGTCATATCTCCCTCATCTTTGGTCCAAATGGGACAAGGTTGGTACCATTGGAAAGCTCTTAGAGGGCTCTATCCAATGGTGCAATCCCCACCCCATCTGAACACTCCAACCATGTCAAATTTCCAACTGAATTTATGTGCATAACTCCACTTAAGTGCCTTTATCCTTCTACCAAGGGTTTTGTCTCCTTTTTGCCATGAATTCTCCCTCCTCCTGACCACAGAGAGGTTTTGAAACACATCAGGGGGGGTGGTATCCCCTTCCTTTCCCAAGTCCAACTGAGGTCAAGCCATCCCTTTGAAGGGTGAATGCAATGCATAATGAACATATATATAATGGACTAAGTTAGCTATTCATATCAACAACCTGCAGGGGTTAGCTATGCATACATTCATGTAAAACAATGAAGTCTTCCAACATGCATTCAATCGTATATTCAAGCTTATACATGGCTTCCTAATGAGCAAGTTCATGGAGTCATTCATTCATTAGTCTAGAGCATAACAAGCATAACTTAACAATAGTTATAACACATGAATTTGCATCATTTAACACATAGAAACACTTATCTTGGAATTGAAGCTGCCCCAAGCAACTGGCTAAGTGAGGAAAACCTTCCACCCAACCTTAGGTCTCTGTCTAGCTTGTACTCTTTCAGCTGAGAGACCACCCCCGAGCTGGGTTGTATATCCACTAAGGAGGGCTAATGAACTCTCTCACAGTCAAGGTCTCATCCCAATGCTAAGCCAACCTATAGCTGGGTTTATCAAGCAATCCAAGGAACAAGGAGGGTTCTGCTAAGCTAGTGAGCTCTAACATAGAGCTGAAGGCATCTCAGACCACTCAGCAAGCATTACACCCACATTACCTACCTCAGCCAACAACATTACCTACCACACCCAGCAACATTACCTACCTCACCCAACACAAGGAAGGCCCTCTTCTCTGTTGCACAATCCCTCAAGGCCCCTTCCCTCCAGTGCTATTCAGGGTGGGCATAGAAAGGTTCAGTTGTTGTTTTTCATGAGATTACAACCTTGCCTAGGTTTATCAAGCAAAGCAAACCCTAATATGACCTTTAACTCTGTTATACAAGCCAATTTCTCACAGGGCCATGCCCTAAACTCTGCCCTTCAATTCGGCCTTCTCCAAAACGGGTCTAAGTGATTCTCACAGGTTTTCTAGGTCGTTCCAGCTCCTCAATTCATCCCACAAACCGAACTATGGTTGTCCCGACCAGTTCCATTCTTGCATAGGGTTTACTTGGGCATTCTCAACTCTGCACATTCGGCTTACACCGGAAATCACAATTTTCACTTGTTTTCTTCACGGTTGGGATCTGGAGGTGTGTGAAAAAATTACTTCGGTTCTTGGTCAATCCAGGGTTAGCAAACAAGATCCCCGAATTTCCAGTCATGGAGTGGCTAAAGGGACAAGCAACGCATAGGGCCATACCCTACCATACGGATCCGCAGGTTGCCCATACTCCATCGAATTCATGGGTCCGATCTCCTCAACCACCCTCTTACAATTGCATTAATGTCAACCTGGTGAGTCAAATGGGTTCCCAATTGGACATGTGGCAGCATGGGTACCAATCCCATAACCCTCTCACCTCTCCCTAATGGATACACATGGCCCCTTCTCATTGGTTGCCTCCTTAGCCAACTCTTGGGTATTTTTATTGCATTAATTAATAATTACGTCATTTACATTCCTTCATGGCTTAACAGCTCATGGATAATCAAAACTGTCAAATACTTGCCTATGCAATTAAACTTGAACATCCACTAGTGGGGCCTTGGCCTTGAGCTCCACACTAGGGCAAATACACATTGTATTTACACAATATTTACATTAATCCAATAAACCATAAGGGTCAAAATAGGGGTATTACAACTCCCTCTCCCTTAAAATAACACCGTCCTCGATGTTCTAAAAATTGAACAAAAATGGGAATGCCTCTTTCATGGCATCCTCCAGCTCCCATGTGGCCTCTCCGGGACTAAGGTGCTTCCATTGCACCTTTACCTGCCCTATGGCCCTTTTCCGAAGCAAAGTGACCTTGTCAAGGATGCATATAGGCTCCACTTGGAACTCTCCCTTTGGTTCCACCTGTATCACATTCCAATCAATTATGTGATTAGGATCATGTACATATTTCTTAAGCAAAGAGACATGAAAAACATTATGAGCCTTCATGTTAGCAGGCAATGCAATCCTATATGCAATTGGCCCTATCTTATCAAGGACTTCAAATGGCCCACAATATCTTGGTGCCAACTTGGCACAACTTCCCAACTTCATGGAACTCTTCCTTGGTTTCACTCTCAAGTAGACATGATCCCCAATCTGAAATTCCTTATGCATTATTTTCAGATCTGCATAACTCTTCTGCTTGTCATGTGCTGCCTTCAAATTCTATCTGATCTTAACAATCTCTTGCTCCATCTCCTTAATCATTTATGGTCCAAGCACTACCCTATTCACTAGGTTGTCCCAATTCAATGGAGTTTTGCACCCCTTGCCATACAACACTTCAAAATGACTCATTTTCAATGATGCTTGTTGTCCATTGTTGTATGCAAACTCTACCAAATGTAGATAGTCCTCCCACTTAGATGGCTTGTCCATCACATCATCCTCAACATGTCTTCAAGAATCGGATTTACTCTTTCAGTATGACCATCAGTTTGAGGATGATAGGTTGTGTTAAACTTCAATTGAGTTCTTAATTCTTGGAACAATCCTTTCCAAAAATTAAATGTGAACTTTGTATCCCGATCTGAAACTATTGCCTTGGGCAATCCATGCAATCTGAATATCTCTCTCATGAAGATATTTGCAATGTCATTGGCCTTGTGAGTGGACTTGACTGGAATGAAATGAGCTACCTTTGATAGCTTGTCCACCACTACCATGATTGAATCATGCTTCTTCACTGTCATGGGCAGACCTATTATAAAATCCATAGAGATCACTTCCCACTTCCATTCTAGAATGGGCAATGGCTGCAACAATCCTGTTGGATGTTGATGCTCTGCCTTGACTTGTCGGCACTTTTGACACCTAGCAATGTACTTAGCTATGTCTTTCTTCATACCATGCCAAAAGTACGGCTTCCTTGCTGATGTTATAGTTTTCTGATATCCTCGGTATCCAGAATATGGCCTTTGATTGCACCGAGTGAAACGAGGTGCTCTACAGCCCAATATGGGGGAGATGTTGTAACGTGTATGTAGCGTTACATCTAATAAAACGTAAAAAGTAATTTTTTTAATTAAAAAAATTCATGTTGGCTCATAAAATAAAAAATTATGGAAAGTATTTAAAAAAAAATCCATGTTGGTTCATAAAATAAAATATTATGAAAAGTAATTAAAAAATAGATGTTCGTTTATAAAATAAAAACTTAAAACTTAAACCCGGATCTATAAATCAAGAGAGATCAAATTTCTTGAGTTTAAATTTAAAAAAAGAAATACACCTCAAGAAATTGGATCCCTCTCGGTGCTTGATAGATACGGGTTT
The DNA here is from genome assembly GCA_027924585.1 of Larix kaempferi. NCBI lineage: Eukaryota > Viridiplantae > Streptophyta > Pinopsida > Pinales > Pinaceae > Larix > Larix kaempferi. Next base: position 6,632,485 of record BSBM01000374.1, on the reverse strand, counting down.
AAGATGGATCTATGCTAGTGTATCTCATCCATCACAAGCTTCTTCAAATCTGCACTATCTGGAATGTACAATCTGGTATCCTGATAGACGAGAACATCATCCTCACCCAGCTGATATCTTGCATACCTTTCATCCACAATACCTTGCTGCAATTTCTCCTTGACTTGAAGGTAGACTTCATCACTGTTTTGAGCTTCTAGAACCCTTGCCTTCAAATTTGATTTACACACACTCACTACTGCAATATGGAATTTTCTGTTGAGTGCATCAGCAACCTTATTCTCCTTACCTTTGACATGCTTAATCTCCAAATCAAACTCACAAAGAATCTCCATCGATCTAGTTTGTCTAGCATTCAGATTTGGCTTTTCAAACAAGTATTTTAAACTCATGTGATCAGTCCTGAGTTCAAATCTTCTTCCCAAGAGGTAGTGTCTCCATCTCTTGAGAGCATGCACTATGGATGCCAGCTCTAAGTCATGTGTGGCATAGTTCCTTTCATGTTCTTTTAACTTTCTAGACTCATAGCAGATTACAAGCCCTTCTTGCATGAGTACTCCACCGAGCCCTTCAATGCAAGCATCTGTGCATACCACAAAGTCTTTCCTTGGATCTGCAATCTTCATAACATGGGCACTAGTAAGCAACTCCTTCAGCTGCTGAAAACTCTTTTTACATTTTTCAAACCATACAAATCTAATATTTTTCCTTTGCAATGAAGTGATTGGGTGAGTTATCTTGGAGAATCCTCCAATGAATCTTTTGTAGTAACCTTCCAAGCCCATAAAAGATCTAACATCTCCTGCATTCCTTGGAGTAGGCCAGTCCATGATGGCTTCAATTTTCTCTGGATCTACTACAATGCCTTCTGTTGATATAATATGACCCAAATACTGTACTTTCTGCTGAAAGAAGTCACACCTACTCAACTTTGCATACAGCTGGTGCTCCCTAAGGACTTGCAATACCATTCTCAAATGCTCATTATGTTCCTCTTCATTCTTTGAATACACAAGGATGTCATCCAAGAATACAATAACAAACTTATCCAAATATTTGTTGAAGACACTATTCATGAGACACATAAATGTAGCAGGTGCATTGGTGAGACCAAATGGCACCACTGCGAATTCATAATGGCCATACCTTGTCGTGAAGGTTGTCTTATGAATGTCTTCTTCCTTAATCCTCACTTGATGGTACCCAGACCTCAAGTCAATCTTGGAAAACACTCTAGCTTCCTTCATTTGGTCAAACAAGTCATCAATCTTCGACAATGGATACTTGTTCTTAACCATCACCTTATTGAGTTGCCTGGAATCAATACATAGCCTCAATGTTCCATACTTCTTCTTGAAAAACAACACAAGTGCACCCCAAGGAGACACACTAGGTCTAATATATTCTTTATCCATTAATTCTCGCAGCTGCATCTTCAATTCTACCAATTCTGGTGTGCTCATGCTATAGGGAGCCTTGGAAATTGGTGTTGCCCCTGGAACAAGGTTAATGGAAAAGTCAATGTCTCTCTTGGGTGGCAGCCCTGGCACTTCATCTAGGAATACATCCTGGAACTCTTGTAACAGCTGAAAGTCTTCTAACCTCGGTCCCTTATCCTTTGTTGAATCTGATATATGCACAGCATATATTTGGCATCCCTTTTTATAGAACTTACTCAGTTGTAAGGTTGAAATCTACCTTACGGAAACATGCTTTGGAATTCCTTTTACTAACCTTGGTCGTCCTTCATCATCAAGGCATTCAAGTGCTTTTTCATAACAGTCCAACTTAGCTCTATGTCTTTCCAGGCAATCCATGCCAATTCAGGCATCATATGATCCCAATGGTAAGACATTTAATTATGCATGTGTGGGGAGTCCAATAGGGCGCTCCTTCACTACTTCACTTACCTTCGTCTTGGTACCTGTAGCTAATTGAACTAGCCAAGCTTTACCATGCTTCACTTTACCAGGAGAACAACTTTTAGCTACCCCAGGAGACACATAACTATAAGTAGACCCTGGATCAATCAAAACAAAAATAGACTTCTTAGCAATCTTACCTTCAATCTCCACCACTACTAATTAATGCTCTGCTTGGTGATTGTCCAGTGCTGCATAAATCCTAGGTGTTTCCCTTGCCATATCTCCCACTGTAGTTGCTCCTTCAATGTTGTGCAAGCTACTTGGATTTTCCTTCCAATGTGGGCAATCTTTAAGCATATGGTTTCCTTTGCATCCCCAACATTGGAGTGGCCCTTTTGGTGCCTTTTTTGTTGCTACAGCTAGCTTGAATTCTCCTCTTGCTTGCTGGCCCTATGGGAGATTTCTGGGCTAATTTCTGAATGGTGGTTTGAACCCACTTTTCTTTTGTTCAAACCCTCCCCTGGGCTTACCTTTCCATGCTGGCTGCATTTCTAATTTACCTTTACCCTGCTCATAGCAATGCTCTGCCATTCTAATGGCTTCATCCAACCTTGGTGGATTTACAAACTCTATTCTATCTCAGTAATTATGTGGCAGACTACCAAGGAAACATTGTATTTTCACTCTTTCATCCTTGATGTAGTCTACATACCTCGGCAACTCCAAAAACTTGTGGACATGCTCATCCATGGTATTCTGCCCTAATCTGAGTTCATTGAACTCTTTTCTTTTGTTATCATAATACCTAGCTGATAGGTATTTCTCCTGGAAGTATCTTTTAAACCTTTCCCATGTGACTCTTCTTTCACTAATTCCCTTCACTTGCATGAGGTGTTCCCACCAAATTGAAGCTCTTCCACTAAGGTTATAGATGGCAACCCTAACCTTTTCATTCTCTGAATACTCATGCATTCTGAAGTACATTTTAATTCCAAGAAGCCATGCCTCTGCTTCTTGACCTCCGTTGCTTTCACCATCAAAAGTGGGAGGCCTTGCCTTCCTAAACTCACCCTGTGGAATACCTATGTGCTTCTTTCTGCTCTTACTCCTACTGGAAGTATGTCTTGGGCTTCCTTGAGAGCCCTTAGAATCATCTGACCTGTTGGATGGAGACCTAGGAGAGGGTGTTTTGTGCCTTCTGCTCACAGAACTCCTTCTAGGGCTTGGAGTTCTTCTCTTAGAACAACCCCTAGACCGGCTTACTGCATTTCTTTCTTCTCGGGCTTCGTTGCTTGGATTAGACCCACCATTTATTCTTTGTTGTAGGTCTGTGAGGCTTTGCAAGATGGTCGCATTGAGTTGATGTTGCTCTTCTTATGCTTTCATCATCCGCTCGTTGAAGCTTACCATAGTCTCGGCCAAGTTTGGGGGCGTTACTTGTGCCCTTCTTCCATCGGACTCAGCCTCTGTATGTGCTTCTTGCACGTTTTCACCCAACACATCGTCCTCTGGTTCAAACAGATCCTATGCATCATTGACAGTCACCATTTCCCACCCTCCTATGCGTTGCCCTACTATACAATCCGGCTTACTATTGTTGCTGTCACTGTGCATAATAGAGGCATCTATTAGACATTACAAGCATGCAAACAAACCCTAGTGTAACCATTCAAAGTTGGAATTAATCATTTGGACAGTCAATTAACCAAATAAGTTCATCAAAACCACGCCGTGGGCGCATTTCTTGACTGAAATTTCATGCACGGCTCAGCCCTAACAGCTCCCAGTGTTGCAACTGAAGCTCTGATACCACTTTGTCACATCCCCACACCTCCCGGATGGCCTTTAGAGGCCATGGGAGACCCTCTGTTTTTTTTTTGTTCCAAATGCTTCCAAATCCACACACAGTCGCAATGGGCTTGGGTTCGCAATCACCATTGCGCTCCACAATCCACCTTTCCGCAATCCGCATGCAGAACTCGAAAATCGGATTGCCAAAACCAATTAAAAATCAAATTCGCGCTTCTGACTTCCGTAATCCGCATTGCGGAAGTCATTCTCGGCCCCATAAATCCGTCCTTCCGACTTCCGCAGTCCCGCAATCCGCATGCGGAACTCGAAAGTAGGATTTCCAAAACCCGATGGCAGTTGCTTCCCGCAACCTGCATTATGCATTGCGGGTGCGGAAATGCAGAATACCACATTCCAACTCCCAAAAGATTTTAACTTCTGCAATCGGCATTCCGCATGCAAAAATGCGGATTTCCATACACCCCAATGGACGATTCCTGACCTCCGCAATCCGCATTGCAGATGCGGAAGGGTCAAGACCAAAGACCCCTGCTCCAGCAAGCTTTCCAAGGTAAACTTCCAAGGGTCATATCTCCCTCATCCTTGGTCCAAATGGGACAAGGTTGGTACCGTTGGAAAGCTCTTGGAGAGTTCTATCCAATGGTGCAATCCCCACCTCATCTGAACACTCCAACCATGTCAAATTTCCAACTGAATTTCTGTGCATAACTCCACTTAAATGCCTTTATCCTTCTACCAAGGGTTTTGTCTCCTTTCTACCATGAGTTCTCCCTTCTCCTAACCACATAGAGGTTATGAAACACATCAAGGGGGGGTATCCCCTTCCTTTCCCAAGTCCAGGTGAGGTCAACCAATCCCTTTGAAGGGTAAATGCAATGCATAATGAACATATATATAATGGACTAAGTTAGCTATTCATATCAACAACCTGCAGGGGTTAGCTATGCATACATTCATGTAAAACAATGAAGTCTTCCAACATGCATTCAATCTTTATATTCAAGCATATACATGGCTTCCTAATGAGCAAATTTATGGAATCATTCATTCATTAGTCTAGAGCATAACAAGCATAACTTAACAATAGTTATAACACATGAATTTGCATCAATTAACAAATAGAAAAACTTATCTTGGATTTGAAGTTGCCCCAAGCAACTGGCTAAGTGAGGACAACCTTCCACCCAACCTTAGTTCTCTGTCTAGCTTGTACTCTTTCAGCTAAGAGACCACCCCCGAGCTGGGTTGTGTATCCACTAAGGAGGGCTAATGAACTCTCTCACAGTCAAGGTCTCATCCCAATGCTAAGCCAACCTATAGCTAGGTTTATCAAGCAATCCAGGGAACAAGGAGGGTTCTTCTAAGCTAGTGAGCTCTACCATAGAGCTACAGGCATCTCAAACCACTCAGTAAGCATGACACTCACATTACCTACCTCACCCAAAACAAGGAATGCCCTCTTCTCTGCTACACAGTCCCTCAAGGCCCCTTCCCTCCAGTGCTATTCAGGGTGGGCATAGAAAGGTTCAGCTATTGTTTTTCATGAGATTACAGCCTTCACTAGGTTTATCAAGCAAACCCAACCCTAATATGACCTTTAACTCTGTTATACAAGCCAATCTCTCACAGGGCCATGCCCTAAACTATGCCCTTCAATTCGGCCTTCTGCAAAACAGGTCTAAGTGATTCTCACAGGTTTTCTAGGCCATTCCAGCTCCTCAATTCATCCCACAGACCGAACTATGGCTGTCCGGATTGGTTCCATTCTTGCATAGGGTTTACTTGGGCGTTCTCGACTCTACACATTCGGCTTACACTGGAAATCACGATTTTCACTTGTTTTCTTCACGGGTGGGTTCTATAGGTGCATGAAAAAATGACTTCAGTTCTTGGTCAATCCAGGATTACCAAATAGGATCCCCGAATTTCCAGTCATGGAATAGCTTAAGGGACAAGCAACGCACAGGGCCATACCCTGCCATACGGATCCACAGGTTACCCATACTCCATCGAATTCATGGGTCTAGTTTCCTCAACCACCGTCTTACAATTGCATTAATTTCAGCATGGTGAGTCAAATGGGTTCCCAATTGGACATGTGGCGGCATGGGTACCAATCCCATAACCCCCTCACCTCTCCCTAATGGATACACATGGCCACTTCTCATTGGTTGCCTCCTTAGCCAGCTCTTGGGTATTTTCATTGCATCAATTAATAATTACATCATTTACATTCCTTCATGGCTTAACAGCTCATGGATAATCAAAACTGTCAAATACTTGCCTATGCAATTAAACTTGAACATCCACTATATTTACACAATATTTACATTAAGCCAATAAACCATAAGGGTCAAAATAGGGGTATTACAACAATACTATAGGGGAATCATGATCCTGAACTAGCCATACAATGAATACTCAAGTAGAAATATGAACACAACCAAGGCAACAGTTGAACTGTAAACAAATGCAGGCAAATGGAATCTTTAAAGAAGTGTATAAACAAGTACCCATAAATGGAGACAAGCCAAACGGTTTATAAAAAAGGTGGATAAGGAATCTGACAAAGAATGATTGTGTATGGAAGTGACTAAAGACTAGTCCCAAGGCCAGAAAAAATCCTAGAGAAATAGCAAGTACGACATAAAACTGGAATGCTAGGTAAGCATTCTGAGGACAGGACCAGCAAATGAATCATACAGCAAGGTCAGCATGTTAAGGTCAGAAACATCAGACTAGTTATTTCACTCAGCATTTTTCTTGTCCATCAGAATAGTGCCTTCTTGACTGGTTGGTTCACATAAATAGAATAAACTTATTTTATTTTTGGACATAATTTCATTATTGAAAAACCTTTAATCAAAGAACATTTTCTCTGTGCAGAAACTCTCATCTTTCAACTAAAATCATCTTCACCAATATAGTATGTATTGGTTTGATGGACTGTTCTGTCATTCTCGTTGTGGTTGGAGCTTTGGATCATCTCTCAGGTTGTTTTTTCTGGTATTTTGGAGTGTTTACACATGTCTACAGAGATTGTGTGGGGGTGTGACTTTTTCTTTCCTATTTGTATAGACTGTCATGCAAACAATCAATGCTTAATAGGTTTATTGCTTGCTTCATACCAATAGATTGCCTACACACACAAGCCCAAAGGGGTTGGATCCACTAGTAAGGAGCGAAGAGAGTTTCACTAGTGGGCAAGAATCAGTTCATATGATGGTTGCTCCTGGAGCCATGGGTTCATCTTGAGGTAGTGGTTGTATGTGTGGTTGCACCCAAAGAGATTATATGAAATGATGCCATCGCCCATGCCCACATAAGTGGATCAAAGCCCACCCCCATTTCCTTCAAATTTGAAAGCCCCAAGAGTTAGCTCACGAGTTCATGAGCCAAATGTGAGATCTCTCCCCTGAAGTTGGGGAGGTCTTGGGTATGACTTTCTTGATCCCTTCAGGATTGGGCTCCGTAATTAGGGCTGACAGTTTACCCCGTTTCCCATAGATGGATCATGGGGAACTACTTACAGTTTTCCACGCTGTTTTCATTGGAAAAAAAGAAAAAGAAAAAGATTGCCTACAAGTGGAAAATACAAAAAACTAAGCTTGAATCTCTTCAGACCAATGCTACATTGATAGATGGATAGCATAGTTACACAAGTTTTGCAAAAATATTGAAGTTGGAAGAGAAAATATGCAAAATACGATTGCAAAACAACTGTACTACATGATGATTGAGTTCAATTTTAGAATATGGATTTAAAATTTGAATTATTGAAAATGAATTTGGCATATAAAAAGCATGTCCATTGAGGATTTTATATTCCATACAATTTTAATTTCATGTTGAAGGAAAGTATGTAAATGTTATCAAATTTTGCAAGCAGAATGTGTATGCTGGCCGCCTCTTCTCTCAAAGACACTGCAACAGCCAACAGCTACAGACATATAAGTCATTCTTGGAAGAGGCCAATGTCACAAGGTTCGGGTTCGTGTTCGGGTTCGGTGACCTTTAAGTTCGATTCAGGCTCGAATTTTCTGATGAGTTCGCCATTAGGTTCGAATATATACATTTTTCAAAAAAATAAAAATAAAAATATATATATATATATATGTTTATTTTTAATTGTTACGTATAATATATATAATTTAATTGGTATATATATAGTTATATATATATATATAACAATTAAATTATATATATTATATATAACAATTAAAAATAAACGTAAATATACATATATATAAAAGAATAAAAAATAAACATATACTAGTCTTTTATAATATCCACCGAAATCGTAGGGGGCTCGTGACTACGAACTCGTCCAGACTCCGCTGTCCAAAATCATGTTGGACTCCACTGTCCAGAGTCGGGACTCCGCCATCCAGGGTTGAGGGTCAAGCGTCGACTCCGCCGTCCAGGGTCGAGGGTCGAAGATCGAGCACCGTGGGCTATATGCTGGGTCGAAGCCCAATACGTCACCTGCGAGTGAGGGTTCCAACTCTGCATTGTGGGGTGTGCCTGTCGGAGACTCAAACGGCAACGGTGGAGATAGATCGTGGTCAGAGACTCGGAGGGTGGGGACGAAAAGAAAAGAAAACAAACAAAAAAAACCCTGGAAACTGTGAATTCGACAATCGTAAAAAAATTTAATCCACCTTTAAAATCCGACAAGTTTGGCTGTTATGAGGTTCAACGAACCCAAATGAACTTGAATTTTTTTTGAGGTTCGACGAACTTCGAACCTGATGCTTGAAGTTCGCCGAACCCTGTGACTTAGGAAGAGGCAGACCACAGGCAGATAAATTATAAGTCATTCTTGGAAGACGTGGATCACCACCAAACAAATTTACTCGTTACTCATATGACTCATGGGTTGTCTGCACTTAACTTCTTCCATGGCCCTCTATTTTGGCACCTATCATGGGATTTCACCTGTAATCTGGCATCTATCCACGTAATGCAGCTGTAGAAAGTCACAGCAATAGACAAATTATGTAAAAGTTATCAAATTTCGCAAGTAGAATGTGTATGCTGGCCATCTCTTCTCTCAAAGACACTGCAAGAGCTACATATTACAGACATATAAGACATTCTTGGAAGAGGCAGATCACCGGCAGACAAATTATAAGTCATTCTTGGAAGAGGTGGATCACCGCCAGACAAATTTACTCGTTACTCATATGACTCGTTACAAATTTCCTTGTCACTTGACTTCTTCCCAGGCCCTCTATTTTGGCACCTATTATGGGAATGCACCTGTAATATGGCATCTATCCAGGGAATGCAGCTGTAGAAAATCACAGCAATAGACAGCTGCTAACTTGCAAAAAAGAAGAGGATTATCACACAGCTAAGGGACAGTGACAGAGAAGGAAGATGTGAAATAAAATCATGGCTGAAAGTCAGCTGCTATCCTGCAGAAAACCACAAGATTCTCATGCCAAAAAAAAGTCGACACATAGAGGAAAATGTGAATTGTCAGCTGGAAATTCTGCCAGCATTCAGAAAATAACAAAGTTGTCTCAAACTCCAAATTATGGCCTGAAATACAACCCTTCTTGTCTCAAAGCACAAGTAAGACCTTGGAGAAACTAAGAGCCACCCACTCACCACAGTAGCTCCCTCTCTCACTTTAGGCTGGTTCTTCTCCAGCACAAGGGGGGTATCCCTAGAATAGCAATACTAAATCTATGCAATATAAGCTCGGGATACACTGGAAAAGTAGCTTCAGCGAAACAAAAATTTGAGTTTAGATTTTTTTAAGAAGTGATGGATGGACCAAGACTAGTGCCAATCCATTGGTAAAGGAATCAAAGGTTAAAGCTAGGAAGATTGTTTTCTTATTATGATAAGGAAGCATGTAGCCCAAATGAAGAACCTACAGCAGTCTTATCATGCCATCCACTAAAACAGTAATTACTTAGTCTCAACTTTCAAGCACAGTAGATAAAAGTGATCATTGCTCCATTACACTTCCCACAAAGAATGCTGAAGCAGGAGTATGATTCAAACCCAACGAAGAATAATTGCAGCTTCATGGACAATGGCTGCATCAAGGGGGGACATGACAAATAAAACAATGGGCTGGGCTATTAGCCTATTTGATGGTTCAAATATGATATAAACAAAGGTCATAGGACTTTTCTTATATCACAGTAATAAAAGACATTGAGAGGCATGAAAAAAAATAAAATGCTAAAAAAAGTAAATTAAAATACATAGCTTTATCTGAAATTTCAAGCTTAAAATAACACTAGTGACTCAATGTCGTCACTACCTGTCCCAGGTGGCAAGTGCAAAAACAGGAAAGAAAAAAAGAAGAGGGTCGAGCTCTTATAGCTCTTTGATATAAGCAACCTGATTTAAAATACAAGATCAAGATCTAGCAGATTACCTTCATCAATCGTGACAGAGATGGAAGAACATTTATTGGTGGGTATATCTGTGTCATAACAAGGCACAAACCAAGTTAATATACCTTTCCTTAAAAAATTGGCATATTATCTATAGGTGGAATGGCTACTACAGGCATAACAGTTGTGTTAATAATGCCTGCTTCACTACAGATATTGTGGACAAATGCTTGAATATGTAAAACAGGGAAAGGACTGAAAAAACCATCCAAGCATTAGATACCTGTCGATTATGAAGTTGCCTGTCAATATATATCTGCCCTTCTGTAATGTAACCAGTTAGATCTGGAATTGGGTGGGTAATATCTGATCCAATAACATACAGTACTTCAGTGTTAAAAAAAACGATATAAATAGTGTCTTTGAACAAAATAGAAACATCAAGTTTGCACTTACCATCATTGGGCATGGTCAGAATGGGAATCTGAGTAATAGAGCCTTTTCGGCCTTCAATACGTCCCGCTCGTTCATAAATGGTTGCCAAGTCAGTATACATATACCCAGGATAACCACGGCGACCAGGAACTTCTTCACGAGCTGCAGACACCTATAATCCATTCAAATTGTGAATAGTCGAAGGTAAAAGTTATCCAACTTGGACAAATTTAAGATAGGGATACCAAACTTATACACAGCACTTACTTCACGTAAAGCATCTGCATATGAGCTCATGTCTGTCAAAATAACCAAAACATGCTTTCCACATTCATAAGCAAGATATTCTGCTGTTGTCAAAGCAATCCTCGGCGTAATAATACGTTCAATGGTGGGATCATTTGCCTACAGAAGAGAACATTATACTGTTATAGTAGAACTTTAGATCAAACGTCCATGACCATCATTTAAATAGCTGTATAAGGACAATTTCAAGCTTCTCCTCACAGCAAGGAACTCATCCATCCACCTGAATTGGCTGCAAGGAACCACAAAAATTATTTTGGGCTTTAAAGCCAAATAAACTCACCAAGTTCAGAAATAGAGTAACTCTCTCCATTGACCCATTTTCTTCAAAGTCGCGCTTGAAAAATTGAGCAGTTTCCATGTTAACTCCCATGGCTGCAAAAACTATGGCAAAGTTATCTTCTGCAACAGCCTGCCAATTACATGCCAACCAAAACAACTGATCAGCAAGTTCATTGCAATCGAAAAAACCCTACATCACATCTTGCTTCTTCCCTTTATACTGTCATGATTCACACTAATTTCTATGGGTAATATTTCTCCATTTCCATAATGATGCATTCATAAGCATTCCCTTTTCTAATTCCATTTCTTTTTTCTTAAATATGAAGAGCATCAATACCTCTAACAAATTTTCAGATTGTTCCAGTCTTTTCACAAGTCCTGCTTGTCTGCAAATTTGAGCAGCAATCTCGTTATGTGGCAAACCAGCAGCAGAAAAAAGAGGAATCTTCTGACCACGGGCAATGGAGTTCATCACATCTATTGTAGAAATCCCAGTTTGGATCATTTCTTCTGGATAGGTTCTTTCACTTGGATTAATGGAACTACCTGTATAACACTTGCATAATTAAGGTTAATTACAGAAGATACTACAAAAAGGAGTCAAGAAATAGCACATAAGCAAAAGTCTGTGTTACTTGCATGTACATGATCAGAAAAACCTTCATTACATAGTTGAAAAAAAAATCAAACACTACCTCCTACATTATAGGATTCTTTATTGGAAATAAGTTAATAACTGAAGTTCTAGAAATTAAAAGAATCAAAACAACTTGGAAAGCAAATATAGTAGCAATCTTGCAGATGATAATAAGACAGAATATTTTTCTTCCATTTTTATATTACCTGAGATGTCACAGTAGGCCTCTGGCAATATAGGAGGACCATTGTCTATAGGCTTTCCTGACCCATTAAATATGCGACCAAGCATATCCAAAGATACAGGTGTCTTCAAAACCTATCAAATGAAAGAAACCACTTTAAAACACTGGAATCATATTCTTTATAGTGAATAAATACCAGTATATACCATGAAAAAGGATTCAGTCAACATTGTTTCTGAGAAAGACGCCTTAGCATTTGCATTTACCGTCTGTCTTTGATCTAATTTGACACTGGCCCAAATAAGTCTGATATTTATTAAATGGAAAACCATCTTGGTATTTACTACTTTCATAATGATTTTAGCCTGTTTTTAGATATGTTATATAGCATTAACTAGTATGGTTCTGATCTCTAGGTGTGGGTTCCTAGAGCCATTTTGTAGGTTATAAGCACATTGATAAACCCAATATGAATAATGGGGTCATGATACAAGGCAGAATGCATAAAAATGCTCATCACTGAACAAACACATTGAACATGATGCTATAACAAACCCCAAACAGTCTGTCAGGCTGTGGTCTAGCAGCAATTTGGACCAGTGGTTGTGAAAATGACCCAGCTTCAAATCCTGTCGGGCATGCTCCTTTTTTCTTTGGGGTTTCTTTAAGTTATTATTCTTTGTTTAATTATATCAATGTCATATATCTAATCATTTCCTAGCTCATCTTGATGAATTTTCTAGTCTATGTGTGAGTCTCTTCCTTGCTAATTATTAATTATCATTTTATCTGCACTTTTCTTTGCTAATTTCAATCCAAACAGATGAAATAATCAACATAGATATAAGTTCTTAAAATCTGAAAAATAGAAAAAAATTGTAAGGAAATATTTAAGCCGCATAAAGCAAAATTCTAAGGAGGGCACTATCCAGCAACTATTCCAAATTGGCTTGCAGAATAAAAAATTGTTATCACTTTATATGCTACTTTCAACTAAAGAGAGCTGTTTTAGGTTGGAACCATGAATACACAATTCCAAACAACATAGATTACAATTAAACAGGTAGTTGCTTCATTCTAACCTCTCCAGTAAATTGAATTGTTGTGTGCTTATTATCAATTCCTGACGTTCCTTCAAAGACCTGCAAATGCATATCAAAATAAGTAAAAAGCAATATTCACAAAATATAGTGAAACAAAGTGCATTTGACAGAAAAAAAAAATTATTGAAAATATAAATGGTGTGATAGCAACCTACAAATTTAAATAGTTTTATACAGGTGGAAACTATTACCTAACAAACTATTTCCTAAGACTACAATGTACTAAATAAGCAAATCACCTCCTAGCAGGATTTAAATTATTAATTGCTCAAAGAGTCAAAAGCAATAGATGACTTTTTAATAAGCATGAACCATAGTGCGCACCACCCACCCTCGAATTCTAAAACACACAAGTCTGATTTTTTCATAGTAGTCCACATTTCTGAAATTGTGAGAGCAAATTGGAACAAAATATATTTGGAGATATTGTTGAGATTTACAAGGGTCAACAAGAGAATCAATGGAACCAAGTCTCATCCACATTCTGAAATAGCCTCCTCACAAGTGTGCTAGATAGAGATTGATCTAGTTCGCTAGATACAAAGTGCAAAGGCCAAGCACAAATGAGTTGAAAACAAAAGCGCAAAAGAATGCCCAAGATAAAATGCAAATCACAAGAAAAAAAGGCATATATAAGTGTCACTAGTCTTATCACATTTTTATATTAGATCAAAAAATCACATGGGATGATACAAATGAGGGCTTCAGTTGTGTATTTATACACAACTCAAGTGAGGCATCTTGCCAATAGGGGTCGTGGGCCCACATAACCATGGCACACACCCAAAAGGATTATTGAGCCTACATATGAATTTTGATTAGGTCGGTCTTAATCGCAAACCCACTATACAATAAATTTTGATTAGGTCGGCCTTAATACTTGTTGGAATTATTCGTATAATCTGTACATGTAGGGTTATTGGTGTAATCTTGTTTTCTAACCTCTTCTGATATTCCACCAAATTATCTGAGTTTGTTGAAAAGTTACCTAGGAAGTGTTTGTCCATTCATTAGTGCCTTGGGGTGGACAAGAACACTTTAAATGTGGTCCCTAGCATATTTTTATAAAGTGAGATTGACTTTATAATTATAAAGTCACTTTATAAAATAAAATTGAGTTATAAAGTTTTAAATGTGACTTTAATGAGAATTAAAAGGTGGGTGAGTATTAATGTCTCATTTAATATTTAAAAAGTGAGTAAATGCTTTTTAATGAGAAAAGTGAGATTTAATCTTGGCCCTGGATCTCATCTAGTTATGTTTTAATCTTGACCATTGGATTTGAAGATGGAGGTTACTCAAACAAAAAGGTTAGGGAAAGGCAAACCTAATTTTATTCACTTTTGCTTCCATGAGTTTTGGAGAGGAGAAGAGCAAGAGAGGAGAGGTCGATTTTGAAAGAGAGGAAGAGAGAAACCCTTGCACAGAAATCAAGGCTGAAGAGAAGCACAGATTTTGAGGAGCATGGCACGATTCCCAAGGAGGCCATACATCATTAAATGCAGACCATACAGCAGCATTAAATTAGCACAAAAATCAAGGAGTCTGTCCGTACAGCAGAAGAGGAAGGGCACAGTTTTCGAGGCATTTAATAGACTGATATATCAGAATCCGTACAGTCCGTAGTATGTACAGCATTTATTTGCACAGAAATCGAGGTCCATACAGTCCGTACAGTCAATTTCTGGCACAGTTTTCAAGGTATTCCGTACAGTCTATTTCAGGCACGAAATTCAAGGTATTCCATACTGCATTTATTGCTGGTATTTACTGCTGTTTTCTGGGCCCATTTTCCAAGGCCGTACTGCTGAAAAATGGCTGGCATGTGTGGGCTGTACTGCTATTTATGAACTGCTGTTTTGTGTTGAGTTTGAGTCTTTGACACATTTTTCGAGAAGGAAAAACTGAGATAAGTATTGCTGTTGTTGATTGTAATTTACCTCTGAAGAATAATAAATCTCTCTCTGCAAACAGGTTTTCCCTTGGGGGTTTTATCCTGGACCATTTTGGTCAAAAATACTGAGTTAAAAATTTCACGTGTGTGGCTGTCATAATTTTATGAGTAAGAAAAGTTAGGCTGCAAATTAATTTTCTGAGTTGTTTAGGTTGAAAGAATTGCATGTGTTTCAAGCAAAAACAATTTTTATATATGTGAAGTATATGCATGTTGGGGTTTCGGCATTAAACTACATGCAGAGAAGTTGAAAAACTTGAAACCGGGTTGGGGTTCTAAAACTTTCATGGTATCAGAGCTGTGTTAAAGAGCAGAAATAAAACACTCAGAAAATTTCAGACTTGAGAAAGAAGAGGGTTTGTGAAGAAAACAGGTTCTTGAACAGATTCTTTTGAGAAGAACAGGTACAGGTGGTAGTCATGGTCACTTGTCTTAGACTAGAGGATAGGTTGGACGGGGCTGCAAATTTTGGCCCATGGAAGGCTAGGATAATGTTGATACTGGAGAAGAATGAACTATGGGAAATAGTGCACAGTACAGCAGCAGACCCAATCACAATTCCCACTGATGCCACAGATGGAAGTGAATGAACTATGGGAAATAGTGCACAGTACAGCAGCAGACCCAATTCCCAATTCCCACTAATTCTCCTTATCTTTCATTCTCTATCCTTTTAAGTGACATTCTCTTTATCTTTCATTCTCTTTTACTTTAAGAATGTAATATTACCATTTAATATTACTGAATTTAATGTCACTTGAACAAAACTGGTTGGGCTCGTACCAAATTGGTCCCTAGGCATCCCCAAAACAGGGTTACCTTGTACAAAATTGGTCCCTGAGTGTCCCCAGGCATCCCCAAAATAGGGGTACTTCGTCCCCTTTGCAATCAACGTCCCCTGAATCCATGAGAAACGTCTCGGGTACTTCGGCCAAGTTTCGGGTATAGTAGGGTGCGGCAAGGTACGTGGGTATGGGTTACCCCGGGTACGGGTACCCATTCTACTTAGCTAAAACGGCTTCAGTGTAGGATCTCCCTTTGCAGGTAATCTTACTATGGTTTCACACATTCAAGCCTCCCAAATCTATTATGTCTCTTATTCACTCCCAAGTAAGGCCCAATTCAAGAGGTTGGAGCAGATCCTCAAGTTTTTTCTTTGGTCCAAGTAAGACAGTGACAGAGGACTACCTTGGCACTCGCTTTGGAGTTGGTTTTATCAAGGGCAGTGTATTTATGAGTGTCCTATGTTTCAAGCACGCGGGTTGAGTACGAAAGGTATATTCTTCTTAAGAGACCTTTGGGATTTTGAGACACGGGATTGGATGGATTGGAGGTTGTTAGGTCATAAGAAGGCATTCTTGTCCTCTGACAAGTCGGCTATCAAAGATATCATGGCATTGCTTCTTCCTAAAGAACCATATAAATTGAATATAAATATGCAAGGCCATTTTTGGCAATATCAGGGTTGGAGATTGGGGAAACCGATTCAGCGGTATGATACCAAAGAGTTTTACTCTCTTCTGCATCAAAAGCATTGTTTATCCCCTGTGATGAGTGCTAGATGGACATCTTCTGACCTGGAGATCGGAAGGATTCATTTGTTACACATTGTTTGGTTGCTCCAACTCAGTGATAAGCCCCAAGTTTTTGCATGCCTAATTGTTTACCAAGGGCTACATTCCAGAGCCCACTTGGCCAAAATCGGATTGACAGATGGCCTTTGCCTCTGCTACAGCAGCTCAAAGACCTTGAAGCATATCCTGTGGGAATGTAAGTTCACTAAAACTTGCTGGAATTATGCTCAGGATCAGCATTCAACAATGTTTCGGAGTCAGTTTCATTGGGGAGCAGTACTGTTTAGTAACTCAAGCTCCTTGGTTCTTCCTCCTTTCACAGGCATTTGGGACTGTCTTCTATTAGTGCTTTATGCCTTTATCTACCATCTAGGAGTTAAGGTGCAAATTGAAATATGTGTTTTTTGATGAGGTCAGTTCAATCCAGCCTTTTTGTCACTATTGGCGAGAAGAGGTATGTTTGCAATTGTCTACCTAAGGCTAACTTCTGCTAAAGCAAGAGTTAAATGTAATAGCTTACTCTGAATTTATCACAGCTCTAGTAGCTATAAGGAAGAGGATATATAGCCTTCCACTTTTATTTTCAGCTTTCTCGTAAATATTCTCTTATTAATATAAGACTTTTTCAAATAAACAAAAAAAAATCCAGTTCAACAGCTTTCTATTTCTGCTTACACTTTTAAGCTTTCTTGTAAATATTCTCTTATTAATATAAGACTTTTTCAAATAAACAAAAAAAATCCAGTTCAACAGATTTCTATTTCTGCTTACACTTTTAAGATAATTAGCAATATATAATGATATAATCCAAAGTCACTTTCGTCAAAAGCATAAAGAAAAGTTGTAGAACTGAATTACAGCAACAGGATAATGTAAATTTCATAGCATGTAACAATTTGGAAAGCAGTCAAAGATCTAAATCGAAATCAATATTACCTGCACAACAGCCCTTTCACCATCAACTTCCAAAACCTGACCTCGACGTGTGGTGCCATCTCCTAATCTAATGTTGACAATCTCCTGATATTTTGGACCCTGTGGAGACCCAAGATTTATGATAAGCTAAAAGAACAACAATGCTAAGTTATATGGGTCTGTCAAACGAATTTTACAAAGTAATAACTGGGGGAATCTCAACATTTCTCATCCATATAAAACCTATTGTTACATAACTTTCTTATATCCTGGACATCAACTTAGGTAAACAAGTAGAGAGAACGAAACCAGTGAAAAATGTACATAAAAACAATATTCCAAAGAGAAGATGATCATGGTTTTGCATATTTACCTTCACTTTTTCCAAAATAACCAATGGACCTGCAACTCCTGAAACGGTTCTATATTCTGCAATAGCATCACAAAATATCTACTATAAGAACTGCAGCATGGTTAATATGAAACTTCAATTAAAAACTAGTCCTTGCATAACACTAGAGACCATACAGTTCACCATCACAATGGAATTACTATTTAGTATTTACTACAATATTTATGAAGTTCAAATGCCTTGTAAATTGCAAAAAACAGCAGAAAAATTATTTCCTCTCCTGCAAAATGTAGGATTGATAGAGATGTCTCTACAAATGAAGTAGATTTGCATCAATGAATTTTGGGTGGTGATCAATAACAAGTTAACAGTATTTCAAATGTCACAAAATCACTGCATCAACATACTAAGCATAGGAATCACATAAATGTCAACCTGGAGTCTATCACCTTGGTATCTCAGGCTTACAAACGAACAAGCACAACCATCAATAAACATGAAATGGAGATTTTATGGTATATATATAATGTTCAATAAACAGGAATTGGGAAATTTCATGCAATACTAATACTCTTGGAACGATTTTGGCTTAGAAAGTTTACGACAATTAGGGATTGAATGTGTACGTTTGTGGGGATTGTGGGGACTAATGCTCTTTAAGGATAAGGGTGCCATTATCAAAACCAAGAGTACAAAGTTGTGCTTTGCAAGGTCTCCCTCCTATGGAGGCTTATGATCTAAGTCACCTGGTTGATGTTCATGTTTGAATTCCATGACATTGAAACTTGAAAAAAAATTGCCCACGCAAAAAATGTGATAATTCACCATTAAGTTTGACAGATAGAATTAGGCAGTTATGGTGGTTTAGTCTATGAATTAAATTTGGCAAAGATTTAAAAGATATTGTAAAACAATTTTTGTCCCTCTATAACCCCTTTAAAGGAGATTGCCCTGGGCCTTAAACAAAAAGAAACTCTTCATACTCCCAAATGCTAAAAGTATAAGGGGTGTACTTGGAAAAGTCTGCAACACATTTAAATCAAATGATTCTATGGTTTTCTTAAATGATTTTTGAAATCATCGATGGATTAGGTTGAAGGCAGTGCCAACGAATTAAACGCAGGCATAAACAAATTGTAAGAATCAAGCAATGCCTGCCCAAATGACTGAACATCTCACAATCCCAGGAATGTTCAGTTGAACCTATATGCAGTAAACAGTTGACAGAACCTTGCCAAAGAAAGAATAAATCTGACACGAACCTGCCACAGCTGAAAGAATTGTTCCACAAATCAGGCCAAACGTTACAGCTGGATGGATCCAATGAATGCCACAAACGAGGCCACCACAGGGAACAGATTTATTCCAGAACTTAATTCTTGTGTCCACCCACCATAATCTTTTGATTTGAGATGGAGTGATTAAATTTACCAAATTTGGGTAATTAAATTGTCAGTGTTTGAGATTCTGACAATTGCTGATTTTTTAAATTTATCAAAAACCATCTCCGAATCCAGTGACTAATCGTAATATTGACATAGTCAGCTCAAGATTGTCTGATAATGGAATTTATCCCGTGGAAAGAAAGTTGTCATCGTCGAAGTGACAATTTCAAATGCCGTGAAGTCGTTTGAATTGCATGACATTAACATACACAAAGACAAACTCTTTACACTGTACAACCCCCTTATGTGTTTAGAATAAATTAATCATTAAATATGCAACTAACAAAGTCAAACCTCACACTTTCTACAATGCAATCTATAGCAGCAATGACAGTGGCTCATCAAGGACAATTACAATAGCTCCAAAGTCTGTAAAATCAGCACTCAAATACTCAAAATCCCCACAAGTAGATTATTCAATTAGAAAAAAAAAACGAACGGAAGATCGTTAGTCTCCGATGTTTAAAGTAACAGCTGATCGCGGTTTCAATTCCAGTAAAAGAACAAATGCACATAAACCCGGAGAGGGTTTCAAGAAACGAATGACCGGATCCATAATGGAAAATCAGGGTTGACGGCTCCCATGAATGGTGAAGTTAATAACTCTGGGTTATGATAATATTGTGAAAATTGGGTTCAAAGACCTGGAAAAAACGACCCCTAGACCTCCTCCAAATCATGCAATAACTAAACAGACGGCTTGAAAGGGGCTTCTGCAGATCTGAGAAGATTTAACTTACCGATCAAGGGCTGGCATTCATAGTCCCGCAGGGCATCTCCTTTGGCCACCATTTCTTTTGCAGAGAGATCTTGGGAAACAGAGGCTGAGGCTTCTTCAGTCAGCTGAAGGACCCAGATCAGATCTGATGCATAAACATGAACAAGCAATTTGATCGTAACAGTGAAATAAGTACAAATGGCTCAATTGCTCAAGATAAGAGTACTAGTGGGCTTCGATATTTACACGAGATTACCCAATCGCCCACGGAATACATGTATATATATACGTATATTTTCGTAGCTTTATCCCAGCTGTATGTAGAGGATTTTTTAATTTTTTATTTCGTTATCGGTTTTGTCAATTTGAAAGTGGAGAAAGACATTCCTCGTGTGATGGCTTTTGGAATAGACATGGGGGGATTGATTGTCCATTTTCTATGGCGCATCTTATGGTGGGTATCATTCCCACCGAGGTTGGGACTCTCCATACCTTTTTAAGTGCATTAGTTAAACTCTTTCTCCTTGAGTTAGTTATGCATTACTATGTCACTCAATGTCATTCAACTCAAACTTTGAGTTTGAGGAGTTTTGTGTTTTAAGTAATTAGTATAAATTTATCTTAAACTCGGATTTATTAAGTAATTGGGAGGATTCAATTTTTTGAGGTGTGATTTTTTTTTAAACTTAAATTTTTTTACATGCACACCTCCTCAAATTTGATGCCTCTTGATACTTGATAAATCCAAGTTTAAGATGGATCTATGTTGATTTTAATTTATTTTTTATTTTATGAAGTCACATAGACTTTTTTAATTACTTTTCATTTGTTTTTAGCTTTTTTATTTTATGAACCGATGAGAACATCTAAAATTAAAAAGAATAACTATGATTCATCATGATCCTTTGATTTTAATATATTTTGAAAGGATATTTATATTTATGAAGAACGGTTCATATTCCATTTACCATTTTAAATTAATTATTTTATATTTTTTAAGGATAGATGTGTGGTTAAAGTGATTGATTGTAAATTGAAAGAAATGATAGTTCTCTTTCTTTTTTTAATGTTTCTCTAACCAATCGAAGGATCTCTTATTGATGGAGATTGTGTTAATGTGAAGTACCTTGATGTTTTGAAATTAGTTCGAGATATCGATTCTTTTTCTATATTTGAATATTTTGTTTCATGATGTCTCTTCAATGCATCTAAGGGATTTTCAACCAAACCTACTTGTATAATGCTAGACCATATTAGAATCATTACAAACCTATTGTGGAGGGTTGGGCATTAAAGCCACCGTAGTAAGTTGTGATAACTTTGTATGATTCTTTGGAGCTACCTTTACAAGTGTGTTCTTCGTCACTCGCTAACCTTTAGATTTATCATTATCTTTCCCCTTTTTCGATAAAGGAATTGAGACTATTGGACAATAATATGTTAGATGGCTTGTATGTTGGCAAATTCGTCAAGGGAAATTCATGTGCTCATAATCCAAACCATGGACAAATTTGTGAACACCACACTACAAAATGATATCGCTGCATGTACACATATTCTAGGTAAGGTAATGATGCCTTTTTCAACCTAGCTAGTGTTAATTCTTTAAGAAACTGACCAAGAAGATTGTATATGTCTTACAAAATGGTAGTGTTAATTTTTAAGAAATTGACCATGAAGATTGCATATTTCTTGCAAAATGGCGCTGCATATAGATAGGGAGATTTGGTAGTCACACCGTAACTAGGATCATGGATAGCTCGCATGAGTTATGTTGAAGTTTGAAAGTTATATGAAAAAACTTTGTTATCAGTAAAATGTAATTTTATGAATGTGCTTTTTTATTTAAAACAAATATTTAGCTAGTATTAAGGAGTTAAAATTTGGTGAAATCTCCTTTCTTATGACAAGTGTGCCTCCCATGAGGAGTTTCATGCCCTAAACGCTCTAAAAATATTTTCAAGGATGTTTTGGCACCCACTAGTCATGTTTGAAGCTTCACATTCTCATCACATTGAAAGCTTATTTATTGAGAACGTTACTTCAATACTTAGCATTCCATTGCCCAAGAGGTTCTCAGATGAGAGAAATATTACTTGCCTTATCGTCCAACACGTCATTTTAATAGATTTTGGCCTCTACTTATGCATATGCATCAAGAGGTTTCTCAAATTTGGAAGCTCATTTTAAGGAAGAAACTTTAATATACTCATGTGCTCATGCATTTTTTTTTAGTTTGACTTTATGGGTGGTGTAACGCATATCCTTCATTATGAGTTGTGGTTTAGGGGATGCATTGCCTTATGCATGAAACCTTGATTCCCCACCTTCAATCTTTGTATATGTTGGCAGGTGGTTTGGATGAGTCAGTTGTGCAGCATCGCGGATGCTGCGAAGAATCAAAGATGTCGTGCAAGAAGGAAAATAGTGCGCAAGTCAATAGTAGTTTATGTATTTTGGGGTCATTTGGATCGCATTATGCGAGTTTTGGGTCATTTGGACCGCAATATGTGGGTTTCGGGTCATCTTTTTTGTAGAGTTTGTTAAGAAGTGGTTAGGCGGTCGGCTAAGTGGACAATGAATGTAATGGCGCAAGCCTATAAATAGACATAGCATTGCAAGTGTTGATATCAATCGATGAATTGAAGAGACAGTTGAGCACGGATGATAAGAGATAATTTTGCCTGTTTTTGTCTGTTAATCTGGGTATGCGACAGGAGAACTATATTGTTGTATCTGAGTTGTGTTGCGAAGGTTAATATGATATGATGAGGTTTTGAGCATAATCACTATGTCTCTTTCTATTTTTCTGTTATGATTGTGATATGATATGAATATGTGAATGATATAATGTTTCTTTATTCCAAATAACGTTTTGCTGCTAGATCTGTTGTGCATTAATGGTTTTTATTGATAATGAGATCTGTTGAATGATGATGCGGTTCTGTCTAAATGCATGAGTTGAAATATTAGATCTGCTTGTGAATGTTGCGATAAGTCAATAAGTAACCACACACGGTCCTTCTACATTCAACAGAAACGTGGTTCCGTCAACTCTCCCTCAAACATCTCGGGTGAGACTTCATCTGCTCCGCAGGTGTTGCTGCACAGGGTAAAACCTGTTTAGGCCGATGCTCAAGGAGATCGCGGTGGGTTTGGGTGTCGACATAGTAAGGAACCCCTGTCGACTAGGTTTGCGTCAACAAATGGTTCCGTTGTCGAGACCCTGGCGCAAAGTGAAGGGAGGACATGTTGTGGCATCCGACAAGACGAAAATTCAAGATTGGTTTGATCAAAAGTTACGAGAGTTTGATGAGAAAGAGAATCAGAACCCTGGACTGACGACGGATTGGTGGCTGGCAAAGTACATACATGATGGTCCACACGAATATTTTTTCTGCAAATTCTTGATCATCTTGTATGAGTGGTTGGCGCAATTGACCTTCTGTAAGGTAAATTTTCAAGGCAGTGAGCCAACGTCTTGGACCCCAGAATTAATCCAGGAGTTGCAAGAAGTCGACAACAGAGCATCGCAGGCTGTTGAAGTCTGGTTTGATAGTATATTGGAGGGCTATATCACTGAGTTTGCAGTTGACATGACGAAATCCTATAGCGAAGCTGAAAGGGAATTTTTCAATGGACCAAGAGGCAGGTTCCTGTTGTCACCACGGTTTTCCATTAAGATGCTCATATGTGAAAAGGGCATACTGAAGATGAACCTCTAGTAGAAGAACCCTGGTAGGCGGAGGCTGTGGATACCACAACAGCAGGGGGGAGGTGAATGGAATGATATGGGGTAGATGGGTGCAAGTTACGACGAGACTGTGAAGGAAGCCGAGGAAGAGAGTGGTCTTACGAGGGGAGGAGCAAGGTTTCGACAAGAGAAGAGGCAGAGGACAGGAGAAGGTCCTGCTGCGATCAAAACGCAAAACCACGAAGGAAGACCACACGGGACAAAGCAACCTCACAGTACCGACAAGGACAACCAAGCTACGCCTAGGATAGAGGCAGGACCAACCCCCAGCAGTAGTGTACCCACACCTCCGCTCACTATCTCACAACCAGGAATAAATATGACTTTAACACCGTCATGTTCATCGTGTCAACAACATTCAATTACTAGTGGATCAGCGACTGTAGGAAGGATGCCCAGGATGACGGGCGAAGATGCAAAGTTGCCTCTTTTCCATGGAAATGGAATAGACAACCTAGATAAATACTGGTTCTTATGTGAAGTTGTGTGGACTGTTAAACATATCACCGATGATGAGGCCAATAAAGGTCAATTGGCGATGACTCTTCGGGGTCGCGCACTGGACCGGTTCATGAAATTTGTACAAGTTCCTACAGGAAGTCCAGATAAGACATTGGATGAAGTTCGAAAACCGAAGTCCGAAGCGCAATACATTACGGAACTAAAGGAGATCAAGCAGTATCCTAATGAAACTGACCAAAGGTTCAAAACGCTAATGGCAAGAGTCAGCTTTGAGATGAGTGACGTTTAACATAAGGAATGGTTCATCGCAGCGTTACTACCTCACATTCGACTCCCGTTGATGCAGCAAAACATTGCGACACCGAGCGAGGCTCTGGAGATTGCGATGCGGTTAGAAGCTTCGCTGGTTGGTGAGAATGCAGCCGGCATGTCTCAGATTCAGACGCAACTGGCCAACCTGACAATTCAGTTGCAAGATCTTAAGAAGGGTAAAGAGCACCGCGAGGAGGCTTGGTATACACGATGTCGTGAAGAGGGGCATACCAAGGATAGCTTCCCAGATTTCCGAAACTACTTAGTGTCAGGAGCGTCGAACCCATTGAGTGGCGGAGGTATGCCATGGTCCCGCATTTGTCAAGTTTACGGGCATCGACATGAGGAGTGTCAATACATGCAGAAGATGGTCACAAAGCCGATGAATTTGTATTGTACATTCTGCAAGTCTGTCGAGCATGAAGATAAGGATTGTCACGCATATGGCCTACTTCAGGAAAGAACGTACGATTCATACTATGTGAAGGACGACCATCGTGCAATACAGCAATCGCAACTGCAGCCACAGGTGGCCCAACCGCCACCTCAACCGCAGATGCAATTTGTACCACAGCCGCAACCGCAACAATAGTTTGTACCACAACCGCATTATAATCAGATGTAGAAGGCTCCTCAGCAGCCACAGTACGTTCAACCAACACTGTATGTTCAGCCAGGGTAGTGTGTTCAACTGTAACTGAATCCCTTGCAACAACAATTTGATCAACCGCAATATTAGTAGCAAGGAGGATTCCGCGGAGGATGAGGTAGAGGCTTTGGTCGAGGAGGAGGACGAGGTCGCGGACCTATCCAATGTTATAATTGCGGAGTATTGGGACACTATCAAAGAGATTGCCCGCAGTTGCAAACACAGTGTACATATTATTTTGGTATTGATCACACCATTAAGAACTGACCACAGCTGATCGCAAGATGGGAAGCCGAAAATGTTCCGTAGTTGCAAAACCAGAACCAGAACCAGTTTCAGAATCAAAATCAAGTTCAGAATCAGCCACCGCTGCAGAATCAGAATCAGATGCAGAACCATAACCAACAACAGAATTAGAATGCAAATCAGAATGTGAATCAACATGCGAACCCACCTCCGAACCAGAATCAGGGATTGACTGTCTCGACGATTTCAGCAAAACCAAGAACGCGGGATGTTGTTGTTGTTGTTATCACTCGCGGAGGTGCGATGACAGCAGAAGATGGTCCGCATCCGTTGATCCGACTGGCTGGAAAGAAGAAGGTGCAGTTTGATATTGACGATGAGCGAGATACGTTCTTTAAAGCACGTGATGCCATAGGAAGAGATCTTGGTAAGTCAATTATCTACGACATGCCCCCTGCTTTTGATTCCACTTCGGGAGAAGGACCATCGCGACAGTATGGTACTTTGCAGAACTTCTTTGAAAGTTGATTATCACTGGCAAGAGAACCATCGCGACAGTATGGTACTTTGCAAAACTTCTTTGAAATTTGATTATCATTGGCAAGAGATCCTGATGCTCTTGCCAAAATCGAGAGTTTGTTGCATTGATTGACCAGGGGACGGAAAGAGTCTGCAGTGAACTCTTTACAGCGGAAGAAGATAGGAAAAGAGATGTGTATGAATGTCCAGATTAGGGACTACGATGTAGATTCAGTTATTCTGGATCTAAGCTCAGACGTCAATATTCTAACAAAGCAGGCATGGTAGAAAATGAGGAGCCCAACGCCGAGTTGGTCTCCTGTGTAGCTGCGATTGGCTAATCAGGCCAAGGTAACACCAATTGGGGGAGTTCTGTGCCTTGTTGTGGATATTGAGGGGATGAAAACATATGCTGATTTTGATGTTATTGAAGTTGTTGAGGGTGGAAGCTCCTATCCCGCGTTGGGGATTGGATGGGCCAATGACAATATGGAAGTCATTAATTTCAATAAGTTGGTGATGACCTTTGAAAATCAAGACCTCAGAGTCATAGCTCCGTTGGATCTGGCTGAAGGGCGAAGGTATGTTGAACCAGTAAAGGACGAAGTGGTAAGAGGATGGGATCACGCATATAATATTTCAGAGGACTACATACATCCGACTGTCGATGGTGAACTCGACTGGCACAGCTCTAGCTCTGCGTCTTCTGATTATGATGATGCATTAGAGAACTGGCAGAATCGCATGCATGAGGTGTCATTCAGAAAGTGTGGGTTGATCACACAGTCACTACGTCGTGTTGTGACTCAGACTGTTGAATTACCAATATACAAAGGACTACCCGGGTTGTCCAAATTTCTAGTGGAATTTGAAGACAGGGTGTCAGAACCACAACAATTGTTGGCATTGGAGGAGGCGCTGAAGGCTGCTTCAACACGTTGGTGGGTGACCCACAAGAAATCGATTACTGGATGGTCACAGTGTCGAAGACTGACGACGGTTCGCTTCGACGACACAAAAATATACCACACCGGTACGATGGGCGGAATGACGCTGGCAGTCACCTGATTGAATGTCAAACTCTGTGGGCCTCGCGACCAAAGGATGAATGGGTCCATGCCTTCGTCCACACTTTAAATGAAATGTCGCGATTGTGGTATGCCGCAGCTGAGTTGCGTAGGGATATTACCACTTGGTTAGAGTTGACGGTTTGCTTTACTCATACCTTCAGTTTCACGGATGCCAATCTGGATGTTCACAATGCCCTGCAGATCATCCACGATGTTGTTCTGAAGGTAGTTCCAGTTGCCTACCCTGTGGATCCGCATACACATTGGTAGATGTAATCGATGATGGAATGCTATAATATTACTGGAGGGCCAGAGGATGGTGATGACCCGCGGAATATCAATATTCCAGAATCTGAAGGAAGCCAGGATGTCGTAGCACCTAACGCAAAGACAGATCTGATAACTCAGCCGCTGAAGCTTAGGAAGGTCAACATTGGGACAGAGGAGAACCCAAAGTTTGCAAATGTTGGGGACTACTAGGATGAAGAAATGATGGAGAAGGTCACAGACCTGTTGCATGAGTTCCAAGATTTGTTCCCTACGAAGTTTTCCAAGATGAAGGGAATATTGGGGGATCTAGGGGAGATGAAGATTCCATTGAAGCTAGATGCGAAATCGATAAGGCATCGACCGTATCAATTGAATCTGCGACACAAGGAAAGGGTCAAAGTTGAACTTGACCGCAGGCTGGATGCTGGCATCATTGAACCAGTCGAAGAATCGGAATGGATTAGTCCCATGGTGGTGCAAGACAAGAAGACAGGTGAGGTACGGATTTGCGTCAACCTGAGAAAGTTGAACGATGCGTGTATGCATGATCCTTTTTCGACGCCATTCACTCTTGAAGTGCTGGAAGGAGTGGGCAGTCAAGAGATGTATTCGTTCGTGGATGGTTTCTCTGGCTATCACTAGATCAGGATCGCCATAAGACGATGTTTGTGACTGAATGGGGTTGTTTCCAGTACACCGTCATGCCATTTGGGCTTAAGAACGCACCTGTGGTATTCTCCCGGGTTGTTGTCACTGCGTTCCGAGATTTTATTCAAAAGTTCTTGCAAGTTTATATAGATGACTGGACAATTTATGGATTGATCAACGACCATCTGCCTGCAACTGATGTTGGAGAGATGTCGACAACATCAGATCTCGCTGAACTTGAAAAAATGTATTTTCTGCGCACCTTTTGGGATGTTTTTGGGTCACATTGTTTGCAAGCAAGGATTGTTGGTTGACCTAGCAAAGATTGCGCTCATTTTGAGCTTAACACTGCCTGCAAATGTCAAGCAGTTGAGAGCGATGCTGGGGCACACAGGGTACTATCACAAGTGTATCTGTGGTTATGCAGCGATCATGGCCCCTATGGAGAAGTTGTTAAAGAAGGACGTGGTATTCTTATGGAGTCTAGAATGTCATGTAAGTTTTGAGACGCTGAAGGCTAAGATGGCTTCGGCACCGATCCTGGTATCCTGATTGGAGCAAGGAATTCCATGTCCATGTGGACACATCATCAATTGCGCTGGGAGTAGTACTCCCGCAACCAGGGGAAGGAGATCCGGATCACCCAATTGCCTTTGCAAGTCGAAATTTTTCATCTACGGACGAAATTATATGACTACCGAGAGGGAAGGTCTGGCGATGGTATATGCGCTACAGAAGTTAGGCATTACCTGTTGGGGGGTCATTTCAAGATGTTCACCGACCATTCTGCTTTGAAATACCTGGTCAATAAGCTTGTGTTGGGGGGGAAGATATGCCGCTGACTGCTTCTCTTTCAAGAATTTGATTTTGAGGTAATTGTGAAGCCCGATCGCTTGAATGCGGGGCCAGACCATTTATCGCAAATTGAGACAGGGGAGGAACCAACCAACATTGAAAATGGGTTGCCAGATGCGCAATTGTTCAAAGTCAAGGTGGCTGACGACTACTATGAAGAAATAATTCAGTTTTTGGCAACGGGAACCGCACTAGAGGATTTCACCACAAGCCAGAAGAAGCAGCTGGTGGTTAAGATTGTAGATTTCCAGTTGATCACTGGACAGCAATACAAACTAGGACCAGATGAGATCCTGAGACACTGTGTCCTGCCTCATGAGCAAGGGTAGATATTGGTAGAGGCACACGCAGGTGTGGTTGGTGGACATTATGGCGGTCATGCTACCCCTAGGAAGGTGCTTCGCGCAGGGCTTTGGTGGCCCACTCTTCACAACAATGCGACAGATTATGCGCAGACTTGCGATGTCTGTCAAAGAACTGGGAAACCCTCTAGGAGGGATGAGATGCCGCTAATACCTCAAGTAACACTGCAACCATTTGATAAATGGGCTATGGACTTCGTGGGCCCAATTAAGCCACCTGGAAAATGAACTGGTGCACGGTACATAATCACAGCAACAGATTATTTGACAAGGTGGGCAGAGGCCGCACTAGTTGTAGATTGCACTACTGCGACAGTAGCGCGATTATTGTTTGACAATATTCTTACTGGGTTTGGATGCCCGAAGATACTGATGAGTGATCAGGGGAGACACTTCATCAATCGCATGATCAACGCCTTAACAGAAGAGCTTCAAATACAGCATAAGAAGAGTATGATGTATCATCCAAAGGCTAATGGCATAGTGGAGGCCTTCAACAAAGTGTTGGAGCATGTGCTTACAAGGGTTTGTAATGCAAACCACGATGACTAGGATTTGAAGATTCTAGCAATCGTGTGGGCATATCGCACCACTTGTAAAAGATTGACAGGATAGACACCATTTAAATTGGTGTACGAGCAAGAGGCAGCTATGCCTATGGAGTACATTGTTTCGAGTCTGCGCATAGCGGGTAGCGACAGGCATGAATGACGCAGCAGCATTAGCAGAATGACTAGAGCAGCTGGTGCAGCTTGAGGAAGATCGCTTTATCGCAAGTTTTCACCAGCGCGTGGAAAAGGATCGACAAAAAGCTTGGCATGATCGCCACATAAAAAATAAACAGTTTCAACAGGGTGACTTGGTGTTGTTGTATGACATCAAATTCATGAAGCATCCCGACAAGTTACAGATGCATTGGCTTGGCCCATATCACATCATTTGCATTACTTCAAGAGGCGTAGTACAACTGCAGTAGTTAGACGGAGTGATGCTCCCAAAGCTAGTGAATGGTAGCAGGTTGAAGCCCTACAGGACGGGCTCAGAGCCACACGATGCCTTAACCGCATTGTGAAAAACCAAAAAAAAAAATGCAGGATGTTAGGTGGCAGGATGGCGCACCAGCAGGGCCAGGATGCACAAGTCGGCGAGAGGGTACCGCAGTTAGGGAGTTGTGTTGCGATAGCCACAGGGTCACGACACAGTCAAATAAGCAATAAATGCAAACAGTTAAATGCAGTTAATTAACGGTGCTCGGTGAAGTGACATGTAGTTATGGCGGATCCGATCGTTAGATTGACAGGATCACCGATGAATTTGGTCAGTTAATGCATGATTTGGTCATGATGATCAGCGTGATTTGGTCATAATGATCGAGGGATCGATTTGGCGCTATAAGAATGGGTCGAGGTTGGTCGGAAGCCATCCGTTTGCAAAGAATGAATTGAGCTGAATAGTGTTGTGTTGAATTGTGCAAGGTTGAGTTGAGTTGAGCGGAATTGCATTGTGTCGAGCGAGTTTCCAAGTCGGGTAAGGTTGAGAAACAATTCGGCATTGCGGGGGTCGAGTGCGGAATGCCGGGTGAACCGGATACGGTTGAGATCTCGAGCGAAGTAGAGTCACCCGTCATCCCTGTCACTATTGAAGAGGAAGTTGCTAGTATGTCGGTTGGGTCATCGTCAGTGATGTGAAAGAAGAGGGGGGATGCGGGCTAGCACCCCGCCACCAGAGAAGCAGTAGACTAGATCATCTGTACAAATGTCGGAAGAGGTACCTGAGGCGAGTCCGTCGAGCTCAGGTGTTGTGGAATCCGCGGCCCGAGCAGGGGTATCTGTTGCAGATATACTGGGGTATATACCTCGCTGTCGACCCGGTACGCAGCCCTGGAAGCCCACCAAGAACCAGCGGTACCAACTCAGGATGCCAGCGATCCCACCAGGCATGGTTTGCACTACAGACATTGTGCCTGCGTTGATGCAACTGAAGTACGACGATCATGATTTGTTGGCACTGTCGGACGTTATGATGGAACCTTTTGTGCCGAGAACTGCATGGGAAGGTGGCTCGACACCACGCATTCCACATGATTAGGCGCATGGCTTGGACAAAGCCGGGCTGTTGGGATTGATCAACATGTCCCACTTTGGGTGGTTGACATAGGCAAATGGCTGCGTTAAGCAGTTTTTGGCCTGCTTTCATGGCAAAATTTTATGGTTGGACAAACCGGTCACCGTCATGGTCGACCTGATTTCTGAGATCATGGGGTTGCCAAAGGATGGGATAGACCCCTCACAGTATTTTCAGGGGTGACAAGAAGCTTACGGCAAGGTTGAGGGCGCGCTATGAATTGCAGCGCGATGATCGGGGCACGGATCCTAGCTACTAAAATAGTCAGGAACAACCGACCCAACCAAGGCAACTCAGGGGTCGTTGCATGCGTTGAGCTATGTGCGGAAGGCGAACAGATGAATTGGTCACTCTTTTTGCTGAACCAGTTGACAAAGGATGTGATGGCAGCCCAGGTGGCAAAGCGACCATTTGCATATAGCTGGTTGTTGAATTTAGTTGTGCTTGTCGCTTGGATGGAGCCTGACGACTATCAAGGGATGGATGTAGATGCGGTACAAGTTTGTAAGGGATCACGCTACCAGAACCTTTGGTGGGTGCAGGAACCTGAGTGATTGAAGGATTGCACAGCGCAATTATGGTTCTACTAAGAAGCACTGTAGGCGGCAGCTGCACGGGTTCCGTAGTTGTCTCAAGTAGCTGTCGTGAAATATAAAGGGATTCCCGATTTGCGATTGGCCCACACAACATTCATGTGCAAGCGCAGCGTGATACTGGGAAGCAATGGTTGCATACCCCATACAAATTGTCCAATGAGGAGCTGGATGCGATCATCGACGACTGCCCCATAGAATGGAGAGAACCGATTAGTCAGGAAGAAGAATCGACGGGGCTACCACTGGATGCACTAGAAAAGGAACAACAGAATCACCTTGATTCGGATCAAGAGTCATCGCAGACGCATATGGACGAAGAGATAGAGCGCGAGGTTGAGGAGGGTCGAACGAAGATGCATCATGAGAGGGGTATGACCAGTGGCACAACCCCAGCTATGGAAGTGCAGTTGCAGCGGCTTATTGCGGCCTTAACAAATGCAACGAATGCGATAGCCCAAGCAATGAGGACATAGGAGGCTGAAGGTTTCAACGAGGTAAAAGCTTGCCTTGATTCCTTATTTGATATTATTTTGAAGAAGGCACCAGAGGTAGTGCCTGTACAGGAAATTGGCGCAATCAGCACTACGCCGCGGGTTCGAAATGTGCAAATTTGTCACCTACCCAAATTTTGAGACTATTTATTTTATTTCAAAAACATTATGTTAAATTATAATTACAAAGTTTTGTAATGATGACCAAATCTGGTCAAGGATGATTGTAATGACATATTATTATTATTTAATAAATTAAAACAGGAGGCAAACATCCAGGGAACTGTTAAATGAGTGTTCACTGACCCACTAGGAGGAATGGAAGCTGTTAGAAGGCATGGGACAGGTGTCAGCATTTGCATTCCACCACTAGCTGTTGGTTATGGGACAACTACCCCTAAATTTGTGGCATTATCCCCCAGGTGGGTGGAACATAGCTGTTAGCTCATTAATGACCAGGTTATCCACTAAAAAGGCCTAGGCAGCCCAGAGAAGGCAATTCGAATTGAGCAGGGAGCTCCATAATTATTTTCTGCAGAAATAATTCCTCAAATGTATCAGGTGATCACTGAGAGATTCGAATAGGGAGGCTAAGTGGATGTGCATTGTGAGTCTGCTGAAATTATTCTAAGAAGGAAACCAGAGGTGTTGGTACAGGTCTCTTTGACTGCTAGGTCTATATGACTGAATGATCTACATTGTTGCTGCAAGTTGATTACCTAAAGCTTCTACAAATTCTTCTTTCTAGTGGTTCAGTGAACAGGCTCGGGGGTCCTAATGCAATTAATTTGGTTGCCTTCAGGAGTAGGTTGGGTGGAACAGGCTCCTTGGGTGTTTTCTGCTCTATCTACAGTTACAGGTTCTATTTGTTATTTCAGCCTATAAGTAGTTAAATGATTTTCTGCATTTGTAGATTTAGTATTTACAGTTAATGGCGTACAGAAGTAACTGTTTCAATTTCTGACCTAGGTATGATTTTGTATAATGATGGTTAAGTAAATGAGATGATTGATTAAATATCTTCTCTGCATTTTTCCCCATATTGTTTTATGTATAGTACTCTAGTACAGAGAAGTAGAATTAAGATAGACGATTGATGGGCAGAATGCCAAGTGAATGATTAGACTAACACTGTGGTGTTTCTTTTAAATCTGCAATATCAATTATATATGTATAAACTCAAAATATAGAACAACATATCATAAAATAGATATTTTAGCATTTTCTTTACTTAGTAACAAAAGTAAACATTTCATCTTTGCACAAAACTAGGGTTTTCAATTATCATTATCTACTTTGCTTTTTGAAAGCTAATGCTATGCATTCTATTATTATTCTTTCCAACAGTAAGGTGTTATAATTCCACTTATTTCAGGCATCATCATTCCTAAAAAAATTAACAGCTACAATTTAAATATTCTTTTTACACAGAGTTGATACTCAGTACTTATAAAGCTAAATAGATACTTATCATTCACAAATAATAGCATCACTGTATATTACTATTTCAGTTCAGTATCCATATCTCATATTTTGATTTAGTTATCAACTACAGTTATTAAATTCAAACACTTTCATCATAGGCAGAACCCAAACTCTTTTTCACTTATTATTTAGCACTCTCTTGCAATACGTTAGGCATAGGATCGAAACCCTCAACAGGGAAACAAATCATTTACAATATCGTGATAGGTTCATAACTGTTTCGACGGTCAAACCCTTAAAAAACTTACATCAACCTTTCGAGTTATAAACACAAGTAAGTTAAAAACCTCACTCTTCAGAAGTAAAGACTTTTAGTTACGATTTCTTTGCATAGTTTTTAACCAAAACAAGAAAACGTATTTAGCATACTTAACAACTCTTTGTCCAAACCCTTATTTTCGAATTAGCAACTCATATATTGTCAGTTTCCAAATAGATTAAGATTTCATGTTCAAACATTAAATTATCACAAACCTGGAGCATGGCTCACAGTTTTCAACACAAGTAAACATCATCAAGTTATAGGAACCAAAATATTTGTATATCCAGTTTAGCCGAGGGATAAAACCCTCTCAGCAGTTACATTCTTTTACAATTATCTACGCCGAAAAAACAACACTACAGGTTAACGCCGAATGGGTTGAGGATTTCATCCTCCCCAGGCTGCTAGACAGCTCACAATATTTCGACAGTGGTCACTTCCCATAGCCCAAGATAAACATGAAGTCTCGGCTAAGAACACATGAAGATCCAACAGTCACCTAACCGAAGCAACAGGGTAACCACCGAAGCTTACCATTTCTTATGCAGCTGCCAGTTAACCAAACTCGAGCTTGGAAACCGAATGACGAAGGAACCTGCCACGTGAATAAGGTATGGTCAAAACAAGTGACATGAAAGAAGCTTCATTATGGCGAAATAGAAATGACTGCAACTCTTAAAACATTTTAGAAGGAGACATGTTTTGAACTGAAACATTACCTTTAAATATATATCTTTGGATCAGTAACGCCATAGCCACTGTAAACCGTATCCATCACTCCACCACCATTTGCAACGAAGGTTGGAAAACAAATTTGAGAACTATCACTCGACATCCAAGAAAAACCGAGTATTGGATCAACCTACACACAGATTTATCACCAACTCTGGAGTCATTCCAACTCTAAAACTATTGTTGTAAACTCTCACAGTTGGTTCGGCCCTTTAAACTATCAACTGG
Organism: Larix kaempferi; assembly: GCA_027924585.1. NCBI lineage: Eukaryota > Viridiplantae > Streptophyta > Pinopsida > Pinales > Pinaceae > Larix > Larix kaempferi. The sequence continues at coordinate 6,597,476 of BSBM01000374.1, read as the reverse complement.
TATCAGAAAACCCAACAAGTCATGGGTTCGAGTCATGGAGAAACTCCAAAGAACCTGCTAATGAAACCCTGGATTTTCTCGGCCTGTCGGCCTCTCCACAGAACCACCTCCCAACACAATGAATGCCAAAGGAAACAATAACCTCGGAAACGTAGTGGAGTTTAGGTTTAAGACCAAAGTCCAATAATCTCACTTGATCAACGGTGGAGAATGTTCATCACAGTACATCGTGATTCTAATCACCAACTGCATTAAAACCTAATTAATAACCATTGCCACCGTGGAGACAGCTAGGACAACCCTTAAGCTAGATCAATTACAACTCGACCACATTGACTGCCCTGTCACATTACCTTCACGTGTTATGAACCACGATGGCAGTCACGGTGATATTCCACTGAATCCGGTTGATGGGAGTATTAAAGGCCAACAGTGATTTCGAAAGCCTACCAGCAAGTAATCATCACAGTATTAATTACCCTGTTCACATCACGCTTGGCTCAATAGTTATGTTACAAGCCTGTCAATACATACAATAGTATAAGTCATAGTTTACCTTAGGTTAATGCATCAGCTAGGTATCGACTCTATATTCTAAGGTTCACATGGACGCACTTATATTCACGTCATTTCATTTTGAACCAAGACATAACTTATTACATAAAGAAATTGCATATAGTATCGATGCTATATGTTTGATATAGGATTTACATACAGTTTCGATGATTATGAGAAATTACATAGGTTATGCATATAGGAGTTTATGTAATAGGAATTGCATATATTATGCATATAGTTTTAGGCTATAGATAATACAAAGAAATTGTATATAGCGTATATTCTAGGAATTATGTGAAAGTACATCTAGTTCATACTATAGGATATGCATGTAACTTTGCATATAGTTCTTGCACCATAGAAATGCACAATAGTTGCATAGAGCTATTCCGTCAAAGGATATGCATGATATTTATTTACAGTTCGCATTTAATAGAAACAACATGATAACTATATAAAGATGCAAAACACAGATTAGAGAATGAAGTACCTAGCTCACAACTTTTAAGACTTAGTCAAGTCATCATGATAACATGAACCTATATATATTCTAAACAAAGTATGAAATCACTAGTATAGGAAATGAGAATAAGTATAACAAACATACTTTTTGTTATGAAAACCAGTTTATAATTGAAGAGATCTCACCCAGATACATTTCTTTTATTCTCTAAAACCATTAAGACATTTGGAGATTTCTGTAACTAGTTAGGAATTCTTCTGTCACACTTCGTAAACATTAACGCCCTTACCTGTAATCTGCGAAAGGAACGGTTCAAATGCTTTAGCATGAATGCTAAGTAAGCCTTGGGGTACCCTTAGGACCCCTTCGTCATCATGCAAAAGCAAACTGTCAGTATTAAGTCTAGATGAATGTATCATAAGAGAATTTAAATACAACATATAGATTTATAATTAACACAAGCAAAACTAATGACGCATTTTGTGTTAAGAAATATGAATTGTCGTCATCATAATTAATTATTAGTTAAAAGGATTAGCATTCATTTTATTTCCGCATTAGCAATTTCAACATTTAATGTTATTTTAAAAATTTAAAAATTTTGTGAATTTTTCAGGATGTTACAAAATTCCCTTGACTGCGATTGCGACCGATAATGATTCTCTCTAGGCCTCGCTGTAGTATTTGCAAGGGTTGTCGATTGACATCAATGCGTTGTCCTCGCAGACATTGGTGTAGATGCAGGTGGTTTCCATCCAGGAGCTGTTCGATAGGGAATAGGACATCAGCAGTCAGCTCTTGCGATCGCAGGAGAACGAGGCAGCGACCCGAAAAGAAGTAGATGAGTTAAAGGCGAAGGCGGTGGCAACACGGAAGGTGGTCGACGAATTGGAGAACAAGCTCAAGTAGATGATTGCCGATAAGGCTAGCGCAATTGAGGAGCTAAAGAAGGTCTAGGACCGTTTGACAGTAGAGAAAGCAAACCTCTAGGATAGCACAGTGCAAATGGAAGAGGAAATCGCTGAGGCTTGTCAATATGTGTTGGAGCCCACTGTCGCGTTGGATGCAGTTGAAAGAGCGCAGCCACTTGCTGCCGTCATTGCCCAGTTGCAGCGAGACAATGCCGACTTGCGGGCTATGTTACAACCTAGCACACCGTCGGAGCAAGTCGTGGAAAGGAAATGTGTCATGGAGGAGTTGGCGACCCAGCTGAGAGAGCTGGAGCAAAAATCATTGCTGAGACTGCGCAATTTTGGGGCAGTGTCATCCAGGATGATCAATTAGAGCAGCTGAACAAGGTGCGGCAGGAGGCAGAAGGGCAGCTTGCAACATTGAAAATGTTGATGAGAACGCTGCCACTAGTTATCCAGGTCACCAAATCTGCGGAGCTAAAGTAGTTACAACAGCGGGTTGCAAAGGCACAGGAGAGTCAGCAAAAGCGCACTATGCAGTTGGACGAGTTCCAGGAGATTGGCACGCAGTTTTCTCTCAAGGCAGTTTCTGCGCTGCAGGCGGTACAGGAAGGTCAACGAAAAGTTATTGATAAGCTGATTGAGCACCCATCCGCGTAGGACTTGACAAAGAGTCAGGAGATCACTGCGGTGACTAAGGAGAAAGTCAGGGATATTGATCAGCAGTACGAGGACTTCAGGCTGAAGATCAATGAGTACACCATGTCCAGCTGACGTGGCTCGAGGGCGAGCCACAAGATTGTGTTGGGGGCCTGTTGGCAGGCGGTTTGGATGAGTCAGCTGCGTAGCATCGCGGATGCTACGAAGGGTCAAAGATGCTGCAGAAGAAGGAAAACAACGCGCAAGTCAATAGTAGTTTATATATTTTTGGGTCATTTGGATCGCATTATGCGGGTTTTGGGTCATTTGGACTGCAATATGTGGGTTTTGGCTCATCTTTTTTGTAGAGTTTGTTAAGAAGTGGTTAGGTGATCGGCTAAGTGAGCAATGAATGTAAAGGCGCAAGCCTATAAATAGACATAGCATTGTAAGTGTTGATATCAATCGATGAATTGAAGAGACAGTTGAGCACGGATGATAAGAGAGAATTTTGCCTGTTTTTGTCTGTTAATATGGGTATGCGACGAGAGAACTATATTGCTGTATCTGAGTTATGTTGCAAAGGTTAATATGATATGATGAGGTTTTGAGCAGAATCACTGTGTCTCTTTCTATTTTTCTGCTATGAATTTGATATGATATGAATATGTGAATGATGCAATGTTTCCTTATTCCAACTAACGTTTTGCTGCTAGATCTGTTGCGCATTAATGGTTTTTATTGATAATGAGATCTATTGAATGATGGTGCGGTTCTGTCTAAATGCATAAGTTGAAATATTAGATCTACTTGTGAATGCTGCGATAAGTCGATAAGTAACCACACATGGTCCTTCTACATTCGGCGGAAACGTGGCCTTCTACATTCGGCGGAAACGTGGTTTTGTCAACTCTCCCTCGAACATCTCGAGTGAGACTCCATCTGCTCCGTAGGTGTTGCTGGACAGGGTAAAACCTGTCTGGGCCAGTGCTAAGGGAGATCGCGATGGGTTTGGGTGTCGACAGAGTGAGGAACCCCTGTCGACTGGGTTTGCATCAACAATACACACATTTTAACTTCAACTGTAATATGAGTAAGGCTTCCCAACCTACCTCTGCATGTATGAGAACTTAACTCTTTGTACTTCATTAGAATGTTATAGGGAAGTTTGACTTTTGTTCCCCTAAAAATATTAGAAGACAAATCATGCCATATGCTTAGTTGTGAATTGATGTGTATTTTTCAAATAGTATGTGGTCAAGAAAATTGGATAGATGTGGTTGATAACATATGGAATCAAAAGCTATACTATAAATATGTTGTCTTCAAATACAAAATGTGTTTTTCCTATGGCCACTTGGTAGTTCTATGTCCAAATATTAGTGTCAAGAAAGGATTCCCATAAACTTAACGAGGAATGAGAGAAAAGCAAAATAATATAGTCCTGCTCAGTGGCAAGGTGCATAGGAACATTCTCATTTATTGAAAGTTGTGAATTATGTCGAGGTTGTCACCTTCTAAGTAGAAAAATAAATGCCTAGCTCCAATGACTCCGAAGAAGAAAACTATCACATGCTCCTTGGATCAGGGTTTGTTGGTCTCCTCGCCTAATATCCCTTTTGGGGTATGAACGAAGAAAAGTGATATTACAAATGAAAAAGGGAAGGGAATTGGTGCCTTTTGAAAACTTGAATTATGAGAGGCAATTAAACCCATCGAAGCACTTGCCTTCTTCCAAGCTAAGGGCTGGTTGAAGTTGAGAAAAGAAAAGAAAAGAAGAGCAACATGCTTATTTGGATTGTAAGACTCCCCATTTGAGTAAATGCAATAATTGACCTACTTTGTTGAGCCATTTCCTACCAAGTTTAAGGAAATTGTGTTTAGGTATGAAAGCCTACAAAACTCATTAAGTCAAGGTTGGATTCGAATAGCAATGGAGTCATATTTTTATCATTCGAAGGGCTCAAACTATGAATATAAAACCTCTGTCAAAATATTGCATGGAAATGGATCTCTCTCTCTCTCTCTCTCTCTCTCTCTCTCACACACACACACACACACACACACACACACACACACAGAGATTCATATAACACCCTTAGATCCTTGATACATGAAAGTAAAGAGGAAAAAGGACTAGATACAAGTGATATAATGAAGCACATATAAATGGGTGGGGTCGAGAAAGAAAAAGATCCAACTCAAGAGACAAGGAATTTGAAGACAATTCAATCACGACCAAACTAAAGGAGACAACAGACCAAGATCAAGGTCTGAGGACTCTTGTTCTAGGTAAGTTAGTTTCCACTCTTCTCTTGGATGAAATATCTGAACCCACAAGTCCATAAGTCCATTATCGAAGGAACAATGGCTAGTTTTGAGTGAAAATTATGTAAATACCTCGAGGAAAACAAAATGAAGGGTTTTGATAATTTGAAATTAGGGGAAAGACATTATTTTTGTGATGGCTATTGGAAGAGACAAGAGGGGATTGATTGTTCAATTTCTACGGTGCATCTTATGGTGAAATAGCTGACCTTCAATCATTTTACACACCTTTTATCTTCAATTCTAATGTGAGTTAGTCTTCCCAACCCACATTTGCATATATGGGCACTTAACTCTTTTTGCTTCATTAGAATGGTCTAGGAAAGTTTGACTTTTGTTCCCCTAAAAATCTTAGAAGACACCTCATGACCTGTGCTTAATTGTGCATTGATGTGGATTTTGCAACTAGTAGTGAAAAAAATTGGATAGATGTGGTTATTGGCTCATATTTGTTAGACCCAGGGTTCAAAAGGCTTCACCAACAAGTACCCTACAAGTGTTGACATATTCATTATTCCAAAGGATAGAATAAGCTCTCACCCAAGACGTGCATAGGAATTACAAGGATAATCGCAAAGGGTGCATGGGGAAGGATGGGGATAAACTCGAGAGAAAGAGAGAGGGAGGGAGGGAGGGAGGGAGAGAGGGGGGGTAGAGAGAGAGAGAGAGAGAGAGAGAGAGAGAGGGGGGGGGGGGGGGCGGGGGGGAGGGAGGGAGGGAGAAAGAGATAAAGAGAGAGAGAAGTAGGGAGAGAGAGAGGGTGGGAGAGAAAGTGGGCGAGAGAGAGAGAGAGGGGGGGAGAGAAAGTGGGTGAGAGAGAGAGAGAGAGAGAGAGAGAGAGAGAGAGAGAGAGAGAGAGAGATCCCAATTCCATAATACATTATCCACAAGTCCATAAATCGAAGGAACAATGCCTAGTTTTGGGTGAAATTAATGTAAATACCCCAAGAAAGACAAAGTGGAGGGTTTTGATCATTTGAAAGTCACTGGGGGAAAGACATTCTTGTTGTGATGGCTCTTGGAAGAGACAAGAGGGGATTGATTGTTCAATTTCTATGGTGTGTCTTTTGGTGGGATACTGTTGGCTGCTTTTTGGATAGACCCGGGTTTTCAGGATGTGCAGCAACAAACACCCCTTGGCGCACTGGCCCTCTCGGCAACGAGCTGCGCAACAGCTCGAAGTCTCACCCGAAGTGGCTATGGGGGGGCTAAGGAATCAGGCTTCCTTAACCTAGGCGACATGGAGACTGCAATCTTCCTCCTCTCTTACGGGAGGATTCCTCAAAGCAGAACGTCTTATTCTTCCGCAGACCTCTCAGTGCAACAACGCTGAAACTCGCGCTCACCAGCCTAGATGCGTAGTATCTCCGCTCCGGCGCACGAGGCGATTACCCTCTGCGTCGATACTCTATGTATCGTTTCTGCTTGCGCGCCCAGCACAGTAACGCATTCCTTGGCGCCATGGCAATAGTGCTCTTATCGACTCCTTCAATAGTGCGCGAAAATACCTTCTAAGGGAGCTTCTAGGACTTGCTTTATATGCTCATTCATAAAGACAACGAAACATTCATGTATACATAGATAGTAAACTAAAACATGCAATCACACAACACAGCATCATAACAATGAGAATTATGTAGTTCACCTCCACGGGGAAATCACGTCCACGGGAAGTGTATCTTATATTAATCTCAAATGGAAATTACACAGTCCTGCTGCGCACACAGCTGCAGCCTTAGATCTTTCCAGGAAACTCCACGCACATAGCTGGGAGCCCTTCTTTAGATCTAGTCTCTTCTTCTACAGAGATTACAATGGTTCAGACGTCGAGTTAGATTGTCTGCAACCTCAACATCAACTTACAATGGCCTTCTAACCACTCTATCTCTCTCACGTCTAAACATCTAATGGCTAACGTCTAACGTCTGACCTTCTTATGTCTAAAACATCTAATGGCTAGCTAACCAACTAACTAACATATCTCAAACATCTAACCTTCTTCCTTTACAATTACACATATATATAGGTGGCCCTGAGGGTCGCACCTTTACAAAACTGTGGGCCTTTCCCAGTAGTAATCCCCAAAAACCCTAACCGGACATGGCTAGGTGTACTGTAGGCACCGCTTGCAGTCATGTCGTCGTTTCCTGCAGGTTCCGTGACTTTCGACGCAGATTGCAGGTATGGGCGCCGCTTCATCATTCTCTGCTCCTTGTCCTTCGCCTTCAATGATTTGGTCCGTTGCTCTTCCTTGATCAGAGCAACCATAACTTCTGTACTTAGCCTTAATGAGGGTAGCTGAGCCCTCTATTCCGTCGCTTCATTTATTGTGGTAGCTGAGCTTTCTACTCGGCCACATTCATTCTCCTTTGACGTGTACGTGTGAGCTCCGCGATTTCTGGTCCATAATCTGCGCTGAGCTTGTCCATCTAGTGCCGTACTGCGAACTTTTTCGCTTCTGCCCAAAATTGGTGCTTTCTCAAAATTAGCACTTTCCCTTCAACACTTGTTCTTTTTCCTCAAAATTCGCAGCTTTACCATAGCTGCTGCCTAGGCTCCAACAGGCTCCTAACACTTACTTGTGGCTCGTCGCCGAGCCACTCGCATTAGCGTGTGGTCACTTTACTTGCGCATCTGCCTTTGCTTTGGTCACAACAAATGTTTCTTTCCACTGCGCAATAGCAAAGTCCATTTCATCGACGCACTCTGCAGCTGTCTGCACCGTTTCTGCAGTGGCGTCTTCTTCAGTTATGCCATCAACCATCTATTGGGATTCAACAATTTCTTTGATATTTTCCTCGGCTTGGGCAGCAAGTTCAGCATACTCATCCATAAATGGCTGAATGCTGTTGGTGAGATTAGCATCTTCATTTATGAGCTTGTGCTTTTTCCTCAAAATTCGCAGCTTTACCATAGCTGCGGCCTAGGCTCCAACAGATACCCCACCTTAAATCTCTATACACACCTTTTAACTTCAATTCTAATGTGATTTAGGCTTCCCAACCTACCTTTGCATGTATGGGCACTTAACTCTTTTTGTTTCATTAGAATGCTTTATGAATTTGTTTATTTTTTTTCCCCTAAAAATCTTACAAGACAAGACATGAACTTGCTTAGTTGAGCCATTATTGAAGGAACAATGGCTAGTTTTGGGTGAAATTTACGTAAATACCATAAGGAAGACAAAGTGAAGGGTTTTGATAATTTGAAAGTCGGGGAAGAAATTATTGTTGTGATAGCTCTTGAAAGAGACAAGAAGGGATTGATTGTCCAATTTCCATGGTGCATCTTATGGTGGGTATTGAATTTAACCACCCTCAGAAGTGCATTGGTTAATATCTTCCCAATTATGAATTCAATATGAGAGCAAACTCCAAGTAGTTATTGAGAAGTCATGTGTTTTTCCAATAAGTAAAGACAACTATATTTTATTAGTTTAGTGGAAATTTTACAAAAGCATAACTACAATTGATCCTAATCCTTGATTTTAATATAAGGATTGTGAGGGTTATTCATATCTACGAGGAAGAGTTCATATCCATTTAAGATTATAAAATTGAGTTACTTTTATAGTGTTCAAAGGATAGATGGTGTGTTGCTTAAGCAATTGGTTGTGAATTGAAAGAAATGATAATTCTTTTTCCCTTTATCTTTCAAATGTTTCTGTGATCAACCAAAGGACCTCCCATTTATGGAGATTATGTCTATGTCAAGCATCTTGGTGCTTTGAAACTAAATGGAGACATCATTTCCCTTTCTAGATATGGATTCTCTGATTCACGATGTTCTTTTAGCCCACTCGAGGGATTTCCAATTAAGACTACTTGCACAAAGAGGGAAGTCGGTGTAACCATATTAACATCGATATAACCCTCTTTTGTAGGGTTGGGCATCAAAGCTAGTGCAATTGGTCACAATAACTCTATGATTTTTTGGAGGTGCCTTTATAGGTGTGTTGTTTGTTACTCGTCAACCTCTAGGCTTATCATTACCTTTGCCTTTTTTCCACGGAGGAATTGAGGCTGTTGGATACAAATCCTACATATAGCTTTATGTTGACAAATCCATCATGGAAAATTCAAGTGCTCATAATCCAAGACCTTGAACCAACTATGATTGCCACGTAGTATAGTGATATCATCGCTTGTACACATATTTTAGGTAAGTTAATGATGCCTTTTTTAACCTACCTTGTATCAATTTTAAGAATTTGAAAAGAAAGTTTGTCAATTTCTTATAGAATGGAAATTCTCCAAATATTGACAAGGAGGTTTGGTAGTTGCGCCTAAGCTAGGATTATTGATAATTCCTATAAGATTTGTTGAAACTTGAGAGTTATATGGAAAATATTTGTTGTCAACAAATTGTAATTTAAGTATGTGTGTTTTTTATTAATACCGACATTTATCCAATAGGAAGGATTTGAAATGGGAACACAGTAGACAATAACAATCTCGAGTTCTTGCATTATTTTCAAGTATGGGTAAAAATGTAATTAGTTACGGAGCCGTAGCACCAGGCCAGTTTCGATCAGATCACAGATCCCTGTGATTATCAATTTTTTTAACCTTGCGACATTTGAATCGTGGAGTAGTTGCTAGCGAGGATCGGTGCTGATCGTTGAGTTGAGATATGAGGTCTTGCTTTGGATCAGGTCGGATGTTGGTCGTAGGCCCTCCTATTCTCTTCTTCACCACCGATTGTTGACCTTGCTGTCTTTTTTCACCCCTCTCCTATCCCTAAGAGATTCCTCCTGGTTCTCCCATTCATATCCCCTCCCTATCTGCTTGTTGCCCCCCTCCTAGGGCTTGCTCCCTCTACCTCCAATGGATTCGGGAGCAGAAAGCCCTCCCTCTGACCTATCTAACTTTTTGAAGCTTTTAGCTACTCAAGGAAAGAAGCCCCTCTCCTCCTCCCAACAGAAGTTCGTGAAGAAACTTCATGAGATCCTGACGGTAGCGTTACATGTTGATCTTCCTTGCAAGACTTCCCTCAATCTGTTGGAGCGTGGATTAATCGCCCAGTTCACGTGTCACCTACCCAAATTTTGAGACTATTTATTTTATTGCAAAAACATTATGTTAAATTATAATTACAAAGTTTTGTAATTATGACCAAATCTGGTAAAGGATGATTGTAATGAGATATTATTATTATTTAATAAATTAAAACAGGAGACAAACACCAAGGGAACTGTTAAATGAGTGTTCACTGATCCACTAGGAGGAATGGAAGCTGTTAGAAGGCATGGAACAAGTGTCAGCATTTGCACTCCACCACTAGCTGTTGGTTATGGGACAACTACACCTGAAATTGTGGCATTATCCCCCAGGTGGGTGGAAGAGAGCTGTTAGCTCATTAATGACCAGGTTAACCACTAAAAAAGGCCTAGGCAACCTAGAGAAGGCAATTCGAATTGAGCAGGGAGCTCCATCATTATTTTCTGCAGAAATAATTCCTCAAGTGTATCAGGTGATCACTGAGAGATTCGAATAGGGAGGGTAAGTGGATGTGCATTGTGAGTCTGTTGAAATTATTATGAGAAGGAAACCAGAGGTGCTGGTGCAGGTCTCTTTGACTACTAAGTCTATATGACTAAATGATCTACATTGTTGTTGCAAGTTGATGACCCAAAGCTTCTACAGATTCTTCTTCCTAGTGGTTCAGTGAACAAGCTTGGGGGTCCTAAGGAAAGTAATTTGGCTGTCTTCAAGAGTAGGTTGGGTGGAACAGGCTCCTTGGGTTGTTTGTTTCTCCTACATTCATCAGGTTCTACTGTTCTATCTTGTTATTTTCAGTTAAATGATTTTCTGCATTTGTAGATTTAGTATTTACAGTTAATGGCATACAGAAGTAACTGTTTCAATTTCTGACCTAAGTATGGTTTCGTATAATGGTGGTTAAGTAAATGATATGATTGATTAAATATCTTCTCTGCATTTTCCCATACTATTTTCTGTATAGTACTCTAGTACAGAGAAGTAGAATTAAGATAGATGAACGATGAGCAGAATGCCAAGTGAATGATTAGACTAACATTGTGGTGTTTCTTTTAATTCTACAATATCAATTATGTATGTCTAAACTTAGAATATAGAACAACATATCATAAAATAGATATTGTAGCATTTTCTTTACTTAGTAACAAAAGTAAAACATTTCATCTCTGCACATAACTAGGTTTTCAATTATCACTATCTATTTTTGAAAGCTAATGCTATGCATTCAATTATTATTCTTTCCAATAGTAAGGTGTTATAATTCCACTAATTTCAGGCATCATCATTCCTAAAAATTTAACAGCTGCAATTTAAATATTCTTTTACATAGAGTTGCTACTCATTACATATAATACTAAATAGATATTTATCATTCACAAATAATTGCATCACTGTATATTAATATTTCATTCAGTATCCATATCTCATATTTTGATTTAGTTTTCAACTACAATTATTAAATTCAAACACTTTCATCATAGGCAGAACCCCAGCTTTTTTTCACTATTTATTATATAGCATTCTCTTGCAATACGTTAAACATAGGATCGAAAACCCTTAACAGGGGAACAAATATTTTACAATATAATGATAGATTCATAACTGATTCGACGGTCAAACCCTTATATTCAAAATAGCAACTCAAATATTATCAGTTTCCAAATAGATTAAGATTTCATGTTCAAACATCGTTGAATACGTACATAAACATTAATTAAAACAAACCATATAATTACATGAACACTAGATTTTATTTCAAGGTTTTCAAATCAAAAACTTTGAGTTGGCTCTCGGCCATTACCGAAACGATAGCATAGTTTTTAGTTAAACACAGAACTATCAAAGCCTACCATCGAAACCTACAGGGTAGGGTTTCGACTGCACAGATCAAGGTCGAAACCTTTGGCACGTAACCATTAAATGCACAATAGTTCAAACATTAAATTATCACAAACCTGGAGCATGGCTCATAGTTTTCAACACAAGTAAACATCAACAAGTTACAAGAACCAAAATCTTTGTATATCCAGTTTAGCCGAGGGATAAAACCCTCTCAGCAGTTACATTCTTTTACAATTATCTACACTGAAAAACAACACCACAGGTTTACGCCGAATGGGTTGAGGATTTCATCCTCCCCAGGTTGCCAGACAACTCACAATATTTTGACGGTGGTCACTTCCCATAGCCCAAGATAAACTTAAAGTCTCGGCTAAGAACAAATGAAGATCCACAGTCACCTAATCAAAGCAACAAGGTAACCACCGAAGCTTACAATTTCTTATGCAGCTTCCAGTTAACCAAACTCAAGCTTGAAAACCGAATGTCGAAGGAACCTGCCAAAACATTTAAGTTATGGTCAAACAAGTATCACGATAAGAGTTTCAGTAAAATGAAATAACATTAACTACAACTATTAAACAAATTAGAGGGGATAGGTTCGAAACCTGAAACATTTCCTTTAATAGTTATTTTATGGAACAATGGCGCCATAGCCTTTGGGGAATCATAACCACCATCTCATTGCTGAATGCAATAAAATTTGAAACCAACTCAGAGAACTACCATTCAACATATACAGAAGACCGACCACTGGATTTAACCTATGCACAATATTACTATAAGCCACAGAGCTCTTCCATTATCATTTCAAGTGCCGTAAACTCTCATAGTATGCTCGGCTCTCTAAACTATCGTTTAGTAGCAGGAAATACTAATAGGTCATGGATTCAATTCATGAAGAAGCTCACTAAAACCTGCTAGAGAAACCCTGGAGTTTCTTGGCCTGTCGGCCTCTTCCCAAAACCGCTCTCAACAAACAACGAGTGCCAAGGGAAAACAATAACTTTGAACATAGTGGAGATTAGGGTTAAGTTTTGAAATCCAAGACCCATGTATGATCAATAGTGGAGATTCACTTGTTCAACACTTTGTATCCCCAAAGCAGTTACCATATTTATGACGGGTATTAATCACCATTTCCACCATGGAGACAACTAGGACAACTCTCAAGCTAGATCAAATACAACTCGACCATGTAGGTTGCCCTGTCACATTACCTTCACGTGTTATGGACCACGATGGCAGCCACGGTGACATTCCACTGAATCCGGTTGATGGGAGTATTAAAGGACAACGATGAATTCGAGAGCCTGCCAGCAAGTAATCATCACAGTATTAATTACCCCGTCCACATCACGCTTGGCTCAATAGATATGTTACAAGCCTGTCATTACATACAATAGTATAAGTCATAGTTACCTTAGGTTAATGCACCTATTAGGTATCGACTCTACATTCTAAGGTTCACATGGATGCACTTTTATTCACATCATTTCATATTGAACCAAGACATAACTTATTACATAAAGAATTTGCATATAGTATCGATGCCATATGTTTGATAAAGGATTTACATATAGTTTCGATGTTATGAGAAATTACATAGGTTATGCATATAGGAGTTTATGTAATAGGAATTGCATATATTATGCATATAGTTTTAGGCTATAGATAATACAAAGAAATTGTATATAGTGTACATTCTAGGAACTATGTGAAAATACATATAGTTCATACTATAGGATATGCATGTAACTTTGCATATAGTTCTTCCACATTAGAAATGCACAATAGTTGCATATAGTCAATATATCAAAGGATTTGTACGATAATTACACACAGTTGTATTTAATAGAACCAGCTTGGTTATTACATGAAGTTTGCATAACATAAGATAGAGCAAGAAGTACATAGCAATCATACATATTAATATGAAAACCATATATTAACTGAAGATATCTCACCGATTGCATTTCAACATTATTCTCTAAAACCATTAAGACACGTGGAGATTACCGAAAGTAGTTAGGAACTCTTCTGTCACACTTCATAAACATTAAATCTCTTACGTGTAATCTGTGAAAGAAACGATTCAAATGCTTTAGCACGAATGCTAAGTAAGCCTCGGGGTACCCTCAGGACCCCTTTCATCAACAAAAGAAGAATAGCAGTTGGCACTTGTAAACAATTATGATTGACAGAACATTGACATAAGTATTATAAAAATATAACTGAACATCCATTAGCATCTTAGTGTAGACTATAATTTCTTTTCTTTTCATATCACAAACAATATATTTATGATCAATCAAACATTTAGTACAGCAAGACGACATAGAAAGCATTTATTATAATTCCGCACAGTTAGTTTATACATTAAATGCTACGCTGAAATTTTTTAAATTTTTATGAATTTTTGGGATGTTACATGTGGTATTAGAGCTCATGTTCAAACTCTCGGCCTGAAAAGGTCCAAAGAACACGCAACAGAAATTTTTTATGACAACAAAAATCTTTAGTAATTCAAGTTAAATTATTTTGTTATATAGAAAATTGTTTTCTAAGTTACAGGTATGGAAGGATCAGATGAACATATGGAGGACAGATTTTGACCAAACAGTCATACCAACAATAGCACTGGACAACATTATGAAGAAGAAGTCCATGGTGAATTGAATGACAATTCATCAAAATTGTTACATGCATTTCAGGAGTTTAAAGCATAAATAAGATTTGTTAAACAAGATAATGAGATAATTCTGAAGGCATAAGAGGAACTGAACCAAGTACTGTTCGATCAGTGCCCAACTGATGAACAGGATAGAAGGGTTGAAAATACCTCCAAGATTGAAGACTTACCTCATGGGAACAAGGGTAAGAAAGTGAAAACTGATGATGAGAATAACAGTTCAACATCATCAGGAGCTGCCATTGAGATACGTAAAAAGAAACGTAATTATTCAAGTGATAGCAGCGAAGGGGATTACAAACCAAAAAGAAAAAGCCATAAACAATATGAGTAGATTTCTGGGGAGTTCAATAAGATCAAACTCCCAACCTTCAATGGTGAAACTGAGAAAGGAGAGACAGCTGAAGCATGGTTGTTCGACATGAAGAAATACTTTCAAATTTATGATTATTCAGAATCATTGAAAGCAAAGACGACCATATACAACCTGATCGGGAAGGAAGACATTTGGTGGCAGGACATCAAAAGAGTGAAGGGCATCAAGGACAAGGATGTGAATTGAAGCACTTTTAAATGGTACTTCAAGAAGAAGTTCTTATCTGAACAATATTACGAAGAAAAGTCCAAGGAATTTTATGATTTAAGACTGGGAACCATGAACATGAAAGAGTTGAACAACAAATTTCTTAATTTGCTAAGGTATGTGCCATACCTTGTGGAGGAGAAACCAAAGATTCAGAGGTATCTGAGTTGTCTACCTTTCAACATCAAGGACATAATAGAGTATGACAATCCAAAGACCTTAGAAGAAGCCATGATGAAAGCAACTTTCTGCTATGACCAGAACCGGAAAAGAGAAGGGATATCTAACTGGAAAAATAATAAACCCAACAACTTTGAGCTAAAGAAGAAGAATTTCAGGTTCAATGGAAATTCTGGTTTTCAGAAGAAAAACTTTCCAAATCGAGATTTCCAAGGAAACAGTCCCAGAAATAATCAACTGCAAAATTTTACAGCTTCTAGAAATACACCTAATGTTACCAGAACTAATGACCAGAGGACACCTATAAAATGTTTTGAGTGTCAAGGTCCTCATTATGCTTCAAACTGTCCCAATAAGAAGCAAACAACCAATAATATTCACTCCATACAAGCTGAACCTACTGTGGGAGACTTGACAAGAGAGATGCCCAGAATTAATGCAGCTCTAGACAACAGGCAAGCGGAGCATCAAGTCTCTATGGTAGAGATTGAAGGTATGCTACAAAACCACCCCGTTTCTATTTTAATTGATCCAGGTGCTAGCTTGAGTTATATATCTCCAGATATTGTAGAAAATTTTAATCTGAAAACAGAAAAATTTAATAAATCTTGGTTGGTTAGACTAGCAACAGGAACAAAAAGAAAAGTGTCTGATTTTGTTGAAAGTTGTGTTTTATCTATGAATCAGTTAAAGACACGAACCAAGCTAAATGTTTTACCTTTATGATCCTATGACATCTTAATTGGAATGGACTGGTTAGAAGCACATCATGTTATTTTGAATTTTTATGAGAAAAGTTTTACCTGTCTAAATGATGAAGGAGAAACAGTAGAAAGAAGGGTATTCCTAGAAAGACATCACTTAGACAGATTGCATCTATGCAAGTAAAAAGAACAGTTAGAAAAGGATGTAAGATGTTCGCAGTGAATGTAGTACATGAGGAGTCAATTACAAAAGAGGACAAATTGAAACTAGAAGATATACCTATCCTAAAAGAATTCCTAGATGTTTTTATAGAAGAGATTCCAGGATTACCGCCGAAGAGGGATCTAGATTTTACCATTGAGCTGATACCGGGTGCGGCACCGAACTCCAAAGCTCCATATAGGATGAATATATTGGAATTAAATGAGTTAAAATCACAGTTGAAGGAACTGATTGATACAAACTATATAAGGCCCAGCGTGTCTCCTTGGGGAGCACCTGTTATTTTTGTTAAGAAGAAGGATGGCACTTTAAGGATTTGCATAGATTATCGCCAATTGAACAAGATGATAATCAAGAATCGATATTCGTTGCCCCACATCGACGATCTATTTGATCAGCTGCGTGGAGCAACGATATTTTCGAAGATTGATTTAAGGTCAGGATATCATCAAGTTCGTGTGAAGGATGAGGATATTTTTAAAACAGCCTTTAGAACTTGTTATGGACATTATGAGTTCGTGGTCATGCCATTTGGGTTGACTAATGCCCCGGTAGTATTTATGTGCTTAATGAATAATATTCTGCACAAGTATTTGGATAAGTTCGTCATTGTATTTATAGATGGCATTCTAGTATATTCTAAAAGTAAGGAAGAAAATGACAAACATCTGCGTATTATTTTACAATTTCTGAGAGATCAACATTTATATGCTACGTTTAGTAAGTGTGACTTTTACAAGGATAAGATTCAGTATTTAGGTTACATAATCTCTAAGGAAGGAATTTCGGTTGATCCCGATAAGATAAAAGCCATTAATGAATAGCCGGTTCCTAAGGATGTGTCGGATGTATGATCATTTATGAGGATTACAAGATATTATAGAAAATTTATAGAAGGTTTTTCGAAGATTGCAAACCCCATAACCTCCTTACAGAAGAAGGGGAAGAAGTTTGTATGGGATCAAAAGTGTGTAGACAATTTTAAGAAGTTGAAGGAATTACTAACTACAACACCTATTCTGAGAATTGCAGATCCTAATAAAGATTTTATAGTATGCACCGACGCATGTAATGACGGACTCAGTGGAGTCCTAACACAAGAGGGGCATGTTGTTGCATACAAGTCTCGAAAGCTGAAAATACATGAGAAAAATTATTCTACATATGATCTAGAATTATTAGCAGTAATACACGCCTTAAAAATGTGGCGTCACCATCTTATTGGCAGAAAATTTACTTTGATGACAGATAACATGGGGCTGAAATATTTATTAGATCAAACGAACTTGAATGCTAGACAAGCTAGATGGCTAACCTTTCTAAGTGAATATGATTTTGAAATTCAACATATAAAGGGTAAAGAGAACAAGGTTGCTGATGCTTTAAGTCGTAATGCAAAGTTAAATTTTATTTCAGCCATCGTACATACACAACAGATTTAGAAAATCAGATTTTCAAAGGGATTAAAACGAATGAAGAGTACAGAATTTTACATGAAAAGACAGCAGGAAGTAATTCTGAAAATTCTATGACAGATTTCAGGTTAAAAGAAAATGGATTGCTGCTGTGCAAGGACAGATTATATGTGCCCAACATATCAAAGATAAAAATTATGCTTTTAGATGAGATGCACAAAAGTCATTATTCTGGTCATCCAGGTTATCAGAAAACTATAACTATGTTACGGAAATATTATTATTGGCCCAAGATGAAGGATGAAGTAGCAGAATATATAGTTAAATGCATTGACTGTAAAAGAGTAAAGGTTGAACATCAGCATCCGGCTGGACTGTTACAGCCATTACCTATACCTAGTTGGAAATGGGAGATCATAAGCATAGATTTTATTACCAGACTACCCAAGAATCAGAAACAAAATGATTCCATAATGATGGTAGTGGACAAACTTAGCAATGCAACACATTTTATACTAGTAAAAACTACTTATAAGGCTTCAAATATTGCAGAAATTTTCATGAAACAAAATTTTCGATTACATGGAGTACCAAAAGTGATAGTTTCAGACCATGATTATAAGTTTACTGGAAAATTCTGGAGATATTTGTTTAAAGGGTTGAATACAACCTTAAAATTCAACACAACATTTCAGCCACAAACAGATGGATAGATGGAAAGAGTAAATCAGATATTGGAAGACATGCTAAGGATGTATGTTAAGGACCAACCTGGTAAGTGGGAGGACTACTTGCATTTAGCAGAGTTTGCATATAACAACCATTACCATGCATAAGCCAGGCTTAGCCCTTTTGAAATTATTTATGGTAGGAAATGTAATACACCAGTTTCTTGGAATGACCCAGTTAATAGAGTTATTTTAGGACCTGAATTGTTGAAGGAAATAGAACTAACCGTGAAACAGGTACAGAGAAATCTTAAAACTGCCCAAGATAGGCAAAAGAGTCAAGCAGATCTTAAGAGGACTCATAAAGAGTTCCGGGTTGGTGAGCATGTTTTCATTAAGGTAAGACTGAAGAAGAGCTCATTAAAATTGGGAAGTTGTGCCAAACTGGCACCCAGGTATTGTGGTCCTTTCAAAATTTTGTCAAGGGTTGGACCCGTGGCATACCAACTAGCTTTGCCACCAAATCTAAGAATACATAATGTTTTTCATATTTCAATTTTAAATAAATATGTACACGATGCTACTCATGTTATAAATTGGAATGATGTACAGGTGGAACAAGACGACGATTTTCAGATGGAACCGGATTGTATCCTCGAAAGGAGGGAAACTCTACTTTGGAATCGCACCATTGGGTAGGTAAAGGTGCAATGGAAGCACCTTAGCCCAGAAGAGGCAACCTAGGAGTTGGAGAGTAATATGTGGGTAGCATACCCAGCTCTGTTTCAGGAACACTCAGAAAATGAATAAACAACATCGAGGACGATGTTGAGACTTAAGGGGGGGTGTATGTCACCTACCCAAATTTTGAGACTATTTATTTTATTGCAAAAACATTATGTTAAATTATAATTACAAAGTTTTGTAATTATGACCAAATCTGGTCAAGGATGATTGTAATGACATATTATTATTATTTAATAAATTAAAACAAGAGACAAACACCAAGGGAACTGTTAAATGAGTGTTCACTAACCCACTAGGAGGAATGGAAGCTGTTAGAAGGCATGGGACAGGTGTTAGCATTTTCACTCCACCACTAGCTGCTGGTTATGGGACAACTACCCCTAAAATTGTGGCATTATCCCCCAGGTGGGTGGAAGAGAGCTATTAGCTCATTAATGACCAGGTTAACCACTAAAAAGGCCTAGGCAGCCTAGAGAAGGCAATTCGAATTGAGCAGAGAGCTCCATCATTATTTTCTGCAGAAATAATTCCTCAAGTGTATCAGGTGATCACTGAGAGATTCGAATAGGGGGGTAAGTGGATGTGCATTGTGAGTCTGCTAAAATTATTATGAGAAGGAAACCAGAGGTGCTGGTGCAGGTCTCTTTGACTGCTAAGTCTATATGACTAAATGATCTACATTGTTGCTGCAAGTTGATGACCTAAAGCTTCTACAGATTCTTCTTCCTAGTGGTTCAGTGAACAAGCTCGGGGGTCCTAAGGCAAGTAATTTGGTTGTCTTCAGGAGTAGGTTGGGTTGAACAGGCTCCTTGGGTTGTTTGTTTCTCCTACATTCATCAGGTTCTACTGTTCTGTCTTATTATTTTTAGTTAAATGATTTTCTGCATTTGTAGATTTAGTATTTACAGTTAATGGCATACATAAGTAACTGTTTCAATTTCTGACCTAAGTATGATTTTGTATAATGATGGTTAAGTAAATGATATGATTGATTAAATATCTTCTCTGCATTTTTCCCATACTGTTTTCTGTATAGTACTCTAGTACATAGAAGTAGAATTAAGATAGATGAATGATGAGCATAATGCCAAGTGAATGATTAGACTAACACTGTGGTGTTTCTTTTAATTCTGCAATATCAATTATATATGTCTAAACTCAGAATACAGAACAACATATCATAAAACAAATATTGTAGCATTTTCTTTACTTAGTAACAAAAGTAAAACATTTCATCTCTGCACAGAACTAGGTTTTCAATTATCACTATCTATTTTTGAAAGCTAATGCTATGCATTCAATTATTATTCTTTCCAATTGTAAGGTGTTATAATTCCACTAATTTCAGGCATCATCATTCCTAAAAATTTAACAGCTGCAATTTAAATATTCCTTTACACAGAGTTGCTACTCAGTACATATAATACTATAAAGATATTTATCATTCGCAAATAATAACATCATTGTATATTACTATTTCATTCAGTATCCATATCTCATATTTTGATTTAGTTTTCAACTACAGTTATTAAATTCAAACACTTTCATCATAGGCAGAACCCTAACTCTTTTTCACTATTTATTATATAGCATTCTCTTGCAATACGTTAAACATAGGATCGAAAACCCTTAACAGGGAAACAAATCTTTTACAATATCATGACACATTCATAACCGATTCGGCGGTCAAACCCTTATATTCAAAATAACAACTCAAATATTATCAGTTTCCAAATAGATTAAGATTTCATGTTCAAAGATTGTTGAATGCGTACATAAACATTAATTAAAACAAACCATATAATTACATGAACACTAGATTTTATTTCAAGGTTTTCAAATCAAAAAATTTCAGTTGGCTCTCAGCCATTATCGAAACGATAGCATAGTTTTTTTTTAAACACAGAACTATCAAAGCCTACCATTGAAACCTATAGGGTAGGGTTTTGACTGCACGGATCAAGGTCGAAACCTTTGGCACGTAACCATTAAACGCACAATAGTTCAAACATTAAATTATCACAAACCTGGAGCATGGCTCACAGTTTTCAACACAAGTAAACATCAACAAGTTACAGGAACCAAAATATTTGTATATCCAGTTTAACCAAGGGATAAAACCCTCTCAGCAGTTACATTCTTTTACAATTATCTACACTAAAAAACAACACCACAAGTTAACGCCGAATGGGTTGAGGATTTCATCCTCCCTAGGCTGCCAGAAAGCTCACAATATTTCGACGGTGGTCACTTCCCATAGCCCAAGATAAAATTAAAGTCTCGGCTAAGAACACATGAATATCCACAGTCACCTAACCGAAGCAACAGGGTAACCACCGAAGCTTACCATTTCTTATGCTACTGCCAGTTAACCAAACTCGAGCTTGAAAACTGAATGTCGAAGGAACCTGCCAAAACATTTAAGTTATGGTCAAATGAGTATCACAATATGAGTTTCAGTAAAATGAAATAACATTAACTACAACTATTAAACAAATTAGAAGGGACAGGTTCGAAACCTGAAACATTACCTTTAATAGTTATTTTCTGGAACAATGGCACCATAGCCCGTGGGGAATCGTAACCACCATCTCATTGCCGAATGCAATAAAATTTGAATCCAACTCAGAGAACTACCATTCAACATATATAGAAGGCCGACCACCGGATTTAACCTATGCACAAGATTACTATCAGCCACAGAGCTATTCCATTATCATTTCAAGTGCTGTAAACTATCATAGTAAGCTCGGCTCTCTAAACTATCATCTAGTAGTAGGAAATACCAACAGGTCACGGGTTCAATTCATGAAGAAGCTCACTAAAACCTGCTAGACAAACCCTGGAGTTTTTCGGCCTGTCGGCCTCTTCCCAAAACCGCTCTCAACAAACAACGAGTGTAAAGGGAAAACAATAACTTTGAACATAGTGGAGATTAGGGTTAAGTTTCAAAATCCAAGACCCACGTATGATCAACGGTGGAGATTCACTTGTTCAACACTTCGTATCCCCAAAGCAATTACCATATTTATGATAGGTATTAATCACCATTGCCACCGTGGAGACAACTAGGACAACCCTCAAGCTAGATCAAATACAACTCGACCACGTAGGCTACCCTGTCACATTACCTTCACGTGTTATGGACCACGATGGCAGCCACGGTGACATTCCACTGAGTCCAGTTGATGGGAGTATTAAAGTCCAATAGTGAATTCGAGAGCCTGCCAACAAGTAATCATCACAATATTAATTACCCTGTCCACATCACGCTTGGCTCAATAGATATGTTACAAGCCTGTCATTACATACAATAGTATAAGTCATAGTTACCTTAGGTTAATGCACCAGTTAGGTATCGACTCTACATTCTAAGGTTCACATGGATGCACTTTTATTCACATCATTTCATATTGAACCAAGACATAACTTATTACATAAAGAATTTGCATATAGTATCGATGCCATATGTTTGATAAAGGATTTACATATAGTTTCGATGTTATGAGAAATTACATAGGTTATGCATATAGGAGTTTATGTAATAGGAATTGCATATATTATGCATATAGTTTTAGGCTATAGATAATACAAAGAAATTGTATATAGTGTACATTCTAGGAACTATGTGAAAATACATATAGTTCATACTATAGGATATGCATGTAACTTTGCATATAGTTCTTGCACATTAGAAATGCACAATAGTTGCATATAGTCAATATATCAAAGGATTTGTACGATAATTACACACAGTTGTATTTAATAGAACCAGCTTGGTAATTACATGAAGTTTGCGTAACATAGGATAGAGCAAGAAGTACATAGCAATCATACATATTAATAAGAAAACCAGATATTAACTGAAGAGATCTCACCGATTGCATTTCGACATTATTCTGTAAAACCATTAAGACACGTGGAGATTACCGAAACTAGTTAGGAACTCTGCTATCACACTTCATAAACATTAAAGCTCTTACCTGTAATCTGTGAAAGGAACGATTCAAATGCTTTAGCACGAATGCTAAGTAGGCCTAAGGGTACCGTCAGGACCCCTTTCATCATCAAAAGAAGAATAACAGTTAGCACTTGTAAACAATTATGATTGATAGAACATTAACGTAAGTATTATAAAAATATAACTGAACATCCATTAGCATCTTAGTGTAGACTGTAATTTCTTTTCTTTTCATATTGCAAACAATATATTTATGATCAATCAAACATTTAGTACAACAAGACGACATAGAAATCATTTATTATAATTCCGCACAGTTAGTTTATACATTAAATGCTACGTTGAAAATTTTAAATTTTTATGAATTTTTGGGATGCTACATCACGGGCCTTTGGCCTTCGCCAAAGTCTACCGAAACCTGGGTGCAAAAGAATTGGAGACCCTTGATTATGGAAGATGTCAAATCTTTCTTTCTGGGCAAAGGATACTTCACATTAATTTTCAAGAGCAACCAGGATCGCGAACTCATCTTCAAGAACGAACCCTACTTTATGGGGCCTTAAGGAATTTACATGAACAAATGGAATCCTAGCTTCGATCCTTCCCTTGACATCCCCTCTGTTGTCCCTGTCTAGGTGAGACTCCCTAATCTACCCCTTCACTGTTGGAACTCCGAATCCCTAGAAGCTATCGAAATGCCTTGGGTAAATACATCGACAAAACCAATCGAAAAGATCAATACTCATGCGCGAGAATTTGTGTCGAAGTAGATCTGGAACATGGTCTCCCAGAAGTAATAAACCTCACTGTGGCAGATTGGTCCCATATTCAAGAATTTGACTATGAGAAAATCCCCTTCAAATGCAGATTCTGCCATGAATACCGCTATTTCGCACGATCATGCAAAAAGAAACCAGCGACCCCATAAATAGATGGGAAAATTGGTCAATGGACGGCTGTCCAAAAAAAATCAAATCGGGAACGAAATCCCAATCAAAAAGGCTAAACACTAAGCAAATTGATCAACAACTCAATTATCTGATAGCCTCAAACATCAAGAATAGCTTCAAAGACTTAGAAACACCAAAGATCCAAGATACCTCAGAAATCGAAGAAGAAGGAGAAATATGAGAACAACAAGACTCCATTGCTGCTCCCGTCTCCCTCAAAGATCCGACGAATCCCCTATCTCAAAAAGACCCTAGTCCTACCAGATCTACCTTGAACAAAGATACCCCCTCCTATGCTGAAATCACTAAAGTGAGACCTCCCAACTCCCCTTCCTCCTCAGAAGAACTCTTTGAAAAATCTTCTAAAAAACTTGGTCGGAAATCAACCAAAGAACCGAGGGAAGAAGAAGTTGAGCGTGAGAAAGTTCAAGGATCCCAAGCCTGAATAGATATGGTCTTCTGCAAAAACACTAGATCCAGATTCGCAGGAAAGAAAAATGGAGACTTGGCAGGAGGAACTCCTTCCTCCATATACAATCCTCAATGATGAAGCTGGTCTCTTGGAACTGCAGAGGTTTAGGCAATCCTAGCAAGCTTGAAGCTGTAAAAGATCTCCAAAGAATTGATATGCCTGATCTCCTTCTACTCCAAGAGACCAAACTCGATGATAGTGCGGTCTTAGCTATTGGAAAAGAAAAATGGAAGAAAAACATTAGTTACACAGTCAGTGCTAGAGGAGCTTCAAGCGGCCTGGCAACATTATGGTCTTTTGAAAATTTCCACCTCCATAGCTCCTTCGCCACGCAGCACTATATTTTCACTGAGCTCACTTATATACAAAGCAACAAGCATATTTCCCTCTTCAACATGTACGTACCCAATCTTTACTCAAAGAAAAAAGAATGCTGGAATCTACTTGAAGATTTTATGGATGCTTACGATCCTCAAAATATCATCCTTGCTGGCGATATGAACATCACCCTTTCCAATTCTGAAAAAAAAGGGTGGTATCATTGGAAATGACTTCTTCAAGCCTCAGGTCGAATCCCTTCTCCAATATCGGGATATCATTGATATCAAACCCAAAAAAGGTAAATACACATGCTCCAACAAGCGTATTGGCAAAGCAAATATCATGGCCAGATTGGACAGATTCCTCGTCCATAACAGCCTGTTGTTTGACTCCCAAACCATCTCCTCCAGCATTTTGGCCAATCTAGCTTCTGATCACAATCCCATACAACTCCTCTTCCATGATAATGAAGATCTTGGCCCAATCCCATTTAGATTCAACCCCCTATGGCTTGACCATGCCAGCTTCTGGAGCACACTGGACCCCCTATGGCTTGACCATGCCAGCTTCTGGAGCACACTGGACAAGGCGTGGAAGATCCCCATCTCTGGTTCCCCCTTTTTTGTTTGGGAACAAAAACTCAAAAATACCAAATTAGCTCTCAAGATCTGGGCTAAATCTAATTGTCCAGCTCCTGCAAATCCCAGAAATTTGGATGTGGGCACACTTGAAGAAATTCAATTCACTATGGAAGACCATCTTGTTGATGCAACCTCGCTGCAAGAAGAAGTTTCTCAGCAATCCAACATCTACCATGCATGTCGAACAAAAGAGGATTATTGGAGGTTGAAGTCGCGAAGCACCTGGCTCAAAGCTGGAGACATGAACACCGCTTACTTCCATAAGGAATTCAAAGTCAGACAGTCATCCAATTATATCGTTGAAATCAAATTAGAAGATGACACCAACGTCAATGGGAATACGAACATAAAAAATGCAACCTATAATCATTTCTCCAAGTTATATGCAGAAAAAGACAACGTTGATAGGGATGATGAACATATCCTCCTGGAGCACATTCCTAAAAGCATAACGTTGGAGGATAACCTCAATCTCCACAAACATTTCACCGAACAGGAAGTACTCAATACAATCAATTCCTTTGAATCAGACAAAGCACTGGGCCCTGATGGATACTTGATGAATTTCTACAAAGCTTGTTGGGAGTATATAAAAAATGATTTCATGAGAATGATAAGGAACTTCCATTCAAAGGAAAAAATTGGCGGCTGCACAAATTCCACGTTTCTGTCTCTCTTCCCAAAGGAAACTAACGCAAGCTCCTTCAGCAGGTTCAAACCAATTTCATTATGCAATTCCTCTTACAATATCATCTCCAAGATGCTAGCGTCTCGTATGAAGCCTTTACTCAACAAAAGTATTTATGAGAATTAAGGTGGTTTCCTGGAAGGAAGGAAAATACTCCATAAAGTCATCTTAGTACAAGAAGCAATCCGTTCCTCTCAATTTCGACCCATGCAAGGAACCTCTCTAAACTGACAATCAAATTCGTCTTACATCAAGATAAGGAAATTATTATCAATAGGAATATGCATAGAAGCATTATCAACGCACTAGAAGCAGTAACATTAAGCATGGATCCTCGGCTCGATCCTTCAGCAGAAATCTTGTAGCTCTGTTTCTTGGCTCTGTTCCTTCAGTAGAAGATTCAGGAGTTGGAACTATTTGAACTCTGGACATCGATTAACTAACATGAACAGTACCAATGGAAGCAACAATGCAGTCAATAGAACTATTAGAAAAACTCATATCTTGTTACACAGATCAAAAGTGTTGTATTCTGCCGCTTCTGGCTTTTACCCAAGGCAATTTTTTTTTAATATATCTAATAGTTTTTGTTAAAAAAAAGGAAGGAGTTGAAATGGAATCAATAACCACAAAAAAATGAGTGTTCCCTTTTAATTGAAACCCTCACTTCAGCGCACCCTCTATCATTTGGCCATGGAATCAGCTCCAAGAGGGAACCGTCCTCCCCCTCCCAATGAGGCTACCACTTGTTGTGCCTTGGTATATTCGTTAGGGAAATATATCCAAAAATCATAACCCTCTCGCTTTTCAAAGAAAATGGACCACTTCCTATAAGTCAAACTACTGATCTCCACATCTTGCCATATGGATTTGGCTTTTGCAAATAGAAGATTGATTAACCAGTTCACCAACCTCTGTTCATCATTTAGAACCATGGATATTTTGACTAAAAAATTGGTAGGTATTAATCAAAGGGAAGCTAACATATTCCTTTATGTGGTAGAGGTTTTCATGCCGTCTTATTAAAAAACAAGGAATATCAAGATCTCTTTAGAAACATGCCCTACTTTCTCGACACCATGGGCATGTACTTGAATTAATGGACCCCAAATTTTGATCCAAAGATAGATGTATCATATACATTCTATGTTTGGGTAAGACTTACCCACTTACCCTTCCATTGTTGGAATGAAGATTGCCTCAGAGCCATTGGAAACTCTCTGGGCAATTTTATAGACAAATCATAACCCATATTTGGTATGTTTTCTTGTGTAATAATTTGTGTGGAAGTGGATCTCGATAAAGGGATCCTAGAAGCCATCTTCCTTTCCCTGGATAACTGAAAGCATGTTCTAAATCTATATCATTAACAACTACCTTTCAAATGCATGGTATGCCATGAATATGGACACTTTGCAAAATATTGCAAAAAATCCTCTTGTGTTCAAACTCCAATAGAAAAAGGACAATCAATGGTAGTAAGTGAAGAAGAAATTTGTGTAGAATCAAGCATCCTCATTTGGAATATCTCCTCAAAAATTTAAATTGTATATCTCTTCAAGTATATTTGATGTTCTCTCAATGGGAACTTGATCCCTTTAAAGTTGTTGAGACCTACCCCCAGTACTCTTTCCTCAAGCACTCCACCATATCCTCAAGCTTTTAGGCCTAACCCTTCCTCTTTCTCCCTTATCCCCCCCTCCTTCGACAACTTTCACCTTATTCCTCGATTCTTCCCCTCACATTCTTGAGCAACCTATTACCCCTTCTATCTTAGGCATTTACACGGGGGCTTCACTCAATGACTGCCTACCATAGCATGTTCGTTCATGGCATATGAGACAATACCCCTAATTTCAAAAAATATTGGAAAAAAAACCTCCCAACATCGGTTTTTTTAACCCCCTCCCAATATGCCTTCCCAATTTAAAAAAACCCCTATTTTCCCTATATATTGTATGTATCCATTTTTTCATTTACATTTTTTATACCCCTTTATATATCTACCTAGTATATTGGCATGATACCGTGGGCTTGAATAAACCTCCCAAGACCTATAATAGGCACGAGGGGTTGGGTATTCAAGCCCCCAAGGCCTATCAAGGTCCTATAACAAGTCCTGGAGGTGCCCTGGAGGCTTAGAGCCTCCCAAGGCACCCTGGGGGCTTGGATACCTTCATGGTATACAAACAAGTGAATATGGGATAAGTAAAACACAACAATTTATATATGTAAACTTGCAAAACTCAGATAAGATTGGTGTCAAAGCCAAGTTCATTTCCCGGAAAATGAGGAAAGGGAGAGCCTTTTGACTACCAGTTTGTTGAGAGTGAAGAAACATTACTTGGAATGGAAAACATCTCACTAGTGAAAACAAAACAACAACTTAGATGCTTCAGACCATGGGGAGAGGAGAGATCCCATTTCCAAAATGGATGAAGGAGACATTCTTCAATATATGTTGAACCATTTAAAGCAAATTCAACACATTCATCAAGAGATGAAAATTAGAAATCAACTAAACCAGTAAGAACAGGTTCTGAAATTCTGAAGGCTATGCAAGTAAGAATGAATTTGGGAGGTGATGTTTCAAAATTGGCAACTAGAGTTGTGGCAAGTGTGGTTAATAGTAATACAACCAATATCACATCTTCTGTAAGTTGAAGTTGACTCTAAAATCCCTCCAATTTCATTTCTTTTCAAAATAGACAATAAAATAGAAATGCAACTATTCAATGGTATGCTTTAAATCTTGACAGAATAGATGATTCGCAAATTGCCAAAAACATTAAGATCGTATTTTTCTTGTCATGAATTCAATGATATGTAAAGAATCTACCTTATGTAGAAGAATCTTAACATGGCTGAAAGATTATTAGAAATGGAGATGAAAGGAACAACAATTGTCTATTAATAGCTTTGAACAAATTCAAACAGATAATGAAGTTCTATCCTCCATAGCATGAGAAGAACCTATTGATCCAAGTGAAATTTCTGAAACCCAAGCCAAAGCAAAAGGTCCAAAAGCCTAATTGATGAAATCTATCTGCCATCCATAAATCTTAATATGTAAGAGACATCTGCTTGGTTAAAGTTAAGTACATCAATGGTTTGTATATTAGTAAGGAACAAGAATTGAAAATTTTCACAACTCTTCATATGAAACTTATACTTTCACCAAAGAGACAGATGAAAAGTAGAGGAAAAAGAAATTAATTCACAACAAATAAATAGTCTTTAGTTGTACCACCTAGTGACAAAGGAAAGACACCAATGAAACAAGAATTGATGGTCCAAGAAAATAATTTAATGGTCATAGCATGGAGAAAGATCATGGCACACTCTAGAAGAATGCAGAGCTTGGCCAACATGGAAACCATGAAACATGGTTGGTTGTTTCATCCTGGAAAAGTAGCCTAGGGATGCAACAACTATGCATGGAAAAGATTGGGTATCAGGAAACAAGGTTCATACTTCTAACCATATTCGAACCAATTTTGCTATGGGCTCATTGTAAAGAAGAGAGGAGCTCAGAAGGAGAAAGAGAAGTCTTTGTCACCAATATGCTAATCAAAGGAAGAGATAGTTAACTGTTATGACAATCTTTGAACCTTGCACCCAAAGACACTAGTGGATTGTTAAATTTGTAAACCCCTCTGCATAAATCACCATACTCGCTGAGATGGCTTCACTAAGAATTAAACAAATCAACAACACCGCAATGTACATGTTTACAATCTCCTCTTCTTTCATAGATGGGATACACTGCAGAACCATGTGATATCTGCAATCTCCTTTTCTTCCATTGATAAGAAACAGTGCAAAGGAGTGCCATTTACTGTTTGTGGTGATGTCAAAAATCCTTACTTGTGACATAGGGATGTTGTCTACATACTATAAACATAGGCTTCATAATAGTGTAAGCATAGACATTATAAGTACAAGCCAATAACAGATTGAATGCTTTTTAATTCATTCCACTCTTCCATACAAAAGTGGTAATATACAATTTATGTAAACAACTCAAGCTATGAGGCTTGTAATTGCCTCACAAAATATGTGTTAATTATGGTGACACATGGATGGATCAAGTGACAACTCTATATTTGGGTCATGTTATCACCATCCATAGTAGCTAGGCTACCATGATGTTTCAGAGCAGTGTGTCCCAGACATGAGCTAGTCCTTAATTGAGATGAGCCTACCTTTTTGTCAGTGATGATCAGTGGTAGAGTACGTTTTGAGGAAGCTAGAGTTCCAAAGTAGTTTCATCAGCTTTCCCTTTGTCACTTTTGAGCTTTCATGACGCCTGAGAGACACTTGTTATACCATTTTTTCACCACGGTTTCACTTTAGAAGTGCAACAGAGCAGGTAGCTGATAGATCTTCCTGTGCCTAGAATGAAGGACTGAGGCTGTTGGAGTGCCCAGGTCTGCTCTTCGTGTCCATATCCATGCCCATAATTGTTTCTTAATGCCATTTCAACCCTCAAATTCAACCCAGCATTCCTCCAAACCTATTGTTGGTGGTTGTTAATCACTTTTCATCGGGCTGTTCATGCCCATAATTGTTTTTTAACCCTCCAATAGATCAAGATATACTAGTCCTACCCATGTGTATGGCACTCCATTCTGTCTACTAGTTGTGAGTAAGACAAACATAATAGGACATAAATCTTCCTCAACCATTTATCTTTGGGATAACCAAACCAAACATGCAAGAAAACACCTACGTTAAACATATTTAGTATCAAGCAATTCAATTCCTAAAGAGGTCAAAAGATTGTTTCTCTTTATGTAAAATATGGTATTCCATAATGTATGTGTAAAAAACAAATCAGTGAAAAAATTCTTACCCTTGCTTTGCTTCAATGTCTCTGCTGAAGTCAATGTTGGGATCCCAATCCAACACTAAGGTTGGAACCTGAAGTTGACATGTTTACATTAGAAGCAGTCAATTAGAATCATAAAGTATATAGCAGCGTTAGAACCCAAACTGCTTATGAATATTACATAGATCAGTATTTGGCTTGCCTTCTGAATACTGGCATGTACATGTTCTCCTTGCAACAGAAATGTGTGGTCCCTGATCTCAGGGTGTAGAGACCTATCAATATCAAGAGGTAATTGCCTCACAGACAACAACCCACGATTTCCACATTGAGCAGGGAAGAGCCAGTTCTCATGCTTTTCATGCAAACCTCTCAAATAATCTAGTGACACGCTATTTTATTCTACTCTTTTTCGCAACTGCAAATGTCTATGGCATGTGTTTGGACTGGCCCTCAAGTCAATAAATCCATAAGGAACAAGCCCAGGTAAAACAGAAACAACTAGATCAAACCATGAATCATATATGCTAAGCTCCATTTCATTCATCCATTGGCAATGTTTTGTTGTTGGATGGTTGTGTTTGTATAATGAAGAGAAGAATTTAAAAGAGTATGGTAGATTTCCAATCCTCCTAGCCCAAACTGTAATAAACAAACATAATTTTCATCTCTTTCAACTTAACGCTCCATTATTCACTGCGTTAAAGTTGGTCCTCGAGAATCATCAAATTCCATGTACAGTAACAACATGATAAAATAATGTACAGTAGATATCAACAGTAAATAATCATAACCAATATTTGAATCAACCATATACTTAGATTTTTCAGATTTGATCTTGTCACCGAAGGGACAAGTCAATCTAGACAAACAATTTACGTACCTTGAGAGAGATCCAGAGAGGGTTAAAGCAGAAGCATACTGACCTAGACTTCTTAGTCAACAAGCACATGCATACCTAGTACAGTCCTGCTGACAAAGGACACACAATCATGCTGGGTAAGAATGCAGTCACATACTGCAGAGACACACAAGCATACTTTGCACAGTCATGCTTGAAAAAACACAGTCCACCCATAAAGTGAAACTCACTGTCACGCTGGGGAAGACCCCACAGTCCACACAAGAAAACAGGGTCATGGTCACCTCATAGTCACGCTAGGGAAGGACCCACAGTCCACCCAAGAAAACAGACAGGGTATTAAAATATTAATAAACATAACCTATGGACCAAGTAAGATACACGTAAGATAAAGGATCATGAGTCAACCAAGGGGGCCACAACAAAACAAATCACAAACCCACAAGGTCAAGGTGAACTCACAGTGAACTATATAAGGTGGACAAGCAACTCCTTTATAGGACCAACAAGACCAATAATCTTTTCTCTCTCTCAAGGTACATTGTTTTATATATTTTTGTCATCAATGTATAAGATTCTTTAGTTATAGAAAGTAGAACCCACATATAACCAAATAAACAACTTATACAAGGAAGAGAAGTGAAATCCTAAAAAAGTAGTTAGCTTGGAAACTGCAACTGCAACTGAAATACATAAATATGCATCAAAGCAACTGCAAACCATCTCAAACAGACATAAACCATGACAAACAATGACAAAATAGTACTAGAAACAAAATAGTATCGTTTTAACTAGACAAGATAAGTTTAAAGCATAATTTTCATCTCTTTCAACTTTAACACTCCCTAAGGTCCCTGTGTTAAAGTTGAAAATCATACAAAGACAATAAATAACAACAGTAGTAAATCTAACTCAAATTACAAAGAAAACTAATACGATAATCGACTATGAGAGTTGAAACCTTCCTTATACTTAGCTTAGCACACCTAGACAGTGCAGCAAAGATATCAGTCCACACAAGTCCGAACGCATAGTGTTCATCTCTTTCAACTTTAACACTCCCAAAGGTCCACATTCGAGATTATTAAAGTTGAAAGAGATGAAAATTATGCTTTGAACTTATCTTTTCTCACTCTTGTCTAGTTATAATTGAAAAGCATACAAAGACAATAAATAACATCAATAGTAAATCTAACTCGTGTCTAACTCAAAGTACAAAGAAAACAAATAATATAACCCAATAGGAGAGTTGAAACGTGGTTGAAACCTTCCTTATACTCAGCAATATTTTTTTAGATAAGATCTTGTCTATTAAGAGACAAGTCACTACATGATCAAAGGACCACCAAAGGACATACCTGAGAGAGAATAAATTCAGTTACCTAGTCGACAAGCAAGGAATCCCTAATTACTGGAGCAACAGAGCAAGGAATCCCCGTGGCTTAAGCAGGTTTAAGTGGACTAAGATATTTGTTGCACTATATGAGCGTTTGGGTCTGCTTAAAGTGAACCGTAAGGAAACCCCAATTACTGGAGCAACAGACCCAGAAACAACAATCCATAAAATATCAGGTAATGATGAAATTTCACACACAAAACGTGCACAAACCAGATCTCCGTTTGTAGCCCATACAAAGCCCATGGCTTTCTTACAACTTAGCACACTCAAACAATGCAACATAGATATTAGACCACTCAAGTATGAAACCACGGGGGTGTCGCTATGGACCAATACCATATCACGTCCGTTCATATTGGGGGCTTAATAATTATTTAAAAAAACATTATATTGGGAAAGTTATAAATCAATTTAATATTGTTATATGTTTGACAAATTCATATAATTTGGGGCAAATTCAAACATATAACAACATTACATTGATTTATAACTTTCACAAACAATTTGCATTCACATCAACATTTCGTCAAACACATTGGAAACATATGGGGGTATTAAATAAACATGAAAACCCAAAAATTATATTGCCTATATATTAAGGGGCAAATGGGTTTTTTTTTATTTAATATAACAATACACAAATACTTTGGTGTATTTTTTATATGGGCGTGTTGAAAAATATCATCGAAATGGCAATGAGGCAAGGCTCAGGCTTACCAGAATCGCAGGGAAATTGCGTTGCTTGAGGCCAGGGTTTTGTGGTGAAGGTGTGGTGAAGACACAGTGAAGAGGCAAGGGCTGGCAAGGGCCAAGAAGACGAAGGTGTCAAACTCGTGGTCAAAATGTTATATTCTCTCTCAAGGTATCACCAAGGTATATAGTCCATAACTTATAAGTGTTCCAAATCACAGCAGTACGTTTTATCATCACCGTATAAGGAAGGTCCATACCACGTCCATACCCACTCCATACCACAACAGGTGCACAACAATGACTTTTATAACAAGAGATTTCCACACACTAGCCATCTTTCGAATCAACAACATTCACAATTTCCTAATGAGTTAATATGTACTCCACACAAACATGACGAAATTAAAGAACACTTCCACTGGAAAATTTTAAGATCTGAAACCATAAACAATGAATGGACTATCAAGATTTAAACTTGAAAATTTATCTGATTTCTCAACTTTGTTGTCAACTGCTGAACTATTACCATTAGCATTGTTGCCAATAATATCTAAAAATACATTTTTGCCAATTCCTGTACAGCATGAGACTGAAAAAGAGAGTGAGAAGAGATACCTTTGCTTTTAGTAACCATACAAAACTTGGATTGTGCTATATAGCTTCCATGAGCTAATAACACATAGGCATCTAATAAGCTTTAAAAGCATAACCATACAAAAACAGATAAGCTAATAACACATAGTCATCTAATAAGCTTTTCACATAGTAAGTGAAAAGAGATAACTTTGCTTTTAGTAACCATACAAAACTTGGACTGTCCTATGTAGCTTCGATGAGTTAATAACACATAGTCAACTAATAATCTTTAAAAGCATAAGCAAAACTGTAAGGCATGCTAAATAATGTGTAAATAATGAGCACATCAAAATTAAGTGTGAATTAAGTCTGAGTACCCACTGCTTGTTCAATATTTTGGAAATGCATCTTCATCACATCTTCATACCTCAGGATTTACATGCATCTTCAACATAGAAACAAAATAGTATTGTTTTAACCAGACAAGATAAGTTTAAAGCATAATTTTCATCTCTTTCAACTTTAACACTCCCTAAGGTCCCTGTGTTAAAGTTGAAAATCATACAAAGACAATAAATAACAACAGTAGTATAACTAACTCAAAGTAGTAAATGTAGCTGAAAAGCATACAAAGACAATAAATAACATCAGTAGTAAATCTAACTCGTGTCTGACTCAAAGTACAAAGAAAACAAATAATATAACCCACTAGGAGAGTTGAAACGTGGTTGAAACCTTCCTTCTACTCAGCAATATTTTTTTAGATAAGATCTTGTCTATTAAGAGACAAGTCACTACAAGAACAAAGGAGATACCTGGGAGAGAATAAATTTAGTTACCTAGTCGACAAGCAAGGAATCCCCAATTACTAGAGTAGCAGAGCAAGGAATCCCGGTGGTTCAAGCAGGTTTAATTGGACTAAGATCTCTGTTGCACTGTATGAGTGTTTGGGTTTGCTTAAAGTGAACCGTAAGGAAACCCCAATTACTGGAGCAGCAGACCCAGAAACAACAATCCATAAAATATCAGGTAACGATGAAATTTCACACATAAAACGTGCACAAACCAAATCTCCGTTTGTATCCCATACAAAGCCCATGGATTTCTTACAACTTAGCACACTCAAACAGTGCAACAGAGATATTAGACCACTCATGTATGAAACCACGGGGGTGTCGCTGATGGACCAATACCATATCAGGTCCATTCATATTGGGGGCTTAATAATTATAAAAAAAACATTATATTGGGAAAGTTATAAATCAATGTAATATTGTTATATGTTTGACAAATTCAAACGAATAACAACATTACATTGATTTATAACTTTCACAAACAATTTGCATTCACATCAACATTTCATCAAACACATTGGAAACATATGGGCGGGCTGACAAATATCCATGAAATGGCAATGAGGCAAGGCTCAGGCTTACCAGAGTCGGAGGGAAATCCCGTTGCTTGAGGCCAGGGTTTTGTGGTGAAGAGGCAAGGGCCAAGAAGACGAAGGTGTCAAACTTGTGGTCAAAATGTTATATTCTCTCTCAAGGTATCACCAAGGTATATAGTCCATAACTTATAAGTGTTCCAAACCACAACAGTACGTTTTATCATCACCATATAAGGAAGGTCCATACCACGTCCATACCCACTCCATACCACAACAGGTGCACAATAAAATTAAGTGTGAATTAAGTCTGAGTATCCCACTGCTTGTTCAATGTTTTGGAAATGCATCTTCATCACATCTTCATACCTCAGGCTTTACATGCATCTTCAACATAGAAACAAAATAGTATCGTTTTAACTAGACAAGATAAGTTTAAAGCATAATTTTCATCTCTTTCAACTTTAACACTCCCTAAGGTCCTTGTGTTAAAGTTGAAAATCATACAAAGACAATAAATAACAACAGTAGTAAAACTAACTCAAAGTAGTAAATCTAGCTGAAAAGCATACAAAGACAATAAATAACATCAATAGTAAATCAAACTCGTGTCTAACTCAAAGTAAAAAGAAAACAAATAATATAACCCACTAGGAGAGTTGAAACATGGTTGAAACCTTCCTTATACTCAACAATATTTTTTTAGATAAGATCTTGTCTATTAAGAGACAAGTCAGTACAGGAACAAAGGAGATACCTGGAGAGAATAAATTCAGTTACCTAGTCGACAAGCAAGGAATCCCCAATTACTGGAGCAGTAGAGCAAGGAATCCCCGTGGCTTAAGCAGGTTTAAGTGGACTAAGATCTCTGTTTCACTGTATGAGTGTTTGGGTCTGCTTAACGTGAACCGTAAGGAAACCCCAATTACTGGAGCAACAGAACCATAAACAACAATCCATAAAATATCAGGTAATGATGAAATTTCACACACAAAATGTGCACAAACCAGATCTCCATTTGTAGCCCATACAAAGCCCATGGATTTCTTACAACTTATCACACTCAAATAGTGCAACATAGATATTAGACCACTCACGTATGAAACCATGGGGGTGTCACTGATGGACCAATACCATATCACGTCCATTCATATTGGGGGCTTAATAATTACAAAAAAAAACATTATATTGGGAAAGTTATAAAGCATTGTAATATTGTTATATGTTTGACAATTTCATATAATTTGGGGCAAATTCAAACATATAACAACATTACATTGAATTATATCTTTCACAAACAATTTGCATTCACATCAACATTTCTTCAAACACATTGGAAACAAATTGGGGTATTAAATAATCATGAAAACCAAAAAATTATATTGCTTATATATTAAGGGGAAAATGGTTTTTATTATTATTTAATATAACAATACACAAATACTTTGGTGTATTTTTTATATGGGCGGGCTGAAAAATATCCGCGAAATGGCAATGAGGCAAGGCTCGGGCTTACCAGAGTCATAGGGAAATCACGTTGCTTGAGGCTAGGGTTTTGTGGTGAAGAGGCAAGGGCTGGCAAGGACCAAAAAGACGAAGGTGTCGAACTCGTGGTCAAACTGTTATATTCTCTCTCAAGGTATCACCAAGGTATAAAGTCCATAAATTATAAGTGTTCCAAACCACATCAGTATGTTTTATCATCACCGTATAAGGAAGGTCCATACCACATCCATACCCACTCCATACCACAACAGGTGCACAACATTGAGTTTTATAACGAGATATTTCCACACCCTAGCCATCTTTCGAATCAACAATCACAATTTCCTAATGAGTTAATATGCACTCCACAAAAACATGACGAAATTAAATAACACTTCCACCGGAAAATTTTAAGATCTGAAACCATACACGTCGAATGGACTATCAAGATTTAAACTTGAAAATTTCTCTGATTTCTCAAATTTGTTGTCAACTGCTGAAAGGCATGCTATATAACATGTAAATAACAAGCACATCAAAATTAAGTGTGAATTGAGTCTGATTATCCCATTGCTTGTTCAATATTTTGGAAATGCATCTTCATACCTCAGGCTTTACATGCATCTTCAACATAGAGTTGATTGGTAGGTCCAAATATTTATAGTTAGGGATGTCATCTTTTCCAATAAATATGCATAAAGCTTGATCAAGTCCTTTGAGACCTAGTAGATCATAACTGCAAAAACAAAAACAAGTATCCTTACTTCAAACATTCTTTGGATTTGTGCTCAATAAATCCCACATAAACAATATAAATCCATAGTTCTCTTGGAGACAAAATCAACTTCCCTTTCATGCAAATAATAACATCTGTGAATTGTTGGCTGCTGGATGATCTTAGAACCTTTGAGATTGATTGGAAAGCAACCGCTTTAGTTTACTCAAAACCAGAATGGAATACAATAATATACTGGTGTACGAAGGGTATCTAAACAAATAGCATTAGCCCAATTCTGTCTGCCATTGTGGCAACCAAAAGGGAACAAAAACAATTTTGTGTCAGCTCTCGCTGCTCATCATAGTGTAACCTCCAGGCTTTGGTAAAAGATCTTTGGACTCTATATGATGAAAAATGTTACATTTCTGTAGGTTTACAATTTCTGAATAATCTGAAGAGGTTAAAGGACAGAGCTATCAGATGGGAAGTAGACATAAGGATGAATCTAAATGAGGAGCTTAGGAATATTGTGGATTTCTTGGATCAATTCCATGAAGCACATAAGGAAGGATACCTAATACTTGAGTAGAAGAGACAAGTATTATCTATGGAAGTTAGAAGGACCAAAATTCTGGATGACAATGAAGCTATTTGGAGACTAAAAAGCAGATCCATATGGCTCCAAAATGGTGATTGCAACACTAAATATTTTCATAAATTTGTCAAACATAGGAAACATAACAACTCTGTGTGGAAGTTAGAGGATGACAATGGTGAACAACTCATGGGTTTTAGGAACCTGTTTGGGGTATGGGTCAATAATTTCAACCATTTATTCAAAGAAGATCAGGATGCTTAGATTGCCAAAATGATGAGCCTTACTGTAGAATATCCATCATTTGTTAATGAAGCACAAAATGATGAGCTAATGCAAGAACTTACACTACAGGAACTCAAATCAGCTATTGGCTCT
Source organism: Larix kaempferi (assembly GCA_027924585.1). Classification (NCBI taxonomy): domain Eukaryota; kingdom Viridiplantae; phylum Streptophyta; class Pinopsida; order Pinales; family Pinaceae; genus Larix; species Larix kaempferi. Next base: position 6,558,569 of record BSBM01000374.1, on the reverse strand, counting down.
CTACAAATGGATAAAATCCTTAGGCCTAATGGATAGCCTATAGATTTTTTCATAGGATTTATGGACTTATTTGAGGTATATTTGTTAGAAGTCATAGAAGAATCTATAAGAACAAGAAGAATTACAGTGGCCTTTAACTTTACAAATTCATGAGTCTATAGGCATATCCTTGAGGCTATACCTGTATTTTGGACTACCATGGAAAATGTACCTGTTGGTATCTTGGAGAAAATAAGTAAGCTATGCTATGGTTTTTTGTGGCAGGGAAGTACTGATTCTTCTTCATTTTCCTGGGTAGCCTAGGAGAAAATTTCTCTTCCTAAAGAGATGGGAGGTTGGGGATTGAAAAACCAAAACTATTTTTCAAAATATTTGGTAGCAAAAGGAGTTTGGATATTGCTTAACAATGATGATCTTTGGGTGAAGGTAGTATATCGGAAATATATCTTCCCTTTGACTTTGGTGGAATGGTTCAGGTCTAGGGACAAAGACTCTACGTATGTTTCCTCTATATAGAGGGCACATATTAAATATTTTGAATTGATTGGATCATGTCTGGCATGTAGAATTGGGAATGGTAGGTAGCTACAGGCTGGGTTTGATCCTTGGATAGGAAGCATAGCTCACAAACTTCCACATAATATGATCGTTTCTCTCATTGAAAAAGGAATTGTTTACTTGTATAAAATAGAGGATAGAGCTATAACTACTAATCTCTCACAGGTTTGGTTGACAGTTGAAGACTTGGAATTTCAGGAAGGGGACATAAGAAGATGAAACAATTACTTTGAAAAATCTGAAATACTATCACATTCACTTAACTAACAAAGAAGAAAAGTTTGTCTGGAGTAGAAATGAGGCTGGTGGAACCTACAACCCAATATTGGGATACTCTGTCTTAATAGAAGAAGATCACAACCCATAAGTTCCTTTGTGGAATTAGATCTTATGGGATCTAAAATGCCCTTTAAAGATGAAAATTGTCATGTGGTTAGCTCTGCATAAGAAAATTCCATTTTGGTAAATTATGGTTAGAATATTTTGGACACGTCCCAGTTGATTCCCTTTTTGTACGATGTTCTGTGAAGATATAGATCATTTATTTATCCAATGTTCTTTTATTAGATGTATGTAGGCCCAAACCTCCCTAATCACAAGAATAAATATCAAATGGAAGGTGACCAATTGCAGGATGCTTTTAGAAGCTAGATTTATGATGATACTAATAAGGATTTTAAGGCGCTACCACTCTTGATGATATGGAGTACATGGTTGGCTAGGAAATCTGAAAGTTTTGAAGAGCAACATAGGCCTCCTTCTTTTTATGTATCTCAATGTTTAGCAATTATTAGACTCTTGTAATATTAAAGCCACAAGTTCACCTTTAGTGGGTTGGAGGAATATTTGTGACATTTATGTATCTCAATATTTAGCAATTAAAGCCACAAGCTAAAATCACTTGTAATATTAGAGCCACGAGTCTAAAGACCACGGGCACATCTAAGTTCAAAAGCACAAGTATCAAATCCACTGTGAAAAGTTGTAAAGAAGACAACTTGGGATCATGTAAAAAGGATGGTAAATTACTAGTCATGAGGAGAGGGGGAAATTCAACAAGTTTGAGGAAAAAACAGTAAATTCACGTGCAAATTGATGAAGAAAGATAATCAAGAGCTGCTAGCAATTCGAGGTAGAAAATGTGGGTCCTAAAATAGATTAAATTTTTTATGTCTACCATTAAGTTTTATTGTGATATCATCTCAATATAGCATTAATTTATGTCTACCAAATGACTTTAATGAAGTACTGCCATTAACTAGTTTGTACTATGTTAGTTAAGAGGATCAACTGAGTTTGCATGATACACAAAACATATTTGATATAGCTGTAGATTGAAATCAACAAAGCACACAACCCTAATCAATTTGATAGGAACCCAATTCAAGCAAAATCCACACAAACCCATTTAATACCAATGCAAGCACACAACCCTAACCAATTTTAATACAAATTCAAATCTAGCACATAGACCCATAGACAGTTCATATAATTATGGAAGTATTGCAACATACTTTCTAACACTTTGACTGCCAAACATCTAGCACTGTGACCTTCCGTGTGAACAATAAGATGTAACATATATAATATGTAACTTGGAAAGCAATAACAAACACTTTCGTTGAGAGGCCTGCAAAAGTTTTGAAATTACCTTTGCTATAACTCTTTCTAGAATGAGATCATGTATGCTTTAATTCTCTTGCAAGGAAAGTGCAGCATGGAATTTCTGCAAAAAAAGGAAAAAGAGAGAATTAATGACCTTGCTTGTCGAATTTTTGGCAAAACGAAACATGCCATCAGGTGAATACTTGTTAAAATAGACCTGAGTAGTTGTTGGCAGTTGAGGCAAAGTAAACTGGCGTTGAGGACGATCCATTTTGCAGGCCTGATGATCATCAATCCTGGCTGATATTTACTACTGTTGATATTTACTACTTTTGTTACTACTACTGTTATTTACATGTACATATGTTATTTACTACTACCGATATTCCATTTAAGAAAACATTTAGCAAACACATTTCAAGAAACACACATTAAGTAATATTCCATTTAAGTATTGAAGTGGCCAAAGAAAGTATATGAGAACTCTAACATGGGCATGGGCACCAGAATTTGACAAACAAAAACTTGTTTCATCCTTTTAAAAGTAATATTAAACATAAATGTTGAACTAGCCAACAATTTAAGAACCCTTAAGAACCATGCTTCAAGAACGCATAAAGAAATATTTGACGATCGATAACTTCACATTGATTTATCCCAACTATTCGGCATCCGAATCATTCACCGCACTTGAAGACAAGAGAAATTAAAATGAGTACAAAATTAGTATGAAATTGATACAAACAAATCAACGATAATACAAAAAAAATACTTTATAAATAAGTTATAAGATAGTAGTAGAAAAGATAAGAGAAATTAGAATGTTTTGAAAACTTCACCATATTTAAATTTTTGATTAAATCCACATAAATTATGTGGTCGCTTTCTTCTAACTTGTATGTGTCATTCTTGATATTGTATGATAGGTTTGCCGTTGCTATAACAGATTCAAGTTGTATGAATAGATGATCTGTTGAATCATACTTGTACATGCGTTGCCCCTTTATTTTATTGTACCAACAACATTGAATCTCAACACCTTCAGGCCTATCCAAAAGATCAATGTCATTATGGTAATCAAACACCCTATTACCATCCTTCTTTCTTATTCTTTGAACTCTTCCAATGTACCAAGTACCACAAGAAATGCCGTGATTTGTACTTTGAGATACACCTTTTCTTGTAGTACGTTCAACTATGGCTATAGAATCGCTCTCAAACAACACTACACAATCTGATCCAATTCTAAAACCAATTGCATTACCCTTTTTTGGGGCCCTCTCATCTTGCCTGAAGTATACTCCATTCCTCACTTTAGTCAATCTATCTTTCGATAATGTCGGATTTCCATTCAATTGACTAACCAAACAAGATTTGTACATGTCCTTACCATCGAGCTCCACCACTAGTTTGGTAGTTATGTTTACATTCTCATCAACAAAATCTAAAATTCCATTCAACTCGTGCCTCCACTCACTTTCCATGATTTACAATTCACTATTGAGTACCATAACAGACAAAGATTGGAATATGGATGTGGAATGACTCGGTGGAGAATTATCAACTACTTCATCCACAGCTTCGAATGTTGAATAATTGTGATCCTCTATCCATGGTTTAAACCACCAAGAATCTTCCATGTGTCTTTTTGGTTGCATGCCAAGACCTAGTAAAATTCCCTGTGCATCATCCAATCTTATCTTGAGAGATTCTATAATTTTATCATCTGTGGATATTGAATCATATTGTGACAAGATGTCACCTTCCTCTATTGTTTGTTGATGCAATTTATTCCAGATACTCATTTGTTTCTTATGAGATTTATTGAAACGAAGCCCTTGGGGATTCGATTCTTCTTCAACAACTCTATTAAGGGTTCCAATAGCATGAAGTAATTCAGTGAAATCATATGCCCTCTCTACTCTGACCATGCCACCGACTTTGCTAAAGAAGTTCTCACATACATCTGACCCAGTCAGGTGCAATGCACATGACAAGTTAGGGTATTGATCATGAAATAATCTCATCAACAAAACGACAAAGTGGCAAGAAATTTTCACATCTTGATATGCCTCTCTGCTAATGAAATTAATGTTGACATTAGTATTTGCTTGTTCTCTGACCCAACATAGCCATAATGTGAAGAAATGATGGACTCTCGAAGAATTTCGCACCCTTTCCCAAAGAGTCAAACTAGGAGACAAAAAAATATCAATATAGTTAGCAACGATTGCTAGATAGGTCTCTGTACCCGATGTCCTCTCTGTCCTGCCACCTGTACTTCTCATTTCCTTCAAGCACCTCTAGACATGCCTTGAAGCAATGTGTTGTGCTGAACCCCAATTTTGGCGATCAATCCTCTCTATATCCTCAATTTTAAGCTTGTGGTCATCCACTTTAAAATTGTTATAAACCATTCTTACATGGTTAAAACTAATCAACTCTTCTCCAACAATCAAATATCATCGATCACTAAACAAAGGATTCACTAGATTTTTTCCATTGTGGATGTAATCCGGGTCATGAAGTCCTGTTACTTTAAAGCCATCATACAACCCAGTTAGCCCCCACCCTTCCCAGGGAATTTGATATCTCATGCCTGTCATTGAGTAATAATCCTTCAACATAAGCATTCTTCTCCTACTATCCCCATATGAGGAATGACCAATAATAGGTCCTAAAAAATGTTCCACATGTTTCTTCCATAGGTCTTCTACTTTTTCCCATTGTCTATGGACAAAATTTGCTTCAAACCTATTGCACGTTGGATGAAAAACCACAACCAAATGAGGAAGCTTCTCATGTAAAGGGTTTTCAATAATAACACGTGCATAATGGCCAATCACACAATTCTTGAAGGCATCTGTAATAATCTCATAGATTGCAACGCCCTCACCAACTGTCACCAAGAAATGTGATTGACACTTATGTTCTTCTTTCTTACCACAAAAACCCACCAATGTATCACTTTTTGCTACCCACCTGACATATTTTTTCACAACAGTTTCATCTTCAACAAGGCATACCGGAATTGGGCCCTCTATACCATGTTTGGATTTATAAGAAGCATACACTTTTCCGATTGCCTCAAAAATGTACTGATGCTCCCCTGGGATATATGTCAATGATTTTCTAACTTTCCTTAAAGTCGTAGATATTGAAGGGCCATCCAGATTCAAGCTAATAAAGCTATGTAATCTAGGACCTCCCCATAACTTAATCATCTCATAAATGGATTTAGTGGATGCACTATATCTTCTCCCTGACTTTGAACGAACTAGGTTGTGAAATATATATTGAACAAATTCCCAAACTGCATCTTTACCTTGTAATTTTCCTTGCTTATGAGCCTCACACACATCCTTGCAAAACATGAACGCATTGTTCCTTCCAGCAGATTCGAACAACTTTTCCCTTAGAGACCTCGTTCTAATAGACAGTGTAGCAACCTTTGTCATCTCCTACCAAAGCGATCACATTGTTAATCTATGTGTAGCATTTGAATCTCTTGCAACAATTTTGAGTTCAGTTTGAGTCAAATGGTCCAACCTTCTCCCTTTCCCTGTATCTCTCCCATGTCTTTTGATGTTGCTCCTTGATTCACGATATAAACGCATCCGAAAGTCATCACAATTAGGTATCAACTTACAAAGATTGCATGTCAATGAATCAAAAGGGATTCTTGTTTCATAAACCCTCTTGCAATATGTCTGTATGTACCGTTAATACGACATTCAACACCATAATAACATAGTGTTCTCTTGGTATGTTTCTCTATGGCCCACAATTTTCCACCATGTTGGTCATCCATTAGAACCTTTGTGTCCAATCTCTCCCCTCTTCTATCAATATAGGGATCCCAATACCCCCAACATAGTAATATCGGGGGAGGCAATTGTCCTAGAATAAGATGAAAAAACAAATTAGAAAATGATCTACGAACTGCTACTAACAAGTAATAACAAATAAAGTAATGTGAAAATTCAAATTCAAATTAAATTAAAACTTGGGTAATTAACACACCTAAAGTAGAAGCATGTGAACTTGTAGAAACCCCATGTAATGGTGATGGTAGTGATAGGACCAAGAACTTAGTCAAACTTTGTTGGGACCTAACATTGGTAGGCTTCTTCGGTCTCCCAACTGTTCCACTCCTCAACACAACTGTATCATGCGAAGCCTCATCTGTAGTAGCAATGTGCTTCCTTGATTTCATGTGTTTATTTAGAGAACTGAAAATATTACCACTTGCCAGCACCAAAGAGAACCATCTATTGCATCATGTACATTCCACTCTTACTTTTTTCTTGTCCTCATAGTTTGCAAGTGTTGCTTCCACCACTGTGAACAAATTAGGCTCTTGCGTTTGGTTGAAATCATCTAGAAGTTTGATTGCTTGATCAATATCAAGTCGATCTCTAGCCACGATTGTCTGCTTTGCTCTATTACATGAAGGAATTTCATTACTTGATCCCAACATTGAAATGTGACGTTGATGGGATCCTGTTTTCATATGATTGTTTTTGAAGTTACGAACCGTTCGTGCTGCCAAGGATACTTCCCCCATTCCATAATCAATGCCACAACTTTCACAACGGATCTTTCTATTAGGTTTTCCATTTTCTGAATATACCTTGACTGTTAGCTTATCCTTGACAAACTCTTCCATTAAACTATTCACTTTATGTTCCCAAGATGCCAATACATTAGGATCAACCACTACAACTTGTTCCACTGCCTCAGACGCATGATGATCTACTTCAACTTGTTCCACTAACTCAGACACATGATCAACTCTTGATTGTTTATGCATAGGTTCCTCCACATTCCCTTCAATGTTTTTTAGATAGTGGCGTTCCTTCCATTACATGTGATTGCAATGATTCAACAACCATTGCGTCTACTTTCCTCTTGATGCCTAGATTTGTTGTTGTAGGTTTCCTTTTTTGCTCTTGATTTGTATTTAAAGGATGTCCAATTGGGCCAATAAAATCAAAAGGATATTCGATGATTTCATCATCCACAATTTCACAACGGATATCAGCCTATGTACAACCTTTTCGACACTGAATTGTTCCAAGGACACAATTCTCTTCACCAATAAAAATTGCAAAGTTCTCAACATCACTAGGATCCATCTGCATTTCCATCCATGTGTACCCTTTAGTTGGTTAAGAAATGAATAAAATTATAACAATTTTTTCAAAAGTTTGGATATAATATGGCTACGAAATGAGGCGGGTGCATCCATAAATAAATGAAAAAAAAAGTAATTCAAATTTACACATGCATATTAGTTCATTAATAAAACAAAGAACTAGGAATCAAGGTATGCACTTTCAATTCATATCTCTAAAAAGGATGAAGAAATATTACTATCGGGATGAAACACCTTGAAACAAAATGTATTGTCAGTGGCTTATTCAAATAGCCCTCCCCAAACTAAAGAGTCAACTTCAACGTACCTGCAGAAGATCAAAAGGTGATCAAAACAAGTGATGAAAAAACATAGAAACCCTCCCTTCAAATGATGTTCATAATCATTAAATTTTTTGGTGAATTTTTCAGGGTTTAGCATATTTACTGATGTTGAATTATACTAAAAAAAGTTCCGACTTTAATGATTGTTAAATGTTGAAGTATACTAAAAAAAGTTCTGACTTTAGCACTCTAGGGGATTCTCTAAACCCAACTAAGTTTCAAAGATAATTCTTGGAGTTAATATTTTGATTATGAAACTACGGTGGAAAGATTTCATATTTGGATTATTGCCTCTATTTGTAACATTAATGTAAAATGGCCTGGAAACATATCCTTATCTTTGAAGTTTAATTTTGGAAGTTCAATGTTTCCTACATTTGATTAGTAAAAGATAAGTTTCTATAGTTTTCTCCCAAAAGGGTTTCCATTGGGTTCTACTTCCCTGAAGATGAGTAGGGTTTCTACTTGAAACATCTGTTTCAAATTCATAACACAGTAAAAATCCAAAAGATCATGGAGGATTTAGAGAATTGCGAAATCTTGAATCATCTTAAGGGTTTCCATGTTAAAACACTGTGTTTTGTGGTGATTAATTGTTTAATTGTAAAAAGAAAAATTTGTGTAATTAAAAGTCTATGATCACATAAAATGATTTATGTAATTATGTAATTCACATTCAATTAGCACATAAGTTATTCATAATCATATTCATGTTATTGTTTATTAATTGCATGGAAGCATGCCATGATAGAGGATAAAGCCTCTGAAAGGGGAGAAAACACATTGAAAGTATTATTCTAGATATTTGGGCCACCATTTTGTTGAGCAGAACAATAGTCTCCAAGTCTTGAATTCAACACATTAATACATATCCTTACACTAAGGAATGCAAAGGACAACTGGATACTACAATTTGGTTTCACATATTCTTACACTAAGGAATGCACAATACAATTGGATACTATAGCTAGATTTCAATGTGCAAAACCATTCCTAAGTCTAGAAAACGAAGAGCCATGAAAACTCTTAAGTACGACTGCAAATCAGATCAGAATTACAACAACTCCTTGATACAACATGGTACACAAATATTTTTAGTACAAATAATGACCACTTGAATCAACACAAACAGAGGCAAAAAAACCAACCAAATACTCAAGCATCTAAATGCATCCAAACCAAAAAATTATTGAGTTTAGATCACTCTTGATGTAGAAACAAGAACAAAATTTTCTTTCTACAATACCATTATGCCTGCACTTTTCCTGTGAGGAGAGAGACCATTTGCATAAGGAACAATGCTCAGTGGTGAAAGCTTTGCACCTTCAACAACAACTTAGATTCTAGTTTTAATAAGAGGCCTTGGTAATTTCATTCTTTGAGTGATAGGTGGGCATATAGGAAAAGGTTCTGACAAATTAGGGCATCACTGCCTTTGTATGTAGTTTCATAGATAAAAGCACCATGATGTCAATACAAAGTGGGAGCGCGAAGGTGGCTCCTATAAAAGCAATACAAAGTGGCACCATGTGCCACTTTGTATTGCCCCACTTTGTATAGTCCCACTTTTCTATCTACAAAGTGGGACTATGTGGCACCATGATGTCAATACAAAGTGGGAGCATGAAGGTGGATCCTATAAAAGAAAGTGGTATAACCTAAAAATCAAAACAAAAAAGGATCTAACTCCAAAGATGGATGTCCCTGCTATATGAACACAACAGGCCCTCTGCTTAAGGCATGGCTTAGCCTTAAAGCATAAGATGAGACCAAATAGTATGATCTTTTTTGAGTTGCATTTAACATGGAATGCTTGATCACCCAACCATCCATATATGATTTTTGTTGGTCTTGGATTCTCATAGTATCTTGTTACACGACGGTTTTACCTTTGATTCCCTGTATATCCATGGTGTTTCCAATTTCTCTTTTGAACATGCAAGGGTCAATATATACCACCTTGTTAAAACTTAATATATGCCATGTTGTCTTGATTATAGACTCGCAGGATAGTGATGATGTCGATATGGTTCAACCTTAACAGAGTTTTACTTCCTATCTTATGTGTCTTCAAACTTATTCTCAACTTGTTGTTGTTTAGATTCCTCCTTATTTTTTAAGTAGATGTAGGGTTTGTGCCCTTTTCACATATAACAATGCCTTCCTTTTGCTCTTCATTTACCTAATGACCCCTTCCTTTTTCTAGTTCTTGTACAATGTGAACTTTTTTCTTGTAACTGTCATGTCCCAAATTTGGAATTGGGTCACAATGGCCTAATCACATTGGCCATATTCATTAGAGTTTGTAAAATTGATGTTAAAGGTCAAATAATTGCCAAGGAGGAAAATTACTAGTTTCCTAGGTTTGGGGTGGAAGCTTTGGGATTTGGAATAATGGGGATAATAAATGATGTTTGAACATTAGAGTGGAATAAATATTTAATAAAGGATCTAAATAAATATATACAAGTGAAAATCAAAGTGGCATTTCATCATGAAGACACATGGAGGAAGTGGGACCCACATATGGCTAGATTTCTCCACTACACTTGGCATCATTCTCTCACCAATTCGAATTCAAGGTGAATGGTAACATACTTGGGGGAGTCCAAAAGGTATTATTCATTGCATGACTCATCCAAGGTCGAAATATAGAGGAAGAGTAACTCCCATGAAAGAGGAAGAGGCAATTTGGAGCTAGTGAGACACTTGGGCTAGATTCCCTAGCTCTATGACAACAATGATGAAGATGCTATGACACCTATGACACAAATCAGATCTGAAGGCTGACATATGACATATATGACATGTCAGGGCTAAAAACAGACTCCAAGAGGGCGCTCAAGGGTGTTAGGGCATCTAAGATGCTTCCACATGTGATTTGGTGGAAGTGGGAGACTAGGAATTGTTGTACAAGTGGTGTTCTTTGGAATCTCTTCCCAACTTGAGTTGGCATGAGTCTCTTGGAAGGAATTCGACCCATGGAGGACATTAGAAGTTTATAAATGTCAATAACAAAGAATGAAACCATATTTTAATCATTTGTATAATTTGCAATTGCATTTGTGAAGAGGGAGAGCTAGTGGATGACTAGTTTCTTGCCTTAGCCAATTTCGAGGGTGAAAGATTCCCATCCAAGTTGGTAATTGGAAAGGCCATTCAGACCTTTCATTTGGATCTTTAATGGAGTCTTTATTTGCAGGTGTAAGCTACAGGGAAGGTCATGGTTTATTCTATTTCAGCTCACTCCTTCAACCATTTCCAGTTTTGATGGCATATTCTTGATCCTTGAGGGAGGGCATTTTTGGTGAGCTATTGTACTCTTTGGGGGAGCTTTTAATGCCCCATTTCTTTTGTAATATGAATTAAATACTCTTTTTTTCATATCCAAAAAGTTTCAGGTCGAAATTCCAAGTAGAAATGTATAAATCTCATTTTTAATGGAAGAACAATGCCATTTCCCCACTACCTTGTTGTGAGCCAATGTATTGATGATGATTTCGAATGAATGGATGATTCTATGATATATTTTTGATCAATATAATGCCATGGATGTCTTATAAAAGTTTCATGTACTGTACTTGAGCCTTTGAATCATTTTTACTCAGTTTAGTTGTATTGGGAGGTGAAATAGTGCCATTCCCCCAAGGGTCGAATTAGGGATTTTTGCAGTTGAATGGGAGAGGGTGAGAACAGTTGTAATAATCCTTTAATGGTGCATATGAGAATTTAATAAAATAATTAACACATTACATACCTCTTTTCATAAATTTGAGTGGGTTTGGAGGCATTTGGGAAGCCATTTTCAGTACTTACACCAGGGGGATTTGAACCCCAAATTACTAGTAAAATTGCATAATTGGTCCAGAATCTTAAGAGAGTTTGCAGAGGTCTTTTGGTGGACATATGTAATCCATAAACATCATATTGAAGTTATAATATCATTCATACACCTTCCTTGAAGATTTGAAGGCATTTGGAGTCAATTTGAGACCTAGAGACCAATACTAGTCAAAGGAAAATCACTAGTAAAGTTACCTACATTGATCAGAATGGAAGAGGATTTGTAGAAGTATTTTAAAGGTCCAAAGGCATCCCTGAAACACATATTTATGTTCTAATATAATTCATATACCTTCTCAGAAGATTTGGGATCATTTGGGGCAAATTTGGGACCTAGAGATCAAAACTAGTCATTGATGTATTTTTTTGGAATTTAAAGTCAATTTGCCAAACCAATATCAGTGAAATCATCCTTATTTTATGGATATGTAGTGAAAAAATCTCCTTTTGAATGGTTTCTTGGACTTGCAATATTGGACATTTTAGCTTAAAGACAAGATTCCCACATAAGAGTTTCCCTTTCTCATTTACTTTTTTCTCTTCTTAGAAACCCATAACTAATCAGCAGCATGAACTGAAATTTCTGACCAATGAGCCAAGTTTAAAATGTGTGTATCTCCTCCAAGATAAACCCGAGATATGTAGTATAATAGATTTAAAAACTCAAAAGCATGCCTCCTAACTAGAAAAAGAAAATCATATATTTGAAATCCCATTGTTTGACCTGCCTTTTGGCCTCACGGACAATCAACAAATCAAAATTTTATGAAACTTGGTGGCATCATTTTCATTGCGAATACAAACGTGACCTGCAATTTCTGACCGTGAGCCAAGTTTAAAACGTGTGTATATCCTCCAATATAAACTTGAGATATGTAGTATAATAGATTTAAAAACTTAAAAGCATATCTCTTGAATAGGAGGTGTAATTTGGTTGACAACAAACAATTCACAAGTTGCTTAGCAAAGTATCCCCCAAGAAGGTTAAAAAATGATTGTTTTCTCCCATAACATGAGAGTCATAGGGATGGCCTCATAGAAATGATCCTTGAAAAGGTTTCCCTCCTAACATTTCTCGTTTGTCATTTTCATTCAAGAGACGATGTGCACTATTGAATCCTAAAAAAATATTCCATTTTTTTTGTGTCAATACAGACGGAAAAAGCACTTCATTTTTGTCAATATGTGTAGAGGTGGATATCCCACAGGGACTTCCATATGTGATAATGATCAAAGTACTCAAGCATCACTACATGGAAAACCTAGATTAAAAAAATGTCTTGTTCAGGTGTACACATTTCAGATCCAATGGACACTTGAAAATCAACTTCCCTAGTACCAATAAATTAGATGAATTAGGGACACACATTTGGTCATGAGCCCTTCTGATTTTGGAACAAACTCACTATCAATTATTCACAAGATGAAATGAGTGGAGGATGTTTTAAAATTAGAGCAAACAAATATTCATGATGCCCACTCCAAGCTCAACAATGAATTTGAAAGAGTCACCAATTTACTCTCAGAAAAAATTAAGGTATTTGAGGCCAACATCCTATCCTCCTGTGGTTACCCTTGTCCCCCCTAGGATCTTGTTTGCTCAATAGGGAAGCAATCTAAAGTTGATTTTAGAGAGGAAAGCCAAATATACTCTTCACATGCTACACTTGTTATATCAATTGGTACTGATTCAGTGTCCCCCCATCGGTCTTCACATGCTACACTCGCTATACCAGTTGGTACTGATTCATTGTCCCCCCCATGGGAACCATAGGAGGGAGATCACTTAAATATTGGATTAGGGGAGGATACATCTAATAGCTCATATTTAATGCCATCAATCTTAAAAAGATACTTAAAAAACTCACATACTAAAGGCTCTTTTGAACAAGAAATTGGGATCTCTATTAGGACATGCACTACAATCATGGATACAAGAGTAATAATATCTTTCATGGAGCAAGAAAAGACAGAAGTTGAAAAGGAGGTGTAATCTGGTTGAAAACAAACAATTCACAAGTTGCTTAGCGAAGTAGCCCCCAAGAAGGTTAAAAAATGATTGTTTTCTCCCATAACATGAGAGTCATAGCGATGGCCTCAAAGAAACGATCCCTGAAAAGGTTTCCCTCCTAACATTTCCCCTTTGTCATTTTCATTCAAGAGACCATGTGCACTATTGAATCCTAAAAAAATATTCCAAATTTTTTATGGACTAGCACTTCATCTCTTTGATGGGAACTCAGGTAGGATGGGGGTAGGTTGGGACTCTTCCCTTCTTTTTCAATCATTGGCATGTAACACACACTACATTTTTTTGTCATTTTTTATATATCCCTCAACTATTCAGTGGACCTTTTGAACATTTATGCTCCCTCACATGGTCGAAAAGAGTTTTGGGAGGAACTGTTCACCCCACATATTATTTCCCTTCCTCATATTCTCCTTGGATGGGATCTAAATTTTACTATTCATACCTCATATGTATTCGCCTCCTTGATTAGTAAATGTTTGATGGTGGATTTATTCTCCCACCACCTTCCCACCTCCTTCCTTGTGGATATCAAACCTGTCTCTCCAAAGGAACACACAATATTTCATTATAATAAAGTGTCCCTGCTCAACCTAAGGGCGCTATAAAAACTAAACTACCCTTTCATCATCACATGGTCTGTACTCAACTCAACAGCAGGACCATCATGATTATGTCTTTGTAATTAGGCATGATGGAGACAAACCAACAACACATTAAACTATCACATTATGGTCAGTTAAGTCGGAAATATGCATCGTTAATAAAAATTTAGACATACTTTGTCTCAGTAAGGCCATGTATGGGTTGTTGGAACTGTGAAGGGATCTATACCTTGTATACGTTTTACATTAACAACACGGGTGGGTAAAGGAGTGGTTTAGACTGACTTGTTTTATTAATTCTGTCTTTAATAAATAGGCTTGTTACGAATAGCTTCTTTGTATACGATGCTTTCTAACTAAGTAGAAGGAAGAGGAAGGTTGCTTTTTATATAAAAAACAAACAACCTGGCGTGGTGAGTTGGTAGCAGTGGTAGGTAAATCTAAATTCCTCCTTCTGGCAAAAGGCAATACAAATGGTCTAAGTGCGTACCAAGTAAGCATTATTTCAGGAAGTATTTGTGAGACAAAGTAAAAAATAGGCGAGTTGGCTCCTGGGAGAGTTTGTGTTTCATGGCATCAAAAGCCCTCTGTATTTAAACATAAATCTTTATTAAACGCACCAATATTTCATTGCAAAACCCTAAAGATGGATTAAAAAACAAGCTTCGAGAATTAAAAACACAAAATAGTTATCTTTTAAGTTCGGAATCAAAACCAAATACAATTAAAGCTCAGTATTAAGATGAAAGGTGGTTCCTGCATCTAATCCTCTAAAATTTCACCTATAAAACCCCACTCCTCTAAACTTTCCCCCGTAAAACCCCACTCAAATGAATCTCTACGGATAAAATACTCAGAAATGAAATCTTCAGGCCCTGACAAAATAGAATCTTCAACATATATGCAGGATGAAGGATCAAATGAATCATAATCATAACATCAAATGATTCATAATCATAACAAAATACAAATACACACAAACCCTCGACCAAACTCCAAAAGAATGCATATAAAACAAAACAAAATACAAATACAAATAACACCGCAGAAGCCATAATACAACATAATACAAATAAGAGTATAACGCCGCAGAAGCCAGCATACAACCATCATACAACATAATACAAATAACGTTGCAGAAGCCAAACATTGCTAGTTAATTGAATGAATTAAAAAAACATACCCCTGTTCTCAATCCACTCGCATCCCGCTGAAAAAGAGCCAGATGAACTCCACGCAGCACAATAAATTGATAAAACTCCAAATAACTACTCGAGTGAACCTTCTATTATACAGAAGCTCAAGTATATTATACATCTGTTGGAGACTGTAAATAAGACGAAAGAGGATTTTGTCAAGCTACATTCGTGCATGCCATATAGGTGAAGGGCTCCAGAGAGTCCCTTCAAGCGTGCTGCAAGCCCTTGCCCCTTCACCGTGTCTTCACCACAAAACCCACACAAAACCCTGGCCTCGACGCGATTTCCTTGCAAGCCCTTGCCTCTTCACCATGTCTTCACCACAAAACCCTTCATGTGCTTTTCACCGTGTCTTCACCACAAAACCTTGGCCTCCATGCGATTTCCCCGCTGCAACTCTGGTAGTGCTCTGGTAATCCTGAGCCTTGCCTCATTCACGGCTCATTGCCATTTCGGGGGTATTTGGTAGCCTGCCTGTATAAAATATACCTCAATGTATTAGTGTATTGCTTTATTAAATAAAATAAACCTAATGCCCCTTAATATATAAGCAATATAATATTTGGGAAAACTCTAATATGAATGAACGTGGTGTGGTATTGGCCCCCCAGTGAAGCCCTCGTGGGAATTTAAGCGCATCCTAGAGAAAAATTAGGAAGAGGATGTGGTTGTGGAACACTAGTCTTCACAAAACCAGTGCAATAAAGACCAAGAGAAAGGCATATTAGTAGTAAAAAGAAGAGGACACATATGAAGAAAGGTTGTTGAATAATGTTGGAAGGAAACCCTCAAGAGAAAATATGGAAGTAGTGAATAACAAAAATTTACTTGGCCTACAATCCACCATTAAAAAATCTATAGGAGTAAGGGAAAGTAGCTAATTAATCAAAACGACAAAGAACAATGGTCCCTCTGAGGGAGGAAAAGGGGGCATTCCTCAATCATCTCATGGTAAATAATGATGGTTGTCTCTTGGAATTGCAGAAGCATGGGTAACAAACTTAAGATGGAAAGAATGAAAGTCTTAGTACAAGAAGAGAAGCCAAGCATTCTCTTAATATAGGAGAACAATTTGTTAGAAGGAGAAGTGATTAAAACATGAACACATTTTTGGAAAGCAAGTGACAGAAACTTGAGTTTCTTGTTTATTGGGTTTCTCTCCACATATTTTGGAAAAGCAGTATAGTAGATTGACTCTACTCATCAAGGAGAATCTATCTATCCAATCAAAATTCAATTCTGAGCATTTTCAGATTTGGCCCTAAAAATTAGGGTTTCCACAAAAATAGGAATTTCTGAAATCTAAAAACATAGCTGGAAGCTCCTTGCAAAAATCGAAGTTTAGAGCTTTGGATCAAGATTTTTGGATGGGTAGATCTCCGGGAACTCAAACCCTAATTCAGGGCTCTCCCTAGTGAACCCGGGAGGACAAAAAGGAAAATCTAAAGGGTAAAGCTTTGCTGATCTCATATTCTGAATACACCAGGCTGATCAGCTCATCAAAGCACATCTTTCTATCATTTCAGAAAATTGAAATTCACATTTTGAATTTTTAGGGTTTTTTTCGACAAACCCTAATCCGGGACCAGATCCAGTTTTTAGCATTTCAAGTGGTAAGACCTAAAACTTTTCTATTTCCATTTGAAGTACTCTTTAAGATGTATCACTACAACAAGCTTGAGGATAAGCTTGAAGGAGCTGATAACTTCCGAGCTTGGAAGTATAGGATTGGGTTAATCCTAGAAGAGAATGAGTTGGACTCATATGTAAAAGAAGACATCCCTATCCCAGAGGATGAAGAGGCTAAGGTATTGCATAAGAAAAACTTGGTAAAGGAAAAGAGAATCATTGCTGATTCTATCAAATACCATCTCATACCCCATGTGTCTTCTCTAAAGACACCCAAGGAGATGTTTGACTCTTTGACCAAGCTATTTGAAGGGAAGAACATAAATCGGAAGATGACCCTGTGGAACCAATTGAAAGGAGTAAAGTTTCAGAATGGAGAAACCATTCAATCTTAGTTTTCAAGGGTCTCCCAGATCAAGGAACAACTAGAAGCAGTGGATGAAATGGTGGAGAATGGTGAAGTGGTGATGACCACTCTAAACGGCCTACCCAGGTCATGGGATTCCTTTATTCAAGGAATTTGTGCAAGGAAGAAGTTGATCTCCTTCAACAGATTGCGGGAAGAATGCTCTCAAGAAGAAGCTAGGCTTGTGGCCCGAGAAGAAAAGATGGGAAATGAAGATCAAGCTCTCACAGCACATGCCAGGAAAGGCAAGTCCAAGAAGGAATCATCTCATAACAGAAGATTCTCACACCACCATTATCATAAAGATAAGAAAGATATCAGATGCTTCAATTGCAATGAGAAGGGACACTTTGCTTCAGATTGTCCCAAGAAGAAGATAGACAACAACAACAACTTCAATAAGAAGAAGAAGAATAACAAAAGAAGATATCATGCTCATGCTGCCGAAGATGATGAACCCCCAAAGAAGAAGGCTAGGGAAGAAAGTGATAGTGATGATGACTCATCAAGTGAAGAAGAATATGTTCTAATTTCTGCTCTCACAGGTACTATCTCCCATGGCTGTAATGATTGGTTGATTGATAGTGGGGCTTCCAAACACATGACTGGGTTTAAGGAATATTTTGTGAATCTATCTGAACATGAATCACCCCATAAGGTGAAACTTGGGGATGATTATCAATACCCAATCAAAGGAAGTGGTGAAGCCTCCTACAACCTAGATTTTGGAAAATCTTTGAAGATGAAAGAAGTCCTTTATGTACCTGGGCTCAAGAAGAACTTACTCTCCATCTCTGCATTGGATGCAAAAGGTATGAGGGTTGCATTTGTGGATGGCCAAGTCCTAATGTGGCCAAAGGGAAAGAACATAGATGATGCAGTAGTGATTGGAGAGCAAGAGGGAGGTTTGTATAAATTGAAGGGACAATCTGAACATGCCATGGTACATGAATCCATGGAGCCAAGTGAACTTTGACATAGAAGACTTGCTCATATGCACTATAGGGCACTTCCAATTGCAAGCAAGGCTGTAGAGTGTCTTCCTGAAATCAAGACCAAACATGAAGGTGTTTGCAAGGGATGTGCAAAAGGTAAGAACATTAAGAAGGCTTTCCCAAGCAGTGAAAGCAAGGCAAAAGACATCCTGGAAATCATTCACTCAGATGTATGTGGTCCTATGTCATCCAGTTCTCTGAGTGGGTATGTTTACTATGTCTCATTTATTGATGACTTCTCTAGGAAGACTTGGGTATACTTCTTGAAGAGCAAAGATGAGGTGTTTGATAAATTCAAGGAATTCAAAACCTTGATGGAGAATCAATCTGACAAGAAGATCAAAACATTCAGATCCGACAATGGTGGAGAATTCACCTCAGGTGACTTCAAGAAGCTTTATAGTGATTCAGGGATTAAGAGGGAGTTGACTGCTCCTTATAGTCCTCAATAGAATGGAGTTGCAGAAAGGAAGAACAAAACAATCATGGAAGCAGCAAGGGCAATGTTGCATGACCAGGATATACCTATGCATCTTTGAGAAGAAGTAGCTAGAACAGCTGGATATATGTGCAGAACAGAACACCCCACAAGATATTGGATAACAAGACACCAGAAGAGGTCTTTTCTGGTAAGAAACCTGAAGTCAGCCATCTCAGAATATTTGGTTGTCCAGTATACACTCATGTCCCAAAGGAAAAGAGGACTAAACTAGATCCTTCAGGAAAGAAGGGTATCTTTGTGGGTTACAGTGAAAGATCGAAGGCTTATAGAATATACTTTCCAGGGTTCAAGAAGATTGATGTCAGCAGGGATGTAACATTTGATGAAAACTCAGCCTTCATCAAATCAAGGAAGGCACCTATCGAAGTTTATGAAGAACCTAAGGAAACTATATTTCAAGACACTACCATGACTGAAGCAGTTCCAGAAGCTGTTCATGAGTTTGAAGATCCGCAAGAACCTATAGATCCACCCCGTGAAGATAACCCTCACAAGAGGAAACCTGCATGGGCTAGAGAGCTCATTCAAGATGCATAAATATTTGGCATTCTAGAAGAAGAACACAGAGAAAAGAAGAGAACCAGATCACATACCAGCTATGTTGCTTTACTCTGTGACATTATGAACAAAGAGCCTTCCAGTTATGAAGAAGCAGCAGAAAAGAAAGAATGGAAGGATTCCATGGTTGAGGAATACCAATCAATAATGAAGAATGATGTTTGGGATGTTGTACCAAGACCTAAAGAGAAGTCTGTTGTGACTTCTAAATGGATCTACAAAATTAAGCATGCTGAAGATGGCAGTGTAGAGAAATACAAAGCAAGATTCGTATCTCGTGGCTTCTCTCAGAAAGAGGGAATAGATTATGAAGATACTTTTGCACCTGTAGCCAGGTATACTTCCATCAGAACAGTACTTGACCTGGTTGCAGCGATGAAATGGAAAATACACCAGATGGATGTCAAGACTGCTTTCTTGAATGGTGTAGTTGAAGAGGAAGTGTATGTGGAGCAGCCACTCGGTTTTGAAATACATGACAGGGAGTCATATGTGTGCAGATTGAAGAAAGCCTTGTATGGCTTGAAACAAGCTCCCAGAACTTGGTATGGTCGGATGGACAGTTTCCTATCTAGTTTGGGCTTTACCAAGAGTAAAGCGGATTCCAACCTTTATTACAAGGTTGAGGAAGGGAATCCTGTGATTCTACTCCTGTATGTGGATGACTTATTTGTAACAGGAGATGACAGATTGATTGTAGATACTAAGAGAAAGCTTGCTGCCGAGTTCGATATGAAAGATTTGGGAATGATGCATTATTTCCTAGGTATGGAGGTGTGGCAGAGTACAGGTGGGATCTTCCTTGGTCAAGGGAAGTACACAGTAGATATCCTGAAGAGATTCAGGATGATGGATTGCAAGGCCATGGCCACAACTATGGCATCGAATCTGAAGCTTCTATGTGATGCTTCATCTGAGTCGGTTGATGTCTCTATGTATTGTCAGATGATTGGGTCCTTGATGTACCTGATGAACACGAGACCAGATATTTGCTTTGCAGTGAACACATTGAGTCAGTTCCTGACAGATCCGAGGAGTGTTCATCTGGTTGCTGTAAAGCATGTTCTGAGGTACCTGAAGGGTACAGTGGATTATCGGTTCAAGTATGAGGTGAATCAAAAGTTTAACCTGGAGGGTTATGTTGATTCAGATTGGGCTAGCAGTGCTGCAGATAGGAAGAGCACATCTGGGTGCTGCTTCAGTATGGGATCAGGTGTGATCTCTTGGTTTAGCAGGAAGCAGTCCTGTGTAGCACTGAGTACAGCTGAGGTAGAGTATGTTGCATCCTGTTCAACTAGTTGTGAGGCAGTATGGCTACGAAAGCTACTGTCTGAATTATTTGATCTCCCGTTGGATGCTACTAGTATCTTCTGTGATAACCAGAGTTGTGTGAAGCTGTTCGAGAACCCAGTGTTTCATGATAGGTCGAAACACATAGAGATCAAATATCACTATATCAGGGATATGGTGCAGAGAGGAGCTGTGAAGCTCCTATATGTTGCGACGGACGAGCAGATTGCAGATGTGCTGACGAAGCCAATAGCCAGGGAGAAGTTAGAGTACTTCAGAGAGACGCTTGGTGTTCTTCGGATTGATGACACTTTGAGGAAGACGTGATGGACACATTTGCTGAAGCCATTCCAAGCATGTTGGAAGGAGGATCCTTCACATGGCTGTGGATGTAAGCGCTGGATGATGAGCATTAGGATGATGTTCTGGTTTCTGATTTGTATGATCCGTTGGATCAGTTATATGTATGTATGCATCATGTTGGATGCTGGATATGATTGGTTGGATCATGTGTATGTATTTTGTATAAGCATCATGTAGGATGCTTGGACCATGTATCTGTATATGTATCAGGTGGATACATTGTATGATTAGGTAGATCATGTATGTTGATATGTATCATGTATCTGTATTTGTATCAGGTGGATACACTGTGTGATCAGGTGGATCATGTATGATGATATGTATCAGGTAGATACTTGGTATGCATCAAGTAGATGCATTGTATGATCATGGATGACGAGCTTCAGGATGTTGCTCTAGATGACATGCAGCAAGATGTTGCAGTGATGATGATCAGGATGATCATGTGTACATCAGGATGATGTATGGTGAGTATCAGGTTTATACTCTGTGGTCGTGGAACAGGTTGTGCAGATAAGCATGTAATTTGTGCCCTGGGAGATTTGCAGATAGTCTTTCGAGGTTTTTCCTACGGCATGTAATTTGTACCCTGGGATATCTGGAAAATGCTCTTTCGACATTTTGCTTGGGAGGACATATAATTTGTGCCCTGGGAGATCTGTAGATAGTCTTTCGAGGTTTTTCCTATGGCATGTAATTTGTGCCTTGGGATATCTGGCAGATGCTCTTTCGAGGTTTTGTCCTATGGCATGTAATTTGTGCTCTGGGAGATCCAATAGGTTGAGCCGTGTGCTCGTAATCATTCCTGGGATGCTCTTTCGAGGTTTTGCCATGATCACATGTAATTTGTACCCTGGGAGATCCGATAGGTTGAGCCTTGTGCTCGTAATCAGTCCTGGGATGCTCTTTCCAGGTTTTGTGGTGACCACATGTAATTTGTGCCCTGGGAGATCCGATAGGTTGAGCCTTGTGCTCGTAATTAGTCCTGGGATTCTCTTTCGAGGTTTTGTGGTGGTGTCACATGTAATAAGTCCTGGAGATCTGGACAGGATGAAAAATGCCCCAGATGCTCTTTAGGGTTCTTGCTAGTCAAGAGACTCTTTTAAGGTTTTGTGACGCACGTAATAAGTCCTAAGATTTCCACAGTATGGCCAGTGATGATGAAGACCTGCAGGTGGTGGGCCTACATCCAGTATGAAAAAGGACTGGCTTTGTAGAACTTCCTATGACGAGTAGAGTCAGATATTGGTTGAGATAGCAGCAGAAGTGACGAGGATGATGACGATGCATCGATGACGATGATCCCGAGAAGAAGACTTGTCTAGCAGATCTGTGTTTAGAAATACCTTCCTAGTTAAGAGGGAGTGTTGATCTATATGTAACTTCGGAATGTATTTCATCTATGTATTTCATATATATTTATTGTACCCTTATTAGAGATGTGTTATTCCTCTATAAGGAAGTGTCGTCATGTGGATTGACAAGTGTTGCAAGTGTGTGTACTTGCCGATGGGTTATTAGACCACCATGTGTGGGGTCGGACCTGAAATATATATATTATATTGTGGATGTACCTAGCTAGACAAGTCGGCCCCATAACTGAGCAAACAGGTTAGTATAAATAGAGATCAGGAGATCTCTATTTAGATCATTCGGAAAGTCATCTCTCTCTTTCAATTAGAAAGTGGCGCACTAGTGAGGAGGAGGATCATCTGCTTCTAGGAGACTATCTCAAGTGTATTTTGGTTGTACTTTGGTTGAGCCATTGCTCTCTCTATCTCTGAGGAAGTTGTGGGGTTTTTCACCTTAGGGTTTTCCCCATGGAAACTCTGTGTCTCTTGTCTCTCATGCTTTTGATTCTTGTGATGCTTGTCATGCTTATTGTGATTGTTATGCATTGATATACTGTATATGTTATTCTCTCAGTGAAGATCCTAGAGTATTGTGAATTAATGCTCAAAATTTAACATCTCTCACACCTACTGCGAGTACTTCTCCTCCTCAAGAAACTCAACTTGCTCTCTTGCTCTTCCAAAACTCATGGAGACAATGAATAAAATTTGCCTTTCCCTTGCCTTTTTATGTTTTTCATTTGGGTAGTTGAATGGACATCTAATCCAAGGGCCCACATTGGTTTAGATCAATGGATGAGAAAATTCTCTCCATAAATTAATTTCACTCAACCACCACTTAAATATATTAAAAAGTCACTTTAATATCTAAAGTGAAATTAAATGCTTAACTCAAGTCATTTAATGCAAGGGTCATGTTATTTCCCCCCTTCAAGTGACTTAGGCAAAAATTCACTAGGGGAACAAATTCCTAGGTACAAAAATCAACACTCCCTCTTACCGAGGAAGTTGTTCCACAATATTCTCAACTTCTCCTTGAAGAAGACAAACTTTCCCCACCCCAAGGATTTTGTTAGAATGTCTGCCACCTACTCATCAGTTGAAATGTATTGTAGATCCACGACTACTTTTTGAATATAGTCATGGATGAAGTGGTACATGATCTCTATGTGCTTTGATTTGTCATGGAATACTACATTTTTAGAGAGCTTGATGCAACTCTGATTGTCGCAGTAAATAACCATGCGTCTAATCTCTTGACCAAATAAATCCACAAACAACTTGTGAAGCCACAGTTCCTCATTTAGATTCCATGTACTCAAATTTTGTAGAACTCAAAGCAACAAACTTTTGCTTTTGATTGAGCCACAACACTGTTGCAGAGCCCAAACTGAAACAACAACCGGAAGTTCTCTTCCGGTTCGTCACACTACCTACCCAATTTGAATCCGTGAAGCCAGTAACCAACCTAACACCATCCGAACTCTTGTAGTCCAGACCATAATCCACTGTCCTTGCAAGGTATCTCAACACATGTTTCACGGCTACCCAATGCACTCTCCTAGGCTCCACCATGAACTGACTGAGAGTGTTCACCGAAAAACATAAGTCTGGCCTGGTGTTGAACAAATACATCAATGAATCAATGAGATGATGATAAATGTAGGATCCACCAACTCTCCCTCATAATCATGAAGCTTCTTCCAGTTGGTGATCATTGGAGTGGTCATCAGCCTGCAGTCCTCCATCCGAAATATCCTCAGAACATAAACTGCATACTTTCCTTGTCCTGGGAAAATATGAACATGCTCCTACCAAAACTCCATCCCCATATAATAATGCATCAACCCAATGTCAGTCATCTCGTATTCTGAAGCAAGATCTCTCTCATAAGCTGCAATGAGGCACTCCTTACCTGTGATAAACAAGTCATCAATGTATAATAGAAGAATGAGTGGATCACCACCAACCACAATGAAGTAAAGGTTGGGATCAACCTCACTCTTTTGAAATCCCATCGACAATAAGTAAGAATCAACCCTGGAATACCAAGCTCGAGGAGCTTGCTTCAGTCCATACAAGGCCTTTTTCAACCTACACACATGAGAATATCTCCCATGCATCTCAAATCCCTGTTAATACGCCTAGGGATGCATTCCGGAGTCCTTGATTTCAGTGATGGTTATCTTCTTGGGATTCCTGCTATCTCTCTCTCCCTCCTGCTACGAGCTCGTCCCTCACTTGAGTGATCTTGGTAAGGTAGGATGTCGCTTCCTCTGCTTTGGCCATCTTGATGCTCTTCAACTTATCCCTAAGAATAAGCTTTTGATTCTCATTAGAGCTCTGGTACAAATTGGTTAGAGCCTCCCACATCAAGTAAGCACGTGTCTTAGTGGTTAAGAGTGGGATCACATGATCGTTCACTGCATCAAGAATGGTCCTTTTTTCCTTGATGTCATTTTATTAAAGGCCTGCAGTGCTACTACATCAGTGCTTATGGGGACTTGAATAGGATTAGCTTGAGTGTGATTCACCACCTCATCCCATAGCCAATTATCCTACAATATGAGCACTATCCTAGCCTTCCACAAAACAAAATTCCCTGCCCATCCAATATATCCTCTAACCTCAAGCTGGTAGCCATCTCACTGAAAAATTTAAGTCCAAAAATCTACATGTGAACAAAAGTATGAATGTCTCTCTAAAGTCTGAAATTCCAGTCCTCAAATCTACCCTCCCTCAGCTTTGATACCATGAAAGTTTACTGTAAGCTTCCTAAACCCAGTTTTGCAAGTTTTTAGTGTCAAGGTTTAATGCCCACCCAGTCAACAATATTGCTGCAACTGTGTTTTTTTCATAAACTTAACAATACTGGAAAACATGAAGGAAACTAAAACAATTTAAAGGACATAAATTAAATGCTAACCACACATGAAAAATTCAAACACAAGAATTTTTTCCAATTGGCGACATAAAAAACTTCGAAGGGAAAACCTGTGAGAGAGTGAGAGTATTTATTATTTCTTTAGCAAAATAATATAACAACAACATATAACTTATCTCAACCAGAAGAAGACAGACTCAATGCCTCGAATTTTGTATTGAACTTAGCCTTGAATTTTGTGCATACAAATTTTGGTAAATCGTGCCCTTCTCAATCTAACTCGAACTGTATGGACATCTCCTCAATTTTTACTCAGTCTTCATTCTTGGAATGCATACCCAATATAACAACAACAAAACTGCCTTGAATTTCACACCCTTTGTCTTGAAATTGGTGCACAATACAGACAGTTGTAACAAAGCAGCAATAAATGATGTACGGCCTGTTGTACTTTCCCTCGAAAATTGTGCCAGCAATTTGGAAAATCGTTCCCTATTAATCTTCCTATGGATGTGTGCCAGACTCCTTTACTTTAGATGGTTATCTTCTTGGGATTTGTGCTATCTCTCTCTCTCTCTCTCTCCTGTTGCGAGTACTTCTCCTCCTCAAGAAACTCGACTTGCTCTCTTGCTATTCCAAAAATCATGGAGACAATGAATAAAATTTTCCTTTCCCTTACCTTTTTATGTTTTTCATTAGGGTAGTTGAATGGACATCTAATCCAAGGGCCCACATTGTTTTAGATCAATGGATGAGAAAATTCTCTCCATAAATTAATTTCACTCAACCACCACTTAAATATATTAAAAATTCACTTTAATCTCTAAAGTGAAATTAAATGCTTGTCTCAAGTCATTTAATGCAAGGGTCGTGTTATTTCCCCCCTTTAAGTGACTTACGCAAAAAGTCACCAGGGGAACAACTTCCTAGGCACAAAAATCAACACTCCCTCTTACCGAGGAAGTTGTTCCGCACTACTCCCAACTTCTCCCTGCCCTAAGGATTTCGTTAGAATATATGCCACCTACTCATCAATGGAAATGCACTATAGCTCCACAACTACTTTTTGAATATAGTCATAGATGAAGTTGTACATGATCTCTATGTGATTTGACCTGTCATGGAATACTGGATTATCAGAGAGCTGGATGCAACTCTAATTGTTGTAGTAAATAACCGTGGGTCTAAGCTCCTGACCAAGTAAATCCACCAACAACTTGTGAATCCACAGTGCCTCGACTAGCTGTCATGTACTCGGCCTCTTTAGAACTCAAAGCAATAGAATTTTTCTTTTGAGTGAACCACGATACTGCTGCAGAGCCCAAATTGAAACAACAACCAAAAGTGCTCTTCCGGTCCGTCACACTGCTTGCCAAATCTAAATCTGTGAAGCCATTAACCAACCTAACACCATCTGAAATATTGTAGTCCATACCATAATCCACTGTCCCTGCAAGGTATCTCAACACATGTTTCACGTCTACCCAATGCACTCTCCTAGGATCCACCATGAATTGACTAAGAGTGTTCACCACAAAACATAAGTCTGGCATGGTGTTGACCATATGCATCAATGAACCAATGAATTGACGATAAATGTAGGATCCACCAACTTTCCCTCATAATCATGAAGCTGCTTCCAGCTGGTGATCATTGGAGTGGTCATCCGCCTGCAGTCCTCCATCTGAAATCTCCTCAACACATCAGCTGCATACTTTCCTTGTCCCAAGAAAATAGGACCAAGCTCATGCCAAACATTCATCCCAAGATAATATTGCATCAACCCAATGTCAGTCAGATTGTATTTTGAAGCAAGATCTCTCTTCCAAGCTGAAATGAGGTGCTCCTCACCTGTGATAAACAAGTCATCAACGCAAAACAAAAGAATGAGTTAAAGGTAGCCACCAACCACAATGAATTAAAGGTTGAGATCAACCTCACTCTTCTGAAATCCCATCGACGTCAAGTAAGAATCAACCCTAGAATACCAAGCTCGAGGAGCATGCTTCAGTCCATAGAAGGCCTTTTTCAGCTTGCACACATGAGAATCTCTCTCATGGATCTCAAATCCATGTTAATATGCCTAGGGTTGCGTGCCAAACTCCTCAATTTATGTGATGGTTATCTTCTTGGGATTCGTCCTAGCTCTCTCTCTCTCTCTCTCTCTCTCTCTCTCTCTCTCTCTCTCTCTCCCCTGCTGCGAGCTTGTTCCTCACCTGAGTGATCTTGGTAAGGTAGGATGTCACTCCCTCTGCTTTGGCCATCTTGATGCTCTTATGCTTCTCCCTAAGAACCAGCTTGAGATTCTCATTAGAGCTCTGGTAAAAATTGGTTAGAGCCTCCCACATCAAGTAAGCACGTGTCTTAGTGGTTAAGTGTGAGATCACATGATCCTTCACTACATTAAGAATGATCTGTTTTGCCTTGATGTCATTTTATTAAAGGCCTGTAGTTTTGCTGCATCAGTGGGTGCGGGGACTTGATTAGGATTAGCTCGAGTGTGATTCACTACCTCATCCCATAACTTATTCTCCTGGAATATGAGCACTATCCTAGCCTTCCACAAAACAAAATTCCTTGCCCCATCCAATATGTCCTCTTACCTCAAGCTAGTAGCCATCTCACTGAAAAATTTAAATCCAAAAATATGCATGTGAACAAAAGTATGTCTGTCTCTCTAAAGTCTGAAATTCCAGTCCTCAAATTTGCTATCCCTCAGCTTTGATACCATGAAAGTTTACTATAAGCTTCCCAAAACCCAGTTTTCCAAGTTTTCAGTGTCAAGGTTTAATTCCCACCCAGTCAAAAATACTGTTGCAACTGTTATTTCTCATGAACTTAACAATACTGGAAAAAATGAAGGAAACTAGAACAATTTAAAGGATAGGAATTAAATGCCAGCCACACATGAACAATTCAAACATAGGAATTTTTGCCAATTGGCCAAGTAAAACCCTGAAGGGAAAACCTGTGAGAGAGTGAGAGTATTTATTATTTCTTCAGCAAAATAATATAAAAGCACCATGCAAGTTATCTCAACCAGAAGAGGATAGACTCTATGCCTCGAATTATGTGCTGAACTGAGCCTTGAATTTTGTGCATACAAATTATGGGAAATCGTGCCCTTATCAAACCAACTCAAACTGTACGGACATCTCCTCGATGTCTGTGTCATACTCATTCTTCATACTGAGAATGCATGCCCAATAGAACAACAACAAGGATGCCTTGAATTTCACACCTTCTTTCCTGAAATTCATGCACAGTACAGACTGTTGTAACGAAGCAACAATAAATGATGTACAACCTGATGTACTTTCCCTCGAAAATTGTGCCAACAATTTGGAAAATAGTACCTTGTTAACCTTCCTAGGGATGCATGCCAGACTCCTCTATTTTAGTGATGGTTATCTTCTTGGGATTCATGCTCTCTCTCTCTCTCTCTCTCTCTTGCTGCGAGTACTTCTCCTCCTCAAGAAACTTGACTTGCTTTCTTGCTCTTCCAAAACTCATGGAGACAATGAATAAAATTTACCTTTCCCTTGCCTTTTTATCTTTTACGTTAGGCAAGTTGAATGGACATCTAATCCAAGGGCGCACATTGGTTTAGATCATTGGATGAGAAAATTCTCTCCATAAATTAATTTCACTCAACCACCACTTAAATAAATTAAAAATTCACTTTAATCTCTAAAGTGAAATTAAATTTCTTATCTCAAGTCATTTAATGCAAGGGTCCTGCTATTTTCCCCCTTTAAGTGACTTAGGCAAAAAGACACTAGGGGAACAACTTCCTAGGTACAAAAATCAACACTCCCTCTTACCGAGGAAGTTGTTCCGCACTACTCCCAACTTCTCCCTGAAGAAGACAAACTTACCCCACCCCAAGGATTTCGTTAGAATGTATGCCACCTAGTCATTAGTGGAAATGTATTGTAGTTGCACAAATACTTTCTGAATATAGTCACGGATGAAGTGGTGCATGATCTCTATGTGCTTTGACATGTTATGGAATATTGGATTTTCAGAGAGATGGATTCAACTCTGATTGTCACAGTAAATAACCGTGGGTCTCAGCTCTTGACCAAATAAATCCACCAACAACTTGCGAAGCCACAATGCCTTGACTAACTCCCATGTAATCATCCTTTGTAGAACTGAAAGCAACATACTTTTCGTTTGACTGAACCATGACACTGATGCATAGTCCAAACTGAAACAACAACCAAAAGTGCTCTTCTGGTCCATCACATTGCCTTCCCAATCTGAACCTGTGAAGCCATTAACCAACCTAACACCATCCGAACTCCTTTAGTCCAGACCATAATCCACTGTCCCTGCAAGTTATCTCAACACATGTTTCACGGCTACCCAATGCACTCTCCTAGGCTCCACCATGAACTGACTGAGAGTGTTCATCACAAAACATAATTTGGCCTGGTGTTGACTAGATACATCATTGAACCTATGAGCTAACGATAAATGTAGTATCCACTAACTTTCCCTCATAATCATGAACCTTCTTCTAGTTGGTGATCATCGGAGTGGTCATAGACCTCCAGTCCTCCATCCGAAATCTCCTCAGAACATCAATTGCATACTTTCCTTGTCCCAGGAAATTATGACCAGGCTCCTGCCAACCCTCCATCCCCAGATAATAATGCATCAACCCAATGTCAATCATATTGTATTCTGAAGTAAGATCTCTCTTGCAAGCTGTAATGAGGCGCTCCTCACATGTGATAAACAAGTCATCAACGTACAACAAAAGAATCAATAGATCACTGCCAACCACAATGAAGTAAAGGTTTGGATTAGCCTCACTCTTCTGAAATCCCAAGGATACCAAGCTTGAGGAGCTTGCTTCAGTACTTACAAGTCCTTTCTCAGCCCGCACACATGAGAATTTCTCTCATGTATCTCAAATCCTTGTTAATATTCCTAGGGATGCGTGCCAAACTCCTTGATTTCAGTGTTGGTTATTTCTTTGGATTTGTGCTAGCTCTCTCTCTCTCTCTCTCTCTCTCCTGTTGCGAGCTTGTCCCTCACCTGAGTGATCTTGGTAAGGTAGGATGTCACTCTCTCTTCTTTGGACATCTTGATTCTCTTCAAATTCTCCTTAAGAACCAACTTTTGATTCTCATTAGAGCTCTGGTACAAATTGGTTAGAGCGTCCCACATCAAGTAAGCGCGTGTCTTAGTGGTTAAGTGTGGGATCACATGATCCGTCACTGCATCAAGAATGATCCTTTTTTCCTTGATGTCATTTTATTAAAGGCTTGTAGTGCTATTGCATCAGTGGCTTTGGGGACTTGAATAGGATTAGCTCGAGTGTGATTCACCACCTCATCCCATACTTCATTCTCCTGCAATGTGAGAACTATCCTAGCCTTCCACTAAACAAAATTCCCTGCCCCATCCAATATGTCCTCTAACCTCAAGCTGGTAGCCATCTCACTGGAAAATTTAAGTCCAAAAATATGCATGTGAACAAAAGTATGACTGTCTCTCTAAAGTTTTAAATTTCAGTCCTCAAATCTGCCCTCCCTCAGCTCTGATACCATGAAATTTTACTGTAAGCTTCCTCAACCCGGTTTTCCAAGTTTTTAGTGTAAAGGTTTAATGCCCACCCAATCAACAATACTGCTGCAACTGTGTTTTTCTCATAAACTTAACAATACTGGAAAACATGGAGGAAACTAAAACAATTTAAAGGACAAAAATTAAATTCCAGGAAAACATGAAAAAAACAAACACAAGAATTTTTTCCAGTTGGCCAGGTAAAACCCCAGAGGGAAAACCTGTGAGAGAGTAAGAGTAGTTATTATTTCTTTAACAAAATAATATAACAACAACATACAAGTTATCTCAACCAGAAGAAGACAGACTCAATGCCTCGAATTATGTGCCGAACTCAGCCTCGAATGATGTGCATACAAATTCTGGGAAATCGTGCCCTTCTCAAGCTACTCGAACTGTACAAACAACTCAATTTATGTTTCATACTCAGTCTTCATTCTTGGAATGTGTGCCCAATAGAACAACAACAAGGCTTCCTCAAATTTCATTCCCTCTGTCTTGAAGTTCGTGCATAGTATGGATTTCTATGACAAAGTGACAATAAATAATGTACGACTTGCTATACTTTCCCTTGAAAAATGTGCCAAGAATATGGAAAATTGTCCCCTATTAATATGTCTAGGGATGCATGCCAATATCCTCCATTTTAGTGCTGGTTATATTCTTGGGATTTGTGTTAGTTCTCTCTCTCTCTCTCTCTCTCTCTCTCTCCTGTTGCGAGTACTTCTCATCCTCAAGAAACTCGACTTGCTCTCTTACTCTTCCAAAACTCATGGAGACAATGAATAAAATTTTCCTTTCCATGCTTTTCATTAGGGTATTTGAATGGACATCTATTCCAAGGGCCCACATTGGTTTAGATCAATGGATGAGAAAATTATCTCCATAAATTAATTTCACTCAACTACTACTTAAATATATTAAAAAGTCACTTTAATCTCTAAAGTGAAATCAAATGCTTATCTCAAGTCATTTAATGCAAGGGTCATGTTATTTCCCCCCTTTAAGTGACTTAGGAAAAAATTCATTAGGGGAACAACTTCCTAGGTACAAAAATCAACATCTTTTTCCATAGATCTCCAAATCATGGACCCTTACCCTTTTGTTTTAATCCTTTTTGGTTCCATAACAAGGAAATCTTAGGAATCATAAAAGAGGTCTGGAAACCTTATATTCAAGGATTACCTATCTATATGTGGGGGGGAAACCTTAGGATAACGAAGAGAGCATTGAAGGAATGGGAAAAGAAAAAATATAAAGATCCAATATTTGAAAGAATGGAAATAGCAAATAAGTTGGTTGATCTGCATCAAAATGTGGAAGAGGAGGAAGTGACATCACAATATATATTATTAAAAGAAAAGATGTTGTGTGGGAAATTACACAACACATAGGAATGAAGAATTACACTAGACATTGAAATCGCTCTGCTTTTGGCTAAAGTTTGGAGATCCTCCAAAAGCTCAAAACCAATAGAAATTAAGGTTTGATCGATATTAGATTGAGTCCCATGAGAAAACCTAAGGATTATGTTATAATGCATTTTAGTATCATAGGCAAGCTTATCAATTTTATCTCCCTATTCCTTCACATTGTTTTTCAATTAATCATGCATGGGTTCCTGTTGTTCTAGATGAGTAGTGAGTAGTCAATTGTCTGCTTCGTGCCATACAATTGAGAATTCATCCTTTGTAGAATATTTTTGATTTCACTAATCCCTTCCCGACCGACAAGATCCCTGTGCAAGGGGTTGGCCATGTTAAATCAATTACCAGAGATAGACCTCAAAAGGCAATTGCTACAAAAGTGAAAACCCATAAAATTTTTGACAACATAACCAAAAACACATAGCAATGTACAAGTCCACTAGAGGCTTAGGGCATCAATTTCATAAACCAAATAAACAACATGACCCCAATCCAATGCCACTAAAAAATAAAACAAGATAGGTTGGTATGGAACCTTTACCTCTTGCCAAGATTGGTTGTCATAGAAGAATACCACATAGGAGATGATGGCCGATTAGTGAGCATTCCACACTTCCGATGACATCAAGTCCAAAAACCACATTGGAAATATACCTTCATGGTTGAGAGAAACACAAATTGAAGCCATAAAAATGGAATGCTTGGGACCAAACACAAAAGGATGAGGGAGTTGAGAGAACAAGGGAGTGTGATGCTTCCCTCACTCAAATTATTGAGGATGAGACCTTTCATCTTCAAAAATATTTTTGGATGTCAAGTGTGATGATTTCATTCAATGCCTTGATTGGGTAATATTGATAAAGTTAAATCCTCTACATGGTATGCCATTCTAAATCTAGGGGAGCCAACTTTGTTTCATGGGGGCATTTTGAATGAGGACTCCCTTATCAAGCTTCACAACTTCATTTGCTAATCAATTAGTGATGGACTTGTTGTAACATCGAACAAGAAAAAATTGAAAATTGTTAAGGTCCCGAAGGTTCCAATTAAATTGTTCAAGAGTATTTCTCTACAATGCCCCTTCTTTAACACTCTTCTTATGAACCTGCTTGATGACGAGGAGTGAGTCTCCAAGTATCATTACGTGATGAATGGGAAGGATTTTGATGATTTTAGAGCCCAAATATAAGTATATATTTTAGCCTAATTATTCATAGACACCCCTACACCCCAAGAGAAAGTCATTTCCACATTTCCATCGAGGTTCAAAAGAACCCCAATTGGTATGGAATAATTTGGAATATGAAAGGCAACTTCTTTATCATATCCAAGCCTTGTTCTATTTTTTGTTGTTGTAGATTTATTCCCAAGGTATGATAATGTGATAAAAGAGTATTTTGAACTTGTGTATGTGCTTCTAGATAGTCATTAATGTTTCATTTCGCAAATTAAAAAGAAAAATCAAGTTCACATTCACTTATACATGCTGTATCATTGTGTGCCTTGGCATCTTCTACTTGTGATTCATCTTCTTCAAACAAAGGATTGTTCTAAACAAGAACTAGTTCATAATTTTTAGTTGCCTCTTGATTCTTCATTGTCCTTAACTCAATGTTCAAGAGTTATGATTGTATATGTAGCATGTCTACCTTTGTTTGCATGACTCACAAATAGGGAATAACAATTTTCAATTTTTTTATGTCAATTATGATTGAATTTCCTTGAGTTGTATCAATCAATGTTTCCAAGAAGGAATACATTTCTTTGACTCAACCATTCATTTTGTCATGCTCACTCGCTTATGATATTAGGGTGTTGGGTACTATTGAAAATGCACCCCAAAATATGATTACAATGATTTTGGCATTGATTGATGATGACCTCCTTACTCAAATTTTAGGTAGGTCTTGATGACAAGTTGTTTCAATTGAGAAAAACCCTGAGTAACTCTAGAATAATTTGTTACAATTCCACCCTTTGAACTCTTAAAGATAGAATTAAAGACTCAAACAACACTTGATGCAGATAGATGCTTGAAATCAAGCATAAAACTCATGTAGACAAACTTGAAATGGAGCAAATTTTACATCACAAATTTAAGCAAATTTTTTTTTTTTGAACTCTTAAAGATAGAATTAAAGACTCAAACAACACTTGATGCAGATAGATGCTTGAAATCAAGCATAAAACTCATGTAGACAAACTTGAAATGGAGCAAATTTTACATCACAAATTTAAGCAATTTTTTTTTATTTTTTTATTTTTTTTTTATTTTTTATTTATTTTTATTTATTTATTTATTTATTTATTTATTTATTTTTTATTTTTTTATTTTTATTTTTTTATTTTTATTTTTTTATTTTTTTATTTTTTTTTTATTTTTTTATTTATTTTTTATTTTTTTATTTTTTTTTTTTTATTTTTTTTTTATTTTTTATTTTTATTTTTTATTTTTATTTTTTTATTTTTTATTTTTTTATTTTATTTATTTATTTATTTTTTCCAGAAAAAAGCGTAATTTCATTTCATCAAGTGAAGAAATTACATTCTGAATATGCAATGAAGCATACAGTAGTCCATTTAAGGAGCAGAAAATTGTTCACAGAAATAACAAATAACTTTCCGTACATACATTCAGTCTTCCTGACTGTATAGTCCATAGAGAAAAGCAGTAGCAGGTATCACATGGCTCCCCGAGCCTCAAGAAAAAAAGAAACAGTAACAATAATTACAGCCATTAAAGTTCCATAATCTCTCATGATCGAGAGTTGCGCAAAAGATCCCAAAAAGAACCAGCAAAAAAAAAACAAAAAGCATATGGCTCCCCGAGCCTCCATGAAATTGTTCCCAGTATAAACAGTTTTGTGTAAACCATAAGTAACATCATAGTCTGCAAAAAGTAGAATATCATCCATAGGCACTCATAGAAGATCCGGTGCCAAATCCTACAAAAAGTAGAATATCATCCATAGGCACTCAGAGAAGATCCGGTGCCAAATCCTGCCCCTGTAGTATAAATCCATCCATGAAAGGTCGATGGTAGTATTCGTAAAAAGTTCCATCTCTGTATTCTGTCATTTTCCACACCCCCACTGCCAAGTCCCTGCCAATCTTAGAAGACGCGTCCGCCTCCTGGTTGTTCTCCCGATAAACATGTCTGCAAGAAAAATGTAAGAATGAAAGTTTCAGTTGCACAATGTCCTGTAGAATGTTTTCAAGTCTAATATCCCTGCAGTGTTGAGTGCCACAAGTCCAGTTTGTGACATTCATAGAGTCACCAAACACATTTATCCGTTGACATCCCCGGTCCTTTGCAAAGATAAGAAGCAGTTTCAGGCTCATGAATTTAGCAAAATTATTCCCACCCTCCCCCAGACCCCAGGAAAGGTGGTAAGAGTGGTTTGTAGAAAGATGCAGTACAGCCCCTCCCCCACAAGTAATTCCCAAAGTAGATCCATCATAAAAGCCCCATGGTATTGACTCATCAATGTCCAGTGCCAGAACCTCACGTTGTTTAGCCACCTTAATATGGTGTGGGAAAGCCTCCCGGTATCCACAAATCTGTACCGCAGTAACCACAGGAGTGCAGTATTTTTCATTGAAAACCATACCATTCCTAGCCATCCAGATGCCCCACGCCACCATTAAAGGAAGATTCATGTAGGTTTTCCCAATAGGGTCCAGCACCCACTGTGTCCAAGCCGATAACACTGAATCCCCAGCCCAGTTAAAAAAGGAATTGTAAATTCTGGAGCATTCCGCCCACACCTGTACCGTGAAGGGACATTGGAGGAGTAGATGGTAATAGGATTCCAAGCTGGCTTTGCATAAAATGCACCAGCCCGGTCCAATTCTATTCCGCCGCTGTAGAAAATCCCAGGTGGGTATAGCGTTTTCAAGGACATTCCACATAAAGAGGCGATGTTTCAAAGGACAGTCGATCTTCCATAGTTTAGACCACCACCCAACCAAAACACGAGGGTTCATGAAGTGACTCAGACAAATGTATCCATCCTTGGGTGTGTACAGACCAGTAAGGGCCCCTTCCCAAACCAAAACATCCTCCCTGTCTCGGATAAGTATATTGGAACCAATAAGTGCATCGACATAGGACCTCAGCTCCCCCCTTTCGAACACAGAAAGTGCCAAAGAATCCACATCCACCCATGACTGGTTCCACAAGTGTCTCCTATCCGGTACAGCCAAATGAGATAGAAAATTAATACCCAAATCCCGCAGAGAAGTGATTAAATCACCTGATAAGAGATGACGTCCAGCGCTCCCAAACCAAGGGTCCTCCCCAACACAAAGGGCCTGTCCATTTCCAACATTCCACGCAAGATGATCCCCTACCACCAGGAAAGAATTTATAACCGCTTTCCATATTACAGAGCAGCCAGTATGAGATTTATCCCTCGACCGCACCCAATCCAAAATAGATGATGGGGCAATATACTTCCGAAAGACCACTTTAGTCCATAAACTCTCAGATTTTAGCAGTCTCCACACCCCCTTTGCAGCCAGTGCCTTTGCAAAAAGATGTATATTTTTAAGACCCCATCCCCCCAAAGCTTTTGGCATGGCGATCTTCTGCCACCGAACCCATGGGGAAACGTAGTCTCCTTTGCCGCTCCAAATGAAGCGAAAGCATAATTTGCGAGCAATTTCTAACGTTACTTTTGGTATCCATGAATGGGCCAGCCAATAGACCGGAATAGCCTCTAAAACCGATTTCACAAGGACCAATCTTCCAGCCCGTGACAACCACCTATGGCTCCACACCTTCAAACGCTTGTGAATTTTTTCAATGAGCCAATGCCAATCCTGTTTAGTATAGGCATTTGGTTTTAAGTGGAACCCAAGGTAACTGAAACCATCTTCCAAATGAAGGAAAGTAAATGGGAAAATCCTACGTAAAGCCACAATCTCACAATCCCTGAGCAGGTGAGTCGATAGAGTGGATTTCCTCTCATTGATCTCCATTCCCGTAGCCTTAGAGAAGAGTAGAAAAATGTCCTTTAGGGTTTGCAAGTCCTGTACCGATCCAGTACAAAAGATGAGGATATCATCCACAAACAGGAGATGAGAGATAAAAAAATCAGGAGCCACCTGGATACCATGGAGAGTGCCATCCCTACAAGCTTTTTTCAAGGCTTTACTTAACCCCTCGGCAACCAGCAGGAAAAGTAAGGGGGATAGAGGACATCCCTGACGAAGGCCTCTTTCAGATCGGAAAAAAGGAGAGGCAGCACCATTGATGAGCACCGCGAAGGATACCGTAGTGATACAACTCATAATCCACCTAATAAAATCCACAGCAAAACCCAGATGAGTGAGAAGTAAATGAATATATAGCCAACTCACCTTATCATATGCTTTGGATAAGTCAATCTTGATAATGGCCCCTTTGATTTTCCGACCTTTCATACTGTGAATGCCCTCCTGTGCTACACCAATGGCCTCATGGATCTGTCTTCCTTCCAGAAACCCAAACTGTTCTTCCGAGATATGTTTGGACAGAATACCCTTTAGCCACCCGACAATGATCTTTGACACCACCTTATATACACAGTTGCACAGAGAGATGGGTCTGAAATCATTTAAAGAAGAGGAGTTGTCAGTTTTAGGTATAAGGGCAATAAAGGTGGAGTTCATAGCAGCTGGAATGCGCCCCGATCTACGAGTATCATCCACCATCCGTAACAGATCATTTCCAATAAGGTCAAAAAGTGCCAGGATAAATTCCACCGTCCATCCATCCGGTCCCGGACTTTTGTCTTTATTGAAGCTCTGTAAAACTCCTTTCAATTCTTTGACAGTGACATCAGCCATCAAAGTGAGATTGTCCTCCTCTTCCACAAACCGAGGAAAAAATTGGGCCATCCGGACCACCTCCAATATGCTAGCCTGTGCAGGAGCTGTGAATAATGTTTTGAAATGATTTACCCCAACCCCCGCCATACCATCAAAAGACTTCTGGGTATTCCCCAAAGAGTCTTCCAAGCTCCATATAGTATTTGCCGCCTTCCTGCCCTTAGCATATGCATGAAAAAACTTAGTGTTCTCATCCCCCGCCGAAAGCCATATAGCTCTGCTCTTTAACCGCCAAGTCTCCTCTTTTTCCAAAAGCAGCTTATTTCTCCTACCCTCCAGAGAAACCAAAAGGGCTTTCTCATCCGGTGTACCCAGACCCCCAGATCCCGAATCATAAATGAGCTGCAACTCACTTTCAATAGCCAGTAATTCTCCATTATCCCTATTAGTCTTTTCATAAGCCCAGGCCTTCACTGGCCCTTTAATCCGTTTGATATTGTCCGAGAACTGTTGTGAGGCAGAAAGGCCCACCCGTGTGTTGAAGGGAACCCAGTGGGATTCAATAAGTCCATTAAAGGTCTCATCACTTAACCAAATCTTATTAAACTTAAGGGGCCCAGCTGGTTTCACAGGACCATCCCGCATCTCCATGAAAATAGGAAAATGGTCAGAAGAACCCCCCGAGCCAACCCACTGCCTCATAAGATAGTTCCTATCCGCAAAAATTTCTGACACAAGGAAACGGTCCAGACGTTTCTCAACTCTGTAATCCCCAGTCCTGTTATTTCTCCAAGTAGATTTAAGTAGGGTTGGCTCAATATCAAGCAGATTTCGGTTGACCAACTGGTGAATGAAGTAATCAGTCAGAGGGTCTGTCCGCGCTCTGTCACCCCACACTTCAGCCGGCCCAAGAGAGAAATTCATATCCCCTCCAAGTAAAAGATTACCATCTTGTAACAATGGATGAGAAAACAATGAATCCCAGAAGGGAATACGGTTTAAATAGGGGCCGTATATATTAACCACCGTGAAGGTATCACTAAGATCCAGCGACGAGCAATTCATCCCCAAAACCCCATCCATGCCCCATAGTGTATGACACTGCACAGAGTGAGTATTCCAGCCAATAGCCAGCCCCCCCGACCTGCCACGAGCATCCAAAGTGGCGAAAGTCCAGCCACTAAACCAGGATTCGAGTAAAGATTTTATAGTCTCTCCAACACCCATAGTTTCCTGAAGCAGAATGATATCCGGGTGTTCAATAGATACCACTCTGCGAAGAGCTGATATTTTATGGGGACCAGCAAGACCCCTGCAATTAAAAGACATCACCTTCATCAACGACCCCGTTTCTGGGCTCGCACCGCTCTAAGCGCCCGATCAATAGTCACTTGTTTGCCTTCCATAAGGTCCATCTTAGCCTTTGATTGAGCCCGCGAGAGATGGGATTTCCGTCCCCGACCCCTACCAGATTTTCCAGACTTGATGATCCCAGGACCCAATCCACCCGGGGGAGTTTTCAAAAGGGAACGTAGGAAATATCCAGATTCAGATGAAGTAGTCGGGGAGGAGGAGGAAAGGTCTTCCGTAGGTCCAGGTTCAACCGCAGAGGGGAGGTCAATCATCAAAACCCCAGGGTATGGTAGAGCAGATGAGCTAGATGGGGTAGCAGTGTTAGAGCTAGAAGGGAATTCCATCTCCATAGCCGAAGATAAATTCAAATTTTTCAAAGCCTCTATCCAGTCAGGATTTTCACAAGACAAATTCTTAAAAACAAAATGAAAGGAGAAAGGTTTAATGGAATGAGTGATACCCGCGGACGAAGACCCAGGTTCCGTGATAGTAGCCGGTTGAGTAGATACCATAGCCGAAGTCCCCGGAATCGCTTCCTCCGTAGGTTGCACCTCCACTCCCACTTCCGGCTGTATGTCTGCAGCCCCCTCCACCAGTGCAGCAGAAACCAGTAGAGCATGGTTTGGGGACCGAGAGTCCACCCTAACCCCATGTGACCCGTTCCCATCTTCCTCATTCAAAACCACATCAGTCGGATCTTCCGGCACAGGGATTTCCGCAGCAGGGTTTATATCCACAGCAATTGGGGCTTTTTGCGAGCCCACATATTTCCGGCGAAAAGGGAGATTACATTCAGCCGCCGGATGGCCGTAAGCATGGCAACGCCGGCAACGGAAAGGAACATTCTCATAGTCCAATCTCTGCACATAAACATAGGGTCCCCATGTAAGAGTAACATCCGGTACGAGACCATCTCTAAGATTCAAATTTACCAGGATACGGGCAACCTTCCTCTGTCGAGTTTGAAGAAAACTATAGTCACCATCAAGATATGTACCAATCATGTTGCCAATCCCCCTGAAATGACGCTCCGACCAGTAATGAAGGGGCAAACCAGGGAGCCGAACCCACAAAGGAACATAATCCATTCATTCCCGGCTAGCGTCAAACATCGGGTGCCATGGTTTTATCATAACCGGACAGTGATCCCAGCTCCAGTTAGAATTGAGAACCCATCTGGTATGTGCCTCCTCCTGGAAATTGAAGGCAAACCAGTTGCGTGTAAGCTCCACAACTTCCGGGGTATAGCCCAAAACCCCAGCCCAATTTTCCCCTACCCAGGCTTCAATGGTGCCGAGGGAAAAAGATCTTCCCAAAGCTTTACCCACCAATGTAATACTGGACATCGTGATCAATTGATCCCACTCTAAATCCTCCCCCAAGGCATAATTGTATTTCATCCGGCTGAGTTTCAGCCAACGTTTCTTCCCCCGTTTCCCTTGCTGAGCATTCTCCCCCGAAGAATGACCTCCCCACTCGTCCGAGCTAGTACCAGAGGCCACGCAAGGACTGGCAAAACCCCTGTGTTCATGCAGCTCCAGTCCCGTCCTCAAGACTACCCCAGCGTCAGCCCCACAAGCAGCAGTAACAGGAGCCAATGTAGAAACTCCGCACCCAGTGCCTAGGGAACCGTCAGTAACAGGACCCTTGTTACGATCCGCCGAGCCCTCCAAAGCCGATATAACCTGATCAGATGTCCACAGTGGCCCCGCCTCCTTCAATGGGGAAGGTGGTATATAGTGTAGGGGCGTCGTAAGCGAGCCCGAACCAGGAGACAACGCCAGAAAACACGAGGGTGAGAAACCAAGCGCTGCACTGGTATCCACAGTCGAGGAAACCGCCACCACGTCTGCCCCAGGAGAAACACCCACCCTCCACCCGGCACCCTGCTGATGCGTCCAAATATCCGCATCATCCGAAGGGTCGTAGGTATAATCCAAACTATCTACGTAGGTAGCCATCGGGAGGTAATCACCGCAACCCTGGTAAACGGAACCAAGGGTATCCGCAGACGGGGCGTTTAACGTTCAGACCGGAAACAGGGAGGGCGTAAGACGCGCCACTAACCGTGCCAGGTGGGCTAATGCATGCTGTTCTGACATCCACACCGCCCGATGCAGCCCAGGTCCTAGGGTTCTTCCAAAACGTAAACCCTACCTCCGTCACCGTAAACGCCAGCCATTAAAACCCCGTTCAAGAAATTGCTCCAAGAAATTGCTCCAAGAAAGCACCTGTTCGCTCAGTCATCCTTCCCTAAGCAAAATTGATATGTATTGTTGTATGTTCGACAATATGCTATGAAGAATAGAAGAACAATTAACTGTTGGTGTGGAGCATTGAAAATTTGTGGAAAAGTGGGGGTATATATCTAAGATGCATCCCATTCATGTTCGTTAATTATCCCCATATTGAATTGATAACAATGTATAAAGACAAATGGCAGAGATGCCATGAGGTCATCCTAACACCCGACATATCAACCCATCACTTAATATGTATCACTCTATTTTTGAGGCAATACCTCATTGTTTCATGTCTTGCCACGTTGAATTTACTAACCACGCAGAGATGTGATCATTTATGGTATGTGGGAGATATCATTCCACACCTCATATCATATGAATGAATTCTAGTATTTGCTTAACCCTTTTTTCTTATTGGTAAGAATGCGTACGAGATTTATATTAAAAAGGTTGTGGAAGTCCTAACAACCATAGATTTAGAGCTAGTTTTAATGCCCAAAATGGATCTATAATATGAATAAAAAAGGCATAATTATTCCACATCATGCTTGAATAATGTTGGATATGTTGTTTCTTTATAAAGCATATAACTAAATTGTTTAACAAATTGGTTGAGAAAAAAAATGCATGTGCAATACATAAAACAAGATGAAAATTAAGAGAAATAATGCCCAATGTATCCCTCCTCCATGTAGTATTCATCCTCATCATGTCCTTCGGCACTTGTAATGAGCGATTGCTCTATGAATGGCATGGCTATATATTGGACTGTTTCATCCTTTGAAAGCTCAGAACCAATAGAAATTAAGGGTTGATCGATATTGAATTGAGTACCACGAGCAAGCCTAAGGATTATGTTATAATGCATTTCAGTAAAATGCAAGCTCATCAATTTTATCTCCCTATTCCTTCACATTGTTTTCCAATTATTCTCCGTGGGTTCTTGCTGTTCCATATGAATAGTGAGATAGTCAATTCTCTACTTGATGCCATACAATTGAGAATTAATCCTTCATAGAATATTTTTTATTTCACTAATCCCTTCCCCACTGACATGATCCCTGTGCAAGGGGTTCACCATGTTAAATCCATGGCCATAGATGGATCTCAAAATCCAATTTCCACCAAAGCAGAAACCCATAAAATTTTTGATTACAGGATTAGAAACACATAACAATGTGAAAGACCATTGTAGGCTCGGGGCCTTAATTTCATAAACCAAATAAACAAGAGGACCCCCAATCCAATGCCATTGAAAAATCAAACTAGATAGGTTGTTACCGAAA
Organism: Larix kaempferi; assembly: GCA_027924585.1. Taxonomy (NCBI): domain Eukaryota; kingdom Viridiplantae; phylum Streptophyta; class Pinopsida; order Pinales; family Pinaceae; genus Larix; species Larix kaempferi. The sequence continues at coordinate 6,515,567 of BSBM01000374.1, read as the reverse complement.
CCCTTACCTCTTGATTAAATTGGTTGTCGCATAAGAATACTACATAAGAGATTTTGACTGATGAGTGAGCATTCCACACTACTAATGGCATCCAAGTCCAAAAACCACATTGGAAATATCCCACCAAGGTTGAGAGAAACACAAATTGAAGTCATAGAAAATGGAATGCTTGGGAGTAAACACAAAAATATGAGGGATCCGAGAGAATAGGGGAGTGCGATGGCTCCCTCACTCAAATTACTGTGGATGAGACCTTTCATCTTCCAAAAGATTTGTGGATGTCAAGTGTGATGAGTTCCTTTAATGCTTTGATTGAGTAAGATTGATAGAGTTTGTTAGAAACCTAATATGAATGGATTAGGGTTGTGTAAATAATGTAAATAATTAATAATAATATGGATTGTCTCCTTGTACTCCAATGGACTTGTTGGAATATGAAACCCAACAGTCACATCCCCATTGTATAAATAAAACATATATGCAATAAATCAAGGAATGTGATTCATGATTTATATCTTTGATTTTGATAGTGGTATCAAATCTCTCCATAAATCTTGATGTGTGTATGCTAGTCCAAGTAGTCTATCCTCTGCTCATCAGTCTGCCCTCTACTCCTCAATCTGCCCTCTTCCTACTATCCCTGGCATATTCTTTATTTGAGATATATTATCTGGAGCTATTCTCCACAACCCCTGTCATTTCTATCTCACGCGAACGTATTGGAGCCTTAAAATCTCCATACTATTGCGTACTCCTCTTGTATCATTTTCCTCCATCTTCATGTTGTTTGAGTTATTATTGATTACATGAGACCATTCCACACTATTCCTCCTTTGAATTGTAGCTATTTTGGTGTTGCGTTCCATTCCACGATGGTTCCTACGTGATACCATTCCATAGTGTTATGTTCCCTCAAATGTATTTTGGTAGACCCTAAAATTTCCCTCCACTCCTCACGCAAACCCTAGCAATTCGTGGAGCCCTCTCCTTCTTTTTGTGAGTTTCGATGGAGACCCGTGTGAGACAATGTTGAACGGTGGTGAGCTATTAGATGCATGACGACTGTGACTGTGTGAGGCTCTCTTGTGGTGATGGTGGATACCGACGCCCAATTTTGAGCTGTGTGGATCTAATGCATGAGAGTTGCATTGAGACTCCTCTCCTCTATTGTGTGTTGAGACTACTCTCCTCCGGTTGTATCCTCTCCTCTGCTTGGAATTATGTATGACTGTAAGATTGAAGATTGGTGACTGTTGAATCCATTCCTGCGTTGGAGCCGTTGGACTTCACCTAGAGATGTAGTGGACACCAATTGAAGTTATTGCATTGAATGCAGGCGTCTAATATGATGTATTGTGCATGTTGTGTTTCATTGTATTACTTAGGTCAATTGTTGGTAGTTAATATCTAAGCTACATTTCATTGTATTGCGAAGATCGATTAATATCCCATTATATTGCTGAGGTCAATTGTTGGTAGTTAATATCTAAGTTGCGTTGGTAGTTGATAGTGGTAGTATTTCCTGTAATAAGTCTTATACATTCATTGTATTGTGCATACTTAGAGAATATTTTTTTTGTAAAAAGGTGGCAGAGACTATAGACCTGCACCTTCTTTTTTTTTCAAACATTGTTAATTTACTTATTGAGTATATCATCATCTTGAGTGTAGGACTCTGTCCTAGTTTATCTTAGTTTATAAATAAATCTCTATCATTCCTCCTTTTTGTACACTGTCTTAAGTTTCAGTTCTGTTTTCTAGATTATGTTTAAACTTCATGCCTGTAAAAATAGGGTTTTTCATGATAGTAACAATATATAATGTTTTCTTTTCTAATTTCTAGTTTTATTTTCTAACAATACATGTGCAGCAATATATAGATATTTACGCATAAATTTCAAATAATATCCTGAGAAAAACTAGCATAAACAAGGATTACAGTGTTATAAAAGGGATTAGTATACCTTACGGAAAAATACCTTAAAATAACTAGTTGTCCCCTTGTTGCTCCTCCTTGTTTCTGTTGTACTATATGCCCCGCAACTAAAATTCTTCCCCAACCCTGGAAACTCAACCGACCAGACAATCCGGTATGCCACCCTGCCAACTGGCGAGGTCTCGACGACCACCCAGCTCCAAAATTTCCCCTTTGGACCCCCGAGCCCAAACCGAGTACAAGCCAACCAGTTTTTCCCTTTTGCAAATTCTCCAACAAGAACCCCCTTCTCTTCTCCTCTGTAATTTTCTATCCTTGCTAAAATTCCCAAAATATCCAAGATGGTGATCCCCTCTCCCCCTTCTCTTCTCCACCTTATTATCCTTCCTTTGCCGACTCTTCCCCCTGCCATTACTACCCCTATCCTTCCCATTAATGAGGTGCCAACCCCCTCATGTCTACTTGGTCAGGCTCTCTCAAACCATTCCATTGAAATAATATTAGTTTAATAATCATTCATTAAATATTCACCCCTCTTTATGAGGTTTACCGACAACAATTCACAACAATTATCTTTAGCATTCATTTCTTGTTCAATAATACAATTTTTAATTAATAATAAATGTTATATCATTTTTATAATTAAGTTTGGGGTTGGGGTTGGTTCACCCACCAACCGTAAGTGTTTTACACTTACACGCTTCACCAAATTAATTACTAGTTTACACTTGTGGACTTTATAATTCAAGTTTCAAAATTAACTTATAATTAATCAATCTTTTAATTAATTAACTCAAAATACAATTAAAAACTTTGTTAAATAATGGCATAAGGAAACTACTACCACATTTAATAATTTGAACCTTAAATGTAATTACCCTTATTAATACTTATTTATTACTGTATCCTGATTAACTAAATAAATCCTAATTATTTATAATTAACCTAATCATCATTCATGGCACTATTACCACATTCAACATTACACTCTTAGTTACATTTGACTTAATTAACACTTATTACTAAAGATAAGAATAGTCTCATTAACATTAATTAATCATTATTAACATATAATTAACATTAGTCATATGCTCTTAGAAATAAATGTCCAAAGGGGAGATGAGGATGGAGAGCAACGGGCGTAGGGAGGTGAGCGACGGGTGTAGGGAGGCACCCTGCAGACGAATGCAGGTCGTCAGCCTGTACGAACTCCTGCACGCCACCCCAGATGGCTCTCTACCGAGGTAAAATCGTTTGGGTTCTCACTTTACCGAGCTGTTTTATCTTTTCTGTTTCTCTACCATTGCGACGACTACTGTTCCGTTTAGGGTTCCGTTTGGGGTTACAATGGACGAGGTCGACTACAGTAGTGACAACTTACGGCATCATGATATCTAGCGATCGCCACCTGGTGCATTCCGGAATCAGGAGGAGGTAGGTGGTTTAGGGTTCGGTGGTTTTGCTGGTAAACGGCCTCCTGATGGACCTCAGTCCCCCCCTGCGACCACCTTACTACCTTTTCAAACCAGCTCGCCGTTCTGGGAGGGGTCTACTGCTCGACTTTCACCTGAGACACATGCTGTGAACATCTGGGGAGTTAGGGGTTTCTGCACCTCTCCATCACCAGAGCCGTTGAGTGCAGGCATCGGCGACCTGCCGGATTACATTATCTCCGCGGACAGTGAAAATCCTCCCTCTTATGTGCAGGATCTCAGAGCCGAGGTGGAGGGTTTTGAGGAGCGACGGACTGGCTCTCCTTTTCATCCCAGGGGGTTTGTCGCAGCCAACTTGGACTTTGTCGAACAAAGAGGGTTTTCAAGTCCATTTGAGGACTCTGACCAGCGGGGTTGTGGACGAGAAGCGGGACCTGCTGGTCCTTTAACTAAGGAATCTTGTGGGAAGAGCCGGAGAAAATGGATTAAGAACTCCGGAAAGGCACCTAACTATGCGTTGGGGGAAGACATTGGCATGCACCAGATTGTAGGGATGGTTAAGTCGGTTTTGGTTGGTAGGGTTTATGGAAAATCTGTTAGTCACAGGACTGTGATTTCGTGGGCCTCTGGGGCATGGTTGGGACACTGTGGTTACGTTCCTCGAGTCGTTGGGCTCTCAGGCGGGTGGTATGCCTTCCATTTTTCATCGGAGGCACATGCACATTGGGCCTTAAGCCTAAACTGGTCTATACTTAAAATCCCTCTCCTGTTAAAGCCGTGGAACCCCCTTTTCGATGCCAGCCGTGAAAGAATGGATGTTATCCCACTATGGGTTCGGCTACCAGGACTCCCTCTTCACTACTGGTCCGAGGAACACTTCAGAAGGATTGCGAACATTTTGGGAACTTATCTGGATGCGGACTTCTCCTTTGTGGCAACGGCGATGCAGAAGGTTGCACGCATTCTGGTGAGCATTAACGTCAGAGATGGGCTATTTGAGACTATGGACCTGAAATGGGGGCCCTATACCTTTGCCCAGACACTGGACTATGAAAATGTGCCTTTCAGGTGTCGGCGATGTCATGAATACGGCCACCCGGCCGTCGATTGCTCTGTCCCTGTTAGGATGCGGTTTGGTAATACTCTAAAGCGCAGGGTGGTGGCTAAGGAGGATGGTTTGGAATCGGCTGAGGATTCCGAGGGTCAGCAGGGTCATGCATCTCCATATTTGGAAACGCCACTGGTGAGTCAGCCGGATGGTGAAGTTCCCAAGGGAGGAGAGGAGGTTGAAAATGAAGATGAGGATGGCTCGGTCCCTGTTGCAGGTATCACTGACGTTGCTGAAGAGCCGCACATTACACAGTCTCGGGACCCGGCTCAGGAGGGTTCACTGTTATCGTTTCTTCGGTCATCAGACTTGGCTGCAGGTGCTCCTTCTGTTACTTTTTCCAACCCTTCCTTCTGTCTTATTTTTAAAAACTTTACTTTTCCTGGTCAGGATTGGGTGGATGGTTTTAAGAATTTGCACATTCCCCCCAGTTGCTGTCTTCTTTCACGACCCCACTTACCCCTGTGGATCTACACCCAGAAGTGGATCATCCACCACTTGTTTGCTCTCCGAATACTAGCCATGCTGTCATCTCTGAGCCGGAAACTTCCTCTCCCGAACCCTCTTCCCCCACTGGCTCCTCAAAGTCAGGTTACTGGCTGAGATCCCTGACCAGACTTCCTGCGGGGGGGCTGGGGAAGGTGAATCCTAAGCGTCGCAACCCCATAGGAAGGAAATCCTTCCTTTCCCATGCAAAGACCCGAGCTTGCTCGGACCTCAAAACTGGCAAACAACTGTCTATTGAAAGGGCACTTAGAGCGGTGAATGCCCACCGGGATGGGCCCTGATGAAGATCTTGTCCTTCAACTGCCGAGGTCTTGCTGGTCCCTCCAAAAGACCAGTTCTGCGTAGGATGCTGCAACTGGAACATCCTGATATTCTGTTACTACAAGAAACTATGTGCACTGGGATTGATGCTGTTAATCGACTTAAGGTTTGGTTCCCTGGTTGGGGATTTGAGGGCTTGGATGCCAGGGGACACTCTGGGGGCTTGGCGATTGGCTGGAATGAAGCTAAGGTGTCTGTTTCCACCCTTTGGGGAATGCCCTCTGTGTTAGGCATGACCTGTAAGTCCTTGGATTTTGCTGAACACTTTACTATTGTTAACATTTATGGTCCTTATTGTGACCGTGAACCATTTTGGAATGCTCTGCTGGATAAAGATCTGCTCAAAGGAAACTCTACAATTCTGGGAGGGGATCTAAATTTTTCTCTTGGGCATGCTGAGATTTGGGGGCCACATGCTCAAGTGGATCCTCTTACTAACTTTTTTATTTGTAAGATTTCTGATGGCAACTGGATTGATGTGGAGCCGGTATCTCTGAAGCCATCCTGGCGGAACATGAGAGCTGGTCAGGAAAGAGTGGCTAAAAGGCTAGACCGCTTTCTTATATCTGAACATATTGTGGAGACTTTTTTCTATGTGAGGCAATGGATTGGGGCAGGGGGATGCTCAGACCATAATCCGATTTTTCTGGAACTGAAGGCTGGGCCTAACAAGCCGCCCGCTCCCATTAAATTCAACAAGGTGTGGCTGGAGGATCCAACCTTCTTTGATTTGATCCAGCAGCACTGGTTACCTTACCACCCGGGATCCAATCTTACTGTAGCCTTTCACTTTACGGAGAACATTAAACTACTCAAGGAACCTATCAAATCTTGGGCTGCAGCCAAGAGGAAACGGGAGGACAAGGAGCTTATTGACATTGAAGAGGCTATCTCCAACATTTCGGGGGAATCTGGAGGTGGGTTCGTCACACAGGCTACTAAGGAGCATCTTGCTTCGCTGATGGACAAAAGGAACAGGATCTTATTACACAACGAAGAGGCTTGGAGGCTTAAAAGCAGGGCCATCTGGCTGGAGAGTGGAGACGAAAACTCAAAGTTTTTCCATGCTTATGCTAAGGGTAGAAGATCAGTCAATACTATCTGGAGCCTAGAAGACTCGGATGGTAATTCCCAGGCCACCTTTGAAGGTTTGGCTGGGATTGGGGTTAATCACTTTCAGGAACTTTTCAAAGCCAATAACAGAGTGAACATTGAAGAGGTTCTCAGAATTACACAACTCTTCCCTCGCTTTGTTGAAGAGGCGGATAATAGGAGGCTGATGGACAACATCACTATGGATGAATTGAAGGAGGTACTTAGCAGCTTTCAGAAGGACAAAAGTCCAGGGCCAGATGGTTGGACGATTGAGTTCTTTATAGCTCTCCTTGATATTATCGGTGAAGACCTCTTACAGCTGGTCGAGGCTTCCAGGAGGGAAGGCAAAATCCCCGCCAGCATAAACTCTACCTTCATTGCTCTTATTCCCAAAGGGGACACCCCTTCCAAGCTCAATGATTTTCATCCCATCTCTCTTTGCAACTGTGTGTATAATATTGTCACTAAGGTGATCGCTCGTTGACTCAAACCTATATTATCCACACACATCTCTGAGGAGCAGTTCGGGTTTCTTGAAGGTCGTCAGATACATGAAGCCATTGGATTAGCACAGGAAGGGCTCCATAGCATCAAAACCAGCAAGCAGAAAGGTGCTGTTCTCAAAATTGATCTCTCTAAAGCATTCGACAAGGTCAGTTGGTTGTATATCCGTCTTATGCTTACACATTTGGGTTTTGAGATCGGTTTCATTCGCTGGATCATGAGTTGTATTACCACTGTCTCTTTTTCGATACTTATGAATGGCGCAGCGACTCCCTTTTTCCATTCTGGGCGTGGATTAAGCTAGGGATTCCCTCTATCCCCTCTGTTATTTTTATTGGTGGCTGAAAGCTTGAGCAGGGCCATTAAGGAAGCTAAGCGCACGGGAGATATCGAAGGGATCCTTGTAGCTCCGGGGACCGCGCTCACACATCTGCTCTTTGTGGATGACATTCTGATCTTCTGCTCTGGCTCTAGAGGGGAGGCTGTTAAATACAAGGAAATCCTGGACCTCTTCTCCATTGCAACCGGAATGGAGATCAACTTTGACAAATCTACTATTACGGCCTCTCTTCTGGAAGAGGAGGAACTTCACACCCTCATTGATCTGTTCCCTTTCCAGCTCCTTAACCTTTCAGAGGGGTTACGATACCTGGGTTTTCACCTAAAGCCTAATAACTATCTGAAACATGGCTGGGTTTGGCTCTTGGAAAAACTGGAAAAAAGACTCAAATGTTGGAGCTTCAGGTGGCTCTCACGTGCTGGCCGATTGATCTTGGTGAAGTCGGTTCTGGAAGCCATTCCAGTTTATTGGATGTCCCTTGCATGGATACCAAAGGGGATCCTGGAAGCAACTCGGAAAATATGCTTTCGCTTCTTGTGGAATGGTAAGGAGGACGCACATGTTATGCCTTGGGTGAAATGGGAACGAATTGCTACCCCCAAAGCTCTGGGAGGTTGGGGGCTCAAGAACATTTTCTTCTTCTCTCAGGCTTTGGCTGCTAAATGTGGTTGGAGGTTAATCACATCTGGAGGTTTCTGGGCTCGCATTATGTCTCTTAAATACATTGCACCAGACACTGTGGAGGATTGGATTAGGTCCCCGCTCAAGACACATAAAGGGGGGTCTGTCATCTGGAAAGCGTTTGTTTCCTCCTTTCATGTTATCGAACAGAACCTTGTTTGGGATGTTGGTAACGGTCGAAGGTTGAGGGTTGGCCGAGATCCTTGGGTTGGCTGCGAAGCACAGCATATTCTGTCAGATGGACTGCTCTTGGAATTGCGGCAGCGGCATATTACTCTCCTCCATCACTTGGTGGATGGGGAAAACTTCTGGATGGGAAGGCCTGTTTGGAGGTGAGCTGAATCATTTGGACTAGACTTGGTCATGGAGAATGAACTTAGAACTTATTTGCAAGCGCTCAGCAGGGATCAGATCTTTCTCATCGATGAAGAGGACACCTTGGTCTGGGATGGGGATCCCTCGGGTACTTATACACCGAAATATGGATATCAGTGGATCAGTGCAAATTTTTGGGACAGGGAACCGGTGTGGTGGTGGAAAACTATCTGGAGATTGCAGAGTCCTCTCAAAGCTCGCCTCTTCTTGTGGTGCATCTTAGCTAACAGAGTTCCCACCTGGGACTTCCTGCAAAAAAGAAATCTACAGGGTCCTGGTAGGTGCTACCTGTGTTCACATGATGAGGAAACAGTATTACATCTTTTTCTCCACTGTAGATTCATTAAGGAGGTTTGGCAGGTGGTGTCCCGGATTCTTAAAGTTAATTTTCGGTGGGAAGGGCACTCTCTGGTAGAGGCCTGGAGAAGTTGGACTGAAAACACAACTTTTGCTGCCTTCAAAGGCCTTCCCTCTATTGTTTTCTGGGGCACTTGGTTATCCCGAAACAACTGCCTGTTCTCGGATAAAGTTGGTTTACCAGCTTTAGTGGCCATCAACAGCTGTGGCATCCACTTAGCTCTCCATCGATGCAAACAGACCATCTCCAATAGGAACATCCAACCCTTGAACCACAATCCTTCACAGCCTTGGGGTTTTTTCGACGGGGCCTGCCAGAACAATAATTGTGGGGGAGGGGCGCTCCTTTATTTATCCCCCTCACATTATTTTGTGATGTCCTTTGGAATTGGGAGAGGAACCAACAATTGGGCTGAGATTCTCAGCCTTAAGCTCTTACTCTCTTTTGCTATGGAACAAGCTGTCAGAACTATTACTGTCTTTGGGGACTCATTGAATGTGATTAACTGGGTCAATGGACTGTATCAGTGCAACAATCAAAAAATTGTTGGGGTTTTGCAACATATTCAACATGTCTCTCACACCTTTGATACTTTTATTTGCAGGCATGTTTACCGGGAAAACAATTCAGAGGCGGACAAAGCCTCGAAGGAAGGACTGATACTAGCTCCCGGTTTTTGGAAAGTTACTGAATACTTGGAAGGGGTCAGCAGGGACCTTTACCACAGGCCTTTCATCGACTGAACTTTGATTTTGCCCACTATGTTTTGCTGGGTGATCTTTTTACTTACTGTTTACACAGCTATCCACAACTGTATGTATATATTTACTTGCATGATTTTGTATCTAATCGACCCACACAGGTTGTAAACTTCACTGATATTTATATCGCTCTTACCGGCTATTTTCATACAAGATGTAATGGATGTTAATGCTCACGTGGTGAGAACATCACTCTTTTTCTCAGACATTGGCTCTACTGGTTCTCAAAGAATTCATCCACTCAATCTGAGTGTTGACTTTATATGTAATTTCGTACTCTTAAGGATGAAATGAAATTACGCTTTTTTTTCGAGGAAAAAAAAAAAAATTAACATTAGTCAACATTATTAACATTAATCGACAATATTTAACATTAATCTATATGCAGACTGAGTTCAACACCCAATGCCTATTTCAACGGCATTTGGCTCCTAGATGTTACTATTTTTTCTTATTATTGAAAGTAATTACGACTGTCCCTATATAGTTTCAGCTGACTCACATTGATTAATCCCTTCTTAATTTCGTCATTTAGTTTTTGTAGTTGCACAACACCCCCTCCTGTCACGTACTTAATCACAAAAGGTCCTAACCAATGAATTCTTAGTTTACCTAGATGTTTGTGAAACTTACTGTTGTATAGGAGAACTAAATCTCCATCTTGGAAATGCTTCTGCTTGATGTGGTAGTCATGCTAGGCCTTTTCCCTTCCCTTATGAACTTGATGGTGAAAACCTGTGATAAACATGTCTTCCTCTAATTGCAGCAACTACGGCAATCGTTCTTCTATTGCACCAGCATCTGACATATCCGTGAATGCATCAATTCTTAAGCTGGGTACAATATACTCCATTGGCATAACAGTCTCCTCACCATATACCAACCTGAAAGGTGTATGACCCGTCAACCTTTTGCAAGTTGTTCTATAATCCGATAAAACTGCAGGGACCTTCAAATCCCAGTCACCGCGGTTCACATTACAAACCTTAGTCAAAGCTTGTTCCAAAATATTATTAAAGGATTCGACAGTTTGATTAGCTTGAGGATGGTATGTGGTGCTCTTCTAATGGTGAATTTGGAATTCTTGTGTGAGTGCTTCAACAGTCTTGTTCACAAAGTGAGTTCCTTGGTCACTCAATAAAACGCGAGGGCATCCAAATATGGTAACTATATTTTGAAATAAAAACTTCGTAGTAGTCGTAGCACTACAGTCTTTTACTATCTCAAACTCGGCACATCTAGTTAAATAATATGTCGTAGTGATAATATATCGTGATCCCGAACTCTTTGTAGGTGGGTTAATTGGTCTGAAAAAATTGACAACACAGTTGTTGAAAGCTTGCAACGTCATTTGCGGTGCTAATGGCATCTCATCCCTCCTTGATGGTTTCCCAATTATTTGGCAGATATCACAAGATCTGCAATTTTCCTTGACATCCCTATGTAGGGTAGGTCACCATAGTCATGCTCTCAGTGTTTTTGTGCTGTTATTTTTCTTGCATAATGGCCTCCTCCAACACCATCATAAGATTCAACTAGAATCATAGGTTGCTCATGCTCCAAAATACATCTTCTCAAGATTTCATCGGGTCCTAGCTTATACAATTGACCTGCTATCAGTTGATAATCTGCTGCTTTGACAACCAATTGCTTCTTTTGTACTACAGTAAACCCTTGTGGTGCCATACCCATAGTAAAAAAGTTTACAATATCTTTGGAATATTCATCTACGTTTTCATAGAATAGAGCTGTGCATCTCAGAGGCTATCATCCAGACTAACTAGTTCTTCTCCTGTTTCTAACCTCGATATATGGTCAGGAATCACATTCAATTTTCCTGGCTTAACTACAATTTCAAAGTCGTATTCTTGGAATACCAGTAGCCATATGCATATTCCCCCCCCAACACTGGCTTGTTGGCAAGGTACCTCAAAGAAAAATGATTAGTGGACATTTTAAAATGACCTAACAAATAATGCCTAAAATTTTGTAAAGCATATACCATAGCTAATCTCTCCCATTCTATAGTAGTGTAATTTCTTTTTGTTGTGGATAATTTCCTGCTAGTGAACACAATAGGATGATCGATATACCCCTCCCCTAGTTGAGAAAGAACCAAACCTAAAGCAATAAATGAAGCATCAACATGCACATGGAACTCCTTTCATCAATATGGAAATACCAGAATAGGTGTTGTCGCCATATTTTCCTTTAACGTATAGAGGCTTTGTTGACACTCTTCATTCCACTAGAACTTAATAAAAAATAGTTTTTCCATCGAAGCTGTAATCTGCACATATCCTTTAATAAATTTCCTATAGTAACCTGTATGTCCCATTCTGTCCTCAATTGTTGTACTAATGTCTATCTATGATAGTTATTTTCACAGGGTCCATCAACAGGCCTTGTTTACAAACTACATGTCCCAACAATATACCAAGTGGAGCACAAAAAATACATTTCTTTAGATTTAAATATATTTGATACTCTCTACAGCAGTCTAACATCAATATTAGCCAACCCATAAACTATCCAGTCATCGAAATATACCTCTAGGAATTTATGAATGAACTCCTTAAGTGCTGCGACAACCACTCTAGAAAAGATAGCTGGGGCATTCTTTAAGCTGAATGGCATCATTGTGTACTGAAAACAACCCCATTTAGTGGTAAATGTGGTTTTATGTCAATATTCCTTAGCAATCATGATCTGATGGTAACTAGAAAAACCATCATGAAATGAATAAGCCTCTTGATCGCCAAAATTTTCTAACACTTCATCCGTAAAAGGTGTAGGGAATGGGTCATGCAAACATGCATCATTCAATTTTCTCAAGTCTGCACAAATTCGAATTTCACCAGTTTGCTTGTCTTGAACCACCATTGGACTAATCCATTTAAATTCTTTGTCAGGCTCAATGATTCCTGGTTCCAACATCTTGTCAATCTCAACTTCCACCCTTTCTTTATATTTGGGATTCAACCTATAAGGTCTTGCTTAATGGGTTTTGCATCAAGTTTTAGTGGGATCTTCATTTCTCCCAAATCCCCAATAATGCCATTCATTTATGAAAACTTAGTAGGAAACAAGTCTTGGTACTTATGCAGTAAGTTAGTTAGTTTACTAATAGTCTCATCATCCCAATAATCACCAATATTAAAAAATTTAGGATGTTCTTTTGAACCAATATTTACTTTCTTCATCTTCAATGGCTGCAAGAATTTATCAGAAATAATCTCAAGAACTTCCAAGTCTTGACTTCCTTCTATTTATGGGATGTGAACATCTCTCGGATCATCATCTGGGTCTCCAGTTATATTGTAGCATTCCAAAGCTTGCTCAAGTGTCATAGTCCACTGTGGCGTATTAGATAATGGTACTAGTACTTCTTCAAATATTTTGGCCTTAATGAGTTGTAATGCTGCATCCACCGTTGGACTCTCATATTCATAACTAAACGTCCTTCTGAAATTCATGGCTAGATCATCCCAATCTGTCGTGCCTCGTCGAATTTCTAGTTATGTATACCAATTTATGGGTATAGTATCCATTGTATGGATAAACATATGGACCCACTCCTTCTTAGGTATAACCTCCCATGTATTAGTACACATTACCAAATGATCCACTGGACTAGTTAGCCCTTCATACTTTATTCCAACATATGAAATCCCTTCTCCAAACCTAATCTCCAATAGCCTATGACACTGCATCCAACCCTCTATATATCCCTTTTGGACAACCCACCACCTTGCGGGGGTAGCCTTTAGTGCTACATCTAAGGCTAATAATCATTGTTGCTCAGGTACCTCCAGTTCAAAATCGATAATGAAAGCATCTAAATTTGGTAACCCCTCATAAGTAGGGAGATCACATACCTCTATTCCAATCCGACATAATGACTTTGTAATATGAGCACACCTCCTTATTGATACTTCATGTAACCTAGTTTGCCAATTTTCTAGTGCTTCGTTAGAATCTGACGAACATGAAGTAATGCTGCCCTAGCTTAAGGTATCATCTGCTGTGGGGTTGACATAGTCATCTACTCTTGAAATTACATTATAAATATTCTCTAAGTGTTGGACATCATATTCCTCTCTGATAGGTTTGACATACCTCGAACCCTCTTTAGATTTATGATAGTCTGGTATTCAATAGCCCAATATATACCAAGAAATGTAGGATATTAGTTAGTATCATTGACTATCTCTATGACTTAAAAGTCCCCAAAGCTTCGTAGTCCCTCCACTTCAATAGGAACACCTTCCATTCTTCCCAATGGATCACTTTCAACTAGTTAGTCAATATTAACTGAACATGTGACCACACTAACTTAGGTTTACCCATATTTCCCCAAGTCTGCTTAGTGAGGATATTCACATATGATTCCAAATCTATAATGATAAAATCCATGTCATAATCCCCAATCTGTGCATTAAGATGCATTTCCCTTCTTGTTCTCCTGTTCCTTTGCAAATGGTTTACAACCTTTTCTTGAGTACGCTATACCACCTCTCTTTCTGACTGTTCAATTAGACTATGCAATTCCCTTAATGCTTCTTCATCCTTGATTAAATCTAAGCAACTCTTCAAAAAGTTTCTCAAGGAACATACCTTTCCTTGAGGTCTCCTTGGAACTGAGCGGTCATAACAGTATGGCATGTGATATACATGAAATTTGTCATATATTGGTGGTGAGATAGATGTTGATGCTCCCTTATGGGTCATAGTAAACTCTCTCCTTGCTTCAATGAATCTCTCTTTCTCTTTTTGGACATCAAATGGGACAAGGCGTTGTGCTCCGGTCTAACTCTAGGGTGACACTGGTTATTGTGCATTCCCTTATCAACTCCTATTGCAACTCCTCCTCGTGTAACTACAACGATAGTGGGTGGTTTCTCTATGGGTTCTACTGTGATCTTCTAAACATTATGATTTTGGTTTTGGTTCCCTTTTGCTAGACACTTTGCTATTAATTATGGACAATATTCAATGGTATGATCTAATGCTCTACAATATGTGCATGTCGAACATAGGTTCGGGAAATCTCTAGCGAAATGTCCTGGCTAACCAAAATTATAACAAATTAATTGGCCTCTACCTCGACCAAATCCTCCTCGTCCTTGTCCTCGAAAGCCACCTCTCCGCTGATTAAATTGCATACCAGACTATGGAATTATGACCCAAAATATGACAAGATCTAATGAAAAGGACAGTGTCTTCGGATTTCACCTTCAAAATTACGAAATTTGATTAATTTTTTTTTAATTGGTAGAAGGGTCGGTCGGATATCCGACGGTAGTCAGATATTCGACAATAGTGGTAAGATATTCAACAACAGTTGTTGAAAATCCGTCAACTCCGATGATGCTCAAGTTGTCAGATATTCGACATGAATTTCATAACAGTAACTATGTTTAAGTCATTGGAGATCCGACAGACATTTATATTTTAAAATCTATAAATTTCGAAACATTCCGACATGTTTGCTATACAAGCGATGGTTTGCGGAAATTATTTTATTCTTCGGCGGATTGTTTTCTGTAAAAGAATACATCATTATTTCTATTGTTTTTGTGATTAAAAATAGAGAAGTGTGGAGCTTGACTTTCTAAGATCGATAATATTCATTCAAGCTCTTTATGAGAAAATGTCAAATAGTAATATTCCTGATCCAGACGAACAAAATCGATAATTGCTTGCTAAGATTGTGGGATGGACTGAAAAGAAAGGGTGATGGGAAATGTTATTGTCCATGTAGTCAATGCAGGGGCTTTAAGAGGAGAAGAATAAAGATCACAACAACCAGAAAACATTGTAGGGAACATGGACACGCTAAGGGGGGACATGAATATCGTCCATTTGTAAGTTTTGCATTATATATGTTTTTATATTGATTGCTTTTGTAAATGTATGTATTGTTTTAATATTTCTTATATTAACTTTTATCTATTGATGGTTTCATGTAATTATAAAGAAAAGACATCCTACGGCATATCGTCTGGAGGAAGTGCTTTCAGAACAAGTACCGGAGGAACATGGAGCTATGAATAATGGAGAACAAGTTAATAATCATATTGAAGAAGATGATCTTACTAATAACATAGTTGAAGATGATGGTACAAATAATTTGATCCATGATTGATTTAATGTTAGAATGGATGATGATGACGATGATCATTTTGATGATATTCATGATTTACCTCTTCTTGAGAAGTCATACAAACCCCTTTATGAGGGCTCCAACACAAATCTTCTGTCTGCTATATTGTTGATAATGAACTTGAAGGTTATGAATGGTATTTCAAACATATTAGTCACACGAATGTTAAGGTATGTAATATATTCCATCACATATTATATATGATCGCGCTAAAGGTTATCATCGTTCATCTAATAATTTTATTGTTAATTCATAAGTCAGATTAATACGGATGAAATGTGTTTCATTAATATTATTTATATATTATATTAACTAGATTTTTATTTTAATTTGTTGTAGCTTGATAGCTGAATTTTTGTTACCACCGTCAAATATTTTAACTCGCAATATCGAGATTTATTTGCCATCATGAAAGAAATTGGAATGCAGTATGAAGCAATTCATGCATTCCCCGATGACCATGCTATATATTATAATCATCATGAATTTGCAACAGAATGTCCAGAATGTCATATCAGTAGATATCGAATAGATCAAGTAACAAAAAAGGTGCCTCGCAAGGTTCTTCGTTATATTCCCATTATTCCATGTTTGCAACGACTGTTCGGGTGCAAAAACATAGCACAATTTATGGATTACCATGCACAGAACAAAAGTCAAGATGACATTGTTCGAATGCCTGCAGATGGGTCTGCATTTAGAGATATGGAGGAAAAATGACCTCACTTTAAAAAAGAACCTCGTAATATTAGGATTTCTTTGGCAGCAAATGGTGTCAATCCATTTGCAGAGATGAGATCTGTTTACTTGGTGTGGCCTATTTTTGTTATCAACAATAAAATTCCTCCATGGTTGTCAATAAAGAGGGAGAACATAATGTTGTAGATGATTGTTCTAGGTATATTGTGTCTACAACTTTTTTTTTAATGTAGTGGCATCTCATTTGTCGTAATTTGTTGCATAGTGTCATATACATATATTTTTTATTTTTCTCTTGTGCAATATGGTTTATATATCTAAATGATACTCATAATTATATATTTTATATGTTCAAATCAATTAGGTAAGTACCAAGTTAAATATATGAATGTATATATCGAACCTCTTATTGACGAGCTACTAAAGTTATGGAATGGCATCACTATGTATGATGTATCTAGACCTATACGACAAAGGAAATTTCAATTCCATGCAATGCTTGTATGGACAATACATGATGCCCCAGGGTTAACCCATTTTTGTGGTTTGTAATTATAAGTTCCACTTTATTTGCATTTAATTTTATAACCTAGTTAATATAATACGCACACATGTTTTTCTAAATAATCCATTCATTTTGCATATAATTATAATTGACATAGATATTCCATCTCTTTATGTAGGTCTCCAGACAAAGGGAAAATTTGCATGTCTAGTTTGTGGTCCTAAGATCAAATCTCGTCATTCAAAAATCTTAGGAAAGGAGGTGTTTAATGAGTATAGGCACTTCCTCTCTAAGAATCACAAGTATCGAACTACTGAAAAACATCTGTTCAATGGCAAGCAAGAGACTGCATTAAAACCACAGAGAATGACACCTCACTTATGGAAGTTGCAATATAATAGAAATCGTCAAGGTACGTATGAATCATCGTATATGAAATGTTATGTATTTTTTTTTTATTGTGTGTTGTTTACTGTAATTGACATTGATTTCTGTAATTTCTTATAAACTACGATTCATTATGGTCATCGTGATCATGAAGGCATTAATGGGATTCCACGAGGAATGAAAAGTTGTCCTAGACAATTCAATAGGTTCCCTACTATGAGCACCTACAAATTGCTCATCTGTTTGATTCAATGCATATCGGAAAAATGTGACTGAAACATTATGGCGAATATTGGATGGAAGGAGTGAGAAAGAAAAATTTGTCAAAATTTGCAAAGACATTCAAGAAGGCAACCATGCAATGCAAGACATCATTCAATTTCATAGCAATAAAGACCAAATTAATATAAACTCACTTCCATGGATGTTAACGGAGCAACATAGTAATGTTGTAAAAGAAGTCATGCAAAAAATTAAATTTCCCACCAGATTTTGTACGAACATGAAGAATATCATAACAAAGAAAGGTGATTTTGCGGGGGTGAAAACACATGATTGGCATGTCTTCATGAAGGTAATTATTATGGTATGCATATAATTATTGCTTTTTTTCTATTCCAGTGAATATTGTTGGTATTTTGTTTGTCTACTCTTTGTTTAAAAAATGAAACGATTTGTATATTGTTACAGTATGTTCTACTTCTCTCTCTCCTAAACAATTTCGAAAACAATGTCAAAGAAGTTATATATAATCTCGGGAAATACATGAGGTAAGTAGCGATTTTTTGCATGCGCTTAGTGTTTGTTTAATTCATCGTAGAACTTATATTTGATTTTTGTGCACTAATTCATGTTATGTAATATAATGTTTTTTTTTAAAATCTCGTGATTGGGTTGCGTCACTTGTAGATGGTTGTCATTTAAAGAAATCCATAAAGACGATATAAAGTATTGGAGGAGAGAAATTCCTCGTCTTACATGTGAAATGCAGAAGCATCTACCTTCGGCATTTTTCAATGCACAGGAACACTACCTCGTACACCAAGTTGAGGAGATTGAATTGTGTGGACCTGTGCACTCAAGGTCCATGTGGATGGTTGAGAGACACTTGAAATTTATGAAGGGTTTGGTTAGACAACGAGCACATGCTGAGGGTTCTATGATGGAGGGATATATGTGTTAACACCCAAAAAGTGCTCACTAGCTCATTTACCACATTATATGGCTCATTTGTCCATTTTCCTACCATATTTCCATTAAAATCCTAAAAAATCCCATTAAAAAGCCTCCAAAAGGCTTAAAATGCCTCCAAAAGGCCACAAAACCATCAAAATAGCCTAAAAAAGGCTAAAAAAACCCCCTTTTCCTCCAAAAATAGCAAAAATCCCCTAAAAAGGGAATAAAAAATATAAAATAATGAGGAAAAGGAGGAAAAAACCCTATACAGCTGCATAAAACCATGTGTTTCCCAAAACCATGGGTCAGCACTCCACCACCAAAAAACTATAAATAGGTGATGGAGATCCCTTATTCCATATCCACAATCACAAGCACCCTTACTCTGCCAAAATCTCTCTCGAAACCCTAGTTCACCTTTGAACTATTTTCACCTTGAGAGCCACCTTTAGCCCATTCCCGACATTGGAGAAGGAGAAGGAGCATTCTTGAAGCTTGGAGCATCCTCTTGGACACTGCAAAGGGCTTCACCAACCTTGACACTCAAGGTAACATCAATACAAAGTCATTCTTTCATTTTGGTGTTTATGCTTCATGCTTGTATTAGAAATAATTTAATGTTTTGTTTATTGCATAATTAGTTTAATATACTGAACTGCTACTAAGGAGTCCATTTTCCTTAGTAGGTGCTCATTGGCACAAGCTAGGGGTAAAACCCTAGCTACAGTTTTGGCGACTCCCCTCGTTTTCGAATTTCTGGTTTCCGTTTTTAAATTTTTTCTTTCGGCTGTCCCTTTCGGCCGCTGCATACCGCGTCTTTTTCCTCTGCAGTCGCGTCCCGACCGCGCCTTTCAGGCCTTTACCCGCGATCCGACCGTGGCTCTCAGACTGCTTCCGACGCTCTGCCGGCGGATTCAAGTCTGTTACCTGCGATTCGACCGTGGCTAATCAGCCTGTTTTCCGCGATCTGACTGCGCCTGTCGGCCTTTTTCCTGCGTCACGACTGCGGCTTCCTGCCTCTTTCGCGCGTCCCGACTGCGCCTGTTAGCCATTTTGCCGCGACCCGACTGTGTCTTTTTCCAGTTTTCCTGCGTCCCGACTGCCACTGTTGGCCCGATAGCCGCGACCCGACTGTGCCTTTTCCCCTGTTTCCTGCGTCCCGACTGCAACTATTGGCCCGATAGCCGCGACCTGACCGCCGTTGTTTCATTCAAACCCGCGGTCGGCCTGTTCTGACCCGCCACAGACCCGCGGTCTGATTTCTGCTCTTTTTCTGTTTTTGAGCCCAGCCCCTCTTGCTGCAATATTTTCTGCATTTGAACAGCCCTCTGTCCCACCTGCAGCCTACTTCCTTACAGCCTTTCTGCAACATAATTTCTGTTCCTTTTACAGAATCTTTTTAAAAATCTCAGTATTTTTATTTCAGAAAATTTTGCAAATTAAAAGAATCAATTTCAGCATTTTTGATAGATTGGAAGTTGCCCTCCCTTGTGGCACTTCTGTTTTTGGGTTCAACACCTCACGAGCACACACTCTGTCACATTAAATCAAGTGAGCCTTAAAAAGTACCTAACTAAACCAACATTCTAACCCCACTTGGGGAACACAAAAGAATCATTGTAGTTAGGTAGGATCAGGGGGATAGGATTCCAATAACACCCCTTGGTTATTTCACTTGAGACATAGTTGTTGTCCAACTAGGGAACCAAAATCCCCTAGTACTTTTTGGCACGGTCACGACCAGTTTATCAGAGGGCCTCTCCCTTAGGAGGGTTGAAGTCGGGAGACTGGTTCCGGAGGCCTGAGTGGAATACCGCACTCCATTCAGTAACCGAAGGGCTACCTTTCGCGGTTCGCGGGATATCCCTGTATAGGGGTATTGCGGTCAACGAACTAAACGGCAGATTCACCTTTCTGGACATGTCATGAACGGGGTATCTTAGTTGCCATTCTTCTAGGATTGACTACCCGGTGTCCCTCCCGGTAGGGGGATATCATAGCCACTTGGCTTTCCTACTCATATTGTCTGACTTGGATTTCATCACCTTGCAGAGGATATGTTTAGTTAAGTCAGAATACTTTTAGTTAGGTGTTTGCATGCTCCTTTACCTCCCTTTGGTCTAGTGAGTCCACCATTTTTCTTTTTTAGGAAACCTGCTGCTTGTTGGTATTCTGACCATCTTTGTTGACACTCCACCTACTGTAGCACAGCTGTTGCAGTGGGTGTTTTGAGTTGGTTGTAGGCCTGAGTGCCTTGCTTTTTAAGCTCTCCTTTTGCACACACGGTTGCATTAGGATTTTTTGAGCTGTTTTCATACTCACCTCAACCCACAGAGATTAGACACCATCTGTCACCATTGAGTCCCCGAGACATTCTTGGCGCCTCAGGGGCGAGCCCCCACAGCACGGTTCTCTTGACACCACACGTCATAGATTCCGATCATTGTCCGTTGATACCACTCATCACAGATCTAGAGCCTTGTCACTTGACTCCACTAGTCAGCGACGTAGGACTCCGTCACCGCATAGTGACGCCCCTTACTTTACCTCGGATTCTGACGAAGAGTCTGAGAACCCTATTTACACTGCCCCTACTAGCCCCATGGCTGGCACAACTTCCACTCCGTTTGTCATAGGGACCATTGGTGGCACATCCACCACTACACCAGTTACTACACCTGTTTTTGGTATGCCCTCCATGGGGCAACCATCTACCGTTCCCCTCACGGTACCTATTCCCACAGCGGGAATACCTATCCCCACTACATCAGTGGCTCACAATACCCATGGCGGTGCTGGACCATCCTCCACTACCTCAGTTCCCCCACTTGGGGGCACCACCCTAAATCTTGTTCCTCCACTTGGGGGCACTGGCCCCAACTTGGTCCACAGCACTACTGTGTCACAGCCTTCTTCCAGTTTGCCGTTCATGGCTAGCCTCAACCTACCTGACCTGGCCAGATTGACCAATGATCCTATTCGACACGACCCTATGTGGCCTCATATGCCTACCAAACTACCCTCTGACATCCCTAAATTCGAGGGTAAGGCCGGTGAGGACCCACAGAACCACATCATGTCTTTTCACCTATGGTGTTCCTCTAACTCCATTGTGGATGACTCTGTTCGCCTCCGTCTCTTACAGCGCACCTTCACTGGCTCTGCAGCCAAGTGGTATATTGAGCAGCCTCATGGGACCCACGCCACCTTTTCTTCCCTGGCCTCGACCTTCCTGCAGTTCTTCCAGTTGCCAGTCCGCTATGACGCGGGCGTTGAGATCCTTCTATCTTGTAGACAAAACACGGCTACCCATATCACGGACCACATCCATGAGTGGCGTAGACGCCGTAGCTTATGCAAGATTAAACTAGATGACCGTATCTTCCTCGATTGGTTCCTCAAGTCCCTGCTTCCTGTCATCGCTAAGGATGTAGCTTCAGAAAGACCCCAGTCTGAAGAAGAGGCCATCCTTAAGGCACAGCAGTTCGACCTCATTTACGCCCAGTCGGGTTACCTTTATACCATTATACCTGACGCCCCTCGCGGCGAGTCCTCCCATCATGATGCGCCGGGGGCATCCCACGCTGCAGATGGTATCATTGGCCGTGTTTCTTCGCATCCCCAACCATTTTCTATAGCACGTCCTACCCCTGGCCCCGACCTGTCGCGGGCTACATCACAGTCTGGAGCAACCAACTCATATGCTCCCATGACACATCACCATTCCCATGGGCCCTCATGTCCACCACAGTGCTTCGGGTATGCGACTCCTGCTTATGCTCCTCCAGTCGCCCCTCAGCCTTACTACCATCAGCAGGCTGCCTCCGCTCCTGCACCTCCACAAGCCCCACCCGCTTATTATCCGCCCCAGGCAGCCCCTGCGGCACAACCACAACCTGCTCCGCAGTCCTATCAGCAACACCCTCAAGTTGCTGCACCTGCTCAGCCTCAACCTGCATATCATCCTCCGCAGCCTGAGAATCCACCTGCTGCCCAAGGGCAAGTTTACGCCCAACACAACCCGCAGCAAAACCAGAATAACCAACGTAACCAGGGCCAACAGAACCGCGGCAAAGGCCGTAATCGGGGAAATAACCAACCTGCAGACCAAGCTAGTCAACCGGCTAATCCCCCTGACAATAACAATGCGGCCCCCGCTAATCAAAACCCTGATCGCCCGCCCAAGCAGGCCAAAAACCCCAATCTGCGAACGAACCACCCTTGTTCTATTTGCGGGGTCTATGGACATTACACCCATGCTTGCCCACACTTGGAGCGAGCTCGGCAGCTTTGGGTTGACGAGGCCCATCGCCAAGGGCATGCGGCTCCCCAAGCACCGCCCAACCCCCCCCAACCTCAGCAACCCCCTTTGGTGCTGCAAAACCCCTTACCGACCCAAGGCGTGGTGAACACTCAGCCGTTGGCCCCTCAAGCTAACATGCAACCCCAACAACAACAGATCACCTACGCTGCCCCTGATCAACCCATGTTTGACTCAGGTACCCACCACTTATTGATGATGTCATCAGCTGACGTCAACCTCCAGACCCGTCGGAACCAATATGGCTCCACCTCTGAAGCCACTCCCACGGATAAACCTACTAACGCCCACCCCACCGATCAGGCGTTACGTATCCCTCCGCCTCTCACAGACGGCGCTGTGAAAGCACCTCGTTTCCCACTGCGCCGAATCAACAATAACCCTAACGCGCGCGCTGCGTCAAACTACAACATCGTAGACGACCTAGCCCAATCTCCCGCAGCCATGTCTGCGTTGGAAGTCTTGAAGAACTGCCCTTCCCAGCGCAAGAATTTACTTTCCGCCATCGGGGGGATTGACCCAACTGATTCACATTTGATGGCGTTTGATTTAGACCAGTCTGAACCACGCCTACCTTCTAGCTTAGCCTTCCAAGTTACAGTCTCCGTTAGGAATCTTGTTATCCATCGGTGCATCATTGATGAGGGTGCTTCCACATGCGTTATGTCTACATTTGTATGGCAGAAGCTAGGATCCCCTCCTCTCCAGCAGTCCACCACTGCGTTACGTGCCTACGACGGTCGTTCGGCCCAGCCCCAAGGCCTTCTACCCAACGTTCCAGTCCAGTTAGGTGGTAAAACAGTTCTTATTGACATAGAGGTAATCAATGCCCAATTGGATTACAACCTTCTACTTGGCCGCAGCTACATGTATGCCATGCGGGCGGTTGCCTCTTCTGTCTTTCGCACCATGATGTTCCCCCATGAAGGACGCGTGGTTAAGATTGACCAGCTCACCTACTATGATCCCAGTGCTCCGGCGGCACCGGAAAATGTTCTCCCCATGGTTGAACAACCTGTTTCTAGTGCCACCACCTCGTTTGTTTCCTCTACGGGGCCTGGAGTCTACTCAGACGCGCCGATGACCTCCACCTTTCAATCCATTCCTCCGCCGTCATCTACGCCCGAAATGTCTAACTTATGTACCTTGTCCCATGACATCCTACCACCTAACAATCAACCATCCTTGTTGCCTAAACCACCATTGGTACCTAGTCACATTGGTGTTACACCGATCCATACGATCCCCTTCCTAGTTCCTCCAGCAGGAGTAGTAAGCGCCCCGGTCATGGCTACCCTTAGCCTCCCTGGGTTAACATTGGGATTACCTGTATGGTACCTTTCGCCTCCCGTTCGCCCGCCGACACCAGATGTCGTCCTCCAGCCGGTGCAACCCATGGCTACTACCAACCACCCACCTCCCGGGGTCCCTACCCCTTCGTCCTCCACGACACTTCCTCCTCCTCTTCAACCCACTGGGGGCAGAGGTCCACAACCTTACACTGCTGTCCCACCTCCCAAGACAGTCAAGAACCCTCCAGTGTTTCGTGCTCCTCCCAAATGCTCGCTGTGTGACGAGTTGGGCCATGCGACCCACCAATGCCCACAGTTACCTGCATTACAGAAGCACATGCAAATGCTCGATGATGACCCCAACATCCCAACTGTCGAACTCAACCCTACTCCTAAGCCTAAAGATAAGTCCCTACGTACCAACCACTCATGCGCCATCTGCGGTATTTACGGGCACTATTCACATCATTGTCCCGATCTCTCGGATTATAGAGCGGCTCTTTACGAGATGAACAATCTGGACCTTGAGACGGCACCACCTACCATTGAGGAGATCTACCCCCCGGTCTCTCCCCCTTCTGAAGAGGTTAATATCATCTACATGATCTCTTCACCCAACACTTCCACTACCCCCTCGTCAACCGATTTGACGACACAGACTTTCCGTACTGATGAGGAGATTCTTGAGGCCCTAACTGCCCCGGATTATCCTTGGGATGATATGCACCACCGTTCCTATTTCATCCCAGAAGCGTCTTCCTCTAGCACCGCTACCCAATACGCGGTCGAATCCAAAGACTTCCTCCCCACCAAGGTGGACTGGTTCAAGGACCCTATTCCTGCTCCTGATGCCTTCGAGGAGGGCAACATGGCCAACATCTCACCTGTCATACAAGTTGATATTGCTGTTCCAGGTCGTGCCCCTGAACTCATTACTTTAGGAGCATTCTGCAGTAAACAAGAGATTGAGGACTACATAAACCTTTTCGGAGAGTTCCGTGATGTCTTTGCCTGGTCCTATACCGAAATGTCCGGTCTCGACCCCGCCATTATAGAGCACCACCTTGACACCTCTGAGTCAAGGGGCATAATAGATTTCCTTGACCCTGGGATAGGGGGCATGATCAATCATTTTGAACCTTCCCTATCACATCTATCTCAGCACGTCAATGAACCCATTGTTCAAACCCACACATATGTGATCCATAATCACAAACCCCATGCACATAGCATGGGGGCAGGTCATTAACCTTGCTCACTTTTTCACACTTGTGATCTCAACCATTTTTGAGGTCACATATCACTTGTAGATTTGATTTGCTTTGATACACTTAGTATTCTTCCCCCACGGGTCATCATTTCTCCCCACCACTGCATCCTTGGCTTGGTGGGCTCACCTTTTACCATTCCGGAGTCTTTATGACCTCCGTTTTTCGCACCATTTGCACCGTCGAATTCATATTTCCGTGCCCGTGACGATGCTTGAGATCATTTCTCGCTCTCACTAGGACCAATATCAACATTGTGTCCAGACGCCACTAGTCGCCTCGGTTTGCGTGCCACATCGGCCGCCATCGGATTGTTCCACATTTTTACATGAGCCATTCACTCCTGTCATACTGCAACCGTTTCGTTATTTTGCCACCATTTCAACTACCCCGCAAGGAGGTCCATCAGTGTTCCCACCTACCCTCGTTCCTGGTCATCATTACTAAACCTTGATTGAACACTTCCTCCTTGCCTGGCCATTCCTTTTGTTCGGTATAATTTTATCCTTTTTTCGGGCCGGACAAGTCCTTTACGAAAAAGGCACTTAGGGAGTTTCCGTTAAGCTCTTTTCTGACTCCTAAAAGAATGAAAAGATCGCCGAGCAATCTTGCTTCCTTTCATGCTCGTTAAAGTACCTGAAAGGGCGTCTATCTGGTATAAGTTTAACCCTTTTCCGGACCTGGTAGACTAATTACGAAAAAGGAATACTCTAGTCACACCGGCTAGAAGAGTTCTTCATTGCATCCTTTTATGCTTCTTTGGGCCTTGGAGACTAAATCTACGAAAAAGCAACCCCCTGGAGTCTTCTTACTTGCTTTCAGACTCTCTAAAATTGAAAGCAACCATGAGCATGCACTGTCCTGGGCTCGTTAAATCCACACGACAGTACCATTCCATAACTTCAGAGTCTTCTTATCGCTTTCAGACTCCTTAAAATTGAAAGCAACCACGAGCATGAACTGTCCTGGGCTCGTAAAATCCACACGACAGTACCATTTTACACACACTTCTTCTAGTTCCTTAACCCATGAAGAAGTTTTCCCCCGTGCCTCTTGGCACTTTGATCTATCATCTCGGCAGCACCCCCAATCAGGTCACCTTTGTTCAGAGTATTCTGCAGTCTCCTGCCATTTTATACCAGCTTGAGTCTCCCTCAACCAGTTATCCTCCCAGATCCATTACAGCTATGATCCCTTTCCCCTCAGTTCGTTTCATATGCTGCCAGATCATTCCCATTATCATACTCTGAACAAAGGAAGTTTGAGTCCACCCACTCTACTTGCCCAGTTATCCACCCACTGTTTATCAGTCCTGCCATCAGCACTATCACATTTCGGTCTTGTACCTCGCGCTCCCGTCAAGGAAACATCATTGCCTTGATAGTTGCAGGTCTCCCTCTGTCGACGACAGCTCCTCTATTCCAGAGGATAGGCCTAGAGGTCCCTACGCCTTGGACTTATCACCATCTGTGGTAAGTGCCTACGGATCATTCTGAGAGGAGACATCATTGCCTCTCCGAGTGGTTGTTCCTCACATGCTCGACTTCAGCACCTTGATCGCATCGTTGAGGATCGCGTAGGATTATATCCCATCAGTTTTTAGTCGAAGACCCCGGATTTCCCCTGACTCTAGCACATTGGTGAGTCACTTCGGAATGCCCAGTTGTATGTTCCCGTGGATGTCCGGGCTGCGTTGGCGTTTGTATTCGGAAGCCATCCAGTTCCATGCTTCCTTGAGTACCCAGTTTCAGTTCCAGTTCAGTGTACCATGGAGAGTTTGACCCCAGTCACTATGATCCAGCAGCTCATCAGTTCCTTTGATACCACACTCAGTAGCACTGTTGATTGTTCCAGTGCACCAGTTCTGCAGTTCACACATGATACGCTCAGCAGTATGTCCCAGATTTGTGTCCCCTCTGGACTCTTATGATGTACACAGTGGTCATGTATCTTACAGGTCCCCTTTTTTGGGCCTCCCAGTTATATTTATGTATCTTGATACGAGCATGGGTATGCCCGCCTCGTCCATATATTGAGATTATTCCTCAGTCAGTATTTGAGGTCATGTATATTTCAGGTCCCCATTTTTTTTTGGACCCCATTGTTGTTATTATGTTATATCCTGATACGAGCATGGGAATGCCCGCCTCGTCCATATGATCAGATGATTCCTCATCCTTTATTGAGGTTATGTACTTTTAGTTCTTGCAGTTGTTCGGGATCGTTGTTCCGGGCTCCAGTTTGTTTCTTCTCTTCTCTCCACATCCCAGGAAAACCATTCATGACTTATGATGTCCATCGGCCATACGATGAGCTCCTGCCCTCGCACATCAGGGGGCAATCTGTTAACACCCAAAAAGTGCTCACTAGCTCATTTACCACATTATATGGCTCATTTGTCCATTTTCCTACCATATTTCCATTAAAATCCTAAAAAATCCCATTAAAAAGCCTCCAAAAGGCTTAAAATGCCTCCAAAAGGCCACAAAACCATCAAAATAGCCTAAAAAAGGCTAAAAAAACCCCATTTTCCTCCCAAAATAGCAAAAATCCCCTAAAAAGGGAATAAAAAATATAAAATAATGAGGAAAAGGAGGAAAAAACCCTATACAGCTGCATAAAACCATGTGTTTCCCAAAACCATGGGTCAGCACTCCACCACCAAAAAACTATAAATAGGTGATGGAGATCCCTTATTCCATATCCACAATCACAAGCACCCTTACTCTGCCAAAATCTCTCTCGAAACCCTAGTTCACCTTTGAACTATTTTCACCTTGAGAGCCACCTTTAGCCCATTCCCGACATTGGAGAAGGAGAAGGAGCATTCTTGAAGCTTGGAGCATCCTCTTGGACACTGCAAAGGGCTTCACCAACCTTGACACTCAAGGTAACATCAATACAAAGTCATTCTTTCATTTTGGTGTTTATGCTTCATGCTTGTATTAGAAATAATTTAATGTTTTGTTTATTGCATAATTAGTTTAATATACTGAACTGCTACTAAGGAGTCCATTTTCCTTAGTAGGTGCTCATTGGCACAAGCTAGGGGTAAAACCCTAGCTACAATATGGTATACCAAAACATGTTGTATATTAGTGAATATCTTCCTAAATTATCGTCAAAGCTCAATTTACGTCGCATTTGTGATCTAGACTCCAATAAAAATTTCAAAGGGGAGTACCCGAAGGGGAAAGGTAGATCGAGGAAGGTGAAAGGTAATATAACACATTTGACTGTTGATTTTTATATATGTATATCATACACATTCTATTTTATATTCAATATATTGCATCAATTAAGATTGTATACTTTGTTAAGTGAATATACATTTGTATTGAATTTTAATTTTATTGTCATCAAACAGTTGGTCGAGACTGGGATGCACTTAATTTATACATCGCAAACAATCTTGATTGGATGAAGGTATGGATTGGACGATGTGAACAATCTGGTCATGGAATATCATGGGAAGGCGTGGCTTCATTGGTTAAAGCAGCACATCGCAATGGAGATACTGATCTTACACAAAGGGAAATCAATTTAGCATATGGTTTAAAATATAAGCAAACAAGCATATTAATCAACCACATCTTTTTTTTGCAAACATATTGATGTACACGCTGATTTTTTTCCCTGTACGACATAAACATGCACTTAATCATAAATATTGGATCATTATGTAATCTTTTCTTATATGGCTTGTTGTAGGTAAAACACCATAAGGATATGTGGTGCAATGGCTGTAGATATCACATTAAAAAGTTGGATGAAACCAATAAAACATCAGATTGTGGGATATCTGCAGTATTTGAGGTGACCAATGTTTCCCCTAGAAGTGATAGACATCCAGAACTCTCTGAAAATCGATACTATGGGTATCTAGACGATATTCTTCAGTGTGACTTTAACTCCTTCAAGGTATTTCTATTTGTTTTCAAATGGTACAGGTTATGATTGAATCAACATGATCTCGATAAAATATTATTGAACATGATAATGGATTTACCATGGCAAATTCAAGGTTGTTTGAGCCAGGAACAGATCCCTATGTTCTTCCAAGCCAATGTGAACATGTATTTTACTTTGAGGTTCTAGGTAGAGCGGGTTGGTCATTTGTTGTGAGACACGATCCAAGAGGAAGGCCGGTAAAGTATAACGTAGAGGAAAGTACTGAATATGGTCTTGAAGAAGAAGACGATGTTGAAGATGATCAACATGAGTTAGATGATCATGTTCCATAAGAAGATGTCAAAGAATTAGTTGAATCAGATGATGTAGCAGACAATGTCCATGAAGATGATATCGATGATGACATGATGATCGTAACTGGCATCGATGACGATGATGATATGGCCAATCCTTACAATGTTGACTCTGGATCGGATGATACAGATGATGACTTGGATGAAGAAGATGATGATCAAGTCCATTGAAGTGTATGAGGTATGCCTTAATATATCTACTCTATATATTTTGATTTAATATTGCGATAGAAATATTAAATTTTATTGGTACGTATAAATTAATTGTTTATTCCATTTTCCTCTATGTTGGCATATGTTATAATTAGAAATATTGCTTCTTATAAAGTATGACAAAAAACACATTTAAGTTTTTTTTACATAGATTTTGTCGGGTTGTGGGGAATTGAGAGTGATGTGAGGGAGGGGAGGGGTCATAGGAGCTTCCACCTTCACGTGGTTGGCCTTGTTTAGTAGAGAATATTAAATTATTCTCGAAACAGAGAGAGTCCCAATAAGGAAATGCACAATTATCATGCTAACCCAAATGGTGTGCTTGATCATGTACTGCACGGGTTCAACGTTGAATTTTTTTAAATTTGTGCTAGCTTGGACTGAAATTTGGCATGGTTAGACTAGACGCATGCATTGATGGCGTGGGAGGGTTTCCAGACTCAAACATGACTGACACTAACCATTGGAGCATCAAATACCATGCATATAGATTAATTAATGTGATACATGGGGCCAACGTTGAATTTTTTTAAATATGTGCTAGATTGGACTGGAATTTGGCATGGTTAGACTAGACGCATGCATTGACGGTGTGGGAGGGTTTCTAGACTCAAACATGACTGACACTAACAATTCAAGCATAAAAAACCATACCTATAAATTAATTAATGTGCTACATGGGGCCAACGTTGAAATTTTTTAAATATGTGTTGGCTTGGACTGAAATTTGGCATGGTTAGACTAGACGCATGCATTGACGGTGTGGGAGGGTTTCCAGAATCAAGCAATACTGACACTAACAATTCAAGTATCAAAAACCATACCTATAGATTAATTAATGTGCTACATTGGGCCA